>CM073594.1:50040508-51240508 GCA_037074705.1 Zhengitettix transpicula
TCGGCAAGATCAAAGATATTTAAACTGAGACAACAATTCCGTCGACCTCGTCACCAAAAACGTGCTAAATTCAAATCTGAAAATAAATCTCAACAGTTAAAATTAAGAAAGTAAGGAGTTATGAAGAATCTTATGGATAATTTGTGGCTATAGATTGGAAACTGAGGACGAAATTAATCCTACTCTTTCTTTTTCTCGAATGGAAGCGCGGTATGATTTCACTTTTTTTCTACAAGTTGGTCGCGATAGAGAATAAATTTATATGTAGAAGTAATAAACATGTACATAATTGATTTCGTGTCAAACTATAATATTTGTAATCGTTTTTTTGATTATCCATTTTCATGTTTATCCATTCTTCTCAATTTCGCGAAATCCTGCTCCATGTTCCGATAAAATGAAAGACCACGTTCTATGTAATTATGGTATCTCAAATCATACCATATAATTTCCTTCCGTCTCATCCTTACGAATACCATAAAAAGGTTTTGATACATTTCACGTTGAACTCGTGTATATTCAATACAACTTTGAGCTAATATATATTCTTAAATGATAAAAATAATCGTTCTGGGTGCTTCGGTGGGATTTAAATCAATTGCCTCAAAATTTGTTCCTTCTTCACGTGACAGGTGTGGATGAATCCCGTTTACACGCGTTATGGTGTCGTAAATAAGCATTAAGCATCAGGACTTTGGAACTTCTGGTCTCGAGACCGGCTGTTCTCCGAATATGGTTTGATTAAGTACAGGTACAGGTGGGCGGACTTCTTTTGATTGGAGCCAGATGTCTCCTGTTCTGGCACGCGTACCATATGCGCACGTGACCCCAAAGTTCATGGTTGCAGCGTTTCCCCTGTTCCTCTATTTGCGTGTTAGCCTGAAGGGAGTGGAAACAAGGGGTAGTGAGTATTTACTCGGGCAATGCCAGCCCGGCCGATTCACGTAATCGCAGGGCAGCTGTGTTTGGAAATAAAACTGTTGCCATGTGAATGGCCACACTAAAGCACATATGGATACCAACCATCGTTGGTGAAAGCGAATAGAAATAAATCAAATACACTCAAAACCAGCTAAAGTTCTCACTATACCTTCGTATTAATATTATTTTACCATTAGGAAACCTCTTCATCCCAGTAAACACTATTTCAAATTCGCTAGCCTATATTTATTTAATTCGAAGACAACATTCGTTCCACTTACTCCTCTCTATATCACATGTATTATATTTTCCCATTCCTTTCAGCTGCGCGTTTTGTTCCAACGCTGAGGAGGACTCTTTGTCACTTGCAAGCTTAATTTGACGCGCAAAGTCCCTCACTCTTGTTCTCCTTCCTGCGAATGTTTCGTAATTAACCTTTGTGTTCCCCGTTTCCAGGCAACCGAACAATTATTTCCTCTTTCTCGTTCGTACACATGAAGCCTTGTTCCCAATCCACCACTCGAGTTGTTCACAATCAAGATTGTAAGACTTATCAGAGCGAATGACATTTTCATTACAGAAATCTAGCCTAAAATTAAAAAAAAAATACTACTAAATAATACATTTATACAACCACATTTAAACTATTAATTAATGGCTTTTATTTAAGGTATATAATTCCGGTTATATCGACGAGATGTATAGAATTCACTCGTGACACAAACTATCAAAATATGAACCTTTATATATATATATATATACGTTGCCCGTGTACTTATTGATATAAACCAGAACATGTATTTAATTCTATATTAATCTTTTGTTCCTAGTTCCGTACATATTTTTGAGCGATAGTACTTTAATTGAATAATTGTAAAATACATTTAATTTTATTGCATCAAACCCAACAAACATACCTCCGAATTTCTTTACGAATAGAATACATAAATACACTCCTTGAGTATTACAGAATATAATTGTCCCTCAGTCTTCAGACATTACGAAACATTAAGTTGCTATATTCATATTGTAAATAAATAGTCGCCATATTGGAGTCACTAATATGGCACGAAAATTAACTTACATTTTTCGTAAAGATAGTGAAGTATTTCGTATTTTTTTAATATCATTCTGTGGATTATTTCCGGATAAAATTTTACTTTTTATTCAACGAAAATATTTCTGATTTATTTCATTACGGAAAAATGAACTATTTCCTTTTTCGTCGCGTAGTAACGTCTCTCTCGCTCTCGCGTGGCGGTCTCTCGGCGCTTCTTTTATGTTTCATCTGCATTTATATATATATATATATATATATATATATATATACTTTGTGTTATGAAGACGAATATGGTCGAATGCAACGTATACCACAAAATTCAATAAATGTTTCGAATAAAGTAAAAGTGTATTACTTTATCTTGACTAATTAATCTCTGAGGGACTCGAATGGATAATAGTAGAATTAATTATTCAAATACTATAAGATGGATACCATTTCAATTGGATATATTTTATGAAGTAAAAAAATGTCGATTTTGAATTACGCAGATTACAATTCATTATACTCACATAAATTTATTAATTGACATTTTATATTTTTTTTAAATTGCATAGACAGCCTCTTATGCCAAATTATTTATTCCGACGACAAATTCTCTTCTTCGCTGGAGGTACATCATAATTGTAGATGATATGCATTGGCGTAGCCATCTTGATTTCATTTGTTTTTCGAGTTCTCTAGTGGTAGTATTCAAAACTTGAAGATATCTTCTATGAAACGAAATTTAGAAAATTAAAATGCAGCATAAAATGCAGGAAGTATGTCGATTTGGAAAGGCGACCAGCCTGTATTATTTGACGATTCATGAATGGCTAAGTACAGAGTAGTCACCTTGAGAATTGCGTAGTATTGTTCGGCACGAGTATCGTTTCAGCCGCAGTTAATAGCACAGTTATTTTGGGAATGGCTGCAAACTTTTCTAAAATACTCAAGGCAAGAAAATCCGTAACTGGGCGTGAGTTGTAGCGACGCAGGAAAACTCCCCCTCGCGTTGCAGGAAACAAGCCGCTAATAGACCGACGCATGAATCATAACTTCCTGTCGACGCCGACGCCGTTATTGCTTATTACCACGGAACCCTCCGGAGGGACCACTTCCGTCGACTTCAAAACGCTCGTTTCTGCGCTCGAGATCTCTACTGAGAAGTTTGGTTCGCCACATACTTGAAATAAACCGAGAACAATTCACCAGTAATGTTCATAGAACAAGTGAACCCTAGATTTTATTTATATCTGAAGCAGTGTAGTCTGTATTGTGGCTAAGTACAGTACAGTCGCTATGCATTCCTGAAACATTTTTGTTTCATTCTTTTTATATTGGCCATATTTTCCTATGTCAATCGTATGTCTGCTGCTCCTGAATTCGTGTAGGACATATTGGTTGTGATTCACGAGCCTTGCCCTGGCGTGACGAACGTGTGTCTAGTTTGAGGCATTTCCAGTGCAGGAAGTGTCCTTTTTTTCCTCTCTCCCTCTCTTCACTCGGTCGTGAAGAGCAAGGTCGATGACAGTAGAACCGCCCTACCTTGCTCGCTTTCTACGACACTCGGCACGCGACTCCTGACACACAATGGATCTGTGGTCCAAGTGGCACACTCAAAAATAATTATTCTTTACCGGTCGGCGGGTTCCATTTACTATTTAGACAGCCAGGTGAAAAAAAAAATTTACTATATTCTTCACAGTTGTCACCCAAATCGAAAAACGTTTTGAAAAATAAAATTGTCATGACACTGCATTTAGATTTATCGGATTTGACAACCCACTTCTCCAGGACTGGCAATCGTAGATGGCTCTGTACATATAATATGATTTCTTGAAATAACAGCATTGACAAACTGTACAAAAATTTAGAATGATTCCCTTTATATATATATATATATATATATATAGTCAAAATACGTTAACGAAAATTTTTTGTGGCTTTGGGCTTTCGCATTTTTTTCCTAGGACAAAGGTGCCATTTTTGTTAGATATTGCGTGTGAATCCATAATTTGTTTATTTTAATTTCCATCAAATAGTATTTAATGTACGAGTACCGCGGGAATTAACACACTGCCAGTTTGTTATATATTCTATATAATAAAAAAAGATGAATATTTGTAATATATGTACGTATTTACGTTAATTTCTAGACAAATTTAAACGCGTGGATAGATTGTAACAAAAATTAATACATATATTCTTCAAACACAAAAGAAACGGTAATGTGGGTGTGAGTAATCTCTAGCATAAATGTGGAAATAATTATAATTAAAAAACGTGATCATTTTGTGTTACGTTACTGCGCACCAAGAGACCGTGACGTCATGGGACAGAAGAGACGTTACTATACGAAGAACAGAGTAAATAGTTCCTATTTCCGTAATGAAATAAAGCAGAAATATTTTCATCAAATAAAAAGAATAAATTTATCCAGTAATACTGCTTCGAACGATAATAAAAAACAATACGAAATACTTTAAGACCCTTGCAGAAAATGTAAGTTAATTTCCGTGCCATATTCATGACTCCAATACGGAGTTTATTTGTTTACATTGTGAATCTGGCTAACAATTTCATCAATTTAATATTTCGTAATGGCTGAAACTGAAGGACAATTATATTCTGCAATACTGAAGGAGTCTATTTAAGTAAAGAATTTGGATGTATGTTTTTGGTATTGATGCAATAAAATTCAGTGTGTATTATAGCCTTTATATTAAAACACTATCGGTGGAAAGTATGTACGGAACTAGAAACAGTTATATTTAGGTTAAATCACTTCTTTACTAAAGATTATAATAGAATTAATTTTTTTTTCGGGTTTATATAAATAAGTACGCGGACAACGCCGGGCACCCAGCTAGTAAATAATATTAGGGCACCTGGATTATAAGTGATTGGGATTCGTGCACCATGTGAGAGCGCTTTCTCCACATGCAAGGCGCGCAGAAAAAAAGGCTTGGGAAGTTCCCGTCGTCGATCTTAATTGTATTCGTCTGCTTTCCCTGCGCAACATCCCTCGCAGAGCTTTCCCACAAGCATCCGCGAGAAGCAGGCTGGTATTATTCCCAAGAAGGTGGCGAAATATTCGCAAAACTGCACGGTGATTTCCCAATGGCCGAGCACCTGTTTGCTCTCGTAAACATTCACCTTCAATCGCCTAACAGCTGCCAACATACCTTCAGCATTTGAGCCGAAACAAAGATAATCAGATGAGGGCTTTAATTATTAATTCTACCACCATATTATCCCCTACCCAAGATAACATGCAAAGAAAATTTGCCGGGTAATTAAATTTAATAAGATAAAAACGTGCGGGCTTTATTGAATGATGCTCTTATTTTTTTATTCACTATTTATGTAATAAATTTTCATCTCATTTTACGCTCATAAAAAAGCATTTGATTTAGCAACACGCAAACAACGTTTTAGTCTCTCCTAAAATTTTATACATGTTGGATTTATTATTTTGAAAATCGCCAGTTGAGAATTTTTATCGCGAAAAATCTTTCTCAGCCCTCATTACCGAATTTATCTTCTTTCCCACACAAAGTCGTAAATCCAAGAAAGAAAACAAAGAACAGACGTGGAAAAATATCCCATCAATAACGATTTCCTGCGAATGTAATACAGACTTTCTCTCCGAATAGAAAAGTGTTTAATTTTAATATTATAACATTAAAGATAATCAAGATTTGCAAAAAAAGTTTTGTAGAATGTTTCTGTACACATGATAAAGACAATGTTGTCGAAAGCTCCATGAACATTTTATTTTTGCAAATAGTGACTGATAAAAACAATTGGGATATAATTCAAACACAATAAAAAATCAGTCAAAATAAATTTAAATATACTTTCTTTAAATATAGTTTCTTAAAAACTAATAAAATGTAACAATAGTTTTTGTTCTTATACAAATATTGAGCTATGGTATATTTTTTTGAACTTTCAGGCCTAGTTTTTTGGTCGTTTTTAAATTTCTCTAACCATTTATTGAATACGGACATCTGCCCATTTTCAATAATAATATATATATATATACACATAATTTACAGAATAAAATGTACCTTATGACCAATAACAGACAGTTATTTTCGATTAAATGTATTGTAATTAAATTGGTGATGGGTCATAAAACACATTTTATTCTATAAAAATAAAAATATAAATTTGAATATACATATTAATTCATCTATTCTTTTCCATTAAGGGCCACACATCTTTTTCATAAATACGGATGACTAGCAAATGTAATAGTTTGTCGTTTATGTGTAATTATTTTATATTATATTACAGCTCTATGATCTTACAGTTTATTACAGAGATTCAGTAACAAATTGTTTCTCTTCTCAAAAAATTATCGTGAAGCACACAATTCACTGCTTTAATCAACGGAAAAACAATCACAGTTTCATCAACCAGACGCAATAAGAAGAAGAAGCAGAGATATTTCACCACTCAGCAAAGAATAGTATACATTTAGTTCCTTGGTTGCACTGTGACACAGAACAGTACGAATATTAATTAAGAGGCTGTAAATGCGATACTCCTGTCTGCAGAAAGCCACGCAGCACTTTTTCAATGTCTTGGAGAATTTAATTTCAAGACATAAAAATGTTAAATTGTTTATAAGATTCTTCATTGACGCCTGGACAGAGGAAGTATACTAATTCTTCTGTAAGAATGTTTTGTCGTAATCCAACTCGATACCCCAGTATTATAACCTCAAGTTGGAGATTTGCGAACATCTCACGGTTTGAAAACATCGGCCTACGACAACACACGACAGCTGCCCTCGGACTGTTTTCTTTTTACGAGAAAGTTGACTGGATTTTTGCCAGGGAAAGGAAGTATTTTAAAATTAGCTCACGGGAGGCGTGATGTTTCCGGAGTGAGTTATTCCCATCCGCACATAACTCTTTTGACACTTCCGCTGTCCCTAGCTCAACACCAGCTTGCTTGTCTATCTTCGGCCTTAGACGAGAGTCAAACTATCGACATGGATTCTCAAAGTGCCGCTAGAAGAAAATAAAACAGAGTGTTTTTTTTTGTCTTAGACGTGACAACTTCTGAAAGAAATAAAATTCTTTTTACAATGACGCTATGTACAAGTATAAAAGTCACAAATGGTCCAATTCATTCGGCGGTGAATCGATGTGAAGTGATTACGTGTTTTGTGTTATTTTCAGTATTGAGTGTAAAGGAACGCCTTTATCTGCGATTTTAATTAACACAATAATAATAATCTCTGCTCAGTAGTTTAATTTAGGAACTTATTTTCACAGAGGATTGTGAGTTCATTCTGTGGTCAAGATGTATACTATTTTTACATTAATTATTCGGAACCCAGTCTTCGATGTTTGAACTTCTTTCTGGCTGTGAACAGTTCGTCTAGGCCTCTATATCAGTCTTTCGACTTAATAACCGCTATTCATACTTTTACTTAATCGGAATTTTTCCTTGGATCTCGCATTAGACATGTTACTTCTGACTAATCTATAGCCAATATCTAAATTAAAAAATTATCAACACATTCTTTGAACCCCAATACTTACTACTCTCCTATCATTCACTTTGATACATGTTGTTCTGAAAAACTCATCTCCCTTATTACCCTTAAAATCAGCTTCGATAATCAATTCCAGAACAGATTTCAGGTTTAATATAAATGTTATTGGCCATATAAGACAGAAAAATCAATTTTTATTAAAAACTAGCTGGGTGCCCGTCGTTGCTTATTTATATAAATCTGAAACTGTATTTAATTCCACATTAATCTTTAGTCAAGAAGTGATTTAACCTAAATCTAACTGTTCCTACTTCCGTACATACTTTAGTGTATTAATTTAACAGCTATAAAATACATTAAATTTGATTGCATCAATCCCAACAAACATACCTCCGAATTTCTTACCCTCAAACTTCAGACATTACGAAAGATTATATTGATAAAATTGTTAGCTACATTCACAATGTAAACAAATGGTCGCCATATTGAAGTCACTAATATGGCACGAAAATTAACTTACATTTTCCGCAAGGATCGTTAAGTATTTCGTATTGTTTTTTATTATCATTCGATGGACTATTACTGGATAGAATTATACTTTTTATTCAATGAAAATATTTCTGCTTTATTTCATTACGAAAAAAGGAACTATTTCCTTTGTTCCGCGCGTAGTAAAGTCAAACACTTAATGATCAGATTTCTAAATTATAATTTTTCACCTCCATTCTAGGGGTTTCTCACCCCCACAGTACCGTTTCTCGTGATTTTAAGAATATCTGTTCCAAGTTTCGTTGCACCCTGTTCACGCGTTTAAATTTATATATAAATTAACGTAAATTGAGACATACGTACAAATATACATACTTTTTTTTATTATATATATTACAATTTCACCATAAAAAATGTTATTATATAAACGACATTTCGTCCGAAAAATTCGATATTTTTATGTAATGACGATGAATAATTATATTATTTTGAAACTAAAGTGTTATCTATATTTTGGTCAAATATTCAAATATTAATTATACGTTATTATAATACTGCTACATTTGTAAGTATGAAGAAAAAATATATTTTTAATTTTTTGCGCGTTTTTAGGTTTACATACCAACAAGAACTCTGCTGAAATGAAATAACTTACGTCTGATAGAACATAATGAATAAGAAAGATAGCCAATTCAGACGAAAAAGGCTTCGGCTCTTCCATTGTAGTTGCGTTTTCGTCGCTTTTGAGTGTTGTCAACTGCCCAGTGCAGTTGTGTTTCTCTAGGCTCTTCTTAGCACCTGACGAAAGGGACAAGGATCCCAGAAACGTTATGTGGTATTTATATTACTTTTTTTTGTCTGAATTGGCTATCTTTCTTATTCAAGAACTTTGCTAGTTGATATTTCAATATTTTTACGATCCGAATATCGTATTGTGCTGCTTTGAACTACTCAAAATGTTCATTGTTAAACATACATCGGGTCAAATTTTTGTCCAACCTGATTATTGCGGAAATGTTATGTTTTGATAATAAATTGTTCAACTGAGAATTATTAATGAAGTAGAACGGTTTGTTTAACCTCCGAGTTGAGGCTGAGAGTTGTACGTCACGAGATGACGGACTGAGCGCAGTTATGTCAGAGGACCAGAGGTAGTTTGTATTTCCAAGTAGTGTAAGCGGTAGCGTATTTACGGAAGGAGCGGTGTTTGGCCGCGGCTGCTGCGTGACATCACCACATGACGCTGCTACCATGTCATCATCACCTTCCCGTCCTTTCTAAAAAGATATTCGTCACATCGAACCTTCACACCGAGGCGCGCGAACTGTCTCTCTATTTGTGGTCAGTTAAATCCAGACTTGCAACAAATAGCAGCGAAAAGTAATTATTTCAGTCTACATTACAGGAAGTATAGGTAATCGGCGGTGTTTATTGGAGAGGCAACGTCCAATGGCAAACCCGTCCCAGAAATTGACTCGTGCCATTCTCTACCTCGAGGCGATACTTCTGGACGGATAAGACAATTACAGTTCTCAAGCCCAATTAGGACAATGATGGCCTTCCTATCCCGGAATTTAGCGAACATCTTGTTGCGGTTTGCCCTGGATTCCGGTTACGAAAGTAAACGCGTATCATAATTCATAACCTCAAAAAAAAGTAGGACCTCAATAGAGAGGAATTAACGGAATCACGTATGATGGCAATATGATTGGCTTGTTATCCTTGTCAGTGATAGAGTCAAATAAAAAAGAACCCAAATAGCAGAATAATTATTTTTCATGAAGCCTCTGCGACAGTGGATAGGAAAGTAAACCCGTTTTCGTAACGGAGAGCCGGTACCTCAGATTAAATTATCTTCATATTTACGGACTATCCTCGATGCTATCTTTCGATAATTATTAAAGTCCCTGTAACAAGGATGTTGGACGATCGCGTCCTTGAGAGAGAGATCGTACGCACTGGTTCTCTTCCATTACGCAATGGTGCGTGGACAAACTAGAAATCGAAGTGGTCACTCCGCTCCACAGGCAAGTGTTCAGTTACAAGATGCTCTGTCCTCGGTCTCAAAAGTCGCACTGTTATTTCGGATTCTTTTCCCACCCACAGCTTCACTGAGACCCCTATAACATTTAAGTGTTTCTAGACACGCCACCTTCATGATTCTGTCACGGTACTCATTACAGGACCAATTCCTAAGTGCTCATGGCCTGATTACCCGCATTTAAACTTGCGTGCTTGAAGTTAGATGCATGTTAAAATATGCCAATTATAATCCTGTCTATACGAATTAAAAATGGATGAGGGACGGAATTCTTTCAATTCCTACGGATCAACAGAACAAATGAATATCTTTACATGATTTTTTTTTACGACAGTTCGAATTTTTAAGTTATGAAAATGACTCCACTCCGGGACGTGTTGTGCGTTTGGCGAATGAGTTCGTGTGCCGTGTAAAAGGGGCACATCCCTCTCGTGATCCTTTGGGAACAAACAGTCCTTGCGTAATTATTATGCAACTGCACGCACGGGTGACTTACTATCGGAGATTACGAAACCCTTCGTTACGGCGCAGAACATCTCCAGCAGATCACTCCGTCTTTGTTGATTAATCACTAAATTCCTTGAAATCTCATCTCGTCAATTTAATGCGTCAGAAAAGTAGACTGAGAGTCTCTTTTTTAATAAAGACCTATATTTTTTTTTGAAAATGTTTAAAACCAATTTTAGGCGTCCGTATGAAATAACTATAAGATTCGATACGAGATTTTATAAAACAAAACTAGCGTATAAATATGACGTTTGTGTAAAGATTATGAAAAAGTAAAACATTATTCTACCATATGTTTCAATTAAAACAACATTCAGTTTTAAGCCCTTTATAAACGTCGAAACTAAAAATTCGCAATTGAAAATTATGTCAATCTTAAAAAATAATATTATTATTATTAATGGATATATAAAACAAAATAATAAATTCTAATCAAAACAATTTCTTCTCATATAAATTTTTATTGTATAAACTAGGACGTTTTGGCCTAAAATTGGATTAATTCAGGTAATTTTTCAGAGTTCTCGTTAGTATGCACTTTTGCTGGAAAATATTGTATCTGATATCTGAATAGTATTGGAATAAGTTTTTCCACGTCGTAGCCGATTGTCAGAATCTATTCTATTGAAACATTGAAGCCATTTCTCACCCACCATGTTCTTCCATACATAGTCATCTAGTAAAACTATATATTTTAGCCTAGATCCTGATTCTATGGATTATTTTCTCTGAATATTCAAAAATAATCTTTAACTTATACAAATGTTAATTATAACATCACTGAGGGCACTTATATCAAAGTTGTCAATGTCTACCACGCAAGTTATTTCCTTAATTAGTAGAATACTGGTTAAAAAATGATTCTAAGGCGCGTTATGCGTTCTTTGAACTGGTAAGGATGAGTCACAGGGGTGTTATTGAGGATGATCCATCGCGGTCACCAGCAAAGTCAAAGATAGTTGAAACGACGATGATCGACGTTCTCCACAATCGGACCCCTTTTGTTTCCTAATGTTGTGTGCTACTCCACAAAAACTCCGGCCTTTCATAATTTAGATTATTTATCTGTTCGCCGTCCCACTGCACCACATAGATATAGACAGGTTGATATTTTCCCTATCGTTGGACTGTTCTGAGTAGGGCGCTACTCTTTATCGCCAGCGTTTCGGAACGCCTCGTGAATCAATTTGAGCAGCGAGCACGTTTCCTGTGTTGTCTCGATTCCCGTAGCCGTGGAAAGCTACTGCTCCAGTTAGCTGGAAGCAGTTGGCGGAAATAGTTCCAAGTGGAGTTCCACTCGAGTCCGCTTCCGCACTTATTTCGTAAAACGTCGGAGCTATACTCCCTTTTTAAGTAGACAAAAGTGGCTCTATCCGTCCCACTTAACCCGGAAGCCTCGATTATACAAAAATTCCCGACGTCGTTGATGTCGAAGAAGACATTGTGCAAGAATGGTGCCTGTTAGTCAGAGAGCGTCTGTGACTATGCTTTCGTCGGGATGAGCGAGGTGCTGAAAGATAACCTGCTTCCTTGCTCAGAGGCGAATGCCCGTGTTATTTATCAAAATGAAGTCGTCTGATGCGATTTTAAGACAAGCCATATCAACCATAACTCCAGAATTCATAACAAATAAATGCGGTATCTTAATAACAAGCTGAGGAAAAAAAATAATGATAGGAGGTGTGGGAACTTCGGAGTTGCAGCCTGAATAACGAACACGTATTTCCGTTAGTATTCTACTGTCCAGGGTCCGTTCCCATTAATAGTATAAAAATGTACATCTTTGTTATAATAAATATTTTTTCCTAAGTTTATTGCCATTTTTCGTTGAATGTTCTTTATTCGCTTAAGTATTTGTGAACTTTTGATGTAGACAGACACAGCCTATTCACTTGTCTTTACTGTTTTGTATTTCGCACTCGACTTTGAGGTGTTGTCCCGCGATGTTCGGCGTCGCAACCACAGCCTCCAAACGACCACAGTCCCAAATATACTGTATTTTGTTGGACAGTTATCAAGATAGAATTGCTCGCGTTGTTACAATGTGGCCTCTTATGCAAAGTCACACATTATTCATTACTATTTTCTGAATCTGAAAATAAACAAAACGGGATGTTCTTCGGACAGTAGCTCTTATTTGTCAATCAAATCTATATCTGTTGGAATATGTTCACGATACTTAACCTTCTCAAATTCCGACATTTAAATGAGTCATTCGGTGTCATGTAGTTTACAATACAGATAGATTTTACGAAGAGTCCCAAAACTAAGGACCTGAGTTTATTATATAGTAGGTCGTACTTTCTCCAGAAAAGTGGCAAGTTATGGCTGATAATCAGGGAAACAAAATTGATCTGCTTCATAATTTTCGGGTGTTTTACAGATGGATGGAGAAAACTTATTTCCGTCATTGCATAACTTACCCGGTTTCTCTATAGAAATATTAATTTGTGTTGCATCAGGCCGACCCTGGAGTTAAGCTTCACAAAAACGGCCAATCGTCGAAAAATCCTTTCGCACCGGTTTTCTGAAAGTTCCAAAACGGCCCGAAGCCATAAGATAAGTTGGCGAGTTTTTTTAAAAAAAATACAAGAACACAGATTCCAATAGCTCGGATAAGTTTTACGAATATGGAAGCGAAATAAAAATAATTGTTTCGGACGAAAAATATAGTTTAGCACCTATTAAGAAATTATTTAAAAGTTTAATTGTAGTTACTGTAAATTTTCGTGGCCGAGATATTTATTCAAGTGGCATGTATACATACAGGACACACATTCGCTAATTGGGACGAAACTGAAGGGATTGTGGAAAGGAAAGCTTTATACGCGTCTCATACTCAGTGACGCGTAACCGAAGAGAATAAATCGCATGGTTTCCAGTTTTACACGTTCGGTTCCGTCTAGTAATTTAGCTCGTGTCCGAACTTTTCCGTACGACGACACAGTGTGATATCCGTTTGTTACCGGCTTTCTGGCGATCTATTAGCGATAAGCTGGAATGTGCTGCGAACTTCTCCTCCTACTCCTCCGCAGAAATGCGAACGGATGTGGACCGGTTCGACGTCTGCTTCGTCGTACAACCTGTGTTCGAACCTTGGGAATATGATATTAAGAGATCCAAACATTCATGCAACTGCCATATCCGTAATTCGGTTTTAATTTTCAGAGCCTGCCCTGTATTAATCTCACAAAGCAGTGTCGTTTCTATAACATAATCTACGAATTACGAATAACCTCAAAATCGACTGAATAGATTTATATGACATTTCATTTTTGTATTTTTAAATATATGTCAATGACTAAATATATTTCCGAATTTCAAGTGAGGGATTTAGAGGATAGTATAAATATTTTATAACGACGGGTGACTGCATTACGTTTGTGGCTATTCATTATACATCCTCTAAGAATATAACTGGTAATTCTTCTTGTAGTTTTATCAAGTTAATAGCTGGCTAACGACTACTACGCACAACAACAAGCATATAAAACATCTCAAATTTCAATATAACGCTAGTAATAATATTCCTCAAATTTTGACATTATTTTGAAAACATCCAATGGTAGTAATGTAAATATGTTTTTCTGTATTGTCAAAAAATTTAGCGTAAAGTTTCGCAAATCCTGAATAGTCATTGTAAATTATATGGAATGTAATTTTTTTTAAAAAAAAATAACCACTTCAGTCGCAGTAATTCATTTCTCTATTTTGCGATAGAATCATTCGTTTTGACATTCTCATATATAAAAGACTATATCATAAATTTTTATTTATAGTGTAGAATTTTATTAGTGTACAGTATAATTTTATTCTATATCATTTTATGGTTACGTAAAAAAATTGTGTCAATGTTTTTCAGGAATGAATATGACTTTACTGAAAATAGAGAGATAAGACTGCAATATTTATTTTTTAAAAAATATTATATTACCACCTATTATCCAGTCTGTATTACAAATTTGTAAAATTTAAAATTATTTTATTCTCTTCATGGAATCCTACTGTCCTTAGGTATACAATTGCATTATTAAAAATTAAGTCAGGGTCAGATTCAGAAGAATCTCATGAAGACCTTCGATTTTTTTACTTTATATTATTAGTGTAGTAAAAGTGTAGAAATAATAATTAAATAAGCAATTTATAAAAATATGATTTCACAACAATTAAGGACTTCTTCAAGTGCACAATGGATTAATTTAAGACTTGGGGCATTACACATCTAAATTTTATGTAATTTTATACAACAAAACTTAGTTAACACACGTTTAAATGTGATTTCTTTAAATTTTAAAATTATTATACCCCAAGCCTTGAAGAACTCCAGGGTATTCCTGATAAAGTCCTAAATTAAGGACGAAACGTTGCGAAATTATATTTTATCAATTTATTTGTCAATTATTATTCTTTTCTGACTTATGGCAAGTTTATTTAATGCAAGTAATTTAAGGTACTTGTGATTGCCTGGTTTCGACGGAAGGAATAAAGGTGCTTATATCGCTTAATAGTTCCACGTAAATAGTTTGTTTCTTGTAGTTCACAGTGAAACCTTATGGAAGAGCTACTTAATTTATTTACTTCTACATTTGTTCAGAACTATTGTTCAAAATCGCGAGTTTCTGAACGTGGAGAAAACTATTTTCAAATTTTATATCCTTAAACATTAATTAAAGTGATACAGTAGTAACATTAGCAACGGAGTACCCAGAAATGACGCACAGCAATAACTCGTTGGTTAATACCGTGAAGCGAACAATTTCATCTTTTTTGTAAGTTTCGACCAACGAAACTGTTTCTTATACGCGAAGCACAAGTTTCCGGGTGCAGCAGTGCATATCGGATCCAGGTGGGCCCTTCCGTTTTTTTTTTTGTTTTTTTTCCATGAGCAATATCTCAATAAAGTTAGTGTCAGAGATCGTCGCAAGTCAAACGAAGCCGCAACTCGCACGATTTGCGAGGGCGACTCGTTTATCGCGGCGACGCCCTTAACGCCTTGTTATTAACGTCAGAGCTCCGGAATGATTAAAAGTCAATTTGTAGGCACACACGTTTCAAAGGATTCGCGTCTTTTTCCCAGGATGCGATATTTATTCAGCTCGGGTCTTCTCGATTGTGGGGGGGAAACAACGAGGACCGAAGTCCACGTGCTGGTAGGAAGGAAGCCGAGGACGCCGTGGAATCTGGAATGCAAGAAACGACGCGTGTTACGCGGACAACAACAGTGGTTTAGCTCTGGCAGTCCCTGGGGGGAAAGAGAGGGGGGGGGGGGCGAAGGCAAATGAGCCCCGTATTAGCATCCGAAACAACAGCCCCCCAGGAATTCCTTTCTTCACGGATGACGCACGATATGGAGCGCCGAAATGCGGTGACACGACACGTGTCGTTCCCGTGACACGCGTAGGCGTCACGTCGTCACCCCCGAGACAAATTTTTCAGTATTCAAATTGTAATCAGCCACAACAGACACTTCCCCTCAGTGTACCGAAGTCCTTTCTGAAATCACTGAACGCGAGATGTCTGGAAATCTATTATAGAAATTACTTATTCACTTGTTATAAATAAAATATTCATACAGACACATTTTGTACTTTTGTGTGGACAAAAAGAACGTAACCGTCTTGAAAAACTGCTGTATTTATCACGATTACTAATTTAAACTGAGGAGTCTTTTATATGTAATTTAATTAAAATGGTTCGTCTCAATATGAATAACAGCCAGTTATTAATTTTTTACGTGTCTCTCGGTCTCATTCACTCTTTTAACTCACTCTCGAATCCTCTCCGAAGTCACATAATTTTTCTTCAAAATTGTCATAAAATTCTCTCTGATCTCAATCCCTAATCGTTATTGAATTTAAGATCCTATAATCTTCCTGCATTTGACGTCTTCTTTGCTGTGACTATTTTTTGAACTCTTATCTGCCGAAACTTTATTTGTAATCGGTACTTACAACATGCCCGGTGAAATCGTTGATCGTTTGAAAGCTGATTGCTTGTACAACCGTATTCCTTTTATAGTCATGTATGTCATACTAATTTTGGACTGCCCCTTCACTGTCTTCCTCGTCCTAACGAGGTCTCCAATTGCCGGTCGGTTTGTTGGATATCCTCGGATTGGTCGTTGAGGCTATGATAGGGCAGAGTTAATAGCCAGCTGGGGGTTATGGCTAACGAGTTGGAACACCACGCCCTCCAGGAGACTGACTACACCCGGTCCTTTATTAGGAAGTCTCTGTTGTCGGACAACTGCTCGTTTCCGATGACATATCGGACCGGTCCAGGATTACGGAGCCGCCTACTCGCCAACTCTGTTTGTCCAAGTGTTTCACATGAATTGCGGTTATTGCTCTTCCCAGGCTGTTGAATGGCCTCCAGCTGATATCTCAAAAAGTCTACTATCACCGGTGACAATTTTGGAACCCTGTTCACCTTACGATTTCTGGAAACGAGCTATCAGTGGGATTCGCGCCACCAGATATTCCTGTAGATGTTCACCTTTCAGGTGTCTGTGACCGGGATTGCTCCTACTTTTCCTTTTAGACCTACTCTGGGTTTCTTCGACTTGCTAAGTGTGTTTTTGTGTTTCAGGATGCTGAAGCACGTGCAGCTCAGCCCGTTTCGGTCTCGGTCGGACACGCTCAGCCTGAGCTCGACGGCCAGCTATTCCAGCCTGAGCAGCCCCGAGCCTCTGCTCTCCAGCAGATCTTCCAGCTATTCCAGCCTCACAGAGTCCTCGCCCACGGTCAGTACAACGCCACTAGACTGTCTACAGATCACTGATACGTCAAACTCGCATTTCATTTATTCCAGGTCAGGCATTTGTAAATACGAAAAAGAAAAGAAAATTATAAAGAAAATTTACGTCAAGAATCCAAGAGCTTGACGAGCCGAAAAAAATAGTAAAAATTATATTTTTGGTAACTACTGCCGATGTAATTCAAAATTTTAATAAATCATGAACTATATACCTCTCTATGTTGAACCCTTAACGTAAATATACAAAATTAATGACCATAAGTATCAGATAAAAAAAATGAAAATATATCACCAAATGAGATCTAAACGTTATACAGATGTTCATTTACGAACAGAAAAGATGCCATTGGCAATAATTTGCTTTGTAATCCTGGTTTGCTTTTTCTGATGTATCAGTGTGAACAATCCTTACATTAAATTTTATAAACTGCATTAAGTATTTGTCATTATCCAGTGTTTTATTATAGGTGCGATATCATATATTGTATATGTGATGTTTCTTTCTCGGCGGAAAAGAAACTACGCGTCGTTTAGAAAGATGAAGAGTGATATTTTTTATTAGAAAATGGAGTATTTTCATGTGTTTGGCGCCGAATATTTTTCAGCGCATTAAAAACGTTTTACGACTTGATTTATGTTGCCTTTTCCCTTCAACCTCCCCATTCCACCCATTTATAGTTTGAATTTGGAAAAACACTTTCTTAGTGGCTCCATGGTGAAATAAACCTATATTTTAAATATCGTGTTTCTATCTGCGTTGGTATCCCAGTCGATCAGTTTCTCCGTCAATAAATATATTCATGTCGTATGTAAGCAGGAAACGTCGTGATGTTGGACTGAAAAATAACAGCTCCCTTCAAAGTATTTAATTTTATTTTTTATTTTCCGCCAAGGAACTTAATCTAGTACAGACACTAAGGCGTTTAAATAATTCTAGGTTAGGAAATCATTAAATGCAAGACAGAGGTGGAAGAACCACAGCGACCCAAGATTACGTGACTTTTTTACATCCTCTGCGTCTCCGGAGCGGGAGAGGATTAGTCGGAGAGTTTTAAATGGAATATTTGAATTTCAGAGTAACAGTCTCAAGTAATGCTTGGCGCCTCTCCGTATCTTAATTGAACATTCTACAGACAGATGACACTCCCCTCCTTCCTCCTACTTGGATACACAGTAAAAAACGGCGTCTCGAGTCGAGTTCATCTGGAGGACACTGTGAAGTGCGTGTGTGAGGAAACCATTCATTACCAAGCTAATGAAATTTTTCGATAGACTCTACGTGGAATTGGTCGGGGTAATTCCGTAAACGCACCATCCGGAAAGATTAAGTACAACTATTAAGTGGAATCAAAGCGCAACAGCTCACAATGTAGAGATAACCTTAAGAAGGAGATCAGATTGTCCCACTTGGCATTTCTTCTTAAATATCAGTTAATAAAGGCAGTTAATGAGAAATAAGGGTACTCTTTTTCTCCAGGGACAATATCATGACCAAATAATGTAACATTTCTGAGAGGGGACTGTCGAACAAACAGTTCTCTGGCTTGTAACCGAGTAGGATAATATTTATGCGAAGGTTCGATGACCAGATGTGTCGTATTCAGTACAACTATGACAGGCCTAGTCACTCAAAAGAGAAATGTTTGTTTTACGGATCTTCAGTTAATGACAGAGGTCCCCTCATGTTCATAACTTCAATACTGAATATTTTTAGCCTGGATTTATTTTTCCACGCATCCAATTTTGAAATACCCAAGAAATTGCAGAGTTTTTAGCATTGATTGAGAGAGATTTTACGAAACACTTGAACCGCTCCAAAAAACGAGCGTCTTGAGAGTGGAGTGTCGATAATTATTATCATTATGTCATATCAACTTATAGCACCAAAGTTTTTTAGATGTCACAAAGGGTTGACATCCCCATAGACTTTTGACTTGTTTTCCAAGTTAGGGAAAATATTTCAACTAGCTACACAGAGATGATTCAATGCTCGGATGAATTTGGATTGCATCGTGAAAAGTATATCAGGTACACGCAATCTTTATCACGTAACTGCTGCTTGGTTGGTGTCAGAGTTACCCAAGCTAAAATCATTCACTCAATTTTCGTGGAGTAAGTATTCATGATACCAGATGTCAGTTCCTGTAATTTCATCTTGATTAGCCTGGGTACTTTATTACGTGAATATAATTACCTATCTTTGGGGGGGAGGGGGGTTCGCCTTGTACGCGACAATCGTTGACCGCTCCCCTCATAATTGGCGGCTGAGTTCCGCGAAGGAAGAATGAGTGCCTAGGTTGACAAGTCTGGTGGACACCTGCTGCTGATTTGGGATGAAACGGAACCACACTGAAGCAGTTCATCTGCGCTGCTGTAACAAAAAAAAATAACATGGTCTCGCAGACAGAGGCGGCTCTGTTTTGCTGGGCTGGCGTTTATGTGTCATTGAGATACGACACCACTAAAGAGGGCGAAAAATGCCGCCGCCGCCGCCTAGTAGCTCGATATCAAAACCACAACAAGCAAACACTTACATACTGGTCCATCTCAGACTCTCAGTGGAGTGTTTCATCTCGTACTAGCCTCTATAAACAACTGCTTCCGAAACTCTTCCCGTCGTTATAGAAAAGTCAGGTCCAAGGAGTTGATTTTTTTCGGATATAGAGTATTTTCATACCTAAAGATGTTAATGGCGTCAAATATTTTTCAGCGCATTAAAAACGTTTTACGACTTGATTTTTGTTGCCTTTTCCCTTCAACTCCCCATTACACCCATTTATAGTTGGAACTTGGAAAAATACTTTCTTAGCTCTGCATCTTCTGCTTCTTTTTTTATAATGAAATATTTTATTCCTTTTTTTCAAATCGTCGGATAAATGACAAATATATTCAAAACTGTAACAAAAATTTCATCTGAACGTCAGATTACTTGGAACCACAGTAGGAATATTCATACTTAAGGGCAAAGAATAGATATGGGTAAATAGAAATATAGAGCGTTTTGTGAGAGGGACGATGACAAAAGGGTTCGACGAAGCAGTCTTGACTTAGCAGATATGCCCATGAACTTGCGAGCTTGTGTTGGCGGCACGACTCCGAAAATGGCGACCAGTCCTGAGTAATTTGCCCCCAGCATACCGCGTGGGAGATTTCGCAGCTGCCATCCGATCCTCGCATCCGAGTCGGGGGATTCACTACTCCTTACAACAGGTCTCCAACACGGATACATGCTGAATTTAATTTATGGGTACCTTCGGTTGCACGGATTCTCAAAAGCTGTAGTAACGAATGTAATAGCCAGATCCGACTTTAATGCCAAATGAATTCTGTTGTTATACGCTTGGAAACGCTATCACTTGTAAGACTTTTGTATTTGTAATTTTTATACTTTTCCTGTTCTCTGAGTTTCTTCCCGTCAGTTCCGTCAATATCCTTATTTTGGCTTAAATTTTTCCAGGTATCCTGCTACATATTTCCTTCCTTGATGGGATAATATAATCGGCACATATATTTCCTTTTTCCGCAAGGGAGACGAATTATCCCAGTACGTAATTTTCCTAGTTGATTTTAATGAGTCATTCTCGTCGGGGTTCGCTTCCTAGTTCTGTGAAGTATTTTTCTATCAAACTTCATAATTTGAATTTATCTAAACTTTCGAGCTCAGCTTAAGATTAAGCATTCTTGTTCATATCATATGTTTTAGAAGTTATTTTATATATAAAAATAAATTCCTGTTTTATATATACGAATATATTATTATATAAAATAATATAATATCATAATACATTAGACCTATGATCAAGTTGCATATCAGTACTTTCTTTAGTAGTCCATAATTATGCCATA
Organism: Zhengitettix transpicula; assembly: GCA_037074705.1. Taxonomy (NCBI): domain Eukaryota; kingdom Metazoa; phylum Arthropoda; class Insecta; order Orthoptera; family Tetrigidae; genus Zhengitettix; species Zhengitettix transpicula. The sequence goes on from CM073594.1 coordinate 50,061,626, forward strand.
AAATAATATTAATAGTAAATTATACGAAGTTGGAATCGACAGTGTAGCTCAGTGGGCTTCGATTCCTGGTCCTGTCGAGATTTTTTTACTCCGAATGAAGTATTGCAGACGCATAGAGTTTAATACAACCGTGCATTCTTCAATATAGATTCCGAAAGTACCTTTTCCTCGCCATATTTGTTATTTATATTTCACATTTCCTTCCTAAATCCACCAGGACGTGTACCGTGCTTTTCCTTTCGTCGCCAACATCCCATAAGGTGACACGAGGATGACTACGTGAGAGCATTTACCCCGGACGCGGTTATATAGCCTCCGCCACCGCAGGGCAAAAACAAAGACGCCCTGGGCAGGGCCATGTTAAAACGGATTCCACTTCGCACGACAACAATAAACGCGGCGGAAACGACTGGATGGCCGTGGGATACGTACCACAGCCTGGATGGACTTCGCAGCCAAATATGTGGCGTCTTGTTTTAAAAGTCCTCGGTTTAAAAGGACCGGGTCCCTTTCACGAGCTGAAACTCGAGCCTGGATGCCCCGTTACGCAAGCAGTCCAGAGAAACGCCATGCTGGTATCCCGGGTGACGTCACACCGGTGCTACCCTCATAGACGTGCGTTTGAATCACCTATCGTCTCTGGTCAGGGCAACTGCTCGAAGTAAATCCATATCAGAAAATAACTCCTCAAGTCTTCCTTACTGCCACGTTAGTCATGGTATTTAAAGAAAGGACACATTAAAATTTGTAATTCATTTAACATACATAATGACTCTTCCCAGCCTGAAGTTCCATCAACACCGATATAAAACTGTCCAATTAACTTATTTACGAGATTATTGAAATGTAAAATAAATACTGCATATATATGCCATTTATTTATTCAATAATATATCCGCAGCCTTATATGTACGAAATGAGAATTTCTTTTATATAATATTAAATAACTTAAAAAATATTCTAATTTCAACAACTACAGACAGTTTATTAAGACTAATATTTACTATATTACTATTAACTGAATTTTCCCATAAAATTTTATATCAATGGCAGAAAAAAAGGTATAACTTTTAGATTCATTTATTTTGTCGAAGAAGCATTTGGCAATGCTAATATCAACTTCCCTTTGCAAAGCAATTTTTGTAAAATTCCTATAATGAAAACTTACAATTTATCATCTTAAATAACCTAATTTTTAGATTTAGATTAAAATTTTTGTTTTTACATACCAAAATTGTTATGATAATGAATTTGACGGTGATGCTACTGGAAGCTTCTTCGACATAATAAATGCCGCGATAAATTTTCATGTTTTGTTTCCTGCGACCGATATAAAAATTATGGAGCATTCCATTATTAATAACTTAAAAATATATTTTTATTTTAAAATAAATCAATCCTGACCAATCTATGAAATAATAATTCAACAGTTAATTCCAATGAACAAAATTCTATTAAAATGAAGATACATAATCTTATAAATAAAAAAGAGTGTATGTATGTTTGTATGTTTGTATGTTTGTTTGTTTGTATGTTTGTTTGTATGTTTGTATGTTCGTTATACAAATCTACACCGGTAGAGCAAATTTCACCAAATTTCGTACACGTGTTCTTTACGACCAGGAAACAAACACTGTCGGGGTAAGACATGTCTACCACCCCCAGAAATGGGGGTGCACGGGGGTTGAAATATTTAAACATGCTAAAACAGCCGATATTTTAGTCGGATAATAATTTTTAGGGGTCCAAGATATTGATGGTGTTTCTACCGATGTTTTCTGAATATAATTTTCATCCCCTACACCCTGGGGAAAAAGCACCCCTAGCGTTTGGGGTGGAGAATACAAATCTATACCGTTGGTTAAAATTTCACCAAATTTCGTGCACGTGTTCTTTGCGACCAGGAAACAAACACTGTCGGGGTGAGACGCGCCTACCACCCCCAGAAGCGGGGGTGGACGGGGGTGGAAATATTTGAACATGCTAAAACAGTCGATATTTCAGTCGGATAAATATTTTTAGGGTTCCAAGATATTTATAGTCTTTCCACTGATGATATCTGAATATAATTTTCAACCTCTACACCCTGGGGAAAGAGCACCCCTAGCGTTTGGGGTGGAGAATACAAATCTACACCGACTGAGCAAATTTCACCAAATTTCGTACACGTGTTCTTTGCGACCAGGAAAACAACACTGTCGGGGTCAGACGCGTCTACCAACCCCAGAAGCGGGGGTGGACGGGGGTTGAAATACTTAAACATGCTGAAACAGCTGATATTTTAGTCGGATAATATTTTTTAGGGGTCCAAGATATTTATGGTGTTTCTACCGATGTTTTCTGAATATAATTTTCATCCCCAACACCCTGGGAAAAGGGCACCCTTAGGGTTTGGGGTGGAGAATACAAATCTATACCGGTGGATCAAATTTCACCAAATTTCGTACACGTGTTCTTTGCGACCAGGAAAACAACACTATCGGGGTGAGACGCGCCTACCACCCTCTGAAGCGGGAGTGGACGGGGGTTGAAATATTTGAACATGCTAAAACAGTCGATATTTCAGTCGGATAAATATTTTTAGGGGTCAAAGATTTTTATAGTCTTTCCACTGATGATATCAGAATATAATTTTCAACCTCTACACCCTGGGGAAAGAACATCCCTAGCGTTTGGGGTGGAGAGTACAAATCTACACCGCTGGAGCAAATTTCACCAAATTTCGTACACGGGTTCTTTGCGACCAGGAAAACAACACTGTCGGGGTGAGACGCGCCTACCACCTCCAGAAGCGGGGGTGGACGGGGGTGGAAATATTTGAACATGCTAAAACAGTCGATATTTCAGTCGGATAAATATTTTTAGGGGTCAAAGATATTTATAGTCTTTCCACTGATGATATCTGAATATAATTTTCAACCTCTACACCCTGGGGAAAGAACACCCCTAGCGTTTGGGGTGGAGAGTACAAATCTACACCGCTGGAGCAAATTTCACCAAATTTCGTACACGGGTTCTTTGCGACCAGGAAAACAACACTGTCGGAGTGAGATGCGCCTACCACCTCCAGAAGCGGGGGTGGACGGGGGTGGAAATATTTGAACATGCTAAAACAGCCGATATTTTAGTCGGATAATAATTTTTAGGGGTCCAACATATTTATGGAGTTTCTACCAATGTTTTCAGAATATAATTTTCATCCCCTACACCCTGGGAAAAGGGCACCCTTAGGGTTTGGGGTGGAGAATACAAGTCTATACCGGTGGATCAAATTTCACCGAATTTCGTACACGGGTTCTTTGCGACCAGGAAAACAACACTGTCGAGGTGAGACGCGTCTACCAACCCCAGAAGCGGGGGTGGACGGGGGTTGAAATACTTAAACATGCTAAAACAGCAGGTATTAGATTTGGATAAATATTTTCGGGGTCAAAGATATTGATTGTGTTTCTACCGATGTTATCTGAATATAATATTCATCTCCTACGCCCTGGGAAAAGGGCACCCTTAGGGTTTGGGGTGGAGTTGCTTTACAGAAAAATAACGCGAATACAACCGAGTTTGGAGTCAAATCGAAGGTTATGGATGTCAGTGAGTTTACTTCGGATAAATATTTTTAATTGCCCATTTAACCCGAAAGGGTGGGGGTTGGAAGGGGAGATAAATAGTCAGTTCTTGCGCGTTCTTGGAGGAGAATTACGTGGATACTATTTCAACGGATTTTGTTGAAAATATAAATCCCTTTAGACATTAGCGGCGAGCTTGCTTAGGGCTGGGGGTGAGAATTGTCTATTATTCTAAAATTGCCAAAATGTTATGTGTTTATGGGTAAACTAGATTTATAGTGTTTCTACCGATGTGATATGAGTAAAAATTCAACCCTTTCCACCACGGGAAAGTAGCATATTTAGGGGTGGTGTTGTTCATACTATTTTATCGATGTTGTTTCCATTAATAACGACGTTTAATTTTATAAATAAAAATGAGTGTATGTATGTATGTATGTTTGTATGTTTGTATATTTGTATGTTTGTATATTTGTATATTTGTATGTTCGTTATACAAATCTACACAGCTGGAGAAAATTTCACCAAATTTCGTACACGTGTTCTTTGCGACCAGGAAACAAACACTGTCGGGGTGAGACGCGTCTACCAACTCCAGAAGCGGGGGCGGACGGGGGTTGAAATATTTAAACACGCTAAAACAGTCGTTATTTCCGTCGGATAAATATTTTTAGGGGTCACAGATATTGATAGTGTGTCTACCGACTGTTGGGCTGAGACGCGTCTACCACCCCCAGAAGCGGGTCGGTATTATCAGTAGAGCACTTTTAGGTGTTGGGTGGAGGAACGCTGCAATAAAATAACGCGAATACAACCGAGATTGGAGTCAAATCCAAGGATATGGATGTCGTCCAGTTCAATTATAGCATCAAATTGGCCATTTAGCCCCAATGGGCGGCAGTGGATGGGATGGAAATTTTCTAACATGTTAAATCATCGATATTAGCGTGGAATAAATAAATGCCGGGACCATTGACGTTGATAGTATTTCTACCGATGTTGTTTGTAGGCATGATAGTGGTGGTGCTGGAGGGGATTTCCTTGAAAATAACGGGAAAACAACCGAGATTCGAGTCAAATCGAAGGTAATGGATGTCCCTGAATTTATTTATGACAATCTGGACAACGCGCGGGTATCGGCTGGGTTGGGATTTGTTGACCGGCTGTTTTTTGCGTCGATTAAATATATTTCGGGATGAATTACATTAATAAAATTTCCCTACATGTTCTCTGTGAATAATTTCAACCTCTTTCGGACTCATAATGGTGCACATTTAAGGGTGGGCGTGAAGTAGCATTACAATTAAATATATTTCGGGATGAATTAGATTAATAAAACTTCCCTACATGTTCTCTATTAATAATTTCAACCCCTTTCGGACTCATAAGGGTGGGCGTGAAGTAGCATTACATAAAAAGAAACCAGAAGCTATCGGGATTGTTACTGAGCTATTAATTTCCTTGAAAATAACGGGAAAACAACCGAGATTCGAGTCAAATCGAAGGTAATGGATGTTGCTGAATTTATTTATGACAATCTGGACAACGCGCGGGTATCGGCTGGGGTTGGGATGAGTTGACCGGCTTTTTTTTCGTCAATTAAATATATTTCGGGATGAATTAGATTAATAAAATTTCCCTACATGTTCTCTGTGTGTAATTTCAACCCCTTTCGGACTAGGAAGGGTGCACCCTTAAGGGTTTGCGTGGAAGTAGCATTAGATAAAAATAAACCAGAAACTATCAGGATTGTCACTGAGTATAATTATGACATTAAACTTGACCGTTTAAGTCCCCGAAGCGGGAGTGGTCGGGGGTGAAAAATTTCAAACATGTTAAACGGTCGATATTTGCGATAATTATTTCCTGGGGTTAATTACTTTGATAGTATTTATACCGATGTTGTTTGTGTATAATTTAACCCGTGTGAGGGGAGCAAGCTTAGGGGTGGGGTGGAGGTACGTTAAATAAAATCCCGCAGAAACAACCGAGAATCGAATCAATTCCGAGACTATAAATGTCGCTGAATCTAATTGTGACAACCTGGGTAACGCGACGGGTTTGGGAGGTGTTGGGCGGGGGAATAAATTTTCAGACAATGTAATCGGCCGATTTTTGCGTGGAATACATTCTTTTTCATTATCGCATATTTGTGGGGGTGGTCATCTTCTAACATGTAAAAACGGCCAATATATTTAGTCAATGACTTCATGGGAGGTGAGCACATTTAGAGATAGGGTTCGAGGAGCTTTACATAAAAATAGCGCAAAAGTAACCAAAATTGGAGTCTTATGGATGGTTATAGATAAATGACATCTCGGGCAACGCCGGGCACCCAGCTAGTTAAATATAATTAATAAAAAATAAAATATTTGAACCTGATGTGAACATACGGGACAATTGTGTGAATTGAAACACAAAGAATAATAAAAATATTAATTATAAATAAATAATTGAAACTATAAAAAGCATTATAAGTCAATATAGCTAAAAATTATTTACATATCGACTTATATTTAAGGAGGCCACATCCAACTGTCTACAGATACACAGAGTAGTTTCTGGATTTGTGAAATTTTCAGACCTATCAATTGGACATCTGAGGGAAGATGCGTTATCGGCTCTTGGGGAGGTTCGAATATCCTTTACTCCAATCCCTGTCGGTTCTTCGGACCTGACTTTGCGAGGCGTGTCTCGTGAAGGGCTCGAAGGCAAGGTTCCCAGGAAACTTGACGCCAGGATCCCGACACAATGCGACGCGTATCAAGTGAGCGCCACCCTCCGGGAAAATGCACCTTGCTTTCCGCTCTGAAGACGCAGCCTCCGGCCTTCAGAGGGCTAACAATCACAATGTGCCGCGACGCGCATGCCGGAATATTAACAACTATTGGATTGGATTGCAATAGTTCTCTGTTAGATTATGAAAAACTCCTGGTCATCCAAATATTATCTGATGATATCAAGTTGTTAAATTTAGAGCTTCCCGTAACACGGCTCGAATATTGCGTCTAGGGCAAACAAGTTAGCCTCACTCGATTGCACACGAAACACCTTGACATTTCGTACTGTCTACCGCGGAATGAGCATGCATGTGGAGCAACTTTTTTTTTTCCTTGGAGGAATTTAAATTCCTGTTGGTCACCGTGTCAGACGATTCTGTGGAACAAAAATTAGATGAATAAGAAAGATAGCCAATACAGACAAAAAACCACATAACGTTTCTGGGATCCTTGTTGTAATTCCTGCTACATAGGGCAAACAAAACGTTCCCTTAATACACGTATCAAAGAACATATATCTAGAATCAAACTTCCTATTGATAAACAATCTGTAGTATCCAAGCATATAATCAATTCTAAACATACATTTGATTGGCAAAATGATAATATTTTAGACATTGACACCAGGTACAATTCCAGACTGGTATCAGAGATGCTTCACATTAAAGCAAACATCACAGCTATTAACGTACAAACAGACACTATTAAGCTCAATAATTGCTATGATCCCTTATTATTACGCTGAACCTTCGGCTCTTCCATTGTCGTTGCGTTTTCTTCGCTTTTGTGTTTTGTCAACTGACGAGTGCAGGTGTGTCGCTCTAGGTTCTTCTTCGCACCTGACGAAAGGAGCAAGGATACCAAAACGTTGTGTGGTATTTATATAATCACTTTTTTTGTCTGAATTGGCTATTTTTCTTATTCATTAAATGTAATTTCTATTAACTTAGTTAGGCATGAATTGTGATATTATTTTTATCAAAAATACTTCCATGTTCGACAGAGTTGCTCATATATACAAACTCACTGCCTCGTGGCTCTTTATCCTCCAGAATGTCAATAGATCTGAAAAAGGTTAGTAAATGAAAAACGATATGGAGAGCGCAACACTGTTTCTTTGTTTTCTAATATAAAAAACTCTTTCATACTTGATTAAAAACCACAAGGACCCAACATTGTGTTGTTTACAAAATCTCTTGCTCTAATAGTAATTCCTGCTACATTGGGCAAACAAAACGTTCCCTTAATACACCTATCAAAGAACATATATCTAATATCAAACTTCCTATTGATAAACAATCTGCAGTACCCAAACATATCATCAATTCTAAACATACATTTGATTGGCAAAATGCTAAGATTTTAGACATTGACACCAGGTACAATTCCAGACTCTTTTCAGAGATGCTTCACATTAAATCAAACATCACAGCTATTAATGTACAAACAGACACTATTAAACTCAATAATTGGTATGATCCCTTATTATTACGCTAAACCTTCGGCTCTTCCATTGTCGTTGCGTTTTCGTCGCTGTTGAGATTTGTCAACTGACCAGTGCAGTTGTGTCGCTCTAGGCTCTTCTTAGTACTTGACGAAAGGGACAAGGATCCAAGAAACGTTGAGTGGTATTTATATTACCTTTTTTTTCTGTATTGGCTATCTTTATTATTCATTATTTTCAATCAGACGTAAATTTTTTCACTTTAAAAATTAGATGACTCAATTGCATTGGACCTTTGCAAATGCAGGAGGACGTTCTTTTACAGTGGAGAACTTTCAAGGTCCTGCTTAGTACGGAGCTACCTGATCTAGCACCAGGTAATGGGGATACGAAACTGAATATTTAATTTGTGAAGGCCGCTGCGAGTGTACAGAGTCGTGTGGAATTACTCCATGTGATGCCCGTGGTTGAGACATTACAAGTGTTAAAATCTTTCCAGACGGATATCAAAACAGAGAGGTGTTGAAGGTTAGTCTTTCACCTCATCCGCCTTCCAAAACGGGACGCCGCGAAATTCTGGTTGCAGCTGAAGATGAAGTGGAGAAAATTCATTCAAGCAGAAGTTATATAATTTTTAAATGTTATACGCACGTAGAGGAAAAGCTCGCTATTGACTCTCCTAAAACCCCTTGTGACCCTGATGCTCTTCCTAAAAATTTGAATGCTTCTAATGGACTAATACTAGTGTTGTCTTCTTTCTGAAAGGCGAGTGAACCGCAATGGCTGGATTTTTGAATCAGGACAGTTCTTTGCGAAATGCCTGGCGCACTTTCTAGGTGATTGTTACTCACGCCGTTACTATGCAGCCCTAGAAAGTCGGCATGTCTTTTGACGAGTGTTGATTGTCGTTCGTTGCTCCCCGTGGGAGGCGCTGTTGCTGACTCAGACTCGGTGTGTTGTAGCCTTCACCTTGGGCGGGGCTTTAATATCCGAACGTACGCGCTGGCCCTGTTCTGTGTTCGCCGCCAGCAAGAACGTGTCGCGGTCAATTTAGAGATTTTATTCGACTGATTTGTAACTTCAATCCGGTCTTCATTACGGTAGTCCCAATTTTCTGTTCTTCCTGTGTTCCATTCCGTCTGAAATCCGGTTGCTTCTCTTTTCGTTTTTGAATGGTCTGTCTCTCGAGAAACTCAACCGTCTCTTCACGTCGTTATTTATATTTCATTCATTACTTTACTTTTCTTTGCTTTAATTTCTCGTATACATTCACTCTCAACATTTTCTTCGTCACTTTACGATACATTAATTCTATTTTTTACATTTAACTTTTTAATTTTTCACTTATAATTTCAGTTTCTCAATTCTATTTAATTTTCTTCTTTTGTTCTTTCTATTTTGATTCCTTTTTCGAGGTTTTGTTCCAAATTCTCGTCATATTTCTATTTTAGGTTTCCAATCTGCACTTCAAAGTTTTCCATTATTTTCTATTTTTCCTTCTCAGCGTATCTGCTGACCAATCAGAGCCCACTGTTAGGTAACAGATTATCATGTCGATAGCAAGGGCCTGCTACGTCAGCGGTGCTTACAGAAAGCATATTAAATTATCCATCAATTAATACATGGAATCTATTTGTTTAAGCAATTTAGTTGATAACCATAAATTTTACCCTTCCCGAAGAGAAAACGGAGATTATTTTTATTTAAATACATTTTTTTCCTTGTTTCATTTTATTTATTAACGGGCAGCGTACCCGGAGTTCCCGTGTACGTATACATATAAACACGAAAAATAATTTAATTCTATATTAATCTACAGTCAAGAAGTGATTTAACCTATATATAACTGTTCCTAGTTCCGTACATACTTTCCACCGATATTTTATTAATATAGAGGACTATTATATACATTGAATTTTATTGCATCAATACCAACAAACATACTTACGAATTCTTTACTTGAATACTCCTTCAGTAATGCAGGATATAATTGTCCTTCAGTTTCAGCCATTACGAAAGATTAAGTTAATTAAATTGTTAGCTACATTCACAATGTAAACAAATAAACGTCATATTGGAGTCATTAATGTGGCACGAAAATTAACTTACCTTTTCCGCAAGGATCTTAAAGTATTTCGTATCGTTTTCTATTATCAATGGATGGAGATTTATTGGATAAAATTATACTTTTGATTTAATGAAAATATTTCTGCTTCATTTTATTACGGAAATATGAACTATTTACTCTGTTCGTCGCGTAGTAACGTCTCTCTCTGTCCCGTGACGTCACGGTATCATGACGCGCTGTAATTTAACACAAAATGATCCAGTTTTTAAATTATAATTCTTTCCACTTTATGCTAGGGGTTTTTAACCCACACAGTACCGTTTCTCGTGTTTTGAAGAATATGTGTACCAAATTTTTTTACAAACTGTCCACGCGTTAAATTTTGTATGCAGATTAACGTAAATACATACATACAAATATATATCATTTTTTGTTATATAGATAGATTTATTTATTTTTCTTTCTATTTAAACTCCTATTAATTTATTTATTAACGCATTAATTTTCTACATTTGTAGTTCGTTTTATCTTTTTAAGCAATATTTTCGACTCCAAATATAGCTTCGCCTCTCCAAAAAATCTGCGAGATGTAGGAATGTCAATTTCATTGCTCACATTCAATATTTCCCGGCCTATTATTAGTTCCGTTTAATTGTCTTTTTTTATAGAAATACAGGCAACCAGCAGCACCGAGTCAGCTTTATCCAATTCCTCGCTCTCTTAAGTACGTACATTCGTATATTTTGTCGCGATGACGAAATCCCGGATGCTTGGGGTCCTTGTCGGGTGGGAGATGTTTTTACCCTGGGGCGGTCGTGGGAAAGGAGGCTGGTCCTATCCTGATCGTCCTTGACACCTCGAGGAAGCAAGGTCGGAGCTAGCCAGCTGGCTCTTCTCCCGGAACATCTGCCCAACATACTGCGCAGACGTCTTCTTCCAGAAACGTTCCATGTTGTCTAGCAAAAATCTGCAGATTGTTGGGTCAATAATGCTTGGCCGAGACCGGTCTATAGCAGTCGCTAACCGAGTCTGGCTGCCAGCTGGAACTTGGGGTTGTTCATCATCTAAAGGGGTATTCCCTGGATTAATTTTTTTTTTGCCCTATGCACACCTGTACGGATAATGACTAACTAATTCCGAGAGCCGATCAACCATTCTCACATTATCTGATGTTGTAAGTAGCTACAGCATCTTGATAAATACACCACGTAAGCTTCAATTGGGGACAAACTCAGCTCTTTGAATCTTCATATGTGTACTAATGCCATATTTAATCTTCTCCTCCACTATCGCCATTTCCCTTCATTATAAACATATATATCAAAACCAGTGGAACTCTGAATATAGTATTGGTACAGTTGTAATCATAGCTCCGTGGCTGATCTACTGTCACCGGGAAGCCTATCGCTGATTAAGCCTCAAAATTTTTAATTTTTCGCATCCGTGGCAGAGTTTTATAGCCGAAGAAGTGATGCTCTTCCAGAACTCAATCACTATTAAGAATCAAGAGAGTAAGATTTTTAAAGATCCTCTTTGAGAGCAAAGCACACGAAAACGTGTCATTGACCAGCTGAGAGGAAGCTATATTTATATATATTTTTTAAAAAATTTACATACGCCTCAAAAACAACAAGAAAATCACTCCAGTAAATGGATTTTTCAGTTGTATACACCAATGAAAGCTATATATGTACCGGTGCACGATTTTGAAACCAATTCTATTTGTAGCGACAGCAAAAAATGTGTCGAATCTCGTTTTTTATTTAGGCCAGTTCGTTTGAGAATATCCTTAATGATAATTCTTGGTGCAGAAGTTTCGCAATTCAGAGAGCCTCGTTCAGTGGGAATTTATCGCGCACATCTGTCTCCGCAGTTCTTTGGCGAAGCTATTTCTTTTTTCTTCTTCTTCACTTATAAGTCTGCGTTGGTAGTTGCATCTTTGACGTCAGAGATCGAAAAAACAAAGGCAGGCGTCGCCGACGCGTCTTCCTCCACCAGACATCGGGGTCAAGAACAAAGAACCAACGCTTATCTGCTGACAAGTGAGGAAAGATTACGTCAACAGCCGACTAAGACAGTTTTCGTGCTGTGTTTCGTTACGCCGGATATTGGCGATTGGCCATTTATTGGAAGAGATCACTATCTTAAGAGCTTTTTTTTGTCTCTGAGAGCTGATTACACATTGCATAGATGATCAAGCACACCGGGAGAGTTGTGTCAAATCAATAATAAATATAATAAATATAATAATAATAATCAGAGAAGTAATTAGATAACTGACCCCTGAATGTACTCGTATGTACGAATTTGAGTCGAATTTTTAAACACATTTTCATATCTAAATTCCTGCTCCGTATTTTTCTGTTGGCTTACTGAGCATCTACCATACAATAATAACATATTGAAATGAAACATGATTGTAAATTAATTCATTTATATGTCACTTGTATTTTGAAGATTGTGGGTGAATCAGTGGAGAAAATTCAAATTTAACGATGATAAATACACCACGTAATCCTTCAATTGGGGAAAAACTCAACGCTTTGAATCTCCGTGTGTGTATTATTGTCTTATTTAAGCTTCTCCTCCATCATCGCCAAATGACTGCTTTATCGTTTCAAGTACCTTACTCTTTATATACCAATCACATTCCTTTACCTTATATGAAGCTCAAAGAGTTTTTTTTAAAAAAAAATGGCACAATACTTCTTTTAATCCTCCTTTAACGTTTTTCCCGTTAAGATTCTTCACTCAATTATTTCCTAAATGTTTGGATTTGTTTGTCTATTTGAAGGGCACAGAACTAGTGCGGTGGCAGCTATTATACAAAGGAAGACAATTTCAGCTCGTACAAAATGAACACAAGCTATCAACGTCGTTCCCGTTGCACGGCGATTTTCCAATTTCGTGTTATTCTTTTAAAGTGATATGCGAGACACATAAAGATTTCATATCGCACCAACTTTCTCCGTTGTATATCGCGACGCCAAGTGTCCAGTTGTCTTGCGTAAGTTCGCTAATGCGAAGCTACGTGTCCTACATATTAGGATTTTGCTTGTCCGGCTTGTCAAAACTACAAATAAAGTGAAAAATGGAAGGCTCTTATTTCTCACTTTATATAAAAGTTAATTTAAACCGGGGATTGTTTCTGTAAAGTTGAAAGGATCGCATCGAAATCCGCTTTCTTCGCGTGATAAATCGAAATAAATGCAAAAAAAATATTTTGCAATATTTACGAGCTTCGTAATTTTTCTCAAGATAATTCAGAAAGATTCAACGTGTAATTGAAATTAAAAGAATATTAGTTTCCAATAACAAAAAATAATTTAAACGTTGCTGGACGTTTCGACTTTCAATTGTAAAATTTAAGAAAATGCTGTAAGAATTTTCCAAGCTGATTCGAGGCTGATTTAATGTTTGTGATTATTGCAACGACCGCAGAACTGTCAATTCTGCATCGAGAATGACGTGTTGTTTTTCGGGATTTCCCATGTGTCACCACTTCGCAGCCACAAAACCTCAAAAATTTATTTCTACTGTATAAATGTTTGCTTTCAATTGTTTTAGACGTTTATCGCAAAAATGAACTATTTCCTTATCAAATGTCTTCATAACCGTATATATTTGATTAGGTGTGACGATTTGTTCTTCGAGTAAGGTGACGGAACCAGGGAAGTGCCAATTGCTGCAATTAATTGACCCACAGATTGGTCAAAGACCGGGTCAATTGCCTCAATTCCAACTGCTTCCAACTTGCGTCATCGTCTCCTTATTCCTTTACGCACAATCCTCCACTTGAATATCTCCATCTCGTGCGTTAGAATTCTCAAATAAAATTGCGTTTCAGGTACAGTTTCGTACGTTTACGTTCCTGATACCATCTTGGTATTTCCTAAGTTTTTTGATAATATTGGTAAGAATAATAGCAAGATCGTAAATGGACAGGACAACTGCAGTTTGTTTAAAAACTGAATAATGTTTTCTTATATTTAAGTCTGCCATTGTGACTCTTATGTGAATAGTAATGTTGTATTTGCCTACTTTATACTTTGGATAGTGTTCTAAATGGTGATAAAATTGTTTACGTACAGTCTATAGGATTTATCTTGATACACTTCAGTAAATACGTAAATATTGATGGCTAGATCTCCTAGTTTCCTGCTTAAAGCCGGTGCACAGTGCGTTCGACTGAACATTTCACTTCGTTTAAGTAAAATAATCGTTTACTAAACCCAAACAGCTAATTAATTAATAAAGAATTTCTTCCTCTGACAGTTGGAGTAAACTCACTGATCTCGAGACGACCAGATCTATTCCTTAATCGGCGTGACTTGTTTGGAAATAAATTTGTCAGACTTTTTTTTTTCCTCCTCAGGTATTTGTTCGTGGAAACGCGGCGTTTCTCTTACAGGCGTGTAATTATGCAGATACTGTTCTGGGGTATTCGACGAAGAGTCTGGAAATGAAAGTGTCCTCGTGGAATCGTCTGGCAACGGTCCGGTCGGTTGAGTAATGTGCATTCCATTCCTGAGGGGGGACGGGCAAATTTTAATCGTCGTCGTCTGTTGCGCAAGTTAGATGAAAATCCCGTTGGCAGCGACATCGATGGCAAAACGCTGCGGGGGGTTTCCCCTTCCGCTGCTAGTCGCGTGGCGACGCTCGTGACGTCACCGATACGTTCGCGCTGAAACTATTGGCAGGATTATTTGGAAAAATAAAAATAAAAAATTCCGTTTATGCGATCCGAAGCCAAAGTTAATTGTTAAGCCACTCCATTGCTTTTATCCAGTGAGAAAGTCGGCCAACAATTGCGTCTAGTTTATCGAGTACTTTGACATTCCTGATTGGTGAATTTTCAGAACCGCCGTGATTTGCATATAGACACACAGATACACGAACTACGTATCTTACTACAGTGTTACTTCGGTAATTGGCGTCGTTAATAGAGGCTGTTCTTATCCGAGCATGATATTCGACAAGATAAATTAATTATTTAGAGATCCTCACCACAACAATTTATTACATTTCAGTGAGCGAGATAATTGCTTTCCTTTCGTTGAGAACCCAAAACGGCATCAACAATGGGACACACGAGAAGTTTCGGAGCTGTTTGATTTGATTTGATTTATTTTATTCCATTAGTTATCGTATGAGGTATTAGGATACGTCAATACATAAAATTACTATATAATAATTGGATGCTACAATTATAAATAATTAGAATTTAACATAAAAATACTAAAATTTGGGAACAAAAATTTCCCAATCCAACATAAGTAAAATATATTAATAATAACAAAAATAATAATTCTTTAACTATACTAAGGGTATAATATAATATTTACAGTTCAATACGTAAATAATTAATTATTCGAGAATTAAATATAAAATATAGAATTACACATCACACAAGAATAAACACAAAACTAGACACACGCACACTAGGGAGAAGCACAAAGGAGGGACAAGTCACTTCACGAAACAGAGGGACGAGGAATCTGTCCTCCCGTAAAAAACTCCAGTCCGTAAATGAAACAAACAAACAAGCAGAAAAGACCAACAGAGACTAAGCAAGTTATTTTAATAATAAGTAGTTTTATTAGCAACACATTGAACATTTTTGCAGTTTTAAAAAAATCGGTTCGACGAGAACCTTCCAGAAGAACCTGTATATAATAGAAGCCACCGATATATATTTTAAAAGTATAAATTCTTTGGGGCCCAATAAAGAGGCCAACCTACATACTTCAATCGTTTCTAATTTAAAAAAAGAACCGCAAGGTTATAAGAAATGTTTTCCGAAATTTGTGTGTAAATTTTTCGCGGGCAGGCAATCACTATATATTTTCTACTAAAATGTGAAACTTATACTTTTATGAAACATCAAATAGTTATATCGAGTCTGACATCTGAGGTTCACGGTTTGCTCCACGTGATTGCGATATGAATGAGTCAATGAACTACTCGTAGTTTGTTATCCCAAATTCCTCTGTATATTTAAAATTGTTTTTAATTTTTAAAATATGGTAGACTGTCTTAAATTCACTCATTTAAAGCCTACATGTTTATACAGTAGCAATATAGTGAATATATCGAGCTCCGTATCATGGCGATATTATTTAACTAACATATTATTGATTTGAGATTAACAAATAGAGCGCCGTTGACTCTTAAACATGGATTCTGTTAAGTAAATGACGACCGACGTGTTTGCGGGTGCAAAGAAAGCTTCACGCCACTGGAGGCATGTGTGACAATCTCCGGAGATAAGATGGAAACGGTCTTATCGGCCATTACTTCCCGACATCTACCACGTGGGACGCCATCAGTTAAGTATTATCCTGCGGGGAAAAACAAAAATTAGGCTTCTTTAGTTTTCCTCACTAGAGAAACGTCAATATAACGAAGCATTCCAGGGAGATTTCTTGTCAAATTCCGCCTGATTGAATCTGTCTATACAGTGACTTATTATCAGTGATCGAGTCGTGCCTTGGAGTTGGACGTATCCCGGGATAATTTTTAATATTTCCTTAAGTATATTTGAATTGTTTTAGGTTAAAACAATTTTACTATTTTAAATCTTGGACATCGTACCTGAGATAAATTTTCCAAAAGGAAGTGGAATTCTCGTCTAACCAGAAAGAATTAATTCCGTAAGGTGAAAGGAAGTTCTCGAAATTATGTATATCAGGCATTATTAGAGGGTGACCCAGATAAGCGGCCTCAGGTTGAGTGTTCTGGGAATCATCAGACTCGAAAGGTTCGGCAGAGCTTTTCAAAAATACGTCCAAGGACAGTTTCCATAGTAATGACGTCAGGTGTATGGGGACATTGCTTCGCCGGAATCCATTTGAGCCGTGTCCTTTCAGTGACCGGAATCTCGAGGCAGCCAGGGCGGCCTTCGGAGGTCCGCTACCGGATATCTACGATGGCCACCTCAGGACTGTGAACTTGAAAACCAACGTCCATATGTGCGACTGATCCCTTATTCGTAAAATGACGTACAGAGAAGAGTGATCAGATTCCTGAGAAACAAGAGAAATGTTGGCCAGCTGTTCCACCTTGGATATTTTGCGAAGAACACTGGGATGTTTACTGATGTTGAAGCAGGATGAGTTGCCTCAGTGTTAGATCGTTCTTCGAAGGCCACGTGAGTTTCAGATCCGCGGAGTAACGACGCCATGAAATGAAATGTCACGTCCTGTTCGTCTCGCAGATGTTCCTGAAGGTCGTCGTCGGTTCACGTCGCTGATCGGAGAGATATGGGACCACGTTCGATTCTGACGAGATACCACAGTCTACGTACGGGAAATACCCGGAACTTTAAAAATCAACGCGGAAGGTTCACTACGTCATGCGTTGACTTGAACGAAAGTTCATTGGTATACAGGATTGGACCTTCAGTGCGAATTTCGAAGTAGCTCAAGCTTATTAGTATTTTATTCAGTTTTCTCATAGCCTGACAGACCGAAGATTCAAGTTTTACTACTTTTACTATACAACTTTCCGTCACAGCACCTGAAGAAAATACGTACAGGTATCGCATAAATGTTGTTATTTTAAATTGAATTTTTTAATAAGAAGTCTGTTATTGGTCATAAATTATATTTTATTTCATATAACTAAAAATAGAAGTTAAGTCAAAAATATTTATTTAGTTATTCCAAGTGCTTCTAGGAAGCTTGGTGGTAGCGTTATGCTGTTACATCCACTCAATGGTACCTTAACTACTGATAGAAAACCATTTGCGTAAGGAATACCAAGGGTAACATTTTTTTGGCTCCCAGTCCGTATATTAATTATTATATAAATGACATAGCCAACTACCAATATAAAGATTGTCAGATTAGAATCAAGCTTCATTGGAGTTGTACAAGAAAAATAGATATCAATACTGGAATTAAATTTAGGACACAGATAATTTATTTTTGAAGACTATAACGACGTACTGCACTAAATCAGGCAGATATAATTGCCCGTGACAGTTACTACGAGTCGAAAAGCAATTCAGACGAAAATTTTGGAATGCGTTTTGACTCAATGCGATTGTATTAAAAGAAAAAAAAGGGTTTTTTGAATTGTAACAATTTCGACGGTTACAGACAAATTTATGTGGCACATAATAATGTAGAATTTTTTCTATAAATAGCCGCACTTCTTCGGGTTTTTCCCCTTTTATACGTTTGCCGTCTTCAATTTCCATTTCTGTCTGTCGTTCCAATCTCCCTCTTCCAAATTCCTATCCTTCATTATGGTTTTCTCATGGGTTTCTCACTTTAATCTGTGTCTGCCCCGTTTATTTTTTCCAGGAGGTGACCATTGGTATATTTATTTTAGCCATCTTCCATTTTCCATTCTTTGTACGTGGCCATAACCATTTAAGGGTTTGATTTTCAATCCTTTTTAACAACAGACGTGGTTACGTTCATTTCTTTCCCAAGGAGCTCATTTCTAGTTTTATCCTGTCTTGTTTTTTGAAGACTTCTCCTCAGATAATCGAATTCTGTTGTTCTAATTTTCTTCTTTTGTAATTCTGTCTGGGGCCAAGTTTCACATCCATAACATAGAATGTTCTGTATTATGCTCTTATAAATTTTGATTTTTGTTTCCTTTGTTAAATTTTTATTCGAAATTATTCCGTGTAAAATCCTGGTAGCATTATTTTCCATTGCAATTTTAGTTTGTGTATCTCTTTCACATGTTCCTACAATTGTAATTATTGACCCCAAGTATTTAAAAAAATCACATTTTTTTATTTTTCATGTTTCGAGTGTTATGTCTTCTACATCTTTTCCTTAACACATGTATTCTGGCTTCTGTAAATTTATGTTCAGTCCCCATTCTTTATATTCTTCCATGAGCTTATTTATCATGTATATCAGGTTCTCTTCATCTCCTGCAAATATTACCTGATCGTCGGCGAATAACAATGATTTCTATAGGAATGCCCCCATTCCTGAACATTTTTATACCATAAATTAAGTGCCTGATCTAAATAAATATTAAAAGTAAGAAGAATAGCCACCCCAAGATATAATAATAGTAAATTATGAAAGGGGCAGTGCAAAAATGTCAGAAATTGTTCAATGACGATGGTTAAAGAAGCTTTCGAAAAGAAACCATAAAACATTTTGATTTGGTAACGAAATAAGGAGCAGATAGACGAAACACAGAATCGAGTTCAACGAATGAGGAGGAACGGAACGAAGTCAGGCGGAGAAAAGCTTTGTAATAATGGCTGCACAATGAAAACTGCGTTTCCTGAGTCCGTCAGTTGGAAAATTCACATTAAAGAAAATTTTCCTTTATTTTCTTCGGATGTGGTGAATGACACCATTCTCTAACAATATATATACCAGATTCGTAGTCCATCATTGTAAGAAATATATTTTGAAACTGAGGCATTTTAGTAGCATCTGCAGTGCAGGCCTCGGCGGAAGTAGGGCTGATGTCCTGGCGGGGCTTCATTCCACAGAACGTGTTAGCTTCCTGCGACATCTTCGTGAACTCGTTGCGAATATTTTCTGTCCGATAAAGCTCACTTCCACACTTCTGTTCCGCGGAAAATTCTCAAACTTCTACGTTTATCTCGCCATCATCCATCTTCATGGTACCAATGATGTAAGGACATTTTAAATGGGTAATTATATCAGCACGATTTGTGTCGGAATTACGAAGAGGGCAAACAATTCGGCTTAGGATTTTTATAATTCGTTTCTTGAAAGTCATTATGTTAGCTCCGACGAGGATGAAAATGTAGACTTGGTTTTTAAAATGGTGATGAAATGTTTGGTGTTCCGCCATATCCGGCAGCAGCCACCAGAATTCCAGAGAGAAATAAAGAGATTTCCTGGCAACTTGTTGCGCTGTGAAACCCCATCAGCATATCGGATACCCGTACCTTGCGTCCTGCGGTCGCGTCGCTAAACGCCCAGGAGAAGCCTTAACACTGTCCTCAGGCTTCCGCTACGGGTCTCGGGCACGGGGCTCGTCTGGTCGCCTTCTTCCGGCGAGCTTTTCCACGAATTCACGACCACTAGCGCTGTAATCTGTCTTTTTTCCCTATATTATTGCTTCACAAAATACTAAAATAATTGCTACATAAGCAAAACCTCTGTTTAAATTTTCAATTTACAGATAGAGATTGAAATTCTATTTCTAAACAAAAACTAAAAATGTGGACGAAGTCGGCGTGACAATTGGGAAGTGAGATGAGATCGGTGTAGGATCCTCTGACACTTGAAACGTATATATTGTGGTAATTAAAAGGAAATCATTAATTAATAAACAAAAATTTGAACTCGCGTTGTTAGCGGCAGAAAACACACAAGTGTACACAAGAATGTGTCAATAATAGTTTGTGATTATTGTATGTTGGTGGCTAGCTAGAAGCGGTGTGTGCTTCAGTCGTCGTGGAAGTATTGCTGTGAACAGACGAAAAGTAAAAATATCCAGAAAGTACCTGGATACTTTTAGTACAACAGCTAAAACAGTTAGAACAGTTTTTTTTACAGTCTGCAGTCTGCGAAATAAATACGTAAATATTCAATGCTAAACATTTTGAGTGCAGAGTCTAAATTATTCTATTCTTGATTTAGACCATTGTCTTCAATTTTGGGAGCCAGGCAAATGCATCCAGCACTTAATAAAATTCGGAACAAGCGAATAATATTTCCTAAACGAACAGTGAACTATTTTGTCAAACTAAAAGTGTTAGAATCAGTGTTATAAAAATGGCCTGTCTAAAAAGTGCAATAAATGTGTGTGTGTACGAACGAGCCAAATTTACTTGACTACCAGCGACAGTAAGTTAAAATTTCACAGAATTATTATTTGTAAACTCATAAGTACAGGTATTATTGTCAGATTTAGAATTTAGTTGAGAATTTAAAGTCATATTTTATGGTTTTTTTTTTACATTTTAATAAATCTACTGATGAATAAGTCCATGATAGCTCCACAAAAATTTATTTGTTAACATGTATTTCTTTATTAAAGGCCCAGTAAACGACCCTGAGAAAGACTAAAAAATTTTATTCTCAAATATTAATTAATAATGTAAATTGATGTTAATTTCTTAATGACTATTGTAAATTCATTTGATAACTTATGCAAATTTAATTGTTTGTGCGTTAGTAAATTAATTTGTTTGTTTATTTTAAAACTTTGATTAATATTATAACATCCTATCATGTCAACATTTAAATTACTAAGAATTGACACATTAACGTGGCGATTTAACTTTCATTAATTGGTGATTACTACAAATTAGCGTCAGCAACATGTGTCACATTTTAACTTTGTTTTATTTAATTGTCTTTCATTTGTTATCACCACAATATATATACTATACAGTTTAGAATACAGAGAAAAATATTTTTCATAGAGATTATTAAAATTTCTTGCAATACAGGGATCTGATTGTTTCGTTCAACATTTTTCGATCTGAACTGAAATTCTCTACAGCTTAACCGTCCAAGACGGCAACCTGTTAAATGGAATGCTGACATTCATAAAGCGACTAGAAACAATCCAAATTTTTTTTTTACCAAATTAGAAATTTAATCACCTATAAACCGCGCAAGTGTCTACAATAAAGGGCGTCCTGAGCACTTTCTCTTTTTAGAGAATACTTCATTTTTTGTGTGTCCAGTAGCACAGTGTCTATGGTTGTCCCTTGTCCCTGTGAGGAATGTAGCGTGTGTTAACTGAGGCACTTCCGCGCCACCTGCTCGGCCTCGCCGGTCGTGAAGCCCCCGCGGTTCCGGTTCTGTGCCCAGGTACGGGGAAGCCCCGCACCCATTACAATTACGATCGCAACTTTGTCACACGGGACTCACAATCAAACCCATTCTGCGTAAAGCACACACCTGTCTCCAAAACTGCCCTTGAAATTGTGTACAAACTGTACAGAAATTAGAGCAATGTTAAGAGTTAGTAGTTGTAGTATTTAACATACGGATAAGGGACAAGGACAGCAGGCACTGTAATTGAGCAATATCCGGCAAGGGATAAGATATGAGGGAAGATGTGTGACATGTGAGCTGGATGTGGCCGTATGAAAACGTGAATTCACAAATGTACAACCTTTTACACTTAGCGCAATATAAAGGTCTAAAAATAATTTTATGAATTACACTTACGCTTTCTTTGTTTTTGTTTTGTTTCTAATATCTACTACAAAACTACGAAGGGAATATTTGAAATCACGAAGAATTAATTATTAAGTAACCCAGTTTTACAGTGTTCATAAAAAATTCAATTTCCAGGGAAATTATTGCACATGAATATGTCTCATTTGGGGCTGAAAGATTTTGTTTTAACAATGTGACTAATTTCCTTGGAAAATCATATTTTTTTATGAGAACTAGAAATATATTAAGTCAATTCATATATTTATAATACATAAATAATTATTGTTTGTATAATTTTCTTGTGTATTTTGTTCACAGCAGTTTATCAAATTCTCAGTAAATTATATCCATATACAACTTTTTATATTTTTCCCTATATTTTTTTGATATTGTAACTTTCTAATTTTTATTCCTTCTTATAAATATTGCCTCTGAGTCAATTAGTTACGCGGCCAAAACCAGACTAAACTAACTTATTTAAATTCTTAATGTAATTACAATTGTAACAAATGACCGTGATGTGTGCCTCGTGTA
The DNA here is from genome assembly GCA_037074705.1 of Zhengitettix transpicula. Classification (NCBI taxonomy): domain Eukaryota; kingdom Metazoa; phylum Arthropoda; class Insecta; order Orthoptera; family Tetrigidae; genus Zhengitettix; species Zhengitettix transpicula. The sequence goes on from CM073594.1 coordinate 50,084,152, forward strand.
TTTTGATGATAAACTAGCTGCGTGCCCGGCGTTGCCCATGTACTTCTTTGTGTAATCCCGAAAAAGTATTTAATTCTATATTAATCTTTAGTCAAGAAGTGATTTAACTTAAATCTAATTTTTCCTTGTTCCGTACATACTTTTGACTGATTAATTCAAGAGTTATAAAATACATTGAATTTTATTACATCAGTCCCAACGAACATACCTCGGAATTTCTTCTTAAGTATTGCAGGATATAATTGTCCCTCAGTCTTCAGACATTACGAAAGATTAAATTGTTAGCAACATTCGAAATGTAAACAAATAGTCGCCATGTTGGAGTCACTAATATGGCACGAAAATTAGCTTACATTTTCCGCAAGGATCGTAAAGTATTTCGTATTGTTTGTTATTATCATTCGATGGAGTATTTCGGGATAAAATTACGCTTTTTATTAAATGAAAATATTTATGCTTTATTTAATTGCGGAAAAAGAAGATATTTCCCTAGTTCGTCGCGTAGTAACGTCTCTCTCGCATGACGTCACGGTCTCTTGGCGCTATGTCATTTAACACAAAATCAGCACGTTTTTTCAATTATAATTCTTTCCAGATTTATGCTAGGGGTTTCTCACACCCCACAATACCATTTCTAGTGTTTAGAAGAATATGTGTATCAATTATTTTTGGAGTCTGAAATTTGTATAGAAATTAACGTAAATACTTACATACAAATATACATCCTTTTTAATATATAGATAAAGGACTAATGTTTCTGTGAGTTTTTAATGTTACAATTTTTTATATATAAAGCTGATAGTATTTGATAACCAATCGCTCAAATTGTGCCATTTCTGCTGTAGCAATTGTTAAAAAATCCTTTATCAATTGGTAAGCTATAAGTTTAGTTTTTTCTTCGTGTTGAAGGGATGACCGTAGTAGACAATCGATATTATACAAAATTATGAGAAACTATTTTAAAAAAGATCGGAGGCTTTCAAAGATCTTCAATTATTTTATAAATCAACCAGTTTAAATAAAGTTAATTTTCTGAATTTAGTGTCATCATTTAACAGAATGATTGCTAGTTCATTGTTGAATATGTCTACTTTATTTTTACTACTATTTAATTTCTTCCCAGCATAAATCATAACTATCAACTCCCGTCATGTACAAGATGGAATCATTTCTTATTATTAATAATAATTTAAATACTGTGATGAAATAAATTTTGTCTAAAATTTATTCGAACACATTTAATAAAGTGTAATAAATTAGGAGTAATTATTGTAATAATACTTAAATCTATGGATGTTATTTCCTCTGCACATTATATTAAGCCTGATTTAAAAGTTATTTATTCGGGAATTTTTGTATCCATGGTAATGAAGGTGTGCGTGTAAAATAATTTTTAGTCTCCCCGCAGCTTTGAAAGTAGACCCCATGCATGATATTTGTATTTATGGCGGAATATTTTTACCTAGTGGAATTCTATGTTGGTTGACGAGTTACATCATTGGTGACGAAAGCGTTGCTTCTTCGAACGAGACGCAAGACTTTACGGGAAAGACCGCGGAACTGTTGTAAGCTTCTAATGTTAGAATGGAGGCACGTTTTCCCGCCCAAGATGCCATTACGTTATTTGAATAAAGACCTCTGCCATTAGCCTTCAAATTACAAGGCTAGAGCCGACGACAAAGCGTAGAACCCGGCCAAAATATACGGCGGCCGTGGGAATTAACGCTTAAATCAATATTCATTGGCAATTAAAAAGTATGTTCTCCGAATATATGGCGCTCATTTCTGGGAAATAACAAAGGCATCGTGATAATTTATGGGAGCGAATAGCCCACGGCGTAGTAGAATCTAGGAAAAGCGCAAACGTAGCCGATGAAGTTATTGGAAATTGAAATTTGGACATATGCAGGCAGAATAAGGTAAAAAAATTAAAAACAACGTTTCCCTTGTCACTTAAGAACTTGTTAGATGTACTAAATGTTATGAACGAACAAACAGCAAGCAAATTGAAAAAGTTTAAACATTTGTCAAAGAGACCAAAAAGTTAAATTGAATGATACTTCAACGAGTTCGTATCACTCCGAATATTGATAGTTTTTATTGTATTTTATTCGTATCATTTAGGAATTTAGCCTAGCATGATATCTGTGTTAAATGTAGAGACATTAAGTACCATTCCAATCAAATTTATGATCTTCACTTATAATATGTTTTCTGTTGACGGAATTCTTATTGTGAGAAGGTTTGATCTTAGCACGACTTTTTTTTGTTCGATTTATCAAGGCTCGTTTTGTTGGCATCTGAAATGTGTCTATCACATATTCTTAGAGATATTTACGATTCTTGATAGAATAAGATGAAGTTTCAAAGGATTTAAAATTAATGTCATTTAAACGCTTTGAAGAGGTGATATATTTTTGTAAAGCCAAAAACAACTGAAATTAATTTATTACGTGTGACAAAATTATTATTAGAAAAATTAAGCATCCTGATTATCTTAGAGATCAATTTGATTTATTTGTTTTAGCTCGTGCATTTTTAGTACACCTGACGAGTTCTGCAATGTCAGAGTAAATGTTGTTTTTATTTTTTTCCCCCATTATTCTGTTTGCATATGACGAAATTTCAATTCCTCTTAGCCGATGAAGTGTTGAAATACAAATAAGGAAAAATATTGCAGCTATTAGTCGAAAAAATTTATATACAAGTATGGACAATCCAAAATTGAAAAACAAGTTTGTTTATAGTGTAAGAGGAAGTTCCACCACGAAATATACGGAAAATTTTAAGGTCCACAGTTACTATTTTAAAATCCTTAAACCAATAAGATGAAAAAAATATTATTTGACTTTTTAATACACGAGAAGGAAAAAACACTTTCTTAATTTTGTCCTCAAGGGGAATATTAAATTTTATTCCGTCGCAGTGTCAACGAAATTTTGCATAAATTTTATAACAAACTTTGATAACCCATATTTATACTCGTGTACTAATTTAACACTTTATTTAAAAGCTATTAATATTATTATAGTATAGTTTTTCGTAACGTACCCTATTCCGGCTGCTTGAATAAAGCTCTAGAGGGGAAGAAAGTCGGGTATAACGATTTATTGGTTTACGCGCTAATTGCCAATGACAGCAACCTCGGAACTAAATCTAACACCGGACTTAAATGACCCGCAATCTGTCTCTATTACGAGACGGGTGAAGCAAATAAATCTGTCACTCGCCGCCACGTTTCAGCCCGGACTAATCTAGAGAAGTGACAGTTATGATCTAAGTCATCCTGTGCAGTGTTTTTCCTCTTGAATAAATATTACAGGTCCGTTTCCACCGCGGAAGCATTAAAATAAATGTTATATCTGTTTACAAATGAAACGCAAACCAAGAACTGGGTATTTATGCAGATTTTTCTTCTACTCTGGCCAATAACTTTTCTTGTTTACTTGTAAGGAACGAAGAGGCTCCTCGGAGGTCGTCACTCGTTCCGGAGAGCGAGTCTGGATAAAACAAAGGCAGGACAGAGTCGCTTTCGTCACATCAAAAGTTTCACGTTCTCAATTGACAGTGGATTTCAACCCTTCCTACTACATTTATTTTCATGGCGCCTAATTTTAATCTGACTCCACATGACAGAGCCTCTATCAGCCTGCTTACATTACTTTCGGCAGAAAAAAAAGAGAAGCACATTCATTGCGGCAAAAATTATAGAAATTATTTAGAAATAGGGATGACAAAATAGAAATATCAATAACTAATTAATTAATTCAACGAGGCTTGTATGACAAAATTATTACTCTTTACTTAAATTTATTGGCGCTTGTTTTGCGGTTTTTATTAATATACAAAAAGTTTTGCTTGTTTTGCGTAATGAATTACAGAGAAAGTTTATGAATGCTACGTAATTAATCATGGTCAAATACCTAAAATTTCACGGCAGAGAGACGAGGAGACAAGTAAACATACAGAATGAGTGATCCAAAAATAGAGAAACAAGTTACGAAATTCGGAAAAATATTTACGTTAGCGGGTTCTATATTTATGTGACTTCAATTGAACAATTGATGAATAAACCAGCCGAAATGTCAAAAAATTTAATAAAATTCTCTTCCTGATCAATTTCTCTTGGTTTAGTACGTGAGATTTTAATACACCTGACTTTCTCTAATCTGTGAAGAAACGTAGTGTTTTTTGAATTTTGTTTAATTTATATCAAGTAATATCAATAAATATTAAAAAAATTGTGGTGCTAAAATTAAATTTATTAAATTAAATTATATAAATAATTTATAGTTGATATTTGAATACTTTGAATATTTTGTCAGTAATTTTTAATATATATATATTAATATATAACTGTTTTATAATTTATATGATTTTTTAAAATTTTTCTTGTCAAATTTTTAGCTATTCAGACCTTCAAAAATAATTTTTATAATTGAACGTGAAGAGTTTCCTAAACAAAAGAATGATCCATAGTCATAACTTTCTTCCTATAAAAATGTTCTAATTTGTATTTTATTAAAATGTTTCTGGCATGTCGACTGGATTATTCATTTATGAAAGCGGGTTTATATTGTTTTTTCGCCTCGGTCATAACGAAGTAGACTTCCAACAAGCCACTCAAACAGTGCGTGTTGCCTCAGCGTGACTCTGCAGGGGAATCGACGTCGAAGCGAAATCAAATTTTAATTTACTGCGCGCACTCCATTTGTACCGTACAATTAAATTTACTTTCCGGTTTGTAAATTCGCATAGAAGCCTGAAATAAAACCACGGGTTATTTAATTAGTCATGTAAATAGACTGCACTGTTTGTTATGAATGATCAAATCAAGGCATTATATTATTTTGATACCCATGTTATGAAACAATAAATATTCTAAAAATGTAATGTCTAAAATAATACTGTAATATATATATATAGTAATTAAAAGGAAATAATTAATTAATTAACAAAATTTGGACTTGTATTGTTGTCGGCATAAAAACACACAAGTTATATACAAGAATATGTGGCAATTATTCTTGCTTCCTGGGTATTGTCGAAATTAATTTTTACGGGACGCGCAGAACTCAGCGGTGCTCGAGAATATATAGGTAGACAGTCGAGAAAGGACAAAAATCCAGAAAGTGTCCAGCTGTATGTAACATAAGAGCTGAAATATTTAAAAAACAATCTAGAGGTTCTAGTTCGTGAGCGAACGTTCAAACGCTAACTATTATAGTTCGGAGTCTAACTTACATTCTCAAGTTAGACCATTTTCTTCAATTATTGGGATTCCAGGTTATTACATCCAGAAGATAACAAACTTTGGAGCGTATTAGTAAGATCCGTTAAGAGGAACAGCGAAGCAAGCATTGTGAGTCATTTTGGCAAGCAAAAAGAGTTGATTATTAAATTCAGTGTATAAAAATGGCCTGTCTATAATGTGTTAATAAGTGTGTGTGTGTGCACGAACCAATTTCCTTGAATACCAGAAACATTAAGGTAAAACTGCACCAGTTATTATCTGTAAACCCGTAAGTAAATGATATTATCGTCAGATTTCCGAGTTCAGAATTTAAATTTCATATCTCATATTTTGTATTGTAATTTTCTATTGATTGTTTGAATTAATGCCTTGATAGATTTTTGAATTTCATTGTTTAATAAGTATTCTTTATTGAAGTCCCAGTGATCGGCCCTGAGAAATAGCCGTAGTATTATTGTAAAGTATTAATATGTGATGTTATTTAAATAATTTGCTTTAATAATTTAATTTGTTTGTATATTTTAAATCTTAATTTTTTATTAAAACATCCGATCATTTTAATAGTTAATTATTAAAAATTGACGCCTCAACGGTTTTAATTAAATTGTTTAAAGAAGTAATTACTACAAATTTGCACTCCAACGTGGGGCTTTAACTGTCTTTTTATCATAAATCACTACAATATATATACATATCGTTAAACTACTTTCGTTTATTTATAATTCAAATATTTGTGTGATTGCATGATTTTTATTCTAATATATAGTATTTGACTTAATTTTTAATGACTAAAGAGCTTGCTATTTAAGATGATAAAAGGTAATAACACAATGTGACGGGTTTTCAAACAAGGAAATTGAGAAAGTTGATCAAATGTTAACAGCTATAACACAATAAACGAAAGGAGAGCTTAAAGACATAATAATACGTGACAATAAAGCATATTTTGCCAATTAATATATATTTAAAAGTAAATTAATATGAAGAGCAGCGAATGTGGTACTATGTGTGACATATTCTAGTAAAACCTGGAGTTTACAAAAATAACTAACATTTCAAAGAAAGTTGCCGAAAAGAATATGTAGACCAAGTATAGAATCCTATGGCACGTGGATAATAAAGCGCAATACTAATATTTATGTGACTGTATGTCTTTTATTCAAATATATAGAATTTTTCTTTTTTTCGCTATTTCTCAGGCGACAATCATCTAATTATTAAACGAAAAATAATATTAATTTCATAACAGCCCATATATTAAATTGAAGTAGGCATTTATATACTGTGGAAGGCGACTGGTTAACAAGATACCACCAATGGATACACGAAAGAAAGGAAAACGAAAATACATATGTACCAGCATATTTAAAATTTATGAGAATTAAAAACTACTTCAAAACTATTTTTTTCTATTTTGGAAGTTAACTTTCCCGTATGACTCCGAAGTCCCTCGTCAATACAGTATCTTCTCGATTAATTGTTTAGTGTATGACTGACTTCTTCGTCTCGTACGAGTACAACGAATTTTGTAAAGCTATTTTGCGACGAGTTTTCATGTGCGATAGTCAAATCTTTCCGTGGAATGCGAGGAGCCGTGCAGATAGTGTTGGCTACTAAACATCCATTCATCTCACGCAGGCATTCGAGACAGCTTTAAACAACGTCTCTTAAGCTTTTGACACCTTCGCTACCAAAGCAAACGAAGTTCCGTTCGGCCAAAATGTCGCCAGTGCGTTGCTCCCGAACACTTGTTCAAATATACCTTCGGACTATAAACCGTGTCCGGAATCCCAACAATCACACCTCGCTTGCCGACCCACCTACGCAAACTACACCGTGGCAATCGCAGCTTCCACAAGCGACAAAAAAAGTTATATTTTTCCTAAAATAAGAATAATATAGGGCAACAATATCCCAATCTGTTTTTTTATAAAAATTACCCCATTATAAACTGATTAAAAATATTATTTTAAAATAAGACAACCTCTCGTAGTCCATTAATTTCATATAAAATAAACAATAAAATCCCATATCAGAAAAATGCTGATGACTTAAAAAAAATTATATTAGATGATAATGTTAGACGTGTCAATCGACGAGTCTTTTATCATTGATATTGTCACGTTTCTGGAGGGTCGACTGATAGCGGTAATAGGCGTTTATTTAGCGCTGATGCACTGTATAGAAGGTCGCACTGCGATATAACTATCAAAATGGCAAAATTTAGGTTAATTACTAAATTAACCTAATTACCATGTTCCCATGTACATATTTTAAGTTTTTATATACTGTAACTATATGTAACCAACAAATAACCTTCTAAACTGGTCGAGGCACGGAGAAGGGAATGCTGCGTCCCCACAGCAAACTCCTCTCCCGCTATCGGAAGGGCGTGGGACAAGTACCCAATGCCCGACCTACCCGATGCAGGTTTTTCTAAGGTTTTCCCTGCATTTCTTTAGGCGAATGCCGGGTAGGATCCTTAAAATATAGCCCGGGGGCCCTAGTAACCCTTGGCTACCTTCCTCTACCCTTCCTTTCAAATCCATTCCTATGCTATTAAAGGGGAGTTGCCCAATGTGGATCACCCTCATGTAGCCTGTTGCTCTAAAAAAAAAGGTTGCCTTTTCCTCTCCGTCTTTGAACTAAGGTTCCCACAAGCCGAGGCACCTCGGCCTGTTTTGAGAGGTGTATGTTCCGGGGTCACAGACCTTGGGCATACGGTAAGAGTTGTCCGCTATTTCCATTGGAATAGTCGGCGAGCTGCCTCCTAAACTGGTGGAGGCACGGAGAAGGGAATGCTGCGTCCCAACAGCAAACTCCTCTCCCGCTATCGGAATGGCGTGGGACAAGTACCCAATGCCCGACATACCTGATGCAGGTTTTTCTAGGGTTTTCCCTGAATTTATTTAGGCGAATGCCAGGTAGGATCCTTAAAATATAGCCCGGGGGCCCTAGTAAACCCTTGGCTACCTTCCTCTGCCCTTCCGCATCCCCCCTTTCAAATCCCTTCCTATGCTATTAAAGGGGAGTTGCCCAAAGTGGATTACCCTCATGTAGCCTGTTGCCCTAAAAAAATGAGTAAAATTTACATTATAAAACAGTGGCTTGCATTTTCAATAAATAACGAAAATGAATTAATTATTCTGGATTTGTACTTAATACTATTTGTAAATAAATTCATTTTGTAAATACAATGTAATAATATTTTTATATTAATACCACCACAATTGTAAATCGGATGATGTGATTCCATTCGAACGTTTCAGCCAAACTGTTGCAAAGTGACAACGTCTCTATAATACCAAACATCGACACTGTATAGTGACACGTTATTATCACGCTTTCGGCCTTGTTTCTTTAATAACGGTTATTGTGCAGTTCGCTAATTGCTGTGTAATCTCCGGGCCAGGTAATGGACGAGGTTCTGCGAATTACGACCGCGTGCTTTGTCGTCCTGAGACCGCGCTGACATTCCCACCTTTGTTGAGCGCCATATGCCGAATAAAAAAAAAAATTGTCGAGAAAAGAAGCCACCCCCCCCCCTCCCTTCTCCGCCATCCCGAGGACAGTCATTATGTAGTCTCACTCTTCAGAAACGACTCTGTCATTGACCAACAAGGTTGATGTTGTCTATTGGCGTCTCAAGATACTTGGAATAAGCCGGTTTAGGTTGAAGTTGGTTGTTAAATGATTTTAAAATATAACGATTTCAATTAAGAATATTTAATGATTCACGCTGTGTGGTCTCACGGGGCTGACGATTCCGCGTCTCGACGTACGCTATTCCACGTGACGTAACAATGAGGTGGCAAAGGTCACGCAGGATGCTGTGGAAATTGGACCGGAAAGATCACGGCTCCCTGCGCTCCACCCCAGTGACGTAACATCCCGGGAAACATTGCCTTTTAGTCGAAAGAGCGTGAAACAAATGTACTCGTGCATTAGACGACGATTACTGCTTGCCGGCGGCAACCTATTTCTACAAATAAAGGACGGAATCCACGAGGAAAAGAAAAGCCGGACTCGAGTCTGCGACGAATTGTCTTTTAATTTCCTCAGTGGTCGCATCCACTATTGCTCTCGTGTCAATGGCGATGAAAAATCTCAACTTATACTGTACGGACCTTGACGAGCCTTAAGAATGTAAATAATTTTTTATTTACTGGACCATTTAATTTGAACGTGGTTTCATTCTGAAACATGTTTAAGTTGTCAAAAGAATGGCTCCAGGTTGTAGAATTCTCATTCCGCAATTTAAACTGTAATGTCTTTTTACGATCAGCCACCCAGGCAATTTTTTAACTGAAATACATGTTCGTTATGCACACGAGAAAAACTCTGAGAAGAAACATGACCTAAGCTCAGTTGGATGTAGAGTTTGGAAATGTTTGTTTTTGAAGAACCTCCAACTATTAGATTTCTCAAGGATGTGTGAACAGCTCAATGACTCAAAATTTAATCTGATCGAATAGTACATTGCTGTAAATCTGCATTTTTTTCCCTCTCAATTCGATCGTTTTTTAGGTATTAAATCATCAGAAGGAAACCAGGTTTTGATGACCATCATCAGGAGGTTATATTTAGGTCAATAGCCTTCAAGGTTACATTTCAAATAACGGCTGTAATTTACAGATACTCGATAATGAGACCAAACTAAATTGAAATTGTCCTGTAAATATTTTCTTGGGAATGAGTCCAGTAAAATGCATATTATTATTTTTTATCTGATTCCACTGCGTTGCGATCAGGTAGAAGAAAGTTACCTGTTCATTTGTATTACGTGGTAGCCGCATACAAGCAGGAGTTCCAATATATTAGTTCTTATTTGGTGCCCGTTCTTTAGGAGGCCGTGAAATTACGGGTTCCTAAAATACTCTGGCCGTAATTGTGGCCTGTGGGGGCTAACGTAATTGAATTTCGGCAGCTGCTGGTCTTTTATGAGTAAGGCCGGCTATTCTGGGTAGCTGCGAAGGCCTATTAATAATTACGCCTGACCTCAATCAGCTATAACGTTTATTTAGCAATGACGGGTGAGACGAGTTCTTCAAAAGAAATAAATTTCTCGCCTCTGTTCAGCTGAGCCTGGTCGTGTCGTGGAACCTATTTCTGGAGACACGTTGAATTGAAATTTAGTGTTTCGTTGACAGCTGAACTTGCTAAAAGATGACGTCATCTCCAGTTTCGTGAAATTTTTCCGTTTGCTATTCTTTTATCAAGTGTCATGTAGGCTTCATGTCTTCACAATTTAAACAATACTGCGTAAAATGTCATAGATATCATAGTTTCCAGCTGAACTCTGCTTATGCAGAAGAGATGCTGTCATTGTTACTTCCTGAGTCATCAATATAAACTGTTTTTTTACCATATATCACTACACAAAGTCCGATTTTATTCTTAACTACGCGGTATCCTTGCTTTAAACGACGTTGGTTTCATAAAAAAAAAAGCAGTGAGCAGGTTCAGAACTCAAGAAAAAAATCATACATCACCAAGAATTATTTCCATTCTTATTACTTTCAAAACGTTCTTATTTCGGGATTTTGATCAATCGTGGCTCAGTTCAGAAGAATTGTAGAAACTTTTCCATGAGCCCCATTACCTTGCGGAATTATTGTTGGTTTATGCTACTTTTATTTATCCTGGTCTTGGAATAACGGATCTTCCTGTTCTTCTGCAGAATACGAATCAATTCTTGTATCAGTTTGTTTGCCTTTTTTATGCTTTCACGTTTAAGTATTTTTCAAGTGGTTTTCCCCTAACAACTCTTAACTGAGGTAGAGAAGACTGAGATCGTGTCAAATGACTATAAAAAATATTCTGAAAATAAATATGCGGGCGAGTCAAGCTTCCTCGAAGTGGAAATGTATGTTTTGATCGCGGGAGTATCGGCACGTAAACAAAAACAAGAATCATTGGCACGTTGCGGAACGTTATCATGGCGAAATGTGGCACAGAGTCGCCGTCGATAAGGTGGAGGCGTTTCCGGTGCCGGGAGGACCTGTGCGCCAGACAATGTGGCCAATTGTTGCCGGGACAGAGTGCCCTTGTAACCCTTGGGCAAACAGGGCGCGCAGATAGGGAACTGCTCGTTAGAGAGAACGAGGGTCCTCAGACCCTGCGGAGCGCGGCTCTTCAAAAAAGGCGCCGGCACAATCCGTCGGATTCAACGTCACAAAATCCTTTTCTCAAGGATTCGTGGAACGGTTTAATTCACGAAAACAGTCCGAAGTCAGTATTTTTTTTCTTGATTGAATCTGATTACATACATCCAGTTTATAATTGTTTCGTATGAATTTTCACCCGATTAATTCACAGCTTTCCGTATACGAAGGATTAAATATTTCCCGATACTCGTGGAGACCAGATCTGTTTCGTTACAGCCGCTTCATCGACAATTTCTCCCATACCTTCTTCAGATATTATTCCATAATAGTATTTATTTTCTGCGTTTAGAAGTTACGCAACGTGAAGCTGGATTCGGTCTACGACCAAAAAGAACTGCTTGAAAGGAAGAAGTTGCCGACAGCCTCCGGACATCTGCTAGCCATTAGCCATCCGAAACCCGGCCGTTTATCTGGAGGACGCTAGACGACTTCTTGTTGTACTTCTTCTTCATCGCATTAGCACCAGAAGAAAATTTACAGCTTCTGAAATAGCGTCCCGTTGTCCCATGAATCTTGCGACTGTCGACTCCGCTTCGCCAATAAAATCCCGTCTACTTGAGTTTGTTTGTTTGAAGACACGTGGACTTTTGCAGCGACGGGGGGGTTGACCTTACTTCGTCGGATGGGTAACACGGTCGAGTGATTTTCGCTTCAGGGAAATCCGACGCCACGTCACCCAAGCCAGGCGCCGCGCCGCTGGTGGACTCACCGAGGTTTCGCGAAACTAAAGCTCCTGCGGTTTACCTAAGAAGCTTAGTCAGCCTTCATTTTCTACCTTAAGGGCCAGATCGGCGCCAAACACACACACACACCTGGGTCTAGCAAAAAAGAAAACTTCATACTTTCTCATCGCTTGGTCGTTCTCAGTTTTGAATTTCTTTCCAGTAACAAAACCAAATCAAGAAAGAAGTTTCGATTATCTAGAAATATCTGAGACAGTAAGGACTAAAATAAATCAATGGTGAGTCTTATAAATTCTTATTTCACTCTCTTATTTTCATTTTTTTCCTACCATACTCTTGTAAATACCACAGACAGTATAATACCCAGTCACTCTTTGAATAATCGCTTTCTGACCCTACGTAATCTGCTCATAAACGTGACTCCTTGTCTTTCAGTCTCATTCTTTCTTCTCTTCCAAATATTCTTAAAAAATCATTTACCTCAGGGGAAACCACTAAGAAAATGCCTATAAAGACTCAACTAAATTGTCATTTAATCTTAGTGTGGAACATTATCAGGATTGTAAATACAAAGATTATTAAATTGCATGTAAAAGTACCAAGATATTAACTGAAAAAGATTATAAAACGCACTGAAATAACAAAGTTGGCACAAATTGTTAGCGATGGTTGGAATATATTTTTTAAGGTAACAGGCTACATGAGGGTAATCCACATAGTGTCAACTCCTCTTTAATAGCATAAGAAGGGATATGAAAGGGGGGATGCGGAATAGTAGAGGAAGGTAGCCAAGGGTTAACTAGGGCCCCCGAGCTATGGTGAAGGATCCTACCCGGCATTCGCCTAAAAGTAATGCAGGACAAACCCTAGAAAACCTGCATCAGGTAGGTCGGGTATTGGGTAATTGTCCCACGCCCTTCCGATAGCGGGAGAGGAGTTTGCTGTGCGGACGCAGCATTCCCTTCTCCGTGTCTCGACCAGTTTAGGAGGCAGCTGGCCGACTGTTCCCATGGGAGCAGCGAACAGCTCTTACCAAGATCTGTGACCCCGGAACATACACCTCTCAAAACAGGCCGAGGTGCCTCGGTTTGTGGGAACCTTAGTTCAAAAACGGAGAGAGGAAAAGGCATCCCCAAAGGTAGCCCCTTCCGTGTCCCCTACAAGGTTCTGTCTACGAGAGAACAACCCTCGCAGGTACCTCATATGGTTGGAATATTACGTATAAATATTACAGAATTAATACGCGTTTTAACTTTGAGTGGATGTGGATAACGCTTAATGTGTAAAATTTCTGAATATTGATCTACATTTATTTCTGTGTAAAATTTTATAATTAACCCAGTTGTATGGAATGTCTCTAAAATATACTTGGAAATATCTTCCACCTTTTAAAGTATTCCCTAACAATTTCCACCATTTATCTTTGTCACTTCAGCTCATTTTTATGATATCTGATTATCAGTTAATATCTTTGTACTTTTATTTTCAATTTAATATCTGTTTATTTAGAAGTTTGGTGTGGGTCCACATTAGGATTGAAACATTTATCTTTATTAATGACCTTACAGTTTAATTAGTAACCCCTAAAAAGTATCTTAATCGTTTTTTTAACCCGATTAGTAGGTGAAATATTCTTATACTTTTTAGCACCTTCTTCATTATACATATTTCTTGGTATGTAAAAGTCCAAAGTGGTGGCGCTGTATTAAATAGACCTGGAATTCGATCCCCGAAGAGATCGATTTCCCTCGATATCTTTCGTAAACGTCATAGGCGTTTCCGTTCCATTCATCAGGATGGTCTAATGAACAATGTAGGATGAACTCTCCGAAAGAAAGTTTCTCGATTCTAACACAAGAACCGGCGCTGTTCCAGGACTTATGGATCTCGAGATCCCGCGTGAGGTGAGGCTGGAAACCTTATTTTCGTTCCTAGTAGGAGTATAGATCCCTGTAAAAAAATACGGTATAATTTTCACAGGTTCCTTAGAGGAGCTGAATGCCTTCTCCACGGCGGAAGCCCATTCACGGTCGCCGGAAGCTGCGAACCCCGAACATCACCGAGGATGTTTGGTTCTGCGGCACAAAGAGCAACTTGTGCTCCAGAGACGACGTTAATTACTCACAACCAACAAAGACACTCCGAAATAGCTCCGGCGGAAACTTTGTCGGTCCAGGAGGGAAGGTGGAGTTTGTTTGCGATCAATCTTCAGCCGTCAGTCATCAGACTCGGACCTCACGGCCACAGAAAGAAACGTTGCCACGCGGCGCGTAAACACTTCGCAATTTTAAGAGGCAGCTTGTATCATCACCTCGCCTCAGAAACAAAACCAGTCTTGTCAGTGTCTGCGTTTATGACGAATCCAAGTGGTGGAAAACAAATGTTCCGCTTAGTGCAATTCTTAGACGTGAAAAGGAATAGATTCACATCTACTTATGCCACTACACTTTTTAACTGTGTAATAAATTCTGTCTTGGAAGATTTTTTACAGCCGACCCATCTGGAAAGTGGTCAATTTTTTAATCTCGCCAACTTATTCAGCTATTATAATAACTTTTTCCTACTATGTACATTTTGTAGAAAGGTTCAAATCATGTAAAATATATTTAAATTGCCTTATTCGTGGTTAACTATTACAGTTGGGAGGAGTTTTACAACCGTTCTATTTTAATATTGTAATAATTAAAATAAAAGGCGTCTTTAAAATAAAAGATTATTAAGGGAAAACAATTAAACAATTTTATTAACAATTTTAAATACACAATAATAGTTGGGATCTCAGGGTCTTAAACTGGGTTTGATAAATGGGTGAATTTATACAATCAAATTACATTTAGCTTTTATGGAAGTTAATGCGTCTGAAACAGAGACGAACTTTGTTGTGGAAGAAATAACACTACAGATTGAATTTAAATTAAATAATTAAAATTAAAGAACGATCTGACTTTTATCTTTTAAAAGTGGTTTACAATATTATTTTAAAGTTTTTCTACTTACGGCTGCTCAGGTCTCAT
This sequence comes from Zhengitettix transpicula, assembly GCA_037074705.1. Classification (NCBI taxonomy): domain Eukaryota; kingdom Metazoa; phylum Arthropoda; class Insecta; order Orthoptera; family Tetrigidae; genus Zhengitettix; species Zhengitettix transpicula. Next base: position 50,099,270 of record CM073594.1, read on the forward strand.
TTTAGGTTTTTCGTGCACAAAATTTGGGGATATCACTGATTCTAGTACTCACAGACTCTAAATTTCAACAAATTCTAATTGGCGTAGTTTTGTTAGTTGGTCTAACACAAATTAGTAGATTCTCGATGCTTTGCTGCAACCTGGATTTGCAGATCTCGTGACTTTAGTTGGAAATGTACTTCATTGGTTTGTCTATGGCCAGCAGGTTGAATTTATGCTCGGCCACCGATTACAACATTATTTTCACTCTCTCCTTCCCGACTGCAAAACTTTTTTATAACATGAATTTTCTGGTCTTTACACCTCGCTGTTCTATGCCCGACTGCACATTTCTGACTCTCCGTTCGTCTCGTAGATTTTTGAGCGCGTAGAACCTCAACAATGTTTTCTTTGCTTCGCCGAATTGTTGCGGCGTCCGCTCTATATCCTCTAATAATGAGTCCTCTACAATCCAACTTTCCAATTAGAACAATGTCTTAATTACCAATTACTACAATATATATACGGATGTTCCACAATTTTTCAATCTATTTAGTCTTATGTTACACCTGATAAGGTGACGAAACACTGTGTATTTTATTTGTACTAAAACGTTTCATTGTAAATGTGAATCACTGAAAATTAATTGTGAACAAAATCCAATAACCTACTGTCAATCGTCTCCAAACACCTCAAGCCAAATTTTTTCTCGCACTCAATTATTAAAAATTTTTACATCACAAATTTATCCAAATATTCAAAGAATATCAAATATCCATAATTTACAGATCCACTAATACCCTTTCATACTTGATTAAAAACCACAAGGACCCAACATTGTGTTGTTTACAAAATCTCTTGCTCTAATTGTAATTCCTGCTACATAGGGCAAACAAAACGTTCCCCTAATACACACACCAAGGAACATATATCTAAAATCAAACTTCCTATTGATAAACAATCTATAGTATTGAAACGTATAATCATTTCTACACATATATTTGATTGGCAAATGCTAAGATTTTAGCCATTGACACCAGGTACAATTCCAGACTCGTATCAGAGCTGCTTCACATTAAATCCAACATCACAGCTATTAATGTACAAACAGACACTATTAAACTCAATAATTGGTATGATCCATTATTATTACTCTAAACCTTCTGTTTTTCCATTGTCGTTGCTCCCTTATTGTTACGCCAACCCTTCGGCTCTCCCACTATCGTTGCGTTTTCTTCGCTTTTGAGTTTAGTCACATGACGAGTCCAGTTGTGTCGCTCTAGGTTCTTCTTTTCATCTGACGAAAGTGAGAAGTATCCGAGAAACGTTATGTGGTATTTATATTATCAATTTTTGCCTGAATTGGCTATTTTTCTTATTCATTAAATGTAATTTCTATTAACTTAGTTAGGCATGAATTGTGATATTATTTTTATCAAAAATACTTCCATGTTCGACAGAGTTGCTCATATATACAAACTCAGTGCCTCGTGGCTCTTTATCCTCCAGAATGTCAATGTTATTAAATGAAAAACGATATAGCGAGCGCAACACTGTTTCTTTGTTTTCTAATATAAAAAACTCCGGACACTGTCAAGTTAGTATCATATTCCGGCAACACTCTTCTCAGTTGCTCAAACTAGCTTTATTACTTTCTGATTTATTCTTACCTAATTAAACAGCAGGTTTGTTGTCGAGTATTTGAAAAATCAGAGGCGGTTACAGGTGTAATTGGGTCATGCTGTAACGGAATGAGCCTTTGCAGAGGCTGAGAAGAACCACTGCTTTTGCAGAGCGCATTTATTATGCACCAATGCTCAAGAGAGACTCTTGACATTACGCCGTTTTCCCAGAAGGAATACTAGAATAAAAAAAAAATTGTAACAATTGGGCAAGACCGTTATCCCGTTCTCGCACTGTTATATGGTGCAATTCAGCAAGCAACTGTGACCCTGACTCACTCGTAAGCTACTGTTTCTAAATTACTTTACGTCGCAATGTAACGGAATGTCAGGCTCCTGTGTGTCGCACTCACGCACTTGGTTTTTTTTAGTGGGGAAAAGTAAACACGTTTTACGTAGACTGTATACCAACAGTACCCAAAGCCCTCATAGATTAAACTCGATCTTGGTGTCCTCTAAATAGTGCTGTGTTTGGTAAATTATAAGAAATTAAATTTATTTTGTTGCACATTTCAGTTTAAAACTAGTCTCACTATCGTGTCGCTACGGAGTATTCAAAAGAATATGCTTAGGTGTGTCTCAGAAAATTTTAAAATTGATTAATAATTAATATCACATTTATAGATCTTTCCAAATATCGTTACGATTATTAGATACTAGCTGGGTGCCCGGCGTTGCCCGAGTATTTATGTATATAAACCCGTAATAATTCCATCTTAATATTTAGTCATGAAGTTATTTAACCTAAATCTAAATATTCCTAGCTCCATACATACTTTCGACCGATAGTGCATTAATTGAACAGCTATATAATACATGGAATTTTATTGTATAAATTGCATATAATTGTCCTTCAGGTTTCAGCCATTACGAAAGATTAAATTGATCTTATTATTAGCTAGATTCACAATGTAAACAAGTAGTCGCCATATTGGAGTCACTAATATGGCACGAAAATTAACTTACATTTTCCGCAAGGACCATAAAGTATTTCTATTATCATTCGATGGAGTATTTCAGGATAAAATTACACTTTTTATTAGATGAAAATATTTAAGCTTTATTTCATTACGGAAAAATGAACTATTTTCTTAGTTCGTCGCGTAGTCACGTCTCTTCTGCGTGATGTCACGGTCTCTTGGCGCGCTGTAATTAAACACAAAATTATCACGTTTTTTCAATTATAATTCTTTCCACATTTATGCTAGGGGTTTCTCACACCCCACAATACCGTTTCTAGTATTTAGAAGAATATGTGTACCATTTTTTTCGCAATCTACCCACGCGTTTAAAAATGCATACAGTTAAACCTAAATACAAACATACAAATATACATAATTTTTTATTAAATAGATACAATGTATTGTGTTGCATTTACACCAAAGTATTTATGTTTTCCATGTCGATTCTGTTATATGGACTATAATCCACTATTATCCTAAAACTTTCTATAATTCAGCCAAATTTTTAATTTATGAGCCCATAATTGCATGCATAATTTTTTTTTACGTTGTCTTGTTAAATATTTATCTTACCATTTAATTTATCCAGAGTTTCATATAACCAAGAGAAGTCATTTAGATTTTTCCGTGGGAAAGTTTGACTCCACGAAAAAAAATTATATAAGTTATGTTGGCTGTCAAAAGTAAGGTTTTGACTTCACTATGTCATTTTTTTTTTAAAAAAAAGAATCAATGATTTTTTTATTGTCAAGCATACGGTACTAGCTGACACATGAACAGATTCTTCGTCGGGAAATAAAAGAGACTGCGTTACGAAAGATATTCTTGAATCACCGAAGAAAAACAGCTTCACCGCACGTGTTCAATGAAGAAATGTTCTACGTACATGCTACAGAAAACTGCACTGGTGAAATACCTAAGTCACTTCTTTCTGATTTCTTTCATGTCCTACTCAGTTTCTGTCCACGTCTAACTTTTTCAACATCTTCAGTTTTTAAAAATACACATTTTTATTATTTAATATGTTTGAAATGCATTAATTTTATAACTTCGCGTCATTGTGCTTGGTTCGGAATATTATTAGTAGTAGTTAATTATGGAGGAATGTGAGCAGACAATCTCACTCTAGACGTGACCGAGTGCTATAAATGTTTATGCATAACTTATTTTTTTTTTAATTAAAGGCGAATATTTTATCCTCAAATCGTTGTAACAAATCTAAAGTTGGCACGCGAGTAGCGGAAGAAATTGGCCACTCATGTTTTTGTATCCAAAAAGCGTGGCATTGTGGAATATCTCTCTACAAACACTGCCGCTTTCTGAAACCGAGAAAATATTTTCGGCAAAAGCAGCCGGAAGTGTAGCCGATAAGATACGCAAATTCGGTGACATCTCAATGTCGTTTACCGACACCTAGATTAGCATTTCGTCCAAAAAAAATATTCTTGTATTTGGTCTCTATCAGCGATTTTTTCTGTCATCGAGGATTGAACAGCGAAAAATGGCATGTGAAACGTCGACTCTTCCAGTTACCTAGTATATGTCGCCATTGCTATCTATGGGTATTTATAGAATAAATCAATTCATTGTTCAATATTCTGAAATGTTCTGAAAATTCGACTCTCTCCATTAGATTCAGTTTCATTTTCCTTAATCCAATGATTCTTTCTTCCCCCCGGAATGTTTACAATTCTTCATACGTATTTGTCTTTCAGTAACTTAATGGTGGTGTGACTGATCCTGTTCACTTTCCTCTGAGAAATGTTCCTTTTCGCATGATCTTCATCCTGTTCGTCCAGTTTTTCAAATACTTCTACTTCAGTATTTCCCAAAGTAATCTTTTATTCCTTTGTGTGTGTTTTCATGCTATTGATCCGTATGGTTCAGTTTGATAGTTAATAATTACTCAGTAAAGACTTTTTTCCAGCTATCCTATCCCTGACCTCTTCGGTGCAGTGAGCGTGGTGTCGTGCGATGTCCGGCCGTGCCATGAGCGGACACTCCCCCCCCCCCCCCTACCGCTGAGCGAGCGGGTATAACATTTCAGAAAAACAATTTTACTGCTTAACAAATCAGTCTTGGTTTTAACATTAAGTGAATGTAATACACGTTTAATGTATAACATTTCTGAAACTTATCTGAATTTATAATTTCTATCTCTTTCAATAATATTGAAACTGTTCCGTTTGGTAGTGATTCGTTTAATAAATATGCTTAGAAAAGGTCAATTAAGATACAAATCTTTTCACAGTTATATTTACCTGACGTTCTTAAATAAATGAAAACATCAACCTGTTCAGTTGCAAATTTATTATTAATTTAAATTTTTAAACATTATAATAGAAAAATCATTCTCAAAGTTTCATGAATTAATTTATTAGGACAACTTCATGTGTTGTAAAGTCAATTTAATGATCTAATTTCAAAATACCTGTTTCTAAAAATCCCAACACAGCAAGATTTTACAAACATGACAATTTATAATACAATTAATTAAAAATTTATTGAACCATACTTACAATTAATTACATGTAAAGTAATGTTTGTTCCAATGATTCGGCCATTAACGTAAACAAATGACAATAATAATTTAAATAGAATTTATGATTCCCTATTATTCTAATCCGTTTTATGTATTTAAAATAAATTTATTTCCATTGTTTCTTTAAACTTAACATTACTCCACAGCTGTAAACATTACAGAATTTTCGCCTGCAATGTTTGGGTAAATCCCATCTAAGAAATGTTTGTCCATCACATTCTACATACTTATTCTTTAAGCAATAAAGTTGCTCTTCCGAAACTTTAGTTCAGGGTTGTGGAAGGTACCGGGGGGACGAGGGGTAGGTTGTACGCTCATGGCACGACCGCTCAAAATACGGCGCCGTGAACGTCGTCGGTTATCACTATTCCTAATTCCTTAAAGTAACTGACACGGATTCCTAATTGCCAACTGCGAGACTTCATATTAGCATTTGCCAAGATTCCGTTAGTTTTTCGTCAGTGAAAATGGTTGAGTGCATAAACTGCAGCTGCAACTTCATTTCCCACAGCTGTATATTGTATCAAATTAGTGCGTGAGCGTAGAAATTACTTTGTCCGCAGGACGTGTGAATCATCGGACGTTGCAACCTCCAGTTTTGGAAGCTGACGACGTAGATTTTTCGACGTCGCTAATTTTGTCTAACAGTGGGCCGTTTGTAAAGTCAAATTTAGCGATTGATATAGTTTAAAAGGTACAGTTTTAGAGGCGTCTGCTAATTCATAAGAATTACCCTCCGAGGCATTAATGGTACATTTAATATATTTTACTATGCTTTACAATGAACTTATTTGTGTACATCGATTTAATGGTGTGAATGGCGTTCGTGTTCTTTCTACAGTCCCACCTCCATAACCTGCATTTGAGAGAGCAAAGCAGCTATTTACTATAAATTAACGTTCAAGACTGACGTACGCCTTCTGCACTAACCCAAGCTCACCCTACATCAACCAGAACGCACAATCTCACACTGACCACGTATCGGATTATATATGAGAGGTCTCAGTTTCGTGTTTCTGTACCATTTCAATAAGTAGGCCTCTAATTACCTTGTGGGTTTGTTAGGGAACCTGACGATGTATTGGAACCTTGAAAAACCAATTCCTTTGTATGCGTACTTTATGACAATATTCCAGTTGTGAAACGAACGGCTCGTGCTGTATTTACGTCAGATACCGGACCTGGTTGCAGTAACAGCGTCCTTGGAAGACTTCAGCGACGCCGACGGATCAAACGACAGGACAATTACGTACTGAAATCCAGAAAAATTGTTGGGTCTACCCGTCACGAGACGTTTACGAGGTAAAAGTCGATAGAATAGCAGCGTCACACGTGTGCGCAAAAAAAATCCCTCAAACAAATGAATAGTGATCAAATATGAAACTATAATAACAGGACTTATTGTTTCGTATCCCACGATTTATTTTTGAATTCTGGCTAATTATTTTTATAGCATCTGCACGAGTAGGTAAATTTCTTCATAACTCAACACATCCGCTCAGTTATTTACTTCCCATACTTCAATTCCGTATCTCACAAATGGACACTGTCTCCGCAACCCTAAGGCCTTGATCAAATTTTAGAAAATATTAGTCCCAAACTTCCGCGTCTTATAATTTATTATTTCGAATCAGGAGTGTTAAAACTTAGCAATAGCAGTTATAAATATTTTTTTCTAATTAAAAATCATCAGCCATGACGTTAACAACGATAAGTGATGTTTGTTTCAATTAATTCCGTGCGATATCTACTTCATCTTTCATGTTCTGAAATCATCAAAATAATTTCCGAAGTCCATGCGGATCCTAGAGTGAGAACTGGGGAATCGATGATTCATAATTTTCATCTGTAGCGCAGCATTTCGAGGAATCATTCCCGTTTTGTCGGATTATCAGAACTGTAATATGTAAAAAAAAAAACTTCCTGTGGCGGGTTACAGTACTAGGGTGGAATGACCAGCCATTTTCAGACGAAGAGTCGAGAAACGGCAATTACCACACGATACGCTGAGGTTTTGTGCAGAAACAGCAAGGAGTCCAACAGAGTGGAATGTGTTACACACAAGTGCTGGAGAGAGCATTGTATGCAAAGCGAAGTCAACGGCGGAAACAGCCCAGCGCATTTGCAATTAACTGTCCGACAGATTTGCCTCGGCCAATATGGCTACCTTCGCGGAACAGCCACGTGCTCCGCTCCCCAGACACGTAAATTTACTATGAGAGCGGTGATAAAGGCCTTATACCGGAAACAGTCATTTCCAAACACTTTTTTTTCCAATGGCGTATCCCAAAATACTCTTCCACGGTTTTAATTTCTCTCCCACAATCAGAAATATCCTGGTTCTCTCTGCTAGAGGCGTAAATATGGTCGATTATTTTTCTAAACTATCAATTTTTCGGCAAAAACTTCAATTTTTAATATTTCTAGAGTACGGCATTACTGTAACACACTTTCTGTCAATTATTCAATAAAATACTGCTTATGACCTGTCACCAGAATTTTTCTGAAAAGAAAGAGGTCTACGAGTGTTATTCTCTCGCAGGCAGAACCTTGTGGGAGAGACACGAAGGGGCTACCTTTGGGGATGCCTTTTCCTCTCCGTTTTTGAACTAAGGTTCCCACAAGCCGAGACACCTCGGCCTGTTCTGAGAGGTGTATGTTCCGGGGTCACAGATCTTGGGCATACGGTAAGAGTTGTCCTCTATTCCCATTGTAATAGTCGCCAGCTGCCTCCTAAACTGGTCGAGGCACGGAGAAGGGAATGCTGCGTCCCCACAGCAAACTCCTTTCCCGCTATCGGAAGGGCGTGGGACAAGTACCCAATGCCCGACCTACCTGATGCCGGTTTTTCTAGAGTTTGTCCTGTTTTTCTTTAGGCGAATGCCGGGTAGGATCCTTAAAATATAGCCCGGGGGCCGTAGTTAACCCTTGGCTACCTTCCTCTACCCTTCCGCATCCACCCTTTCAAATCCCTTCCTATGCTATTAAAGGGGAGTTGCCACCATGTGGATTACCCTCGTGTAGCCTGTTACCTAACAATTTTTTCTGAAGAGAAACTGAGTTGTAACCATGGTACTTTATTGCAATTTTTGTTTAAAGAACAAAAATTAAAACTCTCAGACAGCACGCCATACAATTATGATGAATCGCAACTGAATGGAAAAACACTCTTCGGAAGCTATATTTGAAATTCGAGGCGGCGTGGACTGGAAAAGGGGAGAGATTATCCTTCGTAAGCTGCCAGGTGGAGCCAGTATCTTTAATAAATTGCTCTTATGATTTATATGGAGTTTATTTGCATACAATGTCGTATACGTTGTACCGGCTTGCCATTGAAAGGGCCAGACTGCTTGAAGACCTGAAACCTGATTACCGAACTATGTCAACATTTTCTACAGAGGACAGGGAAAAATTTTTCTGATCAGCAATTGATCTTTTAAAGACTTCTTTGTTTCTTTTTTCTGTTCGCGAGTGTTACGTGGATTAAAATTCTGTTGTCAGTTCAAAGTTGTTTTTTTTTACAATCTATTATTAAAGGTACAGAAAATAATTTTCATCATAAGGGATTCGAAACCGCATTCATGGGATTTTAGAACTACGCCTTTTTCACCTGCAGTGTCAATTAATGAAATAATGACATCAACACGTCATATTTCCCGCATTATAAATATTTTAAAGTAGTCCGAAATGACGCCTGTTATGTCTTCTTGGGGGTCTGTTTGTTTATAAGTAGGCAGTCGGGAATTGTGAGACTCCATCGTCGCGCGCGCAATTGCATCTCAATGACCCAACGGCTCATTCACGAATACAAGACGTGCATTTGCATACGCGTCAGCTGCTGGAGGTAGAGATTTATGTAAGTGGCGTAATAACGGCGTGTCGAAGCCACCATTGTCCGTGTTGGCCGCGTGTCGGCCCACTGCATCATAAATAAGCGTTCCTAATCAGTCTCGGAAAAGTGTGGTAGTGCAAGGACGAGCAGACCCTTCAGCTGACTGAACCCCGGGGGACTAACAACAAAAGACAAATTACGAACAGGCCACGAAGCTCGCTGGATGAAAAGAACATTAATTCGTCGTCAATATAACGAAACACGCAAAAGAAATATCTGGTTGATTGCAGTCATGGCAGTTCCATAAATTCATACACTCGCCTTCAGGTGTCCATGGAAGCCAAAATAACACACTATTTTGCATGAATTATCTTGTTAAAAAACCTGTCGTAGTATCTATATAATAAAAAAGGATGTATGTTTGTATGTATGCATTTACGTTAATTTCTATACAAATTTAAACGAGTTGACAGATACCAACAAAAATTGGTAAATATATTATTAAAAACACGAAAAACGGCATTGTGTGGGTTAGGAACCCCTAGAATAAATTTAAAAAGAATTATAATTGAAAAAAATGATCATTTGTGCACCAAGATACCACGACGTCACGCTAGAGAGACGTTACTATGCGACGAACAAAGGAAATATTTCCTTTTCCCGTAATGAAATAAGCAGAAATATTTTTATTGAATAAAAAGTATAATTTTATACAGTAATACTCCATGAATCTATCTATATAACAAAAAAGTATGTATGTATTTACGTTTAACTGTATGCAGAATTAAACACGTAGGTAGTTGGCAAAAAAAAAATTGGTAGACATAAACTGTACTATGGGGGAGGGTGGTGAGTAACCCCTAGCATAAAGGTTGAAAGAATTATAATTTTAAAAATGTGAACATTTTGTATTAAATTACTGAGACCGTGACGTCACTGCACACGAGACTGCGCGACGATACTGTGCAACAACAAATTAGTAACTTATTTCGTAATGAATTAAAGCAGAAATATTTTTATTGATATATCCGGAAATACTCCATAAAATGATAATAAAAAAAACAATACGAAATACTTAACGATCCTTGCGGAAAATGTAAGTTAATTTTTGTGCCATATCAGTGACTTCAATATGGCGACTATTTGTTTACATTATGAATCTAGGTAACAATTTCATCAATTTAATCTTTCGTAATGTCTGAAGACTGAGGGACAATTATATATTTAAGTATTTTATTCGTAAAGAAATTCGGAAGTATGTTTGTTGGGATTGATGCAATGAAGTTCAATATATTTTATAGCTGTGCAATTAATCCACTATCGGCCGAAAGTATGTGCGGAACAAAAAACACCCAGCTAGTATATAAATATATAGGCCTATCATTGTCGATTTTAGTAATAAAAACACATTTGATATTCAAGCATTTTTAGAGATCCATCTCAATGTGTTGTTCCTATTCCCGTGTATGGATTTTAATCTATTATTCACTCATGCCTAATACCGTACTACTCAATTATCATTTTTAATTAATCCGTATGGTATCTAATCTGTCTTATTTCTACGTCTTAAAGCGTATCCTACATTTTTTCTAATTTTTGGTTATCTTAGAATTAATGATAAAACAGAGTCCTTTTCATTTCTGGACGATTTAAAATTTTGATTCGTCCGATGACGTATAATTCATTCCAGCCTCACAAATTATCGGCGTTTCACAACTGATATCTACATATATGCATGTCTTCTCAGTTCGAATTTGATAAGCCCAGGTTGCTCGTTGACCTTACAGGAAGCACAGACGCGAATTGCTGGGCGCTGAACGATCGCTGTTTCGGCGGAGCCAGTCAACCGTTGGTTTTCAGACAGGAAGAAGCACACTTCTTCTGCTCGGCTGCATTCCAGCGACGTTTGGCGCGTGACTCTTTTCCTCCGCAGAATTCGCTGTTCTCCACATCTCTGTCTGATCAGGATCAACGGCCTGGTCCACAGTCGACGTTCAAGACGTGTGGTTCCGCTGTTTCAATGCATTCACGATCGTATAGCACGTTGCTTCTCCCGACAAAGCACGTGAAAGCGGTTTAATCTCTAGTAAGAAGAAGAACCCTATTAAAAATCTGGACCACGAAGAGACGCGCCTCAGTTACATTAAACTTATACAAAAAAGTCAAGTTCGCGATTAAGCGAAAACGTTAAAAAAAAAAAAAGAGGACAGAAATATTTAAGGAATATGAAACCAAATAAATCAATAAAATATCGGTTATAATTTTCCACTTATTCAGTTAAAAAACGGTCAGTTTGATATTAGAAGATGTTACACGACTATTTGGGAAACAAATATCAGTGATAAGGGCTAAAGATTACGTATGAGAACTTTCACATACACACATTGAGACAAATAAGTCTATTGGGGAAGTCTGCACACGATGTGTTCTCTGGTAGAAAGGGTTGCACCAGGTTCAACACACAAGGAAGGGGTCAATTATGAACCTCATAGGAAAAAATATTTCTTTGATTGCAGTGAATGTTGAACTGGTTATGGAAAATAGACGGAGAGGAACATGGAATGTGTACTTGTAATATAACAAAAGGAGTAGAGCGCGTACGGTGACGACTACCTGATTCTGGTAATCATAATGAAAATAGTAAAACAAAGGCTATATACCGTTTTACTTAGAAACTGCTTGTAAGGAAATAAGAGTAAAAATAGGCGGCGACATCAAAGAACCACACTGAACTAGAACACGGCCTCCGCTCAGCATTGTCGTGGAAGAAGACAGACGCCGTCGTCTTGGGAGTTCAGCATCTTCCCAGCCAACCAGTCAGGGCTGTTCGTTAGCAATTAACTGCGTATTTATCGGCGTGGCCAAGCGGCTGTTTCACACGGGTCCGGCCGACTATCGGCGCTTTGCGTAATGGCGCCGCTTCCGGTCATTATAGCCCACGAGGTCGCGGCTCGTAAATGGCCGTAACGAAGCTAATCAACAGCGACCTCTGGCCTGCGACACGTGCGCACCAGACCTCAAGGAACCTGAGCTTGGCGCCACCTTGTTTGCGGGATTTCCCTGCGACACGAAACTATTTTCTAAAAAAATGTAGAGGCCGAGACTAGGTCATGACTACTACAAAACTCGAGACACACTTTTAAATGGATTAAAATGCTTATAACGGAGTCGAGTCTGAGATGGTAAGGATAAAGTACATAAGTACCTTAATTAGGAACCGGATGCCGGAAAAAATAGCCCAACATGTGTTCCTGGACTCCTCTTACGGCCTTTGACATGTGAGCAGCACCCTGGCGGCAACATCAAGGGGAAGCAAACATGGCGTAGAGCCACATTGACTATCACCCTTTCGAGTTCACGATTGGGAGGGAATCGGGAAAAAATGCGTCATTGCTCTTACACGATTACGGATTACGGAGAAGAACTGCTATAATCCTAGTTGAAATGAGAGAATCAGTACAGTGAGTCTAAGAAATCATCACCACTAACATGTTTTTAGATTTCCATGAGCTGGGACACAGTGCTCACTTCTCAGCTATAGCTCGAGAGGTTTCAGATGTCGTGTCCACCAAAGCTGCGCAGTCGTCCTCGCCCCTTAGGATGTGGTGGGGGTAACGATGAGCTCAGTTGAACACGATTCTTTGCTGCGACAACTACTATTAAACAAAAATTAGGAGGCAGTAAAATTATCCACAGCCAAAGTAGGGAAATAATTTCTAACGTATACAAATTCATAAGAAGGGAATGTGAGAGCGGGACTCCGATATCCAAGGCAACTGGAATATCTATCAGAAGCTTGCAGCGGATTTTAAATGAAACGAGTGTCAGAGTTGAGGGACCACTTTTTCAACTCCACAAATGGTACGGTGTAGGAAAAAACAACAAATCTGAAGTGGACGATTTTGATAAATGCGTCATTCGCCGAACAGTAAATGACTTTCATTTAACTAAAAAGGAGCGACCGACAATAAAGTCCGTATTAAATGTTCTTAAGGTTTTCAAGGTAGCTCTTGGATTCTCCGTATAATTTTACGAAAGCTTGGATTACGATGGAAGAAATCAGGTACTAATAGGAAGTTACTGAGAAAAATGAGATTCGGGAAATGAGATTAAACTATCTCCGAAGTCTAGAAGTGAAGGAAGACCGATTGTTTTAATGTATTTACCAGTGTACTATCCAGGCCTTCGCGTCTGACGAAAGAGTTTGGGAATTGTTAAATTTATAGGGGGTGAGAGTTTTACTCACTTGCTGGGGAATTTCAATTTTTTCTCGGAACGAATCGGAGATTTACAAAGATCCGAAACGTTAACACTACAGCCTTGCTTGGTTGGCGTCTTTAAATTTAGTTTTAAATAAATTAGGTTCTAAATTACCTATACCAAATTTATGAAAATTGAATTAATGATTTTCTAAATTTTTCTCCATTCGAAATCAGTTTATTGGATCCGTATATAACGTAAACACTCTCCTGCCAATAATTAACTTTCCACTTGGACTAATTGTTTGCTGCAAATGTGAACATTGCGACAGTCCTGTAATGTGTTGGTTATGTAAAGGCAAAAAATCAATTAAATGTTCCAAACCGTCACGAAAATTTGTTTGTGGAAATCTAGAACAGCAATCGCACGGATGCTGTATTGTTTAAGATTACATACCGTCGTAGAAACTATTTAGAATTGTGAGAAATTGAACTGTAAGTATATCTGTTAATTAAGAACCACATAGAATAATATAAAAAAATTAAATTGTACCTCAGGATTGTTAATTGCCAGATGCAATTGTCTCTCATAAGTATTTATTCACACGTCATTGGCACTCGAGTTCGATTATAATAAAATACTTTTAAGATTACCGGGTCAGCTCGTATGGTACTGGACAGACAATGGCTTGCCGATCCGGTGTCCCCCTGTCCTTGGTGACACGAAACGTCGCATACGAACACGCGGCAGGCGACGCCCACGGCATTGAGATGCGCGACGTTGGTCCATCTGTCTCCCGGACACCGGCTCTGGGACGGAATAAACAATTCATCGCGACCGACACTGAGCCGTTCATCTTCAGCTCCTTGAAGAAAGGAGATATGTCTGTCGCAACATGCCTACAAATCACGCAACCTGACCATCACTAAATTACCACAGTGAACAAAAAGTAAGGTGAATTTATTTATAAAATATAAATTCTTTACTTATTCTTCCAAATCAATTTCATCCCCTTCAAAGTAATCGACGTCCGATAAAACGCACTTTTTCCAACGCTTTTTCAAGTCCTCGAATCAGTCGGAATAGTCTTTTTCTGGTATAGCCTTCAAGACCTTCTTCGATTCGGTTTTTATCTCCTTAATCGTGTCAAAACGGCGTCCCCGCATTGGCCTTTCTAGTTTGTTGAATAGCCAGAAGTCGCACGGAGCCAAATCAGGGAATACGGTGGTTGCGGAACGATATGAGTCGAGTTTTTGGCAGAAAAAGTCGCGAAGAACCAATGCAGTATGACATGGTGCATTATCGTGATGAAGGAACCAAGAGTTGTTCGCCCATAATTCCGGACGTTTCAGACGAATAGCTTAACGCAAACGAATCATAACGATCAAATAATATTCTTTGTTGACAGTTTGGTCCGGCGTAAGGAATTCATAGTGCACCACACCACGATAATCAAAGAAAACCTTGATTTTCGATCAACTTTGCCGTGGTCTTTTCGGTCTCGCTTCACCATTTGCACGATATTCGCTGGATTGGTCGGTGGTTTCAGGGTCGTATGCGTAAATCCAAGTCTCGTCTCCAGTATTGATGCATTTCAAGTGGTCCTGATAGTCAGACAGCAAAGTTTCACACACATCAACGCGACGCTTTTTTTCCCCAAAAAATTGTGCGATTTTGGCACCAATCGAGACTTGACGCGTTTGAGACACAAAACATTCTTCAAAATGGTTTTGGCTGAGCCAAATGATATTCCAACACTATCAGCGAGATCTCTAATTGTCCATCGACGATTTTCAAGCACCAAATCTTTGATTTTTTGGACGTGGCCCTCGACGGTAGACGTTGATGGTCGTCCAGAGCGCGGTTCGTCTTCAACGCGTTCTCGGCACTCGTTGTACCACTTATAAACGTTTTTTGTGCTATAGTTTGATCACCAAAGACCTTCCGCAACATTTTCAACGTGTCCGCACAAGAATATTCGTTCCGCAAACAAAATTTGATGCAAGTTCTTTGCTCAACAGAATCACCCATTGCAAAAATCGAAAAATTCACTTTTGGTTGTTTACAAAAACACGTGTAACTCGGAGATAATTAAACCTTTTAACAAACAGACGCTTGGAAAATATTATAGACAGGCCTAACAACCTAGAAAAAAAAATTTACCTGCCATCCGGGAATTTTAAATGACAATTTCACCTTACTTTTTGATCCCAGTGGTATATGAAGAAGTACGTGCGGTGCTCAGTAAATAAACATCGGGAACGTAGACAAATTTAAAGTCAGTTATATTTGAAGCCTTACTTGAAAACGTAACACGGACACAATTCTTTTTAAATAAGGAGCAGATATCAGTTGATGTTAAGCATCGAACTAGAACCATACTTTTCATAGGTTTTACCATCCAGATAGTTTCATTAATTTTGCCTAGCTTTAAATCTCTGTAAATGTTTAACCCATGGTTTTAAAACTCTTCCTTCTATAAAAACAGTCATTATACTTCTTAGATGTGAGCAACATGATTGGGACCTCTTTCTTTAAAAATCTGTAATAATTTGACGATTGGAGCCTCAAGATTCAGCATCCTTGAGCTCTACCTTATGATCCCGTTGTTAATGTTTTCGTGATAGCGGGTCGTTGTTGGGTCTATTTATTCCGCCCCTGAGGGGTGGTCCAGCTGGCAGCACCTGACGCCGCACGAGCTGCTTACATCTGGCAGCAGGAAGTGAGGAATATCTCCTTACCGCAGCTGCTTCCTCAGGCACGTGTGCCTCACATCCTCCAGACCTCGTCTTGCACATGCAGCACAAATCCTCTGATGATCCGTTCCACAGCCTCCCTTCATCAGGCTCGACAGTCCCAAGAGCACGTGTCCTCCGCTTGCGGGACTCCCAACTGTTTATTTCGGCCTCATTAACCAATTAAACTATAAAGACGAAAATCATTATTAAATCGCAGTAAATATTGAAAGTGATATTTATAGATCGGCGGCTTGGATTCCGCCCCCCCCTTTTTTTATGTGATAAATTCCGGATGACTACTGATCATATTAAAAAATATATATTCTAGTTTCTTCTGAAATTGGGGACGAAACGTAGTGATATATTAATCACATCGTTAATTAATAAACCTTATCTGGCTGTTGGGCCATTGTATTTATTTATTACTAGGTGCCCGGCGTTGCTCGTGTACTTATTTATATAAACTCGAAAAAGTATTTAATTGAATACTTAAATATATTCCTTGAGTATTTCAGGATATAATCGTCACTCAGTCTTCATACATTACGAAATATTACATTGATGAAATTGTTAGCTAGACTCACAACTAATACAGCGCGAAAATTAACTTACATTTTCCCCAAGGATGGTAAAGTAATTCGTATTCTTCTTTATTATCATTCCATGGAATATTGCTGTATAAAATTATACTTTTTATTTAAATAAAATATTTCTGCTTTAGTTCATTCCTAATAAAGGAAATATTTCCTTTGTTCGTTGCGTAGTAACGTCTTTCTCTCGCGTGACGTCATTGTCTCTTGGCGCGCAGTAATTTAATATTTAATGATCACGGTTTTTAATTATAATTCTTTCCACATGTATGCTAGGCGTTTCTCACCCTCACAGTACCGTTTCTCGTGTTTTGAAGAATTTGTGTACCAATTTTTGTTGCAATCTATCCACGCTTTTAAATTTGTATAGAAATTAACGTAAATACATACATACATACAAATATACATCATTTTTTATTATATAGATTTTCTTTTATTGGTGAGAATATAATTCAATTTCTGGAAAATTCGGGACTTTTATCCTGGTTGATATGCTATGAATTAACTGTATGATGCGGCCCAAGAACTACTTACAAACTCTGCCGATGCAGCTTAAAAATGCACATTTTGATAATTGAATTTTTTCATCCTGAAACGCCGTATCCAAGCTCTGCCTAAATATTAAATTTTTAGTGAAATATTTCTGGAGTGTTCGATTTGTGCAATCCCTTACAATGACGATAAAAACAAAGATTGAAGTCTTTCCCGGTGAAGTTGTTCAATAAATAGTTCTCGGAATTCACACGGGTTTTGCTTATTTATATTTACACGCAACGTTTCGACGACTGAAAGCACTGTCGTCATCTTCTAGGCGAAGATGACGAGACTGAATACAGTTTGGTAAATACCCCATTTTTCTTGGATTTTCACAACTCTCTGGTTTTTTTAACTAAGGTTCCCACATGCCGAGGCACCTCGGAGGTGTATGTTCCGGTGTCGCATACCTTGGGCATACGGTAAGAGTTGTCCGCTATTCCTATTGGAATAGTCGGCCCGCTGCCTTCTAAACTAGCCAAGGCATTGCGAGGGGTAAGCTGCGACCCCACAGCAAACTCCTCTCCCGCCATCGGAAGGGCGTGGGACAAGTACCAAATGCCCGACCTACCTGATGCAGGTTTTTATAGGGTTTGTCCTGCATTACTTTTAGGAAAATGCCGGGTAGGATCCTTAAACTATAGCCCGGGGGCCCTAGTTAATCCTCGCCTACCTTCCTCCACCCTTCCGCATCCCCCCTTTCAAATCCCTTTCCTATGCTATAAGAGAGGATTTGCCACTATGTTGCCTATACATAGCCTCTCTACACCCAGAAATGCAGAAGGATATAGGTCTGCGAAGGCTATTCTCTCGCAGGCAATACCTCCGAGGGATGTTCTCTCGCAGGCAGACCCTTGTAGGAGAGATACGAAGGGGCTACCTTTGGGGATGCCTTTTCCTCTCCGTTTTTGAACTAAGGTTCCCACAAGCCGAGGCACCTCGGCCTGTTTTGAGAGGAGTATGTTGCGGGGTCACAGACCTTGGGCATACGGTAAGAGTTGTCCGTTGTTCCCATTGTAACAATCGGCCAGCTGCCTCCTAAACTGGTCGAGGTACGGGGAAGGGAATGCTGCGTCTCTACAGTAAACTCTTCTCCCCGCTATCGGAAGGGCGTGGGACAAGTACCCAATGCCCGACCTACCCGATGCAGGTTTTTCTCAGGTTTTCCCTGCATTTCTTTAGGCGAATGCCGGGTAGGATCCTTAAAATATAGCCCGGGACCCTATTTAACCCTTGGCTACCTTCCTCTACCCTTCCGCATCCCCTCTTTCAAATACCTTCCTATCCGAGAATCTTCTAAATACATTTTCAGCGCAATTGCAGCTGTGTTTTTCTGGTTTCAAAAGTGACGAGAATATTTTCTTTTTCTATATCAATACTCATAATCTACCCGGAATTTATCATATAGTTTAACTTATTAATATTGCCGTAAAAACAATTATAATTTAATTAAACATGTTTCAGACATATGTGACTTCTCAACAGGTTTACAATATAGATATAATTGTAGAAGGATATTAGCTGATTGTCAAATATTATAAGAAAAGAAGAAATAAAAAAGATAAATAGATACATATTATATATATTCTCTCAATATTAAAACGGACAGTGATTTATTAAGTAATATTTATAATATTTAATTCCATGATGTGTTATCTTCAAACCTTTTGTACTATTTATCTTTGTTATTTCTTTCAACGTGTAGGATTTCTGAATGTAATTTATATTTGTGATTTATGTCTTTATCTAAAGTATCCCAGTTAAAAGTATGATTTAGGTATAAAATTCGTTTGGAAATGACAGATTATTTATGATATCGAAGATTATTGTTGTTTCTATGTTCCCTAATTTTGGTTCTAACGGCTCCAATGTATACGAATGACCTTTCATTGAATTTTAATTGGTAAACTACGTTATGAATTTTATTTTACTTCAACATGAACTTTCAAATTTTGTATAATGGGGAATAAATTATGACCCGATTTGGTGATAAGATTAATATTTTAGGATCTGAATAATTGGGAGATTTACTGAGATTACTGAGTGAGTGAAATTAACGTGCGGGAGGAAAGTCATCAACTACGCGAAACCTTTACTAAGAAATCCGTTCAAGCTACAGAGAAAGGATTCTATATTTGGGAGGAGGATTCTGCAGCTGCCACATCTGCGTCTTCTAGCATTTGCTTTGCCTCTTTCGGTTTAAAAGCTAAATCAAGCATATTTTTATGTAAACTATTTCCGGTTCGACCAACAGACCTTCTGCGTTCGTTAGCGACTTTGAGCATCGCACCTGGACATCCCCCGTTACATCCCGAGGATGATATTTAATACCGGGTGCGACATCCGGCATTTTGTTGTATCGCGAAGCTATTCATCGCTCCTTTAAATCAGGCCTTTTAACGGACTCGTCGGCTCTTCGCGGGCGTAGAGGAGTGAAACATCTCTTAAACGCCGCTAACACAACGTTTTATTCAAGTCCCGCGTTACGACGTCAAAATCATAAAATTAATTTTATTAACAATTTCAAAAATATTGCAATGTGAAAAAATTAACTTACGATTCCTTATACCATATAATAAAATTTTAAGCACTGAAGCCACTTTCATATTCGCGGCAGTTAATTATTATTACTCAACTGTACCTTATCTTATCGATATTGATTTATCTGACTATAACTACACTCTAAATAAATATGGTCAGAAGGGGTCGGGTATTGAATAACAATGTGATTGTTCCGTCCTTAATTTTGGACTTCATCAGGCGAGCAATAAAAACATGAGACCTAATAAACTTCTTCTGATAAATTTCATTGTATACAGTTCTATGATTTTCAATGATTATATTCCAAAAAATTTAAAAATACGCTCTTCAAGGATTTTCGATTATTTATATAAGGACGGTCTTGCTTCAATGTCTGTTGTAACCGACAGTAACCGAATATAACGAATATAAATAGTATAAAAGGTTTGAAGATTACATTATGGAATTAAGTGTTATAAATATTACTTAATAATATGTGTCTGTTTTCATAATATATTTATCTTTATTATTTCTTCTTTTTTATATTTGACTATCAGCTAATATTTTTGTACAATTATATCCATAATTGTAAACCTGATGAGAATTCACGTATGTCTGAAACATGTTTAATTAAATTATGATTCTTTATTTCGGCCCCATTAACAATTTAATTAACATGAGGGTGATCCACATTGGGCAATTCCCCTTTAATAGCATTGGAAGGGATTTGAAAGGGGGGATGCAGAAGGCTAGAGGAAGGTAGCCAAGGGTTAAACAGGGCTCCCGGGCTATATTTTAAGGATCCTACCTGGTATTCGCCTAAAGAAACGCAGGGAAAACCCTAGAAAAACCTGCATCAGGTAGGTCGGGCATTGGGCACTTGTCCCACGCCCTTCCGGATAGCGGTAGAGGAGTTTACTTTGGGGACGCATCATTCCCTTCTCCGTTCCTTGGCCAGTTTAGGAGGCAGCTGGCCGACTATTCCAATGGGAATAGCGGACAACTCTTACCGTATTCCCAAGGTCTGAGACTCCGGAACATACACCTCTCAAAACAGGCCGAGGTGCCTCGGCTTGTGGGAACCTTAGTTCCCCAAAGGTAGCCCCTTCGTTTCTCTCCTAAAAGGTTCTGCCTGCGAGAAAACATCCCTCGCAGGCATCGCCTGCGAGAGAATAGCCCTCGCAGGCCTTCATTACCTTAGTTCATTTTTTTTAGGGCAACAGGCTACATGAGGGTGATCCACATTGGGCAACTCCCCTTTAATAGCATAGGAAGGGAATTGAAAGAGCACAGTTTGGGGTAATATTTAATTTCATCATTTAGATAGCTGCCAACATTTTGTGATAATATTCTGAAAATAATTGAATAATCCTATTTTTAATTAAACAGTACGAATAATTTGTTTTCTAAATATTTATCTTGTACTTAACAAGTTTTTAATTAAAAATTCGCTATTCAAATATTTGCAGAATGAATATGACAAGTTATCTAACTGAAGAAATAAATATTACCCCAGACGGTGGTAAATTTTTTCTTACGAATATTATTTAATGTTTTCTTTTAATTGAAATTAAATAGATATTTGTTTCATATCGTTGCGTAATTGTAGGCATAAAGAATTTTCGGAAACATTGTATCTTTAAAATTCTTTCGTCCTGAAGACTTGAACAGACGGAAAGTAAACCGATTTAAGTAAATTGTTTTTTTTAGCATCGACTTCGTGTTATGTAGATCCGTTATAAATTCCTAAAATAGTGTTTTAGTTTGACTTGATGACCGTAGATCAATGCTGTATGTTCTCTTCTGTTGGTGTGTAGGATGAAGAGTGTAACCATGGTACTTTTTTTTTCTGTTTCCAGACGACCATCAAAGTGTACGCGCGATGTCTGCGTCCCGACATCGAGTACAAGACCCTGAGCATCACCTTCCAGACGACGTGTCGTGAAGTGGTCACTTCTCTGCTCAACAAGTATCGCATGAGACATCGCGATCCCAACCTTTTCTACCTCACCATGGAAGTCACCGTAAGGAAAGCAGGTGAGTCGTTTTATCGCCCAAAATTTCATTATTTCAAAAAGTCTAACATTGCTAATAAATTTTTCGCGGTTGAGCACCAGGTTTCTCGATGTTGACGTTTCTGCGGTCATTCTCTACCGCTGTCTTCAGACTATAGTCAGAATGACCTGAGAAACGTCAACATTGAGAAATCTGAACCTGGAGCTTAACCGCGAAAAATTTATTGATAATTTACACCGGGAAAGCTTCATTATCTAATATTGCTATTCATCAATATTTTAGAGCAAAGTCCTTAATAGGCTCTCGGGCCAAGGAGTAGGAAGATATTTTAGAATTTATTATGATTGATTTTTATTTTGTTATGTTTATCAGTCGCAAACTAATAACAAGTACGAACTTTTAAATTAAGTACGAATTTTGTCGCCATAGTCAGCCATTATTATAATATATATATATTATTTGTCTTTTACTTTAATAACAATAATAACTCTGTTATAATAATCTGAATTTTATGCATATTTTGTAAATAAAATATTGCACTCATACTAATGAAAAGTTTTATGTGATCTACCACTGTGATCAAAAAGTAAGGTGAAATTGTCATTTAAAACTCCCGGTTTAATAACCAGAACGCAGGTAAAATTTTTTCCCTATGTTGGTAGGACTGTCTATAATATTTGCTAAGCGTCTGTTTGTTAAAAGGTTTAATTATCTCCGAGTTACACGTGTTTTAGTAAACAACCAAAAGTGAATTTTTCGATTTTTGCAATGATTTTGTTGAGCAAAGAACTTGCATCAAATTTTGTTTGCGGAACGAATATTCTTGTGCGGACACGTTGAAAATGTTGCGGAAGGCCTTTGGTGATCAAACTATGGCACAAAAAAACGTTTATAAGTGGAACAACGAGTTGAAAGAGGACCGAGAACGCGTTGAAGACGAACCGCGCTCTGGACGACCATCAACGTCTACCGACGAGGGCCACGTCCAAAAAATCAAAGATTTGGTGCTTGAAAATCGTCGATGGACAATTAGAGATCTCGCTGATAGTGTTGGAATATCATTTGGCTCAGCCCAAACCATTTTGAAGAATGTTTTGTGTCTCAAACGTGTCAAGTCTCGATTGGTGCAAAAATCGCTAAATTTTTTGGAAGAAAAGGGTCGCGTTGATGTGTGTGAAACTTTGCTGTCTGACTGTCAGGACCACTTGAAATGCATCATTACTGGAGACGAGACTTGGATTTACGCATACGACCCTGAAACCACCGACCAATCCAGCGAATATCGTGAAAAAGGTGAAGCAAGACCGAAAATGAAGGTCATGTTGACAGTTTTCTTTGATTATCGTGGTGTGGTGCACTATGAATTCCTTCCGCCGGGCCAAACTGTCGACAAAGAATATTATTTGAGCATTATGCGTCGATTGCGTGAAGCTATTGGACTGAAACGGTCGGAATTATGGGGGAACAACTCTTGGTTCCTTCATCACGATAATGCACCATGCATTGGTTCTTCGAGACTTTTTTGCCAAAAACTCGACTCATATCGTTCCTCAACCACCGTATTCGCCTGATTTGGCTCCGTGCGACTTCTGCCTATTCAGCAAACTCAAAAGGCCAATGCGGGGACGCCGTTTTGACACGATTGAGGAGATAAAAACCGAATCGAAGAAGGTCTTGAAGGCTATACCGGAAAAAGACTATTCCGACTGTTTCGAGGACCGGAAAAAGCGTTGGAAAAAGTGCGTTTTATCGGACGGGGATTACTTTGAAGGGGATGAAATTGATTTGGAAGAATAAATGAAGAATTTATATTTTATAAATAAAAAAATTCACCTTACTTTTTGTTCACAGTGGTATATATTATTTCTCTCTTATTTTACAGACAATAATAACTCTACTTTACATGTTATAATAACATTAATTTTATGAATAATTTGTAAATCAAATATTGCACTCATACTAATGAAAAGTTTTTTGTGATCTATTAAGTTATTTAATTGCCTACAAATTAATACTATCAATTAATTGCATATAATTATTTATTCTTAATTTTTTTGTTTTTTTATGTAATTTGAAATTTCTAAACGGTAATTATTGTAGTTTAAAATAAAATTGTTTCGAATAATTATTTGCGATTTCATAATATAACGTAAACTATTTCCTTATCCGGAGACTAATGGAATTAATAATAATTAAGATTCAATCAAATGCTCACACCAAAATGATCAGATGCCGAAATGACTCGCGCCGGAACGTCCCATTCCCTTAGTTCGCCTATGCAACATAGGAGGAAATGCTAATAGCCTTAGCAGTTGATACGACTAGAAATAAAAATATTTTTTTTAATGAAAAGGCTCATAGAATTGATTAGTTTCACAGTATCACTGAGTGAAGTGATGTTGTATTTAATATAAACTATTCAGGATATAATTCTGGTGTCATCATCTAAAATCTTATCATTTTATCAAATTAATGGTTCGAATTGATGGTATGTTTGAAGGCTACAGATAATTTGTCAGTGTCAAGTTTGATATTGGACATATGTTCTTTGATTCTGGTATTTAATGGTGTAGTAGGAGAAAGATATTTTGTAAACTGCTCAGTATTTGCTATAGGTGTCAAGTGGGTTCTTGTAGATTTTATCAAGTATATTTGATGGTTATTTGAATATTTGGACGAACTTGTAAACAATAGTAGGAAGATTTGGAACGTGTTCGTGTTCGTGTTCCTCATTCCAAAGATCGCTTGTTTCCGCGTCCGGGGTTAGAATCCCCTGTAATATCCTGGGTGGGACATGTGTTCGTTCTTTCCTCACCTCGTTTCTGCGGCAGAGCAAATTAGCAGATGCTTGTCCGGACGTTGCAGTTTGTAAAGGAAGATAAGTTAACCCGACCTTGGCCCGCCCTGAAGGCCAGCACACGGTGTAAAATAAAGAGACGTGACGCGTCTTAAAGAGCTCTTCCGAGAACTGAAGTGGGTCCTCACGTGGAGATAGGCGGGTCTGGAAGCTTGCCTGGTGTTCCCTATTTACATCCTGTGTCTTAATTCGTTGCCTCCCGATCCTTATCGCCTTGCCGTGAAGGCCATTACCACCGCGACAATGTCAACAAACACTGGGATGAAAATGATCAGAAACAGTGGGGAAAAAAATACTTTATGGCCAATAAATGTTTTTCTTCGTTCCTCTTCAAAAACTAGAAAAGACAAATTGGTATGTAACGTTGAAAGTACTAAATAATAAAATAAGAATAAATACTAAAGAACTAAATAATTAAATACTCTCCAAGAAAAGAGAAAACAATGGAGTCTCGATTTCTGAAATCCAGCTCTGAAGGAGGCTACCTTCGGGGATGCCTTCACATCTCTCTGGTTTTTTGAACTAAGGTTCCCACATGCCGAGGCACCTCGGCATGTTTTGAGAGGTGTATGTTCCGGGGTCGCAGACCTTGGGCATACGGTAAAATTTGTTCTCTGTTCCCATTGGAACAGTCGGCCAGCTGCCTCCTAACTGGTCAAGGCACGGCGAGGGGAAAGCTGCGACCCCACAACAAGCACCTCTCCCGCCAACGGAAGGGCGTGGTACAAATACCAAATGCCCGACCTACCTGATGCATCACTTTTAGGCGAATTGCCGGGTAGGATCCTTTAACCATAGCCAGGGATCCCTAGTTAACCCTTGGCTACCTTGCTCTACCTTTTCGCATCCCCCCTTTCCTATTCTATAAGAGGGGCGTTGCCACTATGTGGATTACCCTATACATAGCCTGTCTACAACTTTTTTTAAAAAAACAAAACGTTATTCAAACGTAAAAAATAATAATCTGTGCAAAATGAAGAAATATATTCGTACGTCTCTCGTGTACATATTTTACTGGATTAGTAAAAATTTCAATTAACTCTGAGTTTAAGTTAAATAATTCTCTCTATGTCCCGTATAATTTTTTGCTGCCTCTTGTTGATTATATTTAGAATTTAGTTTCATTCCGCTGATATGAACTTGATCTTTCTTAGGTAATCGTAATGGACAGAAGTACACTGCAGAACTTTCACCGTGTTTCCTCCAATTCACATGATTTTGTTAAGTAATGGAATTGTACTATTTTGTGTTGTAGGAGTGAGAACTGTTCTGGTCTTGGACGAAGAAGCCAGACCTGCAGCTCTGCAGTCCTGCCACCCTCGTGGAGACTCCAGGTAAGCCGTGCTACGATACATTTCGAATTTTAAAAAAATTAGCAATAATGAAGTTGGATACGCCTTTTGTGACCTAGTGATGGTACAAAACGGGCCAAGAGTTCCCTTACTCCACAAGAAATACCTGCTGTCAAACAATTGCCTGCAATACTTTAATGCCTTCTTTCTGTTCCAGGTTCTCCCTGCAGACAAGACGAGGTGGCCTGGTGAAGATCTACGACAGCGCTTTAATGCCTGGGGTAAGTTTTCCAGAAGGTTTTCAAATTATCAATTGAGTAGCTAGTTTTTATATATGGTCAACATCCCGACTGACAACATTAAAGATTTTCCTTTCTTTTCCAAGTTCTAATATACAAGGTATTTCACTGACAAATTTCTTTGAATCTATATCAGAATTATTAATTTCTAAGCAACTACCATTGAATAGATCACTTATACAGTGATCAAATCAAAAGGCCAAATTTCAGTGAATACAGTAATGCCAACCGCAAAGTAAATAAAGGTATAAATTTACAATGAAATACAAATTAATTACCCTAAGAATTGATGTTGTTTCTTTGGGACATTTCTGACCCCATTCTGTCTTGCACCTGCAGTCACAGTACAAGAGCTTGTTGGTGTCTGAGCGGACGACAGTCGATGAACTGCTCCAGATGCTGTTGAACTGCTGCAACAGTCAGGAACGTGTGGAACACTTTTCCCTGTATGAGGTGTCCCATGCACAAGAGTACCACCGTAAGCTGCATCCGGACGACTGTCCTCTCAGGGTGCAGCAGTGTTGGACCACACCGAATGATTTCCACTTCCTCGTGCGCAGGAACCTAGACTTCAGGCCCCGCAGGAAGGTCATCGGAAAAGTGGTACGTACCAGACAAAAATTAACTGCTTCATCATAATTTTTACCTCACCTAATTAACAACTTTGCTTTCGTCCAGACTTGCAGGATTCTATAAGAAACATATAGTTGTGACTTAAATTAATAAAGCAGTACCAACACTCGTACATTTTATATAGACTCATTTATTCTGTTGCAAAGTAAAAGAAATTAGCATTTTTCAGTCAATAAACACTAATATGGCTACTCCTCATAAGCCTTATTAACTCTTAATGTGGAATTTCTTTGTCAATACAGACACCGTGGACTCCAGAGTTACCATCTACGCCCTGTTCTTCTCGACAAGCCTTGCAGATGCAATTGAGTTCGTTGTCTTTAGACTCTCCCACCTCCCATGGTACAAGTTCTTCATATGCTGATTACGAGAACTACTTCTACATTTGAGCTTCCAACAGCTTGGATATTGTAAGAATCAGTGCATATTGATAAAAGCTTAATTCAAACCAGTTATGAATTTAGATACCAAAAATGTTGCGAAATTTCTTAATTATCTTCAGGATAATGCATGCAATATAAGTACTAATAAGTGGCTTAATATTGATAAATATAATTATTATTATGTACACATTAATACATCTGTTTTTACTTATTTTGTTTCAGGTGTGAAATCTAGTTCATTTGGCTGTGAGGACCATTTTTTTATTATTTTGTTGCTAAGCTATTACCATGAAGCAGCTACAGACGATGTCATCACTGATGTTGTGAGCAAAAGTACTCAAACATGAGTAGACATTTGAAGCATTTTCCTAAATATTTTATAGTTTATGCTCTCACTTC
This sequence comes from Zhengitettix transpicula, assembly GCA_037074705.1. Lineage (NCBI taxonomy): Eukaryota > Metazoa > Arthropoda > Insecta > Orthoptera > Tetrigidae > Zhengitettix > Zhengitettix transpicula. The sequence goes on from CM073594.1 coordinate 50,126,728, forward strand.
CCCACTGAAAATAAGAACCATTTAAGTAGTTATTTTAGACAAGATCTCGTGTTAACTGTACACACATGGAGTTATTAGAATTTTCATGAATACATAAATACTGACTTTTTATTTAAGTTAATACAGAAAATTAAATTAGTTTTTTTTAGTTTTACCAAAGCAAAAGGTTAGTCTCCACAAAAAATATTTGTGTAAATATTTAATTTATATCTTTATTTGTTCCAAAGATCACATTATTGTTCAAAATGAAATTTATATATTTTTAATGATGTACTGTTATTAGAATTAAAAAATAATTATTAAATAATGTTATTGGTTCCAACTGTATAACCTTCGGCAGTTCTATATGTTGTATCTACTATGTGTAATATTTTTTAGTTTAGCTTGTAACTGTTGAAGTGAGAGCAGGTGTGTATCTATCATCAGGACAATTATGATCAAAGTATCTAATGTGATGAAATGAAAGATAAATACAAATCCACGAAGTACATTCTGTAAAATAATTATAAATTTGTTGCACACATGGTCATTAGGTTACTGACATAAGACCACATGAAAGAAATCAGTTATTTACCTCATTTTGAATAAAAAGTGTTTGATGATTTTTTTTCATATGCTGAAGTATACAGCACTGTAATGTGATGTCTAGGAATGTAGGTTTAGGAGACCAATGTGTAGTCCTGTTTGATGTGTATGCTATGATTGTCTGCATCTGCATGAATTTATAAATTCACTCTAAAAATGTCAAATTGAATTAAGTGTAATGTTTCATGCATGACATAAGTTATTTGGAAAAACATTCTTAAATATTGATATTTAAACAAATTATGTTTTAAAATAATTGTTTCTATTTCGTTGTTTTCAAATGAATTTTATAGCAACTATATTTATATATTTCCTAGGTGCTTGAACCAATGAAGTGCAAGAACAAGTTTTGTGTGTTCTTTAGTTTATACCAAAGATGTTCCATTTTACAAGTTTATATGTTCTCCATATAATGAAATGTAAATTCCACTGTAAATAACCATGGTAAAAATAAACGTACATAATGATAACATGTATAAGTCTTCTTAAAAATCATATATCCTGTTGTTAATTTGTATTCCTTTCATTGGAGAAAAGGTGTATCCTAAAATGTATATATGTATCAGGGACGTTGGCGACTATTGAAATGTGTAGCATCATTTCACATAACAAAAAGTGATAAAGATTTACTCAAGATGTAAATATGTTATTTATTGTTCTCAATAATTACCGAACATGTGATGGCACAAAACGTTTGTTTCAGATATAATAATTCTTTACAAAAAATTAAAAAGTGGGATAAATAAAAGAAAAAAAATTATTGATTTAAGTGTCCTCCAATGTTCTAAATCCAAACACTTCAGTTTCTCCTTTGTAGATTTGGTTCCCTCACTGCACTACATTTTGCACTGTATTTAATTGTGCATACAGTTCAAGTCCAAAACATCAAAGTGGAAAGATAAATTAAGTCTAAGTCAATTGGATATGAATTGCTGGAAAGAGTATGGAAAGCAATTACCTTACTTTACAAGTTGTTTATTAAGTCATATTTAAAGGTTGTATACAAAAAGCCTTAATGCCACTTCAGACACAAAAATGGAAAGTACTTAATTTGTAACTATCAAATGGTTTTCATTCTATATAAATAAATTACTTTCGAAAATCACCACATGAAAGGTGCTCGCTCCCTCAGCAACTTTACACCTGTCTTCTCCCATTCCAACGGGTAAAGCCAAAGTTCTTGGGCAGACTCTAGACATGACATGATAGCAGCTCCTTTCCAAGTGGTTATCTGTGGGTCCATATCTTTAGGATTAATAATAATATCCAGTTGTTCTGAAACATTGTATTGGAGTAATTGTTAATTCAATATCATACACAGGTTGCTTTTGGTTTCTTCTTGAAAAGAAAACTTTACTTTTGTAAACATATTCACTATTAATAGTCACAAATTCCAGAGATAATTTTCTGTAAAACTACTATACGACAATAAAATGACAAAAGGTGTGTGTTACCTGCCCTGTACATATATGGTATTTGAAGGGAGATGCGATTTTGCAGCCAGGTACCAATACCAGTGAACTTCATCCCACCACCAACAACAAGGATGCAGCCATACATTTTCCTCTTTAAATCATCTGTAGCTAAAATTATTTCAGAAATAAACAGCCAAAACTCAGTGTAAATAAACAATCAATGTTATTAATTCTTAATATTCAATGTCAAATGAACCTATCTTTTTTAAAATTTATTTTATTACTAAGAAGTTGGATGGTACCAATATTTAAGTTCATCACACTTTTTATGATATTTTAAAAATCAAGGGCAGGGTGGAACCACAAAGAACCAACTAACACAATTTTATTCCATATAACACCAACAAAAATATGTGCATTTATGATGATTAACTTATCAGATTATTACCCTCACTTGAAATTAAGTTCAGAATAAATACTTACGACAGCGGTCAATGCTTTGCAGTACAGCCTGGTCCAGCCCCAGCACTTGTTCTGGTCCCACAATAAACTCTTTCGCTTCAATGTCTCGTCCTGTTGTTGGGACTGTAGCATCAATAGCATCGACGACAATATCTTCTTCTCCAGTATTTCCAGTAACTCCAGAACAATCTAAACCCTGGGCAATCCCATCCATATCTCCTCCACCAATGCCACTAGCCAAAGGCTCGAGAGATTCCTTTGCACCACGTCTCTGAAATTATAAGAATGATGACATAGACACACCTGAAATTATGTAAGTCCTTCCATCATTATAGGTAACTAGCCTAATAATAAGCAAAATGAATTAGTATTTATTTCACTAATTACACTAAGTTACAACGTTGTTTGTCATATCACAAGCAAGAATGGTTTAACATAAATTGAAATAAAATTATAGTTAATAATGAAGTATGAACAATAATTTAATAATAATAAAAAACTATGTATATTATCAAATTTGACTGTTACAATAATCTTACTTACACTAGTTTCACGCAAATAATTTTCATCATGAGGATCTTCTGGATCACCTGTTGATCGTTTCTGTATATGAGTCTGCTTTGGACCAGTGACACCAAACAATTCTGTTTGAAACAAGCTCAGTGGAGCCACTAAGCATTCATCCCCCACCTGAGATGTAGTATCATGTATATGAAATCCTTATTGAATATGAAGCAAAATTATAAAATTATTATTACTTTAATGGTACATGCATTTGAAAGCATTTTTCAGTTACAGTCTTATATATTTGTTAAAAGACTATAAAATGAGAGAGCATTATAACTATGAGAAATTGAGCTTAAAACTTCAAACACATTTCAGAAACAATATGTTGATCCTGTAATATTAGTCACATTATTTGTAGCTTTTTCAAAAATATTTTAATTGTGGTATAATAATAGAAATTCCTTTCCAATCACAAGAATACCCTTATTTTGTGTTTTCACTCTCAGTAAGGATACATTTACAAGCTTCATGTTAAATGGCATGGTAGAAGCAATTTTAACCAAGAGAATTCAAGTTCAAATAATTTATAGTTATATATTCACAGATATATCAAGCTGATTAACCTGAAGGATATATTTTTGTGTTGGTCTGTTGGGTTGTTTTAGTACAAATGTTTTTTCTTGTGATCCACAAATATCCTATGTGAAAACAGAAAACAATTATACAGTTACCAAATTTTTTTTATAAATTTCAGAAAATGTATAAAACAGTAATTTGGTTTAAAACCTACCAAGTTGACATGGCAGAAATTTTCTTTTAATTGTCGAAGCAACATAGCATCCAATTTGTTGTCTGGATTGCAGGCCTTGTAAGGGAAAGAGCATTTTTGTAACAGCCAGTGAAATGCTTGTGTGATATCTCCACCTCCATAATCCATACGCACCTAAGTATAACTTCCATTAGTATTAAAACAGTTCCATAAACAGTATATTTAATTATTTGACTTACAAATTATAAAATGAAACTAATTTTTAAGAGGTTGGTATTTTGTTGAATTATGGTAATATAAATATTGAAAGTACTAAACAAGTTGTATAGTGCTTATCTATAAATCAAACACACACAAAAATAACTTAAAATAATGCATAAATTATATAAATTTATAAATCATTATAAAACTTAATTTACTTTCATCTTAAATATTAACTAAGAGGTGATATGAAATAACTCACTCTGGTATTACGATGTGAAATTCCATCCTCCACACATGAAACCGAAGACTTCTGGTCGCCAACATCAACAACACAAGCATATCCAAGACCAGCACCAAAGGTTGCAGCTACATGATCCTGTAAGGTGACAAACAAAAAATATAAATTATATGGAAAAATATCTGCTTGCAATAGAAAATGTCATAACAGTGTATTTCTATAAATTTCATAATAGTTGTTAACACAATACCTGTAAAAGAAAACAGCCTCCAAAGCCAATCTTGCACAGCAAGAGTGTAGTGAGTTCTTTCAAATATTGGCGGTTGTATATGTCAGGAATAACTAAAACAGCTTTGTAATGCTGAAAAAAGAAATATGTTATGTTTGTATATATAAAAACAAGTAAGTATGTCAAAATAACTGGAATGGACAGAAAAAAAGAGAATAAAAAATTGGTGGCCAATGTTACAAGGTCGGGTATGAAAGCTTCCTTATTTTCAGAAGCTCTAGCCTCCTCCTTTGGGATATAGTTTTGCAACTCATGTAATAAGAATACAGGATATAGGTGCACAACTATCTCCAAAAGGAGAATAGTGCTTCTGAATTTGGAACTACTTCCTTTCCAACACAGTGATACCAGTCCTCAATTTCAAGAATCAAATTATTCTCTCACTATTTCTTCTCTATGTAAATTTGATGTATACATACGACAAATATAAAGAGTGAATTAAAATAAAACTATTAAGTAAACACAGATTTTACTAATGATGGGCTGTAAAAATTATTTTAATTTAACACATTACAGTCCGATATATTAATGAAGGAAATAACTTACTCAATCATACCCGCAAATCTTTAAGAGGAATCTCCAATCTATTTTTAATAATCCATCCCCAAATAGTCTCCAAGTCAGCCAAAACACCTGTTAAGGACCCACCTGGACCATCATGGATGTTCAGGTCTCCCCTTCTATATGGAAAATGGATATTGTAATCCAAAGTAGGGTCCAGCTGTAGAATCTGGAAAATTTAGAGAAAGAACAAATATGAAAACAAATGTTTGCATTATTTATTTGAAGTACATTATAGGTGCCAGTAAGTTGAAAGCATAAAAATGAAAAATTTAAGTCTGTTTTGAAAATTCCAGAAACTTGGTATAGTATTTATATCACCACATCTTTTGTCTGTATTTGGCAATTTTCCTTATTATTGAAAGTATAAATGTCAGGAGGGAAAAAACATGCTGCAGTGTAACTAATATTTAGTAAAATATATTTAATACGCAATACAAGGAATGTTGCCACAATGTGCTACATATTTTTTCCCAAAACATATTTTTATAATACTATGCAGTAGTTACCAGTTACAATAATAATAATAAGCACAATATCATATGAAGTACAATTAAATTCATAGTAAAAACATTACTTTTATTATAAATCTGAATAGTAAGTAATAAATGTCAAATATTACAAATAAAAGTAGATAAATATAGCTTTTGTTGACAAAGCACTTACTTCATCTCCAACAATAACATTTTCATCAGTTGACATCCAAACTGTATCTTCAGCATTGGCTATTTCTTCAGGATTTGAGTGTCTGTTAAATGCAGCAATCTGTTGAGGTGGTGTGGCATAACGTCGACGACCATCAGACTGCAGGCAGGACTGCAAAGTGTGTGAAACTTGAAGCCGAGCATCTTCCATTTGCTGAACAAGATCTTTTGTCTGAAACAATGAATTAGGAGCATTACTGAAGTATATAAATCTGAGATTATCTGAAATTGTATAATAAAACATTGAAATATTAATATTGATAACAACAAATTTTGTGGTACTAAAATCATCATACCATTGGAACTTGCTTGGGGAGAAAGTAATCTTGATAAAGAGCTCCATCTGGTAGTCGTTTTCTTGCAACTGCATGTAGCACTGTATGAGGGTTCAAATCAGATGCTCGACCAATGCGAATAAACACAGATCCTGGGTGAATGACAATAATTGTCTGAGCCTGTATTTGCTGATAAACAAAAAAAATATTTAATATGAATTGCTTTTCAGTACAAAAAGAATGTTGTGATGAGACAAATCAAATATTCACAAAACTGCTGAAATAATTTATACACGGAAGTCAAAAAAATTAAAGAAAGCTTATAACAACAATAAACACTGAAAATGTGAACATTCCATGTGGATGTTATAGAACAAAAAATTGGTGATCTGCTTTTTTTGATGAAGCTTCATCACCACAATGAAGTATGTTAGGTAAAGAATATGGAATATAACTTTCATATTAAACTGACATCAAATGTTCTCGTATGTGCATTTCAACCAAATTTTACACAAATGCAAAACGATTGGATTGGTTATTGAAACAATAGGGTTATTATTTTCCACAGTCCGCAACTTACGTAAACATGTGCAGCGCGTAAAATAAAACTTATTTGAAACAATTATAAAAAAAATTAAGAATATAAACTGTCAAATGTAAATAATTCAAGTTTTAATAACAAACAACCAAAAAGGTCTTTTGCTTACACTTTCCATCCTTCCTCATATACATTTATCTTCCATATAAAAATTGAAGCTGTTATTAATTAAACTTTTTAAATTTGAGTTCATAAACATTTGATAAATCGATCAGATCGTCCAACAAAACCATTGCCTCCATCGTTTACAAATTTCATATTTCCCTGTGCATCTTTGGATGAAATTCATACCAACACAACAGAAGAAAATATGTTTGATGAAATATATAGATTTTCTTCCAATTTTTGTTTTGTTAAGTAAACGAGATAATATTTATAAGTTTTACTAAAATAATATGGAAAATAAAGACATATATATATAAAGTTCGCAATAATCTTATCTATAGAAATGAATTGAATTTTCCTTTAATTAAGATAATGTGAATGTATATATTGTGACAATAACCATTTGGCTGCCAAAATATCAATGATAACAATACACGACACGTTAATCATTCAATTGCTAAACTGAAGATATTTATAAGCCCCTCTTTACTAGTAATTCTAACCATTTGAAGGAATATCAAACTAAATAAATTGATAAAAAAAATTCCTTGATTATATATTTGGATCCGATTCCTATGCGTATTCTGCAGCCTCGGTAAGATCCATATTGTTTTAAGAGAATCTGCCCGGAAATGTATTTCTTCCGTTGTTAACCAAAACAAATTCGCACAAAAATAAGTGATAAAAATAGGAAAATGTCTCACTCAATTAGAATTTTGGTAGTAAAAATCAGAAACTTTTCCAGAAATTTAAAAACTTGAAAAAAGGTTCTGTTTGTGTGCTAGTAAACGTCAGTGCCATCAGAACAGATATTCTCTAAAGCCAGCAAACTGACTATGTGCAAACATATAATGGAAATTCAAAGATTTATATTCTCAATATTAGTTTAGAGATTTATATTTAAAGTTATTATTTGCAAATATTATATAAATTAATCTTGCTTGGCTCCATCCAATGTTACAAATTCTTCAACACAGCTGACTTCATTGCCTTGAAAGTTCGAACATTTTGCTCCCTTCCAAAAACCTTTTTCTAAAAAATAGTTAATTAATATTATACTAAATTATACTGTGTGTAGTCACATATAATTATATGATTTTTATGTGTAATCTCAGCAAATTTCTAGGAAAGAAAAAGTAAATATTTTTCTTATCAAAATGAGATGATTTTACTTTACATCAAGTAATAATGGACAAAGAGAAACTCATTATTGAAATCAATTTTACTATACATCAAACCAACTAACTTGTCACTCTTAATAAAGTATTTAGATTGTCAGTATCCTTCAAATCTATTATTTATGACATCAGTCCCTCTTCTCTTCTAGTAGTTGACTAGCTGAAACTTTAGGAAACTAAATAGCTGCACAACACTGAATGCTTTTGAAAATATAAAATAATCTCTCAGATCAATACTAAGTATATAAAGAAGTAGTTAATTTACAGACAAAATGAAGTGATAAAATAAATAGCAATATATAAATAATTGCCTACTTCATTATATCGTAAATTTTGACTTAGAAAAACTGACTCCAGGATATTTTTCCTATCCACTCGGCCACTCCAAACCACAACTTCAGTACAAAATTTATTTGATTTCACATATTTATATGAAATGTTGCCTGACATGATTAATTTATTATCTGGCTAATTTAATGTTTGTAGTCAATGTCTTCATGCAATATAACTATGTTTATTTTGTGTTACATGCAAACAATTATATCCAGAATAATAGAAGAAAAAGAAAATTTTTAATTAGCACAATGTATACTAGTAGTCTACAAAATATATACAGTCATTTGATATCTATTATTAACTAAACAGGTACTTACATTTAACAGTGTTGATTTACATATTTTTATAAAAATCAATCTTCATTATGTGGACATTTTAACAGCAACACATATAATAATATGTAAACATATAATATAGATTTATGAATAGAACTACTTGATTTGACACATAAATTATTTGTTACAAATGTTGAGTTGCATTGAAGTTCAGGTTGATTAAATAAATTATGAATGGGTATATTACACTTTGAGTTAATACATGTGTTAGTTTCGTCAAATAAGAGATTCTCATAGAACTGGGAAATTTCTGTTTCTGATAAGTGTTCAGAAGTTTCTGCAAGAACTTTGAGCCACTCTAAATTTTCACATGAACAGAAGAACTTATTATTTGATGTATTTATCAATCCTTTTCTCTGTGAATATGCAAAAACATCCACATGTAAAGCACCAACATCAGTTTGATTAATATTGTTATTTATGAAGGAGTACTTTGCTTGATCTTTCACTGTTTCAGTTTTTGGAGAAATACATTCCAATGCTCTTGTTTGAAGATAACCAAAATAGTTGTTTGTTATGATTACTTCAGTTGCATGAACAACAAAAGCAGTTGCCATAATAATTCTTGATATGGAATTGTTGTTTAATATAAACTCATCTGCTTCTACTTTAATTGCGTTGAGCATTATATCACTTAGGAGCGAGTTTTGAATGACAACCTGAAAGGAAATAAATGTTTCAACAATCTAAATCTCAAATTAATTTTGTACATAAATATATTTATATTTAAACATACTTACTTTTGGAGCTTTTATATCAAAAGCTATGAATTCAACTGTTTCAATAGTAGAATCATAGATTCCAAAATGCCCAGAGGATATTGACAGGTTCAGAAATGCACCAGAATCCACTAGACCAATTTTTGTAAACTTAAACACTACATCCCTCGTTACAACAAGGTCACCAAATGCTCCGGCATGCATACGGCCAATATTAACATTATTAAAATAAAAAGACTCCCAAGTTCCCATAAACATGTCTTTTCTAAATGAATCAACCCATTTAATATTTTTCAGAAAAACTTTATGAGGTGAATGTGTATCATCTGTCACAGGTAAAAGAGTTAGATTTTCTGTGTTAATAACCGAGAAAGATTTCAATCTAGCTTCAGTGTCATTACTGAAATAGAACATTAGTGCCACTTCTACATCATGACAACCAGTTACAGTCCAAGTTTCACATCCATTTGGCAATCTGAAGAAAAAGTCTAGGAACATCAAATTCTGAAACATTTGTAATGAATGAATATAGAATATTTGTCACAGATGAATGAAAAGTGATAACTCTCATCTTACCCATCCCACTTCCTCACTGCACTCATACACCAAATCTTTTCCACCTCTTAGACATGACCACCCTGGTTCATTGCATGTGTGTAACTCTTGAGCTGTCAGATGTAGAAAATATGTCACCAAATACAACATAAAAAATGTCCGTCCCATGTTACAACTGAGGTGGCATAACTTGCTGTCCCCTCAGTTCAGCCAGATGCTTGGGAGCTATCTAAGGAGATAGGGCCACTTCCTGTCCCACCCACAACATTGAAATCTGCCACTTGTCTATTTGAGTGACAGTTCCTGTAGGCTAATCTCGCAATTAATACAATTGCAAAACAAAAATTACAGTACTCAAATATCCTGTCAACACTACCTCAGCACCTTCCTTTAGCATTTTATTTTTTACAAATATTTGCACCCTGAAATAGCTGAACTGGCACAAATTTGTGTCATACTCATAGAAGATTGATTATATTAGGTATAACTAATCCCATAAATAATGTATCTATTCTAATAACTTCATAAATGATAACAGTATCAGTATTGTTTCTAATGTACTAGCAGAGTGCCGAGCCTTGCCCAGGTTAATTAACCAGGAGTAGGAATTGATTCGACACTACCCTCTTGGTAAACATTTCATTTAACCAGCACCAATAGCGCCAGTGTTCAGAACATTTACCTATTTATGGTCCCCTCCCCAACCTAACTCTAGGCATCAACTTCAAATAAACAAGGATGATGATGACTGATTGTATTCAGTAATTTTCCTGAATAAAATAAAAGTGTCCAAAACTTATGATGAATTTAAACAGTAAAAACTGCTTGCTAAATTAATAAAGTCTAAACATACTACCAGTACCTTAAAGAAGTAAAGAAATGCAACCATTAGCTAAATAGAGACAAAAATACAGCTCGTACCCTAATAAAATCAATAATTTACCCAGTAACTTAATATGGTCAAAACTACTCTGGGTAACCTTTTCTCAAACGTGTCCACCTTCATGAAGAGGAACATAAAATTTCATCATGATAGTGTTTCCTTCTCTCTTTCAGGAGTTGAATTAGACACATAAAACTTCTATAATAACAGTATCAAATTCAGCTCCCCAGAAAATGTTTTATTTGACGTTAATGATTTCTGAATATTTTTTAAATGCCACCCAATCCAACTCCACCCCATAGTGTTTATGTAAAAAGTTTGGTAGAAATTGGTCTATGCATTTAAGGTTGTAAACGGGAATTTGATTCACCCCCACTACCAGGGGCTGAACTATATCTTAACCAGTATGTTAAATGTCAGAATTAAACTTAGTGACTTTCATATCTCGAGGTTCAATGCCAGCCCCCTTTATTTACTCATTACTTTATGTAACGGCCTTTCACCTACATCCTCCCCCACCTCCACATCTAGGGACTAAACTGCAAAGTAACTGACATAGTGAATTTCAGAATTAAACCCAATGACATCTATAACCCTGGATTTGACACCAATCTTGGTTGTTTAGCGTTATTTTTATGTATGTTATACACTAAAAACATCTGCATAGAAACTATTAATCACATCAACCCAGAAAAGTAATTAATCTACGCCAATATCGGCACTTTTCGCATGTTTTTAAATTTCACCCCTTGGGAGTTTCTAAAGCTTCGAAAACCCGACAGGAACCTTCGCGAGGATGCGCTCAACAACTCACCAAAGTTTCATTTAATTTCAGGTAAGCCACCACCTCGCTCTCTTTCCTTTCCATACATTATATATATAACACCTAAGGAATATATATATAATTAAATAATATATATATATATATATATATATATATATATATATATATATATATATATATATATAGAGAGAGAGAGAGAGAGAGAGAGAGAGAGAGATAGTTATATTTAACATAATTAGGTTACATTGTTAGTTGTTAGCCATTGTCGACATCTCTTGGTCGTGCGACAGTATTGTTAAGCTAAAGCACGTGCCGAGGCGGGGCTATGCAAGACAGCAGTTCCGATTTGGACTCGACAAAGGACGGAGGTCCTAGGGCTAAACATAAAAATTGTAATAAGCCACGCCCTGCAGATATTTTTTTGTCCATGCTCGATAAATGAAGGAATTAAATCAGCCAAAGGAAATTAGTTTACGCGTAGGAAACGATTAAAAAATAATGAATATTAAATATTAATTGAATTAAATTATTCCTTGCTGGATTCTTGAACTGCGCCTTTCGCAGCGAGAGCCATTTTCGCGTGAATTATAATCCATAAATATTCACGGAAAAATAAAACCCATCGACTCAGTAAAAATATTTTTATTGCAGTTTTCACAGGTTTTTCTTGGAAATAAAAAGTCGACTTTGATAAGGTTAATATATAACTGCGCACAATTTTAGCACCTTAGTGATTCCATTCCGAAGCGACAAATTCTCAACAATGGCTGAGGTAATACTTCAAGATCGTGTGGCCTCATTTTCCAATTGGATTTGTGTGTGTAACTCATTGTTATTGCTGGAGCTATAATTAGTTTCTACCTTTAATGATAGCGACAGACGAAAAATGTTTCCATTTTTGCTGTTTTAAGTATATATAGACTTTTATTTTTAAGGTGTAGACAGGCTATGTAAAGGGTAATCCACATAATGGCAACTCCCCTCATATAGCATAGGAAAAGGAGTTGAAAGGGGGGATGCGGAAAGGTAGCCAATGGTTAACTAGGGCCCCCGGGCTATGGTTTAAGGATCCTACCCGGCAATTCGCCTAAATGTGATGCAGGGAAAACCCTGCATCAGGTAGGTCGGGCATTTGGTACTTGTCCCACGCCCTTCCGATGGCGGGAGAGGGGTTAGCTGTGACGTCGCAGCTTTCCCTCGCCGTGCCTTGACCGGTTTAGGAGGCAGCTGGCCGATTATTCCAATATCCTATTTTGTATAAGAGGTAACTTGAAGATAAAATATCATAAAAATACTAGAGTAACTTACTACACTAATCCGACGTCAATTCTTACTTCAACCCCAATTTATTTCTACTCGAATGTGTTATAAAAGGTAATTCCGTTTGAACAATCTAAAAAATGTGAAATAATGGAATTGTGTTCTTAAAGGCAAAAATTTGTAGCACAGATAGAATTTCATCCGCAGTATGAAAAATTAAAGAATGTTAGTTTTGTGTTATGGCAGATTAAGATAAAGAAGAAAGTATTCGTAGGGGGATTAAATCTGGGCAGAGATTTTTTTAAAATCAAAGTTCACTGACAGAAAAGGGTAGCACTCGATGCCCGCGTCGCTCCATTATTTTTTTTCTGAGAATCTGGAGGTTAAGCCACTTTGTTCAATTTCGAGAGGTGTATTTTATGCATATTAAATACGGGTAGAGTTTTCGCAACGGTTCCTAGAATTATATCATCCAGGAAGTTCAGTTCGCTGCACCGCTCAAGTTTGTAGTGACACAAAAAAAGTTATATATATGTATGAATCCAACTAATAAAAAAATGCCAAAGGAATTCATTTTAAACAGGAAACGATTAAAATAAAGCATTTATTAAATTAGCATTAGGTTCTTTCCCGTCAAGGAAATAAATTAATCTCCTAAAGCTTTTTTTTTTTTGTGCACCAGTTTATTTTTATTTAAAAATATATAAATAAGCTTATTATTTATACAAACCTTTTCTTTAACGGTTTCCTGATCACGAACTTTCAAATGAGACACACCAACTAATGCAATTTCTTCGAGAACTTTTGATCAGCTTCATTAATAGAAGACAAAAATACGAAATTTAGTGGTTAGTGATAAATTCGGAGCATTATCAAAAACCTCCTGTGAATAAACTTCACTTTGGGAAGAGATACAAAACTAGATAATGATTATCCGTTGTTTTTCATACCGTACGGGATGATTGAAAATGAAGGACACAATATAAATTATCTAAATAAGAAAATATATGTTACATTAGTATTATATGTATTGTGCTTTATAATGCATTCTACTGTATCAAGTAAATGAGATTCATAATTTTTTTAAATACTTTTCAAGACTTTCATGCATAATAATACCAAAAATATGTATACATGAAGACGGTGTACAAGACAGAACATTGGTAAAGTCCCTGGAGGCTTGAATGGAATAACGTCAATCCATTTACCTTCATAAATCTTCTCTGTTTCTGTTTGCAATAAAACTTTTGATTGAGTAAAAAAAAACGAGATATTGTTGGAAACATATCTATTTATTACCACTTAATTAAGTCAATGACTGGTGGTCTCAACAAATGTGATCCACATTTTTGTACTATGTGAATAGGAATATGGAAATTAGCTGCGAAACGGATGGACTTGTTATTTGCTTTAATCATAGTCGTGGTGTTTAATCTCATTTTGCTACATATCATTCTTGGAATGTTGTAAGGCAACATTTTCATATAACAATGATCAGGCTGAGCTTTTTAATGGCGAATTGTTCCGCCACGACTGAAAACTATGATGTCGAACACGTCGACCACGTCTCTCCATTTTGTTTATGACACGACTATTTGTTTTATGACTTCTCGTGGCTGGTGGCTTTAATTCGGGCACCATCTGGGTCTTCATCGATAGATTTGGAGAAGGGAATAAGAGTGGTAAAGAGATAAATCAGATCTAGGTAAAGCAGTAAAGACATTTCAAAGAGGAAGGAGTGGAACGTGGTCTTTCTTTGCCACTCTTACTTTTCCCTTCAAACCAGTGAATGGAACACTTGAGCACCAAGATAAAGACGTAAGTATTCAACGAAACGAATACGATCGGGTATAGTGTATTTAAATTTGAAGCCAACTATTCCTCCTATAGAAAAACGTTTGGAGGTGAATTGAGCTTATCTGCAGAGTTTTCGTCTCTAGGATAGTGGTAGGAATAAGTGACAAAGAAGAGAGAGAGAGAGGGAGAGGGAGGGAGGTAGAGAGAGAGGGAGGGAGAGAGAGACAGAGAGAGAGACATTTTGGCTCTTCAATTAAACTCTAACGGTCCGCGTAACATGTAGGTGGCGACGTGAAGTTACACCTTAATGTACGCTCAATTCATCTAGAGTATTTAGGCACCTAACCGCCCGCAATCGGTACTGTGTATGGTAGCCACGTACGCACCCGATCGTGGCAGAATGTTTTCAGATCGATGGGCTACGGCAAAGTGAGTTAGTGGTGCGGGCAACGGTCTTCTATCGCTAGGGTTCTTCCGGACAGTCAGTCGTCGACTACGATGGCTACGGTGAGTACTTCACCTCGTGTGATATGGTAACGAGGAGGGCGTGAAAGTCAAATTTCCTCATTAGAATCCTAAAAACTTGAGCCTTAGTAGAGTACGGCTCTGTTTATTGGGCGTCCGTACAGATTTACTGTGCAAGGTTGCTGGAAATTTTGTAATACGAAAATCCGAACAGTGACAAGATTATTCAGCACTACGGTGGCAAAAATATAAGTGTTCCAAAACATAAACTTTGGGATGACATTAAATTAAGTTTGGAAACTGTCACATCACAGTAGAAGAATTACAGGCCTATATCGTTGAAACTAGGTCACTGTTAAAACTGCCGAGATCAAAATTTCGTATTCTACGTTCACTGGTTCGCATTTGCAGGGTATATAAAATAATGGAAAATAAACATAATAAAATTAAAGTAAGTAATTATATAACTCAGCTACATATTTGCTAATAACCTATTAATTATTTTATTCGGTCAGTTCATTTGGCTATATTTATCATATTGCTTAAAACTTTAATTTGCTTACAAGAAGTTTCATTCAATGAAACTGCACTTGCGGGACGTTAATTATACCCCCATAACAATTTTCATGCCTTAAAAATTAATCTGTTTTCAGGCGACATCATTTGTGGTGTTTCTGCTGAGCTTGTCTGTTTTGTTGTCCGTAGCATCCGGTATGTTATTGTTCAGAAATCCCTAATCTATTTCCTTGCTCTTAATATATTAATAACACCAGTTCATTTACTCTTGGCAGAGTCTCTTCAACCTACAGGGGTTGTAGCAGAGTCTCGTCAACCTACAGGGGATGTAGCAGAGTCTCGTCAACCTACAGGGGATGTAGCAGAGTCTCATCAACCTACAGGGGATGTAGCAGAGTCTCGTCAACCTACAGGGGATGTAGTACAGCGAATCAACAGAGTACGAGAGCTAATACCATGTACTTGCACAACGAAAGAATGTAACTGCTGTGCGACTGTGAATTTGGAGAGAATGAGTTTCACAAGACAAGGTGAAGTAATTTAAAACACAGGATAAATATGAGAAATAACGGCGAGGGAAGGAGGTTAAATATAATTCTATCAGGAAATTAACATTTCGGTTGATGTAGAGAATGGGTCACTTCAACATATTGACTTTTCCCTAGAAAACTAGCTTCCTGATGAGACTTTAGGAGACATTATTTTTAGGTTATTTACCACAGTAATAAACCAGCTTGATCTGACCTCAGGAAAATATTTAGGAATTTTCTAATTTTCTGACAATTAATTTCACACGTTTCACATTTATAACTTAAGTATAATTACCTGAAGGTAACTCATCAAACCTAAATTTATTTCAGGTTGTCTAACATTCAAATATGACCTGTCAAGGGGTGGATTAAATTTGAATGTACAGTTGAATAATTCTACAGTTATAGAGACTACGATATCAGGTATGCACTTTTCTAATATGAATATAGGTTGCACGTAGATCAGTATCACAGCTTTTCAGGGCTATTAAACATTCTAAACATAAGAATAGGTCGGGAGAAATAGCATGACGTGCTAGGTGCGCAGTAGGAGAAGATGGAGGGGAGTATTGTCGTCAGGTGGGAACTCTCTCTTGGAGTACATTCATTCTTGAAAACATTAACTGTATTCTTACGGCAAGGTCTTTATGTCACACACTGTACTTATCATCTCTTAACTTTGACGGATAAGTTTATTGACGTACAATATATCCTGAAAAGAACACAATATATTTCCTTTGATCAATGTTTTCAATATAGTTTTTATAATACCCAGTTGCCGTAAAAAGTTACGTGTCAAACTGAGCTCCGTCCTTCCTCACTTGTTTTGGGTCACTGCGCATTGAGTTTTGACGTCTAACTATTTTATCCATCTGGTGTTAATCGGAAATCACATTTGAAAGTTTAGATTCTACACAGTTATACGAGTTCGAACACGAACGATATCGAGACTGTACGTTAGCTCATTTCACGCTTTTCTCAGCTTAGAATCAAGTCAACATATTCTGCTCCTAGCTGTGACATTAACCAAATCACTAGCACATCCAAATAAATAATCACATTCACTCTTTCTCAAGGAACTAGAATGGTCCGAAAATTTTGCGATGCGACCTTGTACAAAGTCTTGGTGAATTGCGTTCCACTTCAATGGTGGCATGTGGATTACATGTTCCCCAGATGCGCATATTGTGACGGTTCACTTTACCGTTTATGAGAGACACTGAACACAATCTTGAACATGTAGTTATCGAGCTCATGAATTACGAACTCACAAAATTCTTTCCTTACTTCTTTATAGTTTTCAGCCAGCGCTTGTACTAGCTGAAACTTATATCGCTTGAATGCAAATTTCCTCCGTAACACTGTCCATACCGTCATATCAAGTAGCGTTGATTTATTCGGACCAGTAACAAAAGCGCTTCGAGTACGTTTAATATTCTCTTCACGAAATTTCAGAAACCAACGTATTCCTGACGAAATGCCATTTGAGCAGTCGAAAATTCAATCGCACAGAATGCTTTCTGTTACGCGGTTAACATATTTGCGAGAAATGAACATAGGTGAACCTCCCAGCGTTTAGTCTGACGGCAATCTAACGCCACCTTCGAGAACTGTTACTTTTGATTTTCAATGGACAACAATGTACGCGTCGCGAGAAATAGCAAGTCGTGCCAAGATAAGATGCTCAGCAGCCCACTTCCCTATAATTGTAGTGAGGTAGGCCGGAGCTCAGTTTAACATAAACTTTTGTTACGGCAACTTGGTAGTTTAAAAGATACTCTGACAACATTAATGTAAGGAAATATATTGTGTTCAGTTCGTGAAATGTTGTACACTGAAGAACTGATCCGTAAAAGTTAATAGATGATAAGTACCGTGTTTGATATATATAAAAAAGACATTGCTGGTGCCTGTATATCACATTCGTAATAATATAATCTATGTCTTTAAGAATGGTATTGGCATATTTCCAGGTTATCTGTGAGGGAGGGTTCCCAACTGACGACAATACTCCCCTCCAGCTTCTCCCTTCTTCTACTGTGGATCTAACACGATATGCTATCTCATGCCCTATATATTTTTTAAAAAGCCCTGCAAAGTTGCGATATTCATTTAAGTACTCCCTGCATATGGACTTCTAATCCAACATTTCTTGATTAATTTTTTTTTGTGTAAATATATATTTTGGGCATCTAAAATAAATCACCATATTGTCTCCAGAAATTTTCAATGATTTTAACATTTTCTATATTAACTTGTTTCTTAGCATTCAATATTTTCTGTTTAACTTAAGCTAATCATTAATTTATCATAATTATTTTCTCTTGATTCATCACTGATAAGCCATAACATATACTCTACAACTGATAATTACTTTAAGAGTTTCTTTTTTAGTTTTTTTGTATATTGTATAATGTAAAATCTTAAAATTTGAGTCTATTTCTGATTATCATTGATGATGAATCAATAAACTTTAAGAAGCCTGTCAGATAATGTTAACTGTAAAATATGTGTTTTATGATCAAAACTAAATGTGAGGTTTGAAAACAAACAGTTCACCTGAGTAACGTTAAGAACAAGAAATCATTTTTTGTTAATGCTTATATTTTTGAATGCTTACTTTTTTATGGTGATAATGACAAAATTATGCAAAATATAAATAATTAGACTTGTTTGTAGGTAATATTGTTAGTAATATAATTCATCTGTAAATATTGTCTTCAGTTTAAAGAAAATTAGTCCTACTTTCTTTCTCATATGCTCATCTACTTTATCATATTTCCTCCACTTCCTAAATACAATAAGCAATACCTCTTTATTTTGGATGGATTTATTCAAATTATTAACGTGTCTCACAGTGCAAAAAATACGTCAGTAGACACTCATTGAAAATGTGAGTAGCTATTTTAGTTCATAACCAAATGTGTATTGCTTGTTGTATTCAGGAAGGAACACTTCAATTTTCCTGAAGAGGAATGTATGTATTACAAATTAATATAATCATATTGTTAATATTTTTCCTTATCTTGTTAGCTCGCAGCATACCCCCTATATGCGTCCCTCTGCAATTGCCACTTATTATGATTTGTGTAAGAATCCGTGAAATCTATTGGGAAAATATGAAACTACATGTCTGTGCAAACCTGGAACTGCAATTGCAAGTGATTCCAATTATTGTTTTACCATTTAACTGTTTGCATATTGGTGCTCATGGAATTGGGATGGATAAAGCACTTCCTAGTAACTCTACTGTGAGCAATCTGACTGTATAACTTAATGTATTTAAGTTAATTGTTCATGTAAGATAAAAAAAAAGCTAACTGTAACTTGTCATTAAATCATACAATATGAAGAAACTTGTGAAATAAATAAAACCTGGTCAACTTCCTGTGGTATAATGATCAGTGTCACTGCCTTGAATCACAGGGGTTCTGGTTTCGAATCCTGACATGGGCATGGATGTTGTGTATGTGTCTTCCCACACAAGAATTCCCCATAAAATTTGTCCCCAGTCTAGTGAAATGCAAAAAGTGTACAAAATCACTGATGACCATACCTGTTGATATGGCTAAAAATAACATCATAATAAAACTCTGATGATCCCAACAAACTAGTTTTAAATACATGATTAATTTATTTGAAAATAAATACAGTACTTGCTACTAATTAAAATAATTCTGAAAAGACGAGGCATGAATCAAAGGGAAACATGGAACCAAGACAATTGTTTAACTTGTTCACTTGAATATTTGAAATTATCAAATAAAGCAAGAAATTACCACAGTCCACTAATAATTATGTTATTACCTTTAAAATGCTGAAACGAAATATTAACAAATGAAATGAAATTCCTCAGACAGCCATGCCATTTATACTCTTGTATTTCAACTTTCACATTAAAAATTTGGAATAAATGAAAAACATTTGCAAACAGGTGAAATTAAATGTATAAATTGGTAATAGGGTATCGAACATGAATTGTGATTTTCTTAAGAGGACTTCTAGAGTGGTAATGTATTTTTTAAAAAAACTAATACGATACCCAAAGTGGGTTTAAAAAGAGCCTACTGCCAAAGAAACCAAATTATTTTTATTTCTTGTATTAAACGAAGAGCATACTCGAGTTTATAATAAATTTATCACAATTATTCACCAAAATACTATCAGCGAGTGAATCTTTTGACTTTATACATATAAAAAGAAAAAAAGGCAAGAGCCAACTAATACAATTACCATCTGTATTTATCTCTCAAACCATCATTCGCGACAGATAAAATTCTAATTCATCTACGCCCACCAACCACTAAATGACGAAAAATAATTGATTCAATCTCAAAAAAGCATTACCCGACCGAGCGTTAGCATCTTTGAGATTTCCCAACCTTATGTTAATAGCGTTTCTCCATGCAATTTCCCTTTGTATAACAAAATTCTCCATAATCAGTAGTCGAGAAAGAGTCGCGCAAACAAGTCTTAACATGAGAACAGCGATTAAACTGCGACGTTTCGACAACCGCAAGTTAACATAATTTTCCAGGGTGTTTAATCCTTGTTCTACCCGTGCAGGAACCAAAGTACTCTTTCTGCAATAATGATTTTTTAAGTATTAACACACAACTTCTGAGACTATGCCTAATTCATTCCAATAAAATCAAATTGATATGCACAACTGGCCATAACCTTTCTCGTTCAACTTCGACCCCATAAAAGTCAGTCTCTGATATAGGCAGAATTAAGTCGTCACAATTAATTGGAACAGAATTAAGACTGTCTTTAGTATCGACAAAGATCATAACTGTAAATCCAAACGATTATTCACTTTTAAATTGTGAATTTTTCAAAATTAATTTGTTATTGCGTTATATACGTCGTTAATTTACCTGTAGGAGAGATAGAATTCTCCGATTCTTATGTTAACTCTGGAGACGATATAGTTTACTACTGTTCGAAATGTTGACATCTTTCTTCTTCAAATCTGTCCCATGATGGGGTGTTTATTTTAACAATTTTGTAACTAAAAAATCATATTTGCCCTCGAAACATCCCTGTAATTAAACAATATAAAACATCATAATTTTTTCTTTCTTCAAATATCTTAATTAAATTACTCCACAGTTATCGATATTTTTATCGACTAGAGAATATCCTCAGGAGAATCATTCTTATTAAGTCCGTGTGGATTAGCTACGAGATAGGTAATATACATTTTTAGACTATCACTATAATACAGGAGTTTATTTTATATTTGAGGAGTGCATAGTTTACTGTTATATTATTGCATATATTATTACTACTAAGGTTAGCACACTATTTCAATTTTTTCTGCAGAAATATATCAGAATTATTTTTCAGATACTAGTTAAAGTCGTTGTACATTCTATACAAGTATAAAAGTTTTGTTGTTGTTACAATTAAGAACAAGGTCATGCTTGATAGTATAATTTTTTGTTAATAATTATCATATAGAATTGTGTCTAGGACTGTGAGTCGTGTTGATTAATTTTCGTCTAGTTATACATGACACCAATGTGACGATTTTCACTTTGAAAACAAACTCTGTATTTTGTTCATAGTTTCTGTTCCAATCTGTCTTCAAGCTTAAAATAGCTTTTTGTGTATAACACATTATTTATATATTCTTTATACTTATATCTCCATAAGTATTAGTAGGCATAGAAAAATTATTTCTTTACATGTGATAGAAAAACAATATTATTTGGAAATTACGTTACATTTCTTTTTCCCGGAATTACATATAATGTACTGAATCCTTCATTCATTTTATTAATATCAATATCACACCTGTAGCTTTGTAGTCTTTTTAATGTTAAAATGTAGAAATAAGTTTTTAGTTTGCCCTTTTCTCAGACTAAAACCATTTTATAAAGTTTTTATTAATTAATATACAGCAGAACATTTTCCTTTTGTTTTCTCATATTTCACCTAAGCATTGTTTATAATTGATGTTCAATAATCAATTTTATAATTTCTATTTCAGGTAACCTGAAGCTATTAACATGTCATCATGGAAGAAGGCTGCAAAGTCAACACAGAAAACGCACAGAGAGAGACACCAGCCAGAGAGCAGGGCTCATCTTGGAATCTTGGAAAAGAAGAAGGATTACATACAAAGGGCTAGGAATTTTCAAAATAAGCAGAAAACTCTGAAGATTCTCAAGAAGAAAGCTCTTGACCGTAATCCAGATGAGTTTTACTTCCATATGATTAATTCCAAAGTAGAGGATGGCCTTCACCATGAGCTTGAAAAGGATGATGAACACACACCTGATCAGATAAAGCTGATGCAGAGTCAAGACCTGCGTTATGTGTCCGCCAAACGTACAATTGAGGCAAGGAAGATTGAAAAGTTACAAGCACAATTGCACTTGTTGGAGGTAGCTGATCACACAGAAAATAAGCATATTTTCTTTGTAGATACCTCAGAACAAGCAAAAAGTTTTGATGTGGCAGAGCACCTCGATACACACCCAGACCTGTTGCCCCGTCGTACAAATCGGCTTCGAATGTCACACCTAAAAAATAATGTGCTTCCAGGCATGGACTTGGCCGCATTGGAGAAGGCAAAAGCACAGAGGAATCAGCTATACAGGGAGCTGGAAAAACGTATGCAGAGGGAAAGTGAGTTGGCATTAATAGAACGTAAGCTTGAGATTAAGAGGCACCTGCAGGAAAAGTCGCATATTCCCAAAAGAATCAAACCTGCAACCAAGGATTCTGCACCTATCTATGAGTGGAAATTTGAACGAAAGCGGTGAAAAATTGGTTACCTCCAATTGGTGACGAGACAATTTTTGTACAGACCAATATGAACATTTTTGTGTAAACTTTGTATTTATCAACCATTAAATAGAAATGTTTAATTATTTGATAATAGTTTTGGCTGTTTCAATTTCCCATGCAATTGAGGAGTAATTAAATTTAATATATCAGATTGGTTAGTGCATGTGACCATTAAATTACTCATTTTATTGTATAATTTTCTACTGATTCAGGATTGTGTGAATGATCTATTTATTATACTGCTCTACTCTTCCACATTTGGTATCATCAAGACTTATGTTTATAATCAAACTATAACCAGCAATTTCCTTTCATTGGCATACAAAATAAATGTATTCTAAATGGAAATTCTGTGACTGCTTTATGAAAATATTTTGATATTAATTTATTTAAATAACTTAATTATTTTGATACTGAAAAATTTACATTTGAATTACTTTCAATTACATGAAAATGTAATCTCAAACACAAGAAACAAACCTGATCATTTTCAAAATGACAACCAATATCCCTCCTACTCCAACCTGTTATTGGGACTCCAAGAACAGGTCCACCAAAATTCCTCCCCATTGAAACCCTTAGCCTGGTTCAGGTTCATAGCTGCCATCTTCGTGCTATGGACTCGATGATCCAAATTCCTCCACACCTTCAACTCCAAACACCCTGTAAAGTTCACTTGGAACTATTCCCCGGCCAAAATCACATTCCTAGATGATATCAGAGTTCTGCCACAATCAACACATCTGTCCACATAAAACCTACGAACACACTCCAATACCTGCACTTAACAAGTTGCCACACAAAGTGCTCCCTCCCATACAGTATAGCCTTCAGGAGAGCACATATTTGTTCCACCTGGCCTCCTCCAACAACTGAATCCTCAACACCTTCATCAATAGAACCTATCCCAGAGACCACCTCCAAAAACAATTTCCCATGCCCTATCAAATCACGAAACACCCATTCTTGACCAAAACAAGAAAATTAGTCCACCCCTACTACTTCCCTGGACCCAAAAAAATCAAATCCATTCTCTGCCTAGTGTACACTGGACTGAAATCTAACCCTGACCTAAACACCATCCTCCCCACCTGCCGAAGGGTTGCCTTCAATTCTGCAATTTACTTGTCCACCCCTGCAAAGACCACACCCGCCCACCTATGCTGGGTTGCAAACCTAGCGGCAGGAACAGATGCCATGTCTGTCCTATCTTACAGCCCACCACAATCTTCCAGAACCACACAAAGACATACAAAATCAAATATAACATAATCTGCCTCTTGTTCCATACAATATACCAAATTAACTGTAGACTCTGTCCTGCATTTTATATAGGCCAAACAAAAAGATCCTCTCCTGAATGAATGGCATACCACTGCAGCACTGTCATACTTTCCAAAATTCAATTCCCAGTAGCTGCTCACACCAAAAGCCACAATACCAACAATTTCGACTAATGCTTTACACTCGCCATCCTTAAGCTCTACACCTGATTCATCATAGGCTGAACTCCGTCTGTGGGAAGTCTCCTTCCAACATGTCTTACAGTTCAGGTAAAGCCCTGGACTCCACATCCTTTAAATAGTGCCCTTCCTACCTGCCACCTCTACTTGCATGAGTCCATGTGAGTATGTATGAGCATGATTATGCATGTATGTATGTGTAAACATGCATATATGTATTTGCATGTTTGTGTATGTATGAATGATCACCATCATAACCTTTCCTATGACATGACCTTCCCTTGAGAAAGAAAGTTAGTCACCTGGTGGGATATCTATTGTTTATGGGCTACTGTTAATCACGAGGCGATTAAAACTCCACAACCAGTGCACTGCTTCCTGAAGACAGAGGCTGAGAACTACCAAAAATTTGAAGAACTTCCTTTGCTACACTGTGCTTCAATTTCAGGTAAGGCACAATATATATAAATGAATGTCTGTCTCTCCTATATGCTTCTAAAACATTCATCTGATTGTGATGAAACTTTGGCGAGTAGTTGTGCACACCCCCACGGAGGTTTTTGTCGGCATTTCAAAGCGTTGGGTAACTCCCAAGGGGTAAAATTTAAAAACATGCTAAAATGGCTTATTTTTTAATTACTTTTCCCCATTTATGTGATTAATAGTTTCTATCCAGATGTTTTTAGTGTATAATTTTGACCCAGTACAGTATGGGATGTCAGCACCACCAAGGGAGTGAGTGGAGGGTCGTTTCATAAAAAAAAACCACAAAACAGAGAATGGTATAAAATACAGGGTTATAGATGTCAATGAATTTAATTCTGACAATTACTATGTCAGGTGTAGTTCAGCCCTGAGGTATGGGGTTGGGGGAGTATCTGAGTGAAAATCCATTACATAAAAGTAACGAGTACACAACAGAGACTAAAATGGAACCTGGGGATATGAAAGTCACTAAGTTTAATTCTGACATTTACCATACTGGTTAATATATAGTTTAGCCCCTATGAGTGGGGGTGGAAAGGGGTGAAAAAAATTAATAATTTACAATTATAAATACATAGACCAATTTCTACCAAACTTTCTACACATTACTTACAATCCTGTAAGAAACACAGAGGGATTAATATACACATACCACCTCTAGAGGTTTGGGTGAAATTTAAAAACATTCATACACACCCATTATTAACACTCAATAAAATATTTTTTGGGTCACTTAATTTGACAGTGTCATTCTGGAATTTTGAAGTGTCTAATTTCAACTTCAAAAGGGACACTTAGCATATAGGTGGTGGTAGAAAGGGTTTACATTAAAAGTAATGCAAAAAAGAGTGATATTAGTGTTGATTTTTGGATAATAGGAGTTTAATTCTCACTTTAACCAGGGCAGTAAATGAAATGTTCCTCTTCATGGAAGTGGACTCGATTGAGAAAAGGTTAACTAGACTAGTTTTGACCCTCTTAAGTTACTTATTTTCTTAGGATACCAGCTATATTTTGGTCTTTATTTAGTTAAAAGTTGAGTTTCTTTAACATACCATTTAGATTTTATTCAGCAAGTAGTTTTTAATTCATCATGATTGTTTAGACACTTATTTTATGAAGTATGAAAATTCCCGAATGTCATCATCGTTGTTTATTTGAAGTTAGATGCCTACGAGTAAAGTTGGAGATGGGACTGTAAATGTTCCAAAAGCTGAGGCTATTGATGCTAGTTAAATGAAATGTTTACAAAGAGGTTAGTGTTGAATCAATTCCTAATTCAGGCTAATTTAAATAAATACACAGGTTATGCCAGTCACTCAGCTAGTGAAGCTTATTTTTATGTGTGGACTACATTCCTTTATCCAATTATCTCCAAGTCATTCACATGAGAATTTGATGTAATAGAATGAAAATATTTAACATTCATTACAAAATATCATCCATTGTAGCAGATTTTATAAACATAGTTAACTACAAATAGCATTTCCTACAGTCATTTAGGAACATTGTCCCAATTTTTTTAAACTAAGATGGCTGAGTTTAATAAAAGGTGTAGAACCATTTTTATTGTTAACTCATTCTGGAATTCTGAGAGATTAATTAGGTCTATGCTACAAAGGAGCATAAAATCTGTGCATATTTCAACCTACAAATTTTAAAATTGCGCATAAGGATATGATGGAATATAGCAGAAAGCTTTCAACTACTAAATTAAGTAACTGCTTAAAAATAGATACAATGAGTTTTAATTTGAGACTGACTTAAACCTGGGGGGATTTGATGAATTAACAGAAATTAATAAAAATTAGTCTTTTTTATCATTTAAAGTATTATGATAACCAGAAAGATTGTGGGTTGACAAAACATTAAATTTAATTTCTTTGAGCACTTCATATACAACCAATTATTTCATATTGAAAATTTATTTACCAGCACAAAAATGTAAAAACAAACACCTGCAAATTGAAAGAAAAATTGCCAAAAATTCAATGAAGGCAAATCAATTAAAGCATTATCTAAATAAAATAAACATTTCTAAAGAAACACTATTTATTTAAAACTCAGTATCTCTTTCAAAGAGGCAGGCTCACCCTGAGATTACTTTTAATACGAATTAAAAATGAATTGGAAGATCACCCAAGTCTATAACACACATTAAAATTTATTAAAATAAAAACAACATGTGGGGCAGTGAACGTAATGCACAGTAAATAAAAAATATATATTAAAAAGTGCACACTTCGTCACACGAACACTCATAAATTGAAGAGAAATAATTTACAACCAAGTGATAGAAACATCCTTGAAGTAGCCGAGTTTCTTTGAAGGCACACACTTTTGAGCAATGTTTTTTCCCTTTTCATAAAATAATTTACATATGCTCATACTTGCATTGAAGTTGATGCACCTTTCAGAAAACTTTAAAAAATGTATATATATACACAATGTATACAGAAATTCTACAAAAAAGACATGATAAATCATGTGAACCAAAGATTTACTCTGAAATGGGGGCAATTTTCTACTTACTAACAAGTATAAGCTAAATCTTACATAATATCTTTTAAACTTTCATTATTAGCATTAGTAACAAATCATCAGAAATATGAGTTCAGTAAAATGGCATTTTCACTGATATAACTGCTAAATGATATAAGCAAGTTAAAATGTTTTTCCTCATTTAAAATATCACAGATTTATAATGACAGTTGGTCTATAATTGGCATAAACCAAACATGTAAAGCTTTTTTTGTAATAAAATCTTGCTTTAGAGAATATAAATAAAATATATAGTTATGCACACCTTGACATTCACAAGTATGAATAACTTCCAAACTTGATAAGAGCTGCTTCATGCAACTTCTTCCACAGGGATCAGATTTGAGCTAATTTTGCCTTTACTTTAGTTACAATTTCTGTGACATGAAGTCGAGCAACCTTAAGCATTTGGTCTGAGGTTTTCATTTCTGTTACTGAACCACTCACTGATTGCCTAAGCACAGCTGTGAGTGATGATGCACATGCACGGAATAGATGGTGCTGTAATGTTATACCCTCTTTCTTCAATGCTTCAGCAACAGCCCATAACAACTTCTATAAAAAAAACAAAATCAGAATTTGTTAATTTCAAAGGCTTTATTAATTACACTTAGACAATTAACAAAAGACAGACAAGAGCAAAGATTTTAAACTCAATAAGAATAATTATTTTTATTACACAATTATTTAAAGAAGTGTATTAAAAAATTTCTTGAGTTTTGTTATCCACCTCAGTTAAAAATTTGTACACACTTAACTCATGAAGATGATAACAAAATAGAGCAGTCAAACTTATACACATATTCACAAAAACTATTATCATTTCTCATGCCAGTTTGGAGTAATAGAAAAAAACTGTTCAATTTTGAAACTTCACTAATCAGAGAAACAATAACAATGCTGAGAAGTTATATATAGTCAATAAACTTAATAAAAATAGGTTTCTCCTGCTTCTACAAGACAAAAATAGACATAGTTACCTATTCACTATTGACAAAAAAGAAGAAGTTAATATTAGTTCATTACCTTCCGTAGTGTGCTGTCAATTCTTGACTTTACATTCTGAAAAGGCTGACTAACAGAGACTAGACTTGACATTTCTGTGCTCTTAAAGGGAGGAGCACTGGAAAGGCTACTTGTTGAATAACATCTGGTAGGGGACTGGCCAGGTCCTTTAAGAGGTGAGTCATTGAAATTAAGCCTCTTTGAAAATTTTCTTGGGGGCATCAATTCTTCTTCCCTGAAACGTTTTCCATTCACATTAATTTCATTGTTAGTCAAGCTTTTGTGATTTTCAGCATCATCACAGCCACCAATTGTGTGTCTCAGTAGATTTCGTCTGACACGATCCATCCTTTTTGACGTGGATCTTGGTATTCCTGTCACCCCACACTTTTCATCATCATTTGGACTTTGGAAGAGAGCCCTCCTTGATGAACTCAATCTACAACTATTCAGCAAATTATTCTTGCCAATTGAATTACTTTCAGTACTTGTATTAGACTGGCCCATAATTTTCTGCTGTTTCTCTGTTTTCCTGTAAAATTATTCAAGTAAAAATATATAAATATTAAAAAAAACAACTAATATTTACAAATATTGAATATTAATACTTTTAATGATTTCAATAATTTGTATTCTATTTTGGCATGATAACCCAACATATAAATTAAGTACACCATCTAAGTGAAAATAAACAAGATATTAGAATTGATTTTAATTTAATGTTCTGTAGATACAAAGTTTTTTAATTACGTTTAGAATTCATAACAAAAGATTTTCTATCCATTGATGATGCTATAAAATAATAATAAAAATATTCAATGTAACTTGCCTTAAATTTTTTTTTTTTAAGATGTAGCAGAAACACAATAAAATGAATGTTATAAATATTACTTAAATGTGTAAAATATTAATGCATACAATCCAACTATATTCCTCAAAAATACTGAAAATGATGTTAATTTATCAATGTGAAAAAAATTTAAGAAACTTGTTGCACCTGATGAGAACTTCAGATAAGTACCAAAAATTATGTGCTGGTTTCATTTTCCATTTTTTATGTATTTAGCCAATGCTATTCATAATTTAGTTTAAAACAATTATATGAGTATAATGACATGGAATAAAATATGGAGAGATCTATTACATTGGATAAAATAATGCACTGGATTCAAAACTTACTTAATTTCTACCATTATGAGGCGACGTTCCAGAGCAGTGTTGTGGAGATTTCCAGGGAGCTTGCCAGCAACACTATTGTTCAGACTGTTGCAAGAGAAGGACTGTCGTCTACGAGCTAAGTGACTCAATCGTCTACCAGGTGACTGCCCAATTAGACGTCGCTTCTTATTGTTAGAGCTGCCAGACACACTAGATGTGAACCATATGTTACATGATGATGCAGTTTCACGTGCAACATAACGTTCTTGCCACTTTTGGTATTGCAAATCAAGATCTTCAGACAATGTGCCATGGTTATAACTACAAAAACAATACAATTAGTTTGAAAATAACTTTTATACTATCAAATTTTAATTATGAAGAAACTCACTGTATACTGAAATAGTCAACATTCTTTATTTCTGGCCAAGCAGTGTTGGTAACATTCTGAAGCATTTGCTTGGATTTTATCTTTAGACTTGATTCTGAAATAAGATAAGAACAATAAAACAAAATGGTAAATATATCTAATAAGGAAATGCGAAAGGTCAAATTAATAAACCCATTTGGATAGTATAGAAGGACAGAGAGAAGTTGACTTACCTTAAATTCACTTCTGAAAAAAAAGGTTGAGGCCCTTGAAAATTTTAAAAAATTATTTTGTCCCTGCCGATTACGCCTCGTAAATTTAAGGTTGACAAAGAGAGACAGCATAGCCGACTTACCTCAAATCAACAGTTCATCCAGTTGGGTGAGAGCAGAACATAATATTTCAAATGTTGGAGGACCTTCACCTGGAAAGGACTCAATTTGTGCCCGGCTAGCACAAATTTCAGACTTTATTTTCCTGAAGAAAGAAGGGGGCTCAGAGCCTTCAAAATTTGAATATTATGTTCTGCTTAGCCTGACTGCACGAACTGTTGACTTCAGATAAGTCAAATATGCTGTCTCTCTTTCCTATCTTATTGTTTATATATATATAATTGCAATATTGGTATGGAAAGGACAGAGAGATAGGTTGTGGCTTATCTGAAAGTGAAGTGCGGTGTCGCCATGAGGAACTGAAGGTTGTTCTTCAAATTTTCGAGGCTCTCAGCCTCCTTCTTCCATGCTCCGGCCGGCTGCGGAGTTTTGACCGCCGCACTTATACATACATGTATGTATGCATGTGGGTGCGTCTGTGCATGTTTATGTGTATTTGTATGTTCAAGCATACATGTATACATAGGATGCTTTGTATGAATGATATGTATCCTAACCTTTCCTATGCCACAACCTGCCCTTGACAGAGAAAGTTAGTGGCTTGGTGGGGTGTTGATTGTTTATGGGCTACTGGCCGTGCGACCAGAGAGATAGGTTGTGGCTTACCTGAAAGTGAAGTTACTATTATAATTAATATATATATATTAGCCACATAAGACTGAAGGATGTTTTCAAATTTTCAGAGGCAACTATTTTTGTGTGGCTACACTGTGCTTCAATTTCTGGTAATCCACAAACTAAATCTCTTTTCAAACCAATGATCGCATATGCTTATGCACACAAAGAATATTTTCTTTCTGCAATGACACATTAATTTACCTTCCGTTTCTCCTAAAGGTTTGTTCCATAGCAAGTTTTCATTTTCTTTTATCAGTTGTAGCATGTCCAAGACACTGTAAGGAGGCATTGTTATCTTTGGAGGTGGAGGGATACCAGACAGAAGTTCCTGAATATGTTCAAATCTTTTTCTTGTGGAAGCCAAAATTTTTGAGCAGCTGGACAACTTGTTACGTTTCCTTGGTGTATTTTCTTCTGAAACAGTATTTAATTTGAAGATATCTAGGAGCACACACAAAAATTAAATTACTCAGAATATGAAAACTTGAAATTTAATTTTTGAATATGAATTACGTTTTACAATGTTTGGACGGTTCACTGCCAATTTAACAAAATGCACAATTATTGAGAAAAACTGTCAAAACCTCATTGTAAGCTATCATTTATATGCAACCTTTAAGTGTAATAATATTTAAGTTATTTATAATACTATATAAAACTGAAATAGATACTGGTAGGTAAATTAATAATTACTATGGATGTCAAACATTTTTTACTAGCAGTATTAACCCACTCATGCAATCAGGACAAACACAGCATTAAGAATGACAAATTATCAAACATATAGAACCCTCATAAAGTGCCAGTATTTAGAAAATACAGCAAGAAACATGGCTGGGTAGGAAAGAAGAGCTCTTTATTATCACTAATTTTTACAGAAAATTTCCTGAGATTGCACAAACAGTAATTTATTTAAGAATTTTTATATTTATTCAGAATTAAATTGTTGAAAGATAACTGAACAATGAAAAAAACTGATGATTTAAAAAAGTTTCACATTATTCTCTGTAAAATAACTTTAATCTGAAAATGATTTCAAATACCAATTATAGAATACAACATTAAATATAAGTATATAAATATACTTTGGACATTCTCACCAAGTGGGAAAGCAAATATAATAATTATGTATGAAATAATCGAGTGATTAACAAAATTAGATAATAACAAATATTCATTTGATAAGAACAAATATTGGGGATAAAGTATATAGATTTCACTTTTTTCTAAATATACTACTACCTGGTTAGAAAATTAATATAATGAGAAAGATAAAAATTATTGATCAACTTACTACCACGTGGAGTTACACAGGTTTTCTGCTTCATACTATCCTCAGCCTCATCTTCAGATGTAAAAAGGAGTGGTGAGTGCTCCATATAAGATGTACTTGTTGATATGTTAGTTTCAAACAATGAACTTGTACTTTTAGTCACTGATTCATTATTTGAATTCAAGACCGAGTTTGCTACGGAATTGTTTGAAATTTGCAAAGTTTCAATTGGAGCTGCAGGTATCAAACAGTTAGAAATAGAAGTTAATGACTGACTTAGAACTGTTGAAGTCTCCAGTAATGGTAATGATTGGGCAAAACCTGAAGAAACCTCATTTGAAGGTGAATGTAATGTACAGTTAACATCCAATGTAGTTACGGGCAATTGCATAGAGCAATCCATTGCTGTGGATACATTAGTCATGGATAGTGATAATTTACTGTCCCAGTTTGCACATATCCCAATTGAAGATTGTAAAGTTAAGTCCATAGGAGACAAGTCACTTGGAAATTGACAGTTAAAATCTGATGGAAATTGTGCAGCAGTTAAATAGGGTTTGGAAGTAATATTCTTATCTCTTTCATTCAAAATACTGCCCTGTGTATCATCATGAATTTGATTGGTGACTAAGTCATTAATTTCTAAACTACTGCACTTTGTAGATATAGTGTCAACTAACTCACACTCAGATTTATTATGCTGATTTGTTGATGACTGTGATGTTAAATCCAATATTTGTTCATTTAATTTATCAATGCTTGATTTCAAATTTTCACATGTTGCAGTGACTTGTGACGAAAGATAATTCTGGCCTACCTCAGCATTAGCATTCCATAATTCACCAGTAGAGCACCCTTCAGAATACCCACTATCCACATCTGCATTTGTACAAGTTGAATACCAAGTATTATTTTTCACGAGTTGCTTATCTGCACTGTTCACACCATCTTGAACCCCAGAAACATAATAGACATTCATAGGAGATCCAATTGTCTGTTGACAGTCTACTGGAGCAGTTACTACTTGCAGTAAACTGTCAGACGGTGTAATCAAAACAGTAGAATTCGTTTCAACTGGGAACATGTGTGATTCCAAGGTAGTCTCTTTATTATTTTCAGAAATAATGTGGACTAAACTTTCATTTTTTATTTCATATTGAGCTGAACATTGATTCAAAGATGACAAATTTGTTACATTACTCTCATTGGAATATGAACTTGCATTCTGGGATATAATATTTGTATTGTACTTTAAGTCAGAAACATCATTGGAGGTAACAACTTCATTTATAAAATTTGAATTAATATTTGGTATCAAACCTCCAGATTCATTTGGTTTTCCAGAAACGTATACTTTATTTCCTTCTGGTATAATAGTATTACTAATAAATTCAGCCTGCTTAGAATTGTTTCTGTCATTATGGATACCAAACTCATTTTCAGAAGTATTAGAGTTGTCTGCTCCTCTGTCTTGAGCATCATTTGTTAAAATTATTTGATAGGGTGCTTGATATACATTACGGACTGCAGGTGTACTCGAGTAAAGCAATTGAACAAGGTTTGTTTCAGAATTATTTCGCACTTCAAAATTATTTTGACCCTCTGATGTAATAAAGTAAACATTATCAGAACAGCCACTTCCATGAATAATTGTAGGAGGCAATGCTGGAGTTGTATTTACTGATATAAAGTTAGATCCATTTTCACCAGGATAATCATCACATACTGTATTAATTGAATTTCCAAACAGATGTAAATTTCCTTCCTGAAATGGAGTATTTACAGAAAGTGGTAAATTGTTCCTACATAACTGGTGCTCCACATTCTGAATTGATTGTAGTACATTTTCTGGTTCACTTCCTGATACCAAATTTAAATTTGTTTTAGAAACTTCATTGTCTAACATAGAAGTTGTATGAAAAGTACTTTCACAATTAATTATAGAAGTCTGTGGCAACAGCTCTATATTAGATGTATTATCAGCTACACAATTCTTGGAAAGTCTAAAAGCATGAGAAGAAAATGAATCAATAGAATGTTGGTTTAAAATGTTAACATTTTCACTCTCAAGTGTTTGTACAGGTTCTGCATAACACAAATTTACAGACTCTGAACTAGATGGAACATCAGTTTTTGAAAAATAAATTTCATTCTGCACAGTTTCAAATGTTCTAACAACACAGTCATTACTTGTAGCGTCAGATATGCTGTATCTTTTGAAAATCAATGTTAATGGAGTACTGCCATTAACAACGAAATATTTATTTTCAGATGTTGTTGCTTCCTCTTCTTGAGACGAATCTAGGCCACGAGCGGATATTGAATCATTATTTGAAGACAAATCATTTTCATTTGTTTCAGGGTTACACAAATCATCCATTACGTCTGATTTTTTATAAGAAGTGTTCTGATCAAAGTAATTCACAAAATGATTAAGAATTACGCTCATATTCAACTGTGACTGCGATCAACAACATTATAAATATAATTAAAATATGAAATATGTTTATATCACATAGAATTGGGCTAAAAGAAAAATACGTTCCGCAGACAGCTGTTTGAAAGTTTTACATTGCATTTCTTTTTTTCTTTCGCACAATATGTCGCCTCAAATTAAACTGATCACAATACATAATTATTTAATCTCTATACAGAACTGCACAGTACAAATGTTGTAGCCCGATAATAATACCAACCGAATCTGTAATTTCAAAATAAACAACTGACGGCAACACAAACTTTAAATTAAATATTGCCAACCTTGGTAATGAAAAATAATAAAATGTCTGAAAATAAAAAGCATTCCTCCAGGAATAGAAGATGATTATTACGAAGAAAATTATTTCAATCCGTCAATAATATGAAAATTATTTCCTTTTATTTTAGTCTGATGTATCTTAAACCTCATTAAAAAAAACGAATAATTGTTTATTAGCCAAGAAACAATTGCGAACCTCAGAGCATGTAGGATGATGTTAAAACAAAGATTTTGATTGATCTAATCAGATGTTTCTAAATAAATAATTTGGCGTAATCATCAAATGAGAAAGTTTTAATGTAATTGATTACTTATTCAGATAATATTTAATAAGCAGGAATAGCTCATAATTAGCATAGCTTTATATTAAAAATCTACTTTACACAGTTTCGGATTACATGGCAAAATGCTACATATAATAGGGCCTTGACTTAGTTTTGTAGTACTAAACTAACGGAAGTTCTCGATGAAATCGCATCATAAATAATAATAGTTTCTTGCCATTAAAATTGATAGTTATATAGCATTATCATGTTTTATGAATATAATTGAATCGAAATATTTACAAATAGTATTTATTAATTAAAATTTGCATATAATACTCAAAAAGTTTTCTCCCTACACCTCTTCAATTGCATATAATAAAAAAATATTAATTGAATGGATATAATAAGAAAATTGTTGACTTCTTCCAACAACATTATTAACACAAGTCAAATTAATTATTCAATTTTACTTACAACAAAAAAAATCATTGTTCACCTATTATTTTCCCACAATTACACTAGGAAATGGTGTTAGTGTATTAATTTTCTATCAGATGAAAAAAAACTTTTGTATTTATAAGTCTAAGTACTGAAGAGAAATCACCATGTTATGAACTTTTTTAAAAATGTAATAGATGCTATCAAATTAATATATAATATAAAAAATGAAAATTGATATATTCAATAGGTATTTTATACCCTTGTATAGTGCTGTGAGTAATTATAGCATTTACAAAATAAAGTGTTACATGTATCAGAATTGTTAATGCTTCCTGGTTATATCTCAAATTACAGCTTAATATATAATAAAATGAAAAAAATTACATCTGTTTTGAAAATTAATAAGTAAAAGCCAAATACAGACAAAAGTGATGATATAAATACTACACAATGCATTTATATCATCACTCTTTTGTCTATCTTTCTTATTATTAGAACTTAATATAAACAGAAATCAAGGCATGTAGTGAATTATAACACAATTAATAGTTGCTTTATATAATTAAAAACTTTGAAGAATATCAACCACAAACCCCTGAAAAAAATCATACATTATACTTTTGATACATATTTACTTACAATTTAAAAAAAATTCATTACACTGAAAGCAAAATCAAATAAACTTTACCAACTCTACAAAACTTCTAGTTTTAATTACATTATTTGACTGAATTCCATATAATAGTTATTTTTTACCTTAGCATATATAATTACTATTAGCTCATTGTATATAGTTTTTTCAATTTACATCATTAATGGAAATTATGCATTCTTTTAAAGTAAATGTCATATCAAATATTCAATATGCATTCAAAATCTTAGTTTAGTCAGTTTTATAAAACACAAGAAAAAGTGCTCTATAAACATTTTAATAGTATACTTTATTTATGTACTTGTTTGGAAAGGTATTTGCATGGCTTACCTGAGAAATGATATGTGGTTCAACATTTCAGAGGTGTTATTCTGCTCCTTCAGACTGTCTAAAAGTTGACACTAACTTTTGATCAGTGTAAACTGTAAAATTACTGAATGACAACTGATGCAAATGCCAACTCAGCAGAACACATTTAAACATAAGAGACTACAAGCAGTGGCCCTCAACCCACTTTCCACACTGAGAAGCAGGAAATATGACATCAACTTTCAAAATTATTTTGCATCCAAATGACACATTTCCATATATGGGTTCCTTATCAAAACTACCTAGTCCCCTACAAATCGATAATAAGAATTATGAAACATCCTGAATATAATCTCCTTGGTCAGCTAATGCTTCTTAAAGTTTGATGTTTGTCCTGTCCAACATGGTGACACTAACAAGGTCAATTAAACAACTCCTTTTGATAGGAAAGAGAGATAGGGTAGCTGACTAAAATTAACAGTTTCCAGTTAGGCTGGACAGAAATATTTTTTTTTTAGGGCCTGAGCTCCCTTCTTCACAATAGGTCTGAACAGTGTACAAAATTAGTTTTTTCCCCCTCTTATATGACGTATCAAGTTTCTGCACAGGTTGCTGGACCACCTGTTGATTTAAGGTAAGTTGGCTGCCCTGCCTTTTAAATGTTATCTATATATATATATAAATCAAATAATGAAATGTGACAAAGTCAAATTTTTTAACTCATTTGGATAAAAGAAGGGGTCTGTGTCACCAAGTTGGACAAGACAAAATTCTTCAAATATTCAGAGTTGTTTAGCCATCTCCCTCAAGAGATGCACACTGCATGCAAATGTGCAGACAATATATATATAAATGAACTCAGATGAACCATGATTCAAATCTCTCTTTTCAATACTTTAATTGTTGTATTGGATTGTGGAAATGGCAGAGTTGTTTAAATAAATTTATACATGCTTTTCACACAATGTGATGTGAAAAACAAAGGGGACCAATTTTGGATAGAATCTTTATTGAGAGAATTATTACACCAAATCAAAATTACATTCTTTTAAAACATTTTTTTTTCTGTAAATATATCTTTTAAGGCTACCAATTTTTTTTTAGCCTATATTACTCCCCCAAAGGAAATCTGATGTGATCTTAATTTCTTCTGAGGATCCTGAAAAACACACTCCCAAGCACACACAGTCACACTAGTACAACAAAGATAGAGAAGAAAAATACTACTAGAATTACTAATGCACAAATTTAAAATAATATGGGACAATAACTTGGAATTAAATGCACACAAGAGGGACTTCAACTCTATACAATTAAATAAACTTTCATTCAATTAGTAAATAGATAGACCATAATTCAACAATTAGATACTGCATTACAGAAAATTTACAGCAATAAAATATTGGTTCCGAATATAATTTTTTAATAAATCATGAAAAAGATCTTCAGATTTAACAAAAAGACTTTGTTCCAGCAAACCCAGGAACCAAAAAAATAAAAATGACAGTTTCTGTGCAATATATGCATTTAGGATAAAGGAAAGAAGTCAATGGAAGGAAGGGGGTGATAGCTAAAGATTAATTAGCAAATGTATTTAATTATGAAAATATATTTCAATCTGAAAGTAAAAGTGGCTCTGTTTACAGTGTTTAGAAAATGGTTTGCAGACTATTATTAGAATGATATATTAATGCTAGGGGTGAAGATATATTTTTGAATTGAAAAAGATATTTTGCATCAATTGTTAGTTTAAAAACTGAAGACTTCAATAAGCTAAAAAGGTGAGGAGTAAGTTAAATACATGAAAACAATTCCATACTGCTAACTAGAGATATTCATGTTATGTACATTTAATAATTTGCTGCAAAAGTCCTGGCAACTTTTGTTCTTGTTAATAGACAATTTTTTTTCTCAAGAACAAGAGTAACAAATTTAATAGCAAATACATGATTGAACATTCAATTTCCTGTTCGAAATTATAAATATTTATAAAATGGGACATAACTAAACCAGAAACCGCGCCAAGAATCAAACCTTAATATCAAATAATTCATTTCTTAATATATTAAATGGAGACAATTAACAAAAATTAATTTGTTTTACAAGACATCGGATCTTAAAAGGTGAATTTTATAACATTCAAATATTCAATTTACAAACCTACAATTTACCCTGGGGAAATAGTAGAAATATTTTTTTTCTAGAAATTCATATTATAAAACTTTTAAGCACCAACGTGAGGTAAAAATAATACCTGGTTTAACTTCTATAGTAAAAAGTTTCCTGCTATGTACCAATAATGTAAATCACTCTGAAAAGCAAAGCATCTTCTCTTAACAACTGGTTGTATATATGTGAAGCAAATTTACAATTAATTTGTTTTAAGACCATGAGTTAAAAATAATTAACTCATCATATTACAAAAACTAACATTCCAGTTACCACTATTTTGAAACTTGTCATTAAATTTTTATAAAATTCATTGTGGAAATTTAATTTTAGAAAATTATAATGAAAAAAGAAATTAACAATCTCATTAACACTATTTACAGAAATTTGTTAACATAAATGTACTACTATATAGAAAATAATATCCCATTTCCCCAGTATAAAAATTATCACACAAATAATACAAAACATACAATTTACTACTTCTCACAGTGAAGACCACAGTTTAAGCCTAATGCAAGTCAAGACTGTCTCCCTGAGCACTGAATGAAAAGGAAGAAAAATCATTTGGGATATTATATTTCTGAAATAGCAATGCAAATACATTTTACATATAAAATATTTTTGCTAAGTTTAATAAATAAAAATCCCTTTGATGAAGTTGTCAAATGTTTGATTACCAAAAATTAGATACTATCAGAAACAATAAAAAAATGCTCACAAAAAGTGCTGTAAATGTTTCGTTGCAACACAGTATCTATTTATTAATTAGTGTCCTTTTGTACCTTGAATGTATAACCATGTCGTCACGGCCGTGTTTCTGAGCAATGGTCCCCCTATTTTACACTTCCAAAAATAAAATTGAGTACTGTACTTACTTTAATAAGGTAACCCCCATAATTGCTTATTTAGAAGCAGCTCATGAAATTTGAAGTGTAACAGTCAAACAAGAAATAAACTCAAATGAACTTTCTCACTATTTTTTAAAAGGAAATTAAGCATTTCTTTAATAACATGATAACGTAAAAAACTTAAGTTTTATTTTTGTTTCTTTTTTTTCTCCATGTCCTTTTTTTTGTTTATATTAAATTGTTTCTGTGGGGTGTGGATGGGCTAAAACATACATACAGACTTTCTACAGGTTTTCCGTCAATACACGAAATGAGGATATCCATGATGAAAAGATGTGAACACATCCAACGCAGTCTTGAATGCAGCATCAGTATGGCATGTAGTATGCTGATCTCCCTCGATAACCTCTGAAGTGACAGAATTTCTTTAAGTTAAAAAACTTGATTCGATGCATTAAAAATAATTGCAGTTTCAATGTTAAATTAGAATAATGAAATACTATATCTGAAATTTGTATAAAAGATGAACTAAATGCTCTGAGATCCAAGAAAATAAATGAAATAAAATAACTCCAACTTGAATATGATTACAAGTTTTTACCCAAATTATTTAATGCTCTAAGAAATAGAACACACCAATCTTATTTTAAACATAGGTGCACATGGTTTGCTAAATTAATATTTCACAAAGCAAAATGTTAAAAAAAAATTCATGACACTCCAACTATAAATGAATGGATGTGTGAATTATTTAAACATATTACCGTTGAATAACTTGTCTTACATCATTTTTGCATTTACAGTTCGACCTGAAATATACATGCAACCCCAAACCATTCTGCATAAACACTCTATGCCTTCTTTCAATAATTTTGAATACCTTCATAGCAGTCGGACACTATAAATTCTTGTAATGTATTTAAAGTGGAGAAAATGTTTGAAAACATTTCTAAAAAATTTCTGAGTTCACACGAAAACTAAAGTATGCCCAATTTAGCTGATAACCAAATGTTTATATAATTTTTGAAGTTTACATATTACTGAGAATGTTTAAAATAAAAATGAAAAAATAACATAGAAAGAAATTAATTAAGCCCACTTTTATTAAAATTCAAACAAAATTTCAATATTTACAAGCGTTGCCACACGGAACAGTGCAACATAAATTACAGCAGCCACATATCTTGCATCTCAGATCCATGCTATGTCCTGGACAAAAACAACGACCAATTTAAAAAAAGATAACTAAACTAGGCAGTTATTAATAACCTTTGGAAAAGAGAGCACCAAAAAGTGGAAAGTAGTGTTGTAATCATTTTATGCAGAAATACATTTTAAATATAGTTTGTTTTAAAGGGCGATTTAGTAGGATTTAAATCGAGTATCACTTTGACATGCTTTCAGACAATCCAATATATAATTATAGAACCCACATATTCATTAACCTGATCCATTTTTTAAAATAATCACATATTTAAACCTAGTAAATGACCTATTAATTAATACATTAAACAAATAATTTTAGTTACTGTTTTATTGAACAAAACTCTGCGAACCTCAGAAAGTATATATTGCAACCATGTTTCAGAAATCCTTCAACAATTATTACTATTCAAAACTTTAATCAATTATTCTGATGATAAAAATTTTGATTCTTCCAGTTATTAATAGAATACTTAAGCTAAGAATTTAACATTTTGATAAAAAATGACACTATAAACATGCCAACCACCATTCTATGCCAACTTTTAATTGTAGAAATAGTATTTGAAGAAGTTAATAAGTAATATATAAAATAAATATCACTTTCTTCACCAATTCCAATTACTGGACGGAATTAAAATAATACTGAATGCTTCCTTGTTCACTTTGACTTTATTTGTTCAATATTTTGGACAACCAAACAAATCTTGCAAGTATTTGATATTATCAATTGTAAGAAAATCAGACATAATGAATAAGAAAGATAGCCAATTCAGACCAAAAAGGGATAATACAAATACCACACAACGTTTCTGGGATCCTTGTCCCTTTCGTCAGGTGCGAAGAAGAGCCTAGAGTGACACAACTGCATTTGTCAATAGCACCTCACGAAAAAGTCAAGGGTCCCCAGATATGTTGTGTGGTATTTACACTCTGACTTTTTTTTGTCTGTATTGGCTATCTTTCTTATTCATTATTTTTATTCAGACATAAATTTTTCATTTTAAAATCAGACATACTTGTGTTATACAATTTGGAATAAATTTCATGTTACTATTGATTAGTACATATAGATTTAATATCTGATTCAATTAAGAAATATTAATATGACGTTACCTTCCAGATAAATTTAATATGAGAAACAATTAATATGACGTTACCTTCCAGATAAATTTAATATGAGAAACAATTACACAGGAAAATATTTGTACATAGCTGGACATTTCAACGCT
Organism: Zhengitettix transpicula; assembly: GCA_037074705.1. Lineage (NCBI taxonomy): Eukaryota > Metazoa > Arthropoda > Insecta > Orthoptera > Tetrigidae > Zhengitettix > Zhengitettix transpicula. The sequence continues at coordinate 50,168,786 of CM073594.1, forward strand.
ACTTACCATCTTTCTCTAACAGCATTTGAACATAGAATGATAAGTAAGACAAAGGGCTTTGTTTTACTTACAATTAGATCTTCAAATTCTGTTAACCATCTAAATGTCCAGCTATTTTTAATCTTTTTCTGTGTAATTAATTGTATTAATTTTTATTTATGTTTCATTAGTCAAACTACTTTTCCTATTTAATGTTTACTATATTGGAAAAAATATATCACCTTACACTTTGTAAAACTGAATGTAACATTATTTACACTTCAAGGGAATTGTGACTGTAATCAAACTACAAAATGTCATATCAGACACCTTTCCTTGTTACTTTTAAAATATGTAATTATTGAACATACAGAAATTGATTTACCTAGGCCTTCTAGTAGGTCTGTAGCCATAATACGATGATGCTCTGCCTCGACTTCCTCTGTAGCCCCTGCCTCTTGGTGGGCGGTTAGTCATACTCAGTCCTGGTCGATTTGTTCGTTTTGGCATAACCTAATCACATAATAAAAAGCTATAAAATCAACAAACCAAGACATATAGAATTCAATAACAACAGGTTTTATTAAAATGATGCATAAAGATTGAACATTTTGTTCTGAAAATGAAGAATTTGTTTCAATCATATATCATCTTTAGAGAAAAATATAATATTGTTTGGTTGTAACAGTCTAATTTGGCGAAGAGTGGTAGAGAGAATTGAGTGGGGTAATAATAATGAGCATGTCACAATGAAAAATGTCACAACGTAATATTATGAACAGATGACACACAGATATACCACAAGCCTGAACGATTAACAACTCTGTCTTCAGGAAATCGGGAGCATCAATTCAGAGCATAGGCACAAAGAAATAATACAAAATAACACTGCATTAATCCACCAATGACATAATTTTCAAATTAAAGCTAAATAACAATTTCCTTTGTCTCTAAGTAGTGTTGTGGATATATTGGGGGACCATATTTATATTTATACAAAACCATAATATATACATTACTTATAAATTTAGATTAGTAATTATTTTAACAGATACATACTTTGATCTGTCGTCCTCTAAAGAGGGATTCGTCCATTGCCATTGCAGTCTGTACAGACTCCCGCTCAGCAAATTCAATATATGCAAAACCTTTGGGATGCCCATCAAATTTATTGCACAAAATTGTAACTCTATTTATGGATCCACAGCCATGAAAGTGTTGTTCAAGCTCCTCAGCTGTTGCTCCATAGTCAACCTGCAAATAAACTGCTATTATTGATTTTCTGTAAATCCAATTTTCTTAATATATTCATAAATTCTTTAAAGTATTCACATAATATTTATTTTGAAGTTTGGTAAAATCTAAAATTTGAATTTGTAATTGAAAAATAGAGGGACAAATAAAATTAGTAATAAAACTGAATGAAATATTACAGCAAACATTACAGATAACATAATAACTTAATCAACACCTTAGTTGACACAAAGAGTTACATTGAAATCGACACATCTATGATGCCAACTTTTACAACATACGAAATATAATATAAGATCCTATACACAATGGTAGATTTTAAAATATAAGTTATAATAGATTTATTACAGAAATACGATACAAACAAAAGTTTCATATGCATATATACCAATTCATATCAAATAGTACAATTTATATAATTCTTATTTATTTTGTAAAATATACTAAAAAACAACCAATAACTGACGACATAACAATAATTGTATCTGAAGGATTAATCCAGAATAATTTCTTATTGTAAGTTGACATGTATATAACACTGTATTATGATTTAATATGTATGCAAACTTTCTAAATTAAGTTGCAACATTGAATGGAACCAAAATGGCAACTCAAAAACCATTTTACATTATGAAATATTATGAATACTCACGTTTCCTACATATATGGAACGGTTATCTACTTCCATCTTTTCTTCCAAGGACATATTTAATGGACTTGCTGAAAATAGCAATTCTTTTTTAGAAAAACCAGTATAACAACTACATGTTGGAAGCTATTAAATTAATTTGAAAGGAGCACAAAAACAATGTGCAATTATGAGAAACTTCAAAATCAAAATTAGCCAATCATGTATGCGAATTTAATCATAAATTCAAGTTTAGCTAATTTAGAACCAAATTTATTTAAAAGGAAATTTAAAGACTCACACCAGCAAGAATTTATCCCATCAAAGTTAATGTTCCGGACTTTATATTTCCTTACATAAATGTTTGAACAGTACCAAATTTCCACAACAAAGAATAGTGTTAAACTGAGCTCCAGCCTACCCCCACTACAATCTGAGCAGCTTTCGTCGACACGACTTTCTAACTTCACAAGTAATACATTGTATAGTAATAACTTAAATTTATATGTAACATCTACAAAGTTAATGTGTGTGACTAAAAATATCTATCTTCAGCAAAACAAAATTATGTTGTTCAATGTTTAAAAATTAGATAAAAATATTTAGTCTGACAAAAATATATCAAACAGCCAGAACAGGAAAGAATATTTCACATAATATATATGAATCTTATGACCACTTACAATTAATATATTTGACAATTCTCATCAGAATATGGATTAATGTAAAAGAATAAAAAAAGTATTTCCAACTTAAACCACAAAAGTAAAGAATTGTAATTTCCTGAACTGTGACATACTTATTCCAGGTGGGCTGCCTAAATTCATTTGTTTGTCAACTTCTGATTGCAATTGTTTCAACTTTTCAGCCTCTTCCTCCATTTCACGAACTCTAGCTTTTATTGCTTCTAGTTCCTGAAAATAATAATTAAATTTAAAATTTTACAAACAAAATTGTGGATAAATTTACTTGATCACATTTGATTAATGATATTACAGAATTTTCATTCTCTATGAGATTTGAAAGGGCAAGGATTAGAAAGAACCACGGAGAAAGAAAGATTAGAACCTATTGGAAGAAATATATATTCTGTACATTTTCACAGGCAGGACAATATATCAAAACTTCTTAATGATTAGGAACCACTAATTATACATGAAAAATATGGGGGTCAATTTATGCTCTCTTAATAAAAACAATCGTAATACACAATCTGTAAAGATCTTTATGAATTACCAATTTGTTGTAAGTAGTTCATTATAATGTACCTAAGTGTTATTCAATCTAGTATAGTAAGGTTTCTTACTTGGTCTTCAATGACAGCATTGTTGATAGCTGTAACATCACCGTCAACCCCATCAGGGGCATCAACTTCTTGACCATTCTCCATTGCATCCAATGCTTCTAACTGATCCTCTGAAGTCATGCCTAGATCCTCTGTTTCTGCCATTTATAACTGGAACACACAAAATTCTTTGAAATGCATTTAAATATATGTGAAGATCTATATTCAAAAACTAAAGATGACTCGAAGAATGAAAAATCTAAAAAAACATTGTTTATGCTATGATGAATATATACCAATTTTGGATAAAATGATACAAGCTCCTTTGATTAAATGAGTAAAATTGAATAGAAATACCAGTTAACATTAAAAGAACCACAAAATAGGAAATCTAAAAAATAGCAATAACATATACAATGAAAAATACAAACTTAAATTTGTGATTTAATGACAAGTCATATAGATCTCTTGGGAAATATTGCAATGAAGTTAGCTACATGCAGGTTTTTTTTACAAAACAGTTGTAGTCAAGAAATATTTCCACACAACAAAAAATTGTAATTCATATATGAATAGCATATTTAACATGTCACATATCTGAAAATTTAATGAAGTATTTCTGCCCAATTTTTAAAACAAAGGTATGTGAAAAGACTTAAATATACATTAGCTATTCAAATTTATATGACACAATACATTGTCTCACAGAAGTAAATTTATAATGAAAAACTACAATAATTTATAGTATTTTTAAATGAATACATTTGAAAGTAATCTTAGAATCTCAAAGTAATATGAAACAAGAATTATACTTTCAACTCCTCTGTTGTAATGAAATTTAAATATATGTTAATAGACCCACAATACATTTACTGTATTCTTTTTAACTGTCATATTTAAGATTTTGGTATACTAATAAATATGTAAGTATAATACAATACTTAAGAGAATTTATCACAATAACAAAAACATGTTCATAAAAGATAAACTGAGTTAATTAAATATTACTGTTTCCACTATAACAATTAATTTACATGCAGTTTATGCTGGCAATATGAAATTTAAGAGTACCTAGTTGTACCACCAATAATCAGAGTTAATTATATAACCCAAACATTTCGAATTGCAATCTTTTTATTGTGTGCAAATATTCCATTAACGTGATCTCGAGATGAAAATAATTAGAATATTATTAACTTTATTTTTAATGCTTGGTTGCTTAAATGTTCTACCACCTCCATCCAGATTTTTTCGAAAAGTGAGAAAACCATTATAAATAATAACAATTACGAATACTGAATATAAACAATGGAAGAAACGAAACAGATCAATATATAAGAACCTCGAAGGTCTCAAACACTTTAAAAAATTTTATTTTGTGGACGTATGTACCCTCAACGGACTCCAGTTAGTAAAATTGCTATGGATGTATTAGACTTTACTATGGTTACATTGATACATTACATTGATATATTGATTAGGTTGAAGGTGTAACTTATAAAACAAATGGATATCAACTCACCTACAAACTGATGGTAAAAATTTACAATTGCAAAACTAGATTTATTTTGTAAATTATGCCGGCTTTCATGAAATAAACCATGAAACGCAAAGATATTATATTGTCAAAGACCCCAGTGTCCAGAGAAAATTTCTTTAAAAAAAATATCAATATGAAATAATCTAAGAAATTAAATCGAGTTTCGTTTCCACGCACATCATCTAACAAGTTTGTGTAGTTGATGTGCCCAAAAAGTGTGATAAGAAAAAATTAGTATGTTAATGAATTTTACAAATACTGAAAAGGAATATTCTTTTTTAATATGCACAATAAGGGCAAATATAATATGATAAATTTATTTATTTTAACATTGAGTAAAAAATGGCGGCTGTTATTTTAAGAAATGAAAATTTAAAGTAATAATAAATTCAATAAAAATATATTAAAATATCCAAACATCAATAGAAAATTTGTTTGGCTTATAAGCTTCATTGATAAGAGGGCAGATTCTAATATTTTTTCCCTTCTTGTCTGAAAGTTATACCCATATTGCATATTCATTTTGCGAAGATTTAGAATATAGTTTACCCTTTCTACTATATCTAATTCCTCATACATAATTTGTCTAATTACCCAGCATGTTTTGGATTATTGTTTAGAGCCAACTAAAGAGAATAATAAACAACTGCCCTCTACCTGCCACTAAACTAACACACAGACTACATTTTACTTGAAAGTAATGTGCACATATTTACAGTTAGTGGTTTCATTCTTTTTACCTTGTGAAAACCTGACATACTATTCTTTTCATCACTTATATTCACAGGCAATGAAATAGCTGCAAATGATCATAACTATTTAATTTCCTTTTTTTTATATCCAGTAAAAATAGATAAATCATGATGTTTATGAACTGGAAACACTGAAGTTACAATGAACATTGGAATAAAATAATATTATTGCTTGAAGATGTGACCTTTAATAAAAAAATAATTTCCAAGTACTTTTCAGTAATGTTAGAAACAATCAGGAATACAGTAAACATCTGGGAAGACAGCAAATAGACATGTCCTGTCAGAATTTAAATTTTATTAAAAAAGAACATAGTAGACTATTCAATATACTGGAAAATAGCAGAAGTGTTTGCCTGAAATCTTGTGTATTAGAAATATCTTCACTGTGATATAAAATAGTGAAAGGTTCTATCTAAGACCCATAACCTGGAGTATATAACTTTTGTATGTGTATAATGACATAGGGAGGAAACAGTGGAATTCCTCTCAGGAGATGCCAAACCAAATCGTTAGAAAAAGTACAGAAAATACCCAGTGAAGTTGTGTTCAAACCGTGATGTGAATCAGATGTAATTCTTTGGCTCTGCAGGGAGGAAACTACAATCTACAGATTTAAACAAATCCGTATGTGACAAAAATTACCATACACGTCGAAGAAGCAATTTAAGAGGAAGAAAGTGTAAGTTAAATGTCAATGAGCCTTTGCAAAAAAAAGTTAATTATAAACTGAACCACCCAAAAATGATAAATTAATAATAATATGAAATAACCAAATACAGACAAAAGAAGTTATGAATAAATCCCACACTTTTGTCATATTTATATAATCACATCTTTATTTGGCTATTTCAACGTATTATTAATTTTCAAAAGATACATGTGTATATTTCTCATTTCACAAATGTCAAACACTCAAATACAATGTTCAATAAAACTAAAACAATCATGTTTGGCACACAATATCATTTTTGAGAGCAATGTGTTAATGAAACATATATTAACATTAAAAAATTTGGCAATAAAGGTTCACTACATCAAGGTAATATCACCTAATGATTTTGAGAAAAATTACATCCAATGACAAGCAACTTATTACTCAAAATTATTCATGAAATAATTTTTTTTAACAACATTTGGCTTCATTAACACTTTACATTATGAAACCAAAAAACTTGATTTTATAAAAGTGGAGTTAATATACTCCATTCCATGTAAAAGCAGATTTTCAAATAGGTAAAAGTAATAATCAAAAATCAAGTCTGAATATGAGGTAAGGATTAGCTGCTCAGGGCAACTTCTTTGAAAGCCTGTTCGATCTTGTTAAATGTAGGTATATCCAAATTCAATGATATTTTTAAACAATTGATAATCTGCCAAATCTGGATTTGAAATTTGTTGACAATGCTGAGGTAACATTATTTAGATTATTTGGATATTCCATTGTCTTGGAGTAGATAGGTGACCAAGAAGCGAAGAAAACAAGAAAGAAAGAGGATGGTTAAAAGAGATGACATGAAAGATCGTTTAGAAATTCAGAAAAGATGTGGAAACTCCCAACATTTCAAACAGTTTGCCATCAGGGCAAAAACAACACTCAGCCACACAATATAAGAGTCCAAACACTCATTAGGGAGCAGACTTACTAAATTCGGCCTGGTCCTAGAGTGCCAGCTGTCCAAGTATATAGAGTCTGAATGGAAGAGTAGAGGAAAGGGATCCTTTATTTCTGGTTTTCTTTGCCTTTTTTCACTTTTTCTTGCTCACCTATCTACTCCAAGACAATTAGAATATGCAAATAATCTAAATTATAAATCTGCCAAATGTGACATTCTAAAAAGAATGCAGTTTTTCTTGGTTTAATGAATTAATAAAATATTCTCAGGTTTCTAACCGAGTGAAAAGATATAGGTCATAATCATCATATAATTTATTAAATGTCAGACAATCTTTGCATTTAATAGCTATAATATAATGTTTCTGAAACCTTTTTAAAAATAATTTTATAATATCAATGCAAATGATTATATATAGTGATCATTAATCAAATCTACTTATATGTGTGGTAACTTTTAACTACATACATTTAATGACACTTATGAAAAACAAATAATCTTAAATTCCAATAATCATATAACTCATTCAATAATCTTTGGTTATTGCATACTAATGTCATTTCCAACTTTTACTTGCTTTCTATTGACCAAGTCACTTATAATTAATAGAAAAGTCACATAGTGTTTACATCACATCACTTAGTTCAGTGTCTTCCAGTTCAACTGGGGCAGCTTTTTGTCACGGCTGTGCTTTACTCTTTTTATCTTTAATTGAGATAATATAACGCTGAGCTACTGTAAGAGGAGGTGAGTAACCCTCAGCGTATGACGAATCTTCAAATAAAACTTCATACTCTTCAGTGGATGAAGTTGGGAGCTGGTTAACAACTGCCTTATAAAAGCAAGTTGTTTGGGGGTACAGTGCCATCACTGAAATTAACACAGAACACAGGAAAAATAAATAAAAATGCAGATATTATTGTCACATTAATCTGGGAACAATAAATCAGAAAATAAAAGTTTTAGCTTAAAAGTCACTTTAAAGAGATAAATGTTTAAATACCTATGGAACCCTTTGGGAACAATGCATGTGGATCAGTTTCTGGATTAGCACGCATCAGAGGCAGTGGTACAACTTGTCTCCTACTCAATATGTGCCTATCTTTCTGCTCTTCATCAATATCATCAACTTCATACTTGTTGGTAGCTGGGTTAAATTGTACAACTTCTGCCAATATCCAATTATCACCTTCTTCGGCACCTTTAACTAAAGCTGCTACCATATCTCCCATCTGCAATAATTAGCATGACTGAGTTTACAATCAATTGGATAGATATGTTATATTTACATATTAGCATTAGATTTTCTATATGGATTGTGTAGTTGTTACTAGTAAAGGAATTTTAGGGTTTTCCATTGATAATCATATGGAGAAAGGTAAAAGTGGTATTTTCTCATCTAAAAAAAATTTGTTAATTTTTTGCAGAAAAATTGGTTCAGAAATAGACCTCAAGTCATAAGTCTGAGTACTACTTATAGAAATTAATGTCATAAATAATCATAATGATAATTACTTTTGCTATATATGTAGGTTCAGCAGGTATTGCTCCACAAAGTGGTGGAGGTTTTTCTCCAATTTTGCCAACCCATAAAGGCAAGGTCTGAGCAGAGCTCTGCAGCATTTTCATAAGTGTTCCTCTTCTAATTGTTTCCTTATTACCAGCATTTCTAGCTTGAATCCTTCGCTCATTTCTGATTGACCTGATTTCATTCACTTTGTTCAAAGCACTTCTAATTAACTCCTCTTCTTGAGCAGCATCGGATACTGCTGCTTTATACAGTCCCTTCAGCTTTTGCTGTTCAATAAAATGCAAAAAAAAATAGTTAATTTGATTAACATATATGATATAAAAGCTAAAAGTTTCCTTAAAAATATACAAACCTGATAATAAGGAGAAACCTTTTCTTCTTGGTTTATCTTGTCATGAGCTTTGGCTATGTTATTCAAATTGTGCTCACTTCTCACTCTCTCTTCCTGAATTTCATGAACTAGATGGTAAAGTGCTTTTAATCGCTCCTATAATAGATAAAAACATTTAACAATTACATGACATTTAATGGCACAGTCTTAATAAAAGCTTTACAAGTGTAAAACATTTGCTTTACAGCAATTCCTCTGTTACCATAATATTTGATATGAAGTTCAAATATCAAAAAGAATTACAGTACTCTTCTTTGAGAATTCATGCCTTATCTCTTGTTACATAACATTTTGATTATAATATAATATAATAAAAACACCAAATTAATAAAATATTTACTATAAAACAAAATAACTTACGTCAATAAACTTCAATCCTTTCTTCAATTTTAAGAGTGATGACACATCATACATAAATTCGAACCGAATAGAATGTTTGAAAAGAAAAAAAATCAAAGCCAATGTAAGATTAATGTTATATTAAAAATTAATAACTAATTTTGGTTTTGAAGGAATATAACAAACAAATTAATTTATGATTAATTACCTATTACTTAAATTAAAATTTGTTAATCGAGATCATAAACCACCGTGAAACATTGTTACTGTGGCCCGTTTTAAATTAGAAGGCTGATAGTGACTACTTCTGATGTAGGGTGTGGTAAACATTAAATCAATGAATCACAACACTTGAAATAAAGTAGTGTGGCCGAACAATAGCAGTGTTATTTTACAGTTTACAATGAGCTTTCTCAGGTGTTGTACATGGCAACAGTGGCTTTAATTATTCATATATTTGCAATGGATTTTTCATTTGATCAGGAAAGCTTAGGCAGGGAAGGGTGTATGTTGTCACAAGTATGTCTAAACTTAACACTTTTTAAATTAAAAATACAATTATAATGGTAAATTGTATAGTCACACATTGATAAGCCCACAGTTGTAAAGTTTAGTATTTACTGAGTAGCAAGTATTATATGCTATACATGGTTAAAAATAGCAGATGTGTCCATATTATAGGTTTGATGTAACATAAAGCTATTATTTGGTTGATAAGTTGTTTCAAAAAACATATTTCCAACTGGCAGGACTAAAATATTAACCCTTTGCACTCGAGGGCTCCGGAGTGGAGCCATTTAAAATTGTCTTCAAGATCGAGGGTTCCGCTATCGAGCCGTCAAATACAAAGGGTTCATTTGTGATAGGCCTTTCTCTAATTATTAAATATTTAAATCATAATAGTAGTGTTGAATTCTCAATAACTTTTTTTACATTTAAAATACGATTTCTAATCACCTGTACTTGGAATGCAGCTGCATCAGCAGAAAATGCCATTTTGTTATTCTTAAGTTTTGCATATATTCAGAAGAGAAATGTGACGTCCAGCTGCAATTACATATCCCCAGGAGATGCAAACAACAATAAATAGAATCTACAAAATAAAATATAAACATTAAAATAACCAAGGTTTCTCTGCAAAGACAAATTTTGTTCTTTCGATCTATAGAATAGTAAACTAATTATAAAATTAATGATTGTGAGTAAAGACATATGAAATCTGATCATATAATGCATGTAAAGTGCAACTTAAACAGCCTTGAAATACACTAAATAACGGTTATATTTGTCAGTCCAAGTTTACAGCTTTAAATAAATTGTTAAGCTTACTGATTTAATAATAAATTGCACTTCTTTTTTACTTTTCATTTGCGTGCTTGTAATGTATTTATATCGGTTAAACTGATGTAAATGTTTTTTTTAATAAAAGTTTATAATGGTCGCGTCGATATCGTGGTCATTGGCGACCCGTATGTTATTTACCATAGATTACATAGCGTTACTGTTTACATACATTCTTAATATTAATTGCAATCGGGTTTCTATATTTAAATGTTAATATATAAACAAATTCAATAAATAGTTCTCGGTATTCACACCGGGAAAGGCTTCAATCTTTGATTATAAACAAATTATTTACTTTGGTTGAAAGAGATTCAACTTATTTATACTGCACCTAGCAAAGATATGTATAAATGTTTATATATGTCTTTGGTACCTAGCTTCTGTTCAACGAATATCTTAACCACTTAATATTCATTGAAACGCGGACTTCCGGTTCCTAGTAACCAACGGTGTCCTGATATAAGTAAGATTACTGTTTATAATTCTGCTCTGTTTACAATTATCTGTAGGATCCTTGCGTTTTGTAACAATATTTATTACAAGTATCAAGCACGCTAGGTATATGAAATTAGTAATAGTCTTATTTATTTCTTTTTAATTTAGCAAATTAACTGTAACGTGTGCATATGTTCATAACCTGTGTCTTGATTTCAGGCGCTGATATAATGGCAAAGTCCAAAAATCACACTAATCACAATCAAAGTAAGTTTAAACTCAGTATAAAATATATAAACGTAGTGTGAGATCATTTAAATAAATGTGAAATATTTGTGAAATTCACTTAATATTTGTTATACTATCTATGCACATTTGTTTCTACCAATCTTTTTACAACTTTACAACCTATCAAGACGAGCCATTTGTAAATTACCTGTCCAAATTTAAATGTGTATATAGTGGTGATCTTACAATTATTGACAACTGCCTGTTTAGTTGAAATAAAATTTATTGTGAACACATTTTAATAACTTTTTTTTAAAAAAAAAAAATCCTACACGTGACCTTATTTGAAAGATGCAGTATTTGTTATTTCGTAATTGCCACTGCTATCAGTTCTGAAATAATATATCTCATAATTTAAATGATATGATTTTATAATTCGACATATCAATTGTCATGTGTATTATTGTTATATTAATATTACATTTCTTTAATTTCAGATAGGAAAGCCCATAGGAATGGAATAAAGAAACCCAAGAGGTACAGACATGAATCAACATTGGGTGTAAGTTAATTTTCGTTATGTAAATATAGAAGAAATTTTAAGAAACTATCCCTTATTTTTTAGATTTAATTATTCAAATATGTTTAAGCAAGAAAGGGGGTATTATGCCACTGGTGTATCTAACTTCAATATTTTGTATTACATGATAATATTTGCATTGAATATATGCCAAGTCAGAGGAAATTATGATTTTGACTTCATTATTAGCCATAAGACATCTTCTGGTTTGGGAATGTGTATTGTTTAGAGCTCGTTCCACAGGTCCCGAAGTGACAGTATCCTTTTGTCATATTTATCATTTAAATGGCTAATATTAATTACTACTTACAAATTGTAAAGAATTGTGGACATCTTTTGACTTTCTTTGGTTTTTCATCTAATGATATCGGGAGGAATCGGGTATGTAAATGGGGGGAGGGGGAATTTTTTTTGGCAGTTTTAAGATTGGCAAATAAAAAATTGTATGAAAAGGAGTAATTTGTAAGATATATGAATTTAAAAAATACTAAAATTCATCGACGAGAGAGCAGGTGTGACGTCACAGACAGAGTCTGGTGCCAACCTCTACGTGTTCCCCCCAATGATGGGCTGCCAACTTCAGCATAATCCCCCTTAAGACACTAATCCTGGAAATAGAACTGATGATGCCACTTACCTTATGAAGCGTAGTATTGTCAGTATTATGTTGAAGCAGTTTCTGTACTATTATAATTAAGAAGTGACATGCTACGACCTCCTTGAAAAAGAACGAACAATCTACGCAAGTAGAATAATGCATGCCGATTTGATTCGGTTCGCTGTCAGCGGAACATTAACCACCCACAAATTTACGATCTCTAATATTTCAAACAGTCAATTGTAATCTTTCAGAAATGGTCCCTTTTCTATCATCCACTTTATTTTAACACGGGGTTTCTCTTTTGTAATACTTTATTTCCACAAAACCACATCCATCTGCCCATCAATATATTTCTCATTCTTTCTAACTTTGAAACTTTCAACACATTTCGAGCACTTATAATTTTGTTCTCCTGGAATCAATTTCCATGACTACAATTTATGAACTAGCTAATTTTTATCTCCCACTAATTGTACAAGTTCTACAACTTTAATGCACTTCCTATAGGAAAAAACCAATATTTCTTAAGCACGAAACACTAAAATTACAGCATATTTCCTCGAGGACCACATGAAGAATGAATGGATAAAGGCCCAATTTTTCCTTCCTTCCCACCCTTATGCTATTTTAAAACGAATAAATGCTTACTTTTAATAATCATTTGAGTATAAGAAATTATTATAAGTTGTTACATAAATGTTTATTAAATAAAATAATATATATAAGTATGAAATATTTATACAAATTCAGATTTTGTATATTTACATAAATAATCAATCATAACGCCTGTAGTTCAAGATCTTATCAACAGATGTCATTCCTAGTTGAAACTTTACGAGCGGTGAGCCTCCTCTAGTCTAGTGACATTTTACTGTGACGTCACATCTGCTAATACTTAAATAGCTGTATTTCCCAAAGTATACATTTGATGGGAAAAAGTTATGTAGCAATTCGAGTTGTAAATGGTCAAAGATTGCTTTACGATGGAATACATTTGAATCGCAGCAATTTAAAATCATTTTTACATACGAATTTAAGTATTTCTCAAAAGCTATACATTTTAAAAAAAATTAAATAATAATTCATCATGTAAATTGCTTAATGATGGTCGAAATTTGAATCACAGCCATTTAGATTCGTAATTACGTACAATTTTTGTTATATCTCAAAAACTACATTTCCGCAAAAATATTATTTAATTAGTAAATGATCAAAGAATGCGCAACGATGGGAGGCATTTAATTAAAAAAGTTTTGACGTGATTTTTAAGAAAAAATTACAAGTAACCTACATGTTTACAAATATATGGTAAAATAACGCAATTTTCAAATGCAGAATAGATTATATACATTTATCTTCCTATCGTATTTATCCCACTTTATAAACCCACATAGTTACGAACACCAATATACATATACAGAACATTGATAATTATCAATTCTCCAAAAATAAGGGTGTGTTTTAATGGTATTATAATGCATTAATTAAAAAATAATGGATTTTCAAGTAAATTAGTGAAGAATACGATAATTGCAAAAAAAATGCTAATGACGAAGTTGAAAAATACTTGGAACCACCCGGAACTGAACCTAAGCCTCCTGCCCCGAACGTAAACCCTTTAACCACTGAGCCACGACACAACTTACAATTAATTGTTCATTTATGTTTGACATTGTCAGAATTATTGATATGGACTGATTTACCTAGAAATAATTAGTCTTACCTGAAATTGAGGGCCAGTGTCGTGATTTCTGACTGCCACTGCAAAAATTGTCAAGAAAATCCTTGAATACCGCTATTGTTCACAAATGTGTGATTGGAAAGCGCTCTTTGCGAAAGCTTCAGTGACCTTGGAAAGTGCTCCTCACTGGCTCCTCGGGCCTATCGGTGATGTCACACCTGCTAATTTTTAAGTATATGTTTCCGTAAAAAAAAGTCATTTAAGAATTCGACTTGTAAATGGTCGGAAAGTGGTTTACGATGGCTGATATTTTAATCGTTTCCATTTACATATGTTGGATATTAGCCAATGATATCTTCATATGTTCATTCATTCTGGGTGTGTGGAATCAGTTTGGTCTAGTTATAATAAAAATGATTGTGCTAAACTGCTGGGAATTATTGTTCTGAATGCATTTTTTCATATCCATTGAGACAATGGTTTACAATTGCATATCCTTTCTTTATTTCATTCTTGTACGGAGTATATGTATCAACCTGCTGGGGTTTAGAGGTCACTGTCATTATCTCACATCAGAGGTCTTGGATTGAATCCTAATACAGGCATGTATGTTTGAATTTATCAGTCTTGAAAATTTAGGGTGAGACTGAATTGGCACACTGCAAAAAAAAATCTAAAATTGTAATATGACCCTGGCAGTTCTATCCAAGGTTCATAGAGCCAAGTAAGATGTACCTTGGCCTTACTTCTAATACCCAACAAATGTAAAATATAGAAAGTGCTGTTTCGAAATACTACTGAAGAGTATATTATTACAGCAAAGGTTAAGTGTAGATACTATTACTCTGGCTATATGTAAATGTGGAAATTTATCTTCCAAAACAATAGTGTTTAATGGAATTGTTGGAGTCTATATAAATGTGATCTCTGTGGTATTATGGAAACTGTTCATTAAGACTACTCTATTATCCATAAAAATCTTGTTTGACTCACATTTGCTGTTTAATGATAGGTTATTCATTTCCTTTGATTTCAGGTTGATGCAAAGTTTCTGAGAAACCAGCGATTTGCAAAGAAACACAATTTAAAACCTAAGCAACAACTTAGAAGGGCGGAGGAGAGGAGAGCGCAAAGGGCAGAGGCTAAAAAATGATGTAATGTCTTTATAATATCTGTACAATAAACATGTACACAGCAATTCAAGTTTTTTTTCTTCAAAGTGACATTTTTTTAACCCAAACTAAGTTGATTGTTTTCTCCCGGTGTATCAGTAATGCCAGGTATTTTGGACTAGGACTTGGAGGAGCATTATTAGAATTAATATAGGCTCGAGATAAAATTAGTTTTACCAAAATTAGTAATTTGTTTAATAAGTCTGTTCTCTATTTATGAAGCTACAGAAAATTTCCTACTGGCCATAATAGTGTGATATAGTAGATTCCTAAGGTCTGCTTCTAAATACAATGTCATACTGAAAATTAATGCCTCCAAATTTTTTATTGTTTTCCATATCAGTTGTGTTATTTCATGTGGTGCATATTACTTGGTCAACTTTCCTGCTTCAGTGATGAAAGTTGCAATCCTCTGTCATTCGGGGGCTATCAATTGTAGAGTAACTATGACTGCGTGAGAAATGGCGTGCTGTAATAGTGTGTCTAACTGCAGAAAACACCTGAGTATGCAAGTAGTAATGGGAGTTCTGCCACCAATGCCAAAAAAATTCAAGACTATGCCATCAGCTGGGAAAGTTGTACCTAAAGGCACCACCATAAACTGAGACCCTCAGAAAATGGAAAGCACGAATTAGAAGAGTTTGTCCACAAGCATCACCCTCTCCTTCAGCATGACAATGCCAGACCACTCAACATCTAGAACAATCCAATGTGTTCACTGTCATAAATTATCCTCGATACTGTCCCAAATTGGCTCCATCCTATTTTTATTTTTTTCCAAAACTGAAATACCTTTGAGGAGTTCACTTTGATAGTGATGTAGCAGTGCAACCATATGTGATGCTGTGGCTTCATCAACAAAGTCAAACATTCTACAGTGGCTACATTGACAAACTGGTCTCTTTGGAGAAATGTGTTTGTTGCCAGGGTGACTTATTACAAATTTCAGTTCATTTAAATGTGTATTGGCAAGTATTGATAATCTAGATATACTATAGAAGCTGAAAATAGCTAACAGTTATAAATAATTAAAATAAATGTTGGTGCTCAAGATTTAATTTATGTACATTTTGACACAAAATTAGGGATGTCAATACTGTTCTGCATTTATTCTACATAAATTCATAACATTGAAAAAGGAATAAATAGTAAATTAAAAACATCCACTTTCTTAAATATGTAATACTTATAATCTAGTATTACTAGTAATGTCATTTGAAGTTATATGTGTCTTCCTGGCAAACGACAAGAACACTTGTTCTAAAGTTGTTTCACTTATTGTATAATCATCCACAATTGTATTTGTTGCCTTGAGATCTTCTAAACTTGCAAAGAGTACTGCCCACGGAATATTTGGATTTGTTATGTGATAGTGCAGTAAACCCTACAAAGTAAAAAATTATAGTTACATTCTGTCTGCTATATGTGCAAAGGATAAGTAATGCATGTGTCAAGGATAATTTACCTGATGTTCATCTTTGAGTATACATTCGTGGTTAAATTTAGTTTGGAAATTTGATTTCAACTTGCTAAGTTCACTGCTTCCAAAGTTGACAACTTGTAACTTCATCGTTATTGTGAATCCTTGTCCAAATTTTTGCTTCAGGTATTGTGAATTTCCCATACACACAAACTGTCCATCAACCATAATTGCAAGTCGATCACAGAGAGCTTCACACTCTTCCATGCTGATACAAATGCACATGTCAAGATTTGCAGTAGATTTATAAAGTAATGAATTAATATTGAACCAATTAAAACTAAAATCAATAATAAGAAAGATAGCCAAATACAGATTAAAGGAGTGATAATATAAATACAACACAATGTTTCTGGAAGCCTTGTTCCTTTCTTCAGGTGCAGAAAAAACTTGAGCCTGGAGTGACACAACTGCACTAGTAAGTTGACAAAACTCGAAAGCTTTCTGCACCAGGAGAAAGGCTTCCAAAAATGTTGTGTGGTATTTATATTATCACTTCTTTAGTCTGTCTTTCTTATTTTCAATCATATGTAAATGTTTCATTTTTAAAACTATAATTCATTAATTTGTTGTAACATTTCTTAATTTATTTTTGATGCTACTGCCAGATATTATTTTGATATCTATAAATTTTAATAGTAACAACATATTTTTCTTAACATGATACATCAGCTATTAGTAGCTTGATTAAATAGAAGCAATTTTGAATAATTTTAAATTTGTTAAAAATTAAATAGAAATTTATGGGGACTTGATAAGAAATTGTGCTGTAGGAACGCTGAAAATGTCCAAATGCTGTTAACTGAAATATGCTACATTTGAAATTATTAAATGAATAATAGCTAGAAAAAGCTCTACAAAAGATGGATGCCACATTACATCATGACAATAAATGCATTTAATTGTATAAAAATCTGTTTCATTTTTCATGAATTTTCAATTTATAACTAGAGATCAGACTTCTATAATCTGAGCATCATTCATTACAGTTTGCTGTTTAATGCCAAAAGGTTAATTAACTAATGAGAAAAGATTACGGAAAATATTTGGAGTAAAGGCAACCTGTGTGAAGTCAGAACAATAGACTGGTTGGTCTTGTTGATATCTGAGAGGACACGCCACAGGTTCCTCCTAGAAATAGGATCCACACCACTTGTTGGCTCATCCAGGAAAATAACAGGTGGCTCGCCAACCAGAGCAAGGACAGTGCTCAGTTTCCTCTTGTTTCCACCACTGTATGTTCCACAGTACCTTGTCTGATACTCATTTAGGCCTTAAAAGGAACATTAGTAATTAAAAATATAATCATAAGTTGAAAAAAATTAAAATAATTAGCCAACACAAAAAATTATTCAAGAATGAAAATTTAACTGGTGTAAAGTCTCCATAATTTTTATTTTCACCACTTGTGCCTAATAATCCAAAATATGATATGAAACTTGAACTAGAACTAATATTAATTTTCATACTATTCCTCTTCAAGAATCATTATGCATGCTTTTAATCTTTATATATCTTAATGAATTATGTCATCCAATACTGATGAGTAATGATCCATGGTTGTGTTGTTAGCTGATTCTATTGTGAATTTTTTTATTAATTCATGCCTGAAAATAGGGCATAGCTTTGATTATATAGTGCGGTTAGAATAGGACAATTTTTTTTGTACTATTTGCTGTGGTAAGGTGAAAATGTTTCAGGCCATATTGTACTAATGGAGCTTTCCTCAATCAAAGCAAATTTTCTGTTAGTTGATAATTCTATATCCACATCTTACATATATGATTAACAGTATTTTCTTTCATTTAGTTTTTTTGCTGCAGAAGAAATTTGATATATTTGTGTTGCTTGCATTAATGTATTGAAGCTAATACAACCCTGCTTAACTGAACTTGGGTCAACCAAAACCCGTTATCTGAAACGCCTCCGAAAATTGCAATTCCAGGAAGTAAAACTACTGTACAGAAATAATTTAACAGTAAAACCATCCGACTTTGAAGAAACCTTTCAAAAATACATACTGTAATTATAATACAAAATACTGTAGCATTAGATGTTCATGGCTTAACCAAAAAATGGCTTCAGTCCCTTTAGTTTGGTTAACTGGGGTTTTACTGTAATTAGGTTTAGTTTATAATAAGCCTTGAAATGAACCCACTTGATAATATAACTTATCTAAGAATTTTGGTTCATTTTACTAGATGTAATTGCCAAAATGAATCATTTCAATGTTCTTCAGGGTACAGACATGTATTTGATAAGTTATTAAAAGGCACATATTCACAGAAAATTAACCAAACAGATCAGACAACCTCATAATTGTGTGTATATTTATAAATTGGGTAATATTTTGGAAGTGGTGCCTTCCTTTTATAATACCTCTGAAAATTTAAACTACATATTGCAATTCTCTATTTTCCAATTATTTTGTCTGTGATGATTTTTTGCCCTAATACATTATAAAAATTAATTTACTACATGACAAGTTTAAAGTAGCAGTAACATGTCAAGTTTCTTTTACTTATAAAAAATTCTGGTATCATCCATTTTACTTTTCATTTATGCAACTGTATCGTACCACCATTGGTATTTTTTTCTATATAATGGAGGACCATCATATTGATTTGATAAGTTTTTAGTGTTTTTTAACCACCATTTTTCTTTAATATTGCATTAATTAAGATTTTTTAGTGTCGATTATTACTCTGAAGACTTAACACTAAATGAATATATTTTGTCAAAATTTCAAGTTTAAATTCACTATTGACCTAATCTTACCAAGTAATTGGATCCACCTGTCCACCTCAGCAGGAACCATTTTCTTAGAAACACCTCGTAGATTTGCATACATTTTCACCATCTCTCTTCCAGTCAGATATTCATTGATTGCATCAAATTGAGGGCAGTAACCTATGCACGACAGGAACTGAAAAGTAACACACCATAAAGAAAGCTATTTGCATTCAGTACCTGACCAATTTGGTCAATATTGAATAATTGTACCCACCTTCAACTTGTTTCTGTTCAAATAATAGTTAGAAATCATGGCATTTCCTGAAGTGGGTGTCAAATAACCAGTGAGCATTTGGAAAGTAGTGGTCTTACCTGCACCATTAGTGCCTAGCAAGCCAAAACATTCACCTGATTGAACCCCAAAACTGACACCTCGAACAGCCGGAAAACTGAAATACTTCTTGACCAATTCATCAACTATTAGCAAATCTCTCTTGGTGATGTTTTCTGGAGAAATATAAAGATTTCAGGTTTTATTTTACCATTTATCTGCAGCAAGACTGTATTTAGAAATAATCTCTGTACCTTGCTTTTGATATTTAATTCTTGACTTTTCATCAAAAACATCTGTATCAAATGTTTTATTGGGTACAGGTCCATTATAGATTTTCCTCACAATGATAGAAAACAGTTTTTCTACCAATCCATAGTCTATCATAAGAACAATTGAGAAATATATGATGCAGTCTATTGCCATAAAGATGACTTCCATCAGGATGGACCATTCTTCCTCGAATGGACTAGCAAAATATGAGTGATTTACTGGAATAATATATTTTCAGATGTAAAATGTTGTTTTTTATTATTGAAATTTACATAGTAATGAGTGAAGAATTAACTTGAAAATATCTGCCTCAGTAAATAAATTGACTAAACTCAATTTTTTTTCAGATCCTGATCAATTTTGCAATATCAAAAATTAAATTCTGAAGTAAAGTATATAATTGTTATAATAATATTTAATGACAAGAATTACATCCCACTAAAGCAGTTCTCAGCATTCCTAGTTAATGCAATGCTTTTTCTTGAACCTTTCCATACCAATATTGCAATTATTTTTGACAATATCATATATATATATACATTGTATTTATTCCTTAATGGAAGCTCCTAATACTTCATTCCCTCTACTCTATCCATTCCTCCACTAAAACTATTAATTGTCCACAATAAGACTGTCTATATTTGCCTGGTCAGGAACTTGACCCGGTGGCCGAGATGGTTAAGGCGTCTGTGTACTAAGCAGAATACGTGGGTTCAAGTCC
This sequence comes from Zhengitettix transpicula, assembly GCA_037074705.1. Classification (NCBI taxonomy): domain Eukaryota; kingdom Metazoa; phylum Arthropoda; class Insecta; order Orthoptera; family Tetrigidae; genus Zhengitettix; species Zhengitettix transpicula. Next base: position 50,189,680 of record CM073594.1, read on the forward strand.
CGCCTGGGTCAAATATTTTCAGTCTTTCCTTCTTCTTTCATCCTTCTCTCTGCTTTGAACATATGCTTTTCTATGTGCGTAATTCTTCGCCCGAGCATATGAATTCACATAAAGCACAATCATCCTATTTATTTCTATCCTTCCTCACTATCCAAGTTTGATATATATAGAATGACATAATATTTTCTGTCACTACAGAAATTGGCATTCATGAGTGCTATTACATTATTAGCTAGATTATGCCACAAAACAGTTTTAAAATACTGTGTATTCAAATATGAAATTGTTTTATTTCATGTATATAAATCAAAATAATTCTGGGCTTGATTTGAAACACGTTCTGATATACAAAAATAAGACGACAATTAGAATATTTCATTATTAATACATGGAATGCTTTTAAATCACAAGCATATATTACATGATGATGTAAAATAGGTTGATATGTGGACTTCCTAATATGAGCCAAAGTTAAGCCTTGAAATATTAGGGGTTATAACATGGCCTACCATATTTATTTTGCAATGCTAATTAAAGTAAATCATCACAGCTATGAATGGCAGGGCGAGTCACACAATTAAGCTTTGTATTTATAAAAATGATTATTTTTTAAAAAAATTGTATTTGGTGATTACCAAACTTTTGTATAGTAATTATAAGTATGTAGTGCATAATATATTGTAAATTACACATATGATTACTTTTACAATAAACTTGATTTTCTTCTGCAATAATTTATTAATATTATGAGCAGGATCGTTGTCAGATCATTAAAGCATTGGAACTAATAAGTACTTTATAATTGTAAACAATGTGCAGGCATGTTGCTTACCACATGAGTTTCCTGGCACTGTGCACACTACTTTATCAGCTGCAATTTGCGAACTCTTCATCATAGCAAAAGACAATGAAAAATGAGGAATCAGTCGAAAAATCCCAGTTAGGATATTAATTGAATAAATATCTTCAGAATATTTCAGAAGAAATATGGCTGTTGGAACTATAAGACCTGAAAAACAATTAAGTTGTTCATAATAGTTTTAATAACTGCATTTAGAAATTCTGTGAACAAGTATTATTGCTAATAAACTATTTTCACTATAAAAATACATTAGGCCTCTAAAAGTATGAATGGGTACTCTAAAATGAATAATTTATGATTTTTTTAAAAATAATTTCAAGAGTAAGTTAGTAATATAGAACAAAATAACTTTATAAGGTAACTAAGTAAATAAATCTCTGTCAGGTACAATTTTTTATTGTAACCATTTTATTAGTTATTCATATAAGATAATTTATTAAACTAGAGCTTACCAGCAAGCATTGTAGGTAAAATAATTAGTGCAAATCCTGATGCATTTTTGTTTCTGAAGTAACTGAACAGGTATGTGTATGGTATAGCACCTAGCCCATATGTGAACATTATTACAAACAGTGCTCCTGAAAAATAAAGCATATTTAATATTTTCTCAGTATATCTGATTTTTTAAGTCAACTGCCATTAGTACAATGAAATTGATCAAAATTAAGATTCTATAAACCAGTTATACAATAATTTTTTTCTCACGAATATATTTATCAGTCTGGAGATAATTTTGAACAAATTAGATAAAAGAGCAATGACTAGTTATGGACTGAGCTGATTGTCTGATGACTCAATATATGAAGTTTGTAATAATAATAAAGTTATTAATTGTCATCAGCAAATTAAAATTCATGCTTACAAGCTTAAAACAAAATAATCTTATTGATTATAAGACTTACTACTCTTTATTCATAACTTTTGCTAACATAGCAAGAGCTATTATGAATGAGGTCATACCCTTACCAAAATTCATAAACCCAGTTTATCGTATAGAATTATTGCAGATTCAACAAATAGTCAACATAATAATATTTCAACATTTTTGTATATCTTTAAAAATTATTTACAGAGTTATCTGATCTGTTCAACTGACTAGTTCAAGTGCTATATTCACATATCAGATGAAACACATGACAAAATTTTTTAGGACCTGAGCCACTTAACACAGGAGAGTAGGTGTGAACATCTTACTGGCCAGCTCAGGCCATGGAAAATTGTTACTAGTTCCCTGCGTGGTGACTCCATCTTTCAATTTATCAATTTCTGAAATTTTTGCCATTGTGCTTTGTTACACCTTGTATATAGTTATACTATGTAATATTTTATTAAATGAAGCTACTTTAGGAAACAAACTTTTCTGTCTTTAAAGTTTCTTATGACTTACCCATATGTTCAGCAGTTGAGAAAATTTTGACACTGTCAAATATGGCTATGCAGGCCAAATTGAGTGCTACTAAGACCAGGTACTGAAAATAATCCCATAGGAAAGTAGTGAACCAATACAATGGAGGTCTCACACCAGCCATATACTGCATCTGCTTTGCTTGGTTTGCACGTTCCATGAGTGGGAATGAGATGAAGTTGGCTGTGAATGTTAGCAGCCCACTGGTTATCATGGAAAACCAGAGGAATGGAACGATACTTGGATTCACTATAGGCATCTTTTTAGAGTCTAGCTGATAATGTAAAAAAAACCAAAAAAACCTGAGACCTAGGTTCTTCATAAATCAAATATTAAAATAAAATTAATTTTAAAAAAAATAGTTATTAAGTATGTCATTCTTATATTTATCAAGATTACAATTTTTCAAATAAAAAGATAATAATGTATGTTAAATAAGTTGTGAATAGTGGTAGCAATAAAATACTATTCATTTGCAATTTTTAATATATAGGCAGAAATATGAGCAGGAGGTGTTTTAGAAGTTATCAATACTAAACTGGACATGAAAAAGATTCTCTGATTTAAGTTGGGAGAGAGGGGATTTGAATGTGATTTAACTAAGTTCATAATACAACAGTAGTACTTAATAGTAGGATCTAGTGAAATGTGTAAAGAATAGAAAATAAATCTTAATTACTGACCTTGGGGAACATTTGGTAGGCTGCTGTGATCATGTATTCAGAAGATTCAGTAAAGTTTCTCAAAAGTGTATTTGTTATCATGTTTATTGAGATTGGTGGCCCATGATAGGCCACAGTGGAGAACAGTGCATTAATGATGGCTGAATTATTTACATAACTGAATTCTGCAGCTATCACAAGTCTCTCTCTGTACTTCACAATGTTCGCCTCACCTAGTTCAAGAATACCACTAGTTATGTCTTTATTTGTATATATTGCTGTGGACTCTGTACGTCCAACTTCTTGTGCATACAGCTCTCCTAAATTTGATAATTCATCATTCACAACTGAGTAAAGCACTTCAGTCACCCCATATTTGTCCAAGGAAAAAGTAATGGTTGGTATTACCTCACTATTTACATTACTCACAGATTGTGTTACAGTTAGGGCTGTCATAATTAGTGGAATACATATCTGGAAAAAATGCATTAATATCATAAACTATGAAGAATACTGAAAATAATATAGCTGCTATAAATTAAACACACTTAAACACATCAATTAATTAAAATTCATATAAATAAATATTATCCAACAAGACATGTATGTTTTTCATGTCATAATTATTTAACACTAGCTGGGTGACCAGGTTATCATTTTTCCATAACAGCCGATTTGACTCCAATCTCGGTTGCTTTTGTGTTATTCTTATGTAACGCACCTCAACCCCTATCCCTAAATCTGCTCACCTCCCATGCCGAAAGGGGTTGAACTCATTGACCCCTAAAAAGTATCATTCAATGCATATATTGGCTGTTTTAACATATCGAAAATTTACACCCCCCACTACTGTAGGTTAAACAAAAAGTATTTATTTCATGCTAAAATCAGCTGGTTACATTGTTTGAAAATTTCTACTCCACCCCTGCACATTGTGCAGGTTGTCATAAATAAACTCAGAAACATCCACAACCCCTGATTTGACTTGAATCACGGTTGTTCTTGTGTTATTTTTTTGTAAGCCCCTCCACTCCCACCCTTAGGTGTGCTCCCCTACCGTGCCGAAAGGGATGGAAATTATAACCAAACAATATTGGTAGAAATACTTACAATCTAATTAACCCTAGAAAAAGATTATTCAATGCAAATATCAGCCATGTTTGCATATTTCAAAGTTTTTATCCCCGCCTCTGGGGGTTAAATAGCAAATTGAATATCGTAATTAAACTCAGCGATCTCCATAACCCTGGATTTGACTGTAATCTCAATTGTATTTGCACTATTTTCTTGTAAAGTATCTCATCCCCCACCCCAAAGGGTGCTCTTTTCTTATTATGTAAGGGGTTGAAATTATACACAGATAACATTGGTAGAAACACTATAAATCTCTTTTACCCCCAAAAATATTTATCTGACTCAAATATTGGCTGTTAGAGCATGTTTGAAAATTTCCACTCCTGGGTGTGGGTGGTAGAAATGTCTCACCCCGACAAGTGTTTATTTCCTGGTCGCAAAGAACACATGTATGAAATTTTGTGACATTTGCTCCAGGAGTGTAGATTTGTATGCAGAAAATACATTACTGCTTTATTTAGTAGATTGTACTACTCTCAATTTCTGCTATCTACCCAAACAGTATTACATATTTAAAATTTCTCTATCCCATATTCAAATAATTATAGGAGTCAACTATTAATTAATTATAAACAAAAGTTACTTGCACATTATTGTAACAACAAAAATTTCTAATACACTACATTTCTTCTATTATTTTTTCTTCCATTATTTCTTTCAATTATTTGTAGTGCACACATGATGAGTTGCACAGATTGTGGAAGAAACATAGTGCATTAGAAATTTTTGTTAATATAATAATATGCATGTAATTTTTGTTAATAAATAATTCTTAACTGACTCCTTGGCCATTATATATTAAATTTTAATATCCATTACAACAATGTAAATTATAGGAGTTTCTGAATTTACCAGTAATGTAATGACATTTGCACATAAACTATGAGTTAATTTATTTCACTAACTTGTGTTATGATTGAAATGGGATAAGATCACACAAATGATCCCATGATCACTGTAAGTTTAATGTTTTTAACTTTTTATGAAATTTTATTATTAAGGAGATTATATAACATATTCCTAAATTTCTATTGATAAATGAGGTTAGTTTGATTTACATAAGTTTTTATACAAGAAAGCAAATATATTTAAATTTATTGTATTTTACACAACAAAATTTGACTATGTGTTTAGAAAATATTACATATGTTCAACTATTCTACCAATTAATATTGATACAAACAAAACAAGAAGTAGAATGAGATAGACAAATAAATATTCTACCTTAACAAGGAGCATAATCCATTTCCTATATGTGAAATGAATACGGTTTAGTAGTAAAGCAATAAACTGCTGAAAGTAAAGTTTCATTCCATGGTTTCTACTCTTAGTCAAAGCTGTAATATAAAATCATATATGTATCATAGAAATTAAAGTAAAAATTTATAATTTATTTAATAGTTAAAAGTAAAATATGATGTATTAGATGTCCTTGTAAGATGAAGCTTATTGTTCGTACTGTAGATGAATATGTTGTTGATTAATGACGAAATAATTTTAACGTATAGGTGTCTTATATGTATGAAATTTTATGTATTGACAGGATTAAAGGTTAATTTTAACACATAATATTTAATGTCATTATGTTTAAATGAATTAATGTTTCTCAAATGTAATTTCTAGATGCAATTCTCTTGGTTTTAAAGTCTGTAATTTTTTCAATTTTTAGTTGGCAATACAATGAAGTGAATTATTGCAAAACATTATTGACTGTCTCTTGATGGAAGCTTAAAGGAACTTTATTATGAATTACTATGAGAACTAATTAAAATAATTCTATTGAATAAACTATTTTTAACTAATTAAGAAAAGCTTTTTGGGTTTCCACCTGGATAATATAGGTAAATAAAAACATTTTGATGGCCAACACTGCCATCTTCTTCCAGGCCGAAAGTTTCCAGCCATTGAAACATTGCTATTTACTGATATTATGCGGGAGGAAACTAGAGAAGCTTTTCTTAATTCTATGCATTGACTAAACCTTCAATATTTAATTACTTTTAACGAGTACACACAAACATTAATAAGCACTGCATTTGTTTTAATTTTTAGTTAATAGGAGAATATAAGTAACAAATAAAAAATTCTGCAGTGAACTATATTCAAAACATCATTGAAATGTGTTGTTTTAGAAAAATATTTGAAGAAGCTGGCTATTTACCATCAGAGTTGACATTAAAGTTGTTTAGGAAGTCATTTGATTTTTCTTTAGCTTTCATTTCTGAATTTTCTGTTGCTTCTTCACCAACTCTGCACAAAGAAAATTATATATCAACCTTAATTGTTTGAGGAATATATGTTAATTCTAATTTATTTCATCAAAAGTTTTCTTAAAATGTTCAGAAATTAAGTCTACCTTTAACATGTTGATGAGTCATTCTGTACACAGTAAGACTTTCAAATATACATAGTTATTTATCATTTAAAATATAAATCTGATACATATGATTGATTCTGCATTAAACTTGATTTAGAGCTTTTAGTAAAATACTAATTTTAACTTTTGTTTCTTGTTCCCACAATTTTTAATTAAGTCATATCCACTTATATTGGCACTGATAGCAGCATTGAGTTTTATCTCCTTTAACTTAATCTATAATTTTTTTTCTGAGAAGTGTAGATTAACATATTTTTGGTACCCATGTACAGTTAGCATCCATTTTATATGCCTATGCTTTCTATTTTTGGGTCATTCATTCAGAAAATCTTCTTTGGTAGTTTTTTGAATTTCATGGTTATTCTGGATGACTTTTAATTTGAGAAGAATCCTTATTTTTACAGACTCTATACCTGAGAAATACTTCTTCTAAAGTTGTGACAGAGATGCCAATGCCATTTATGCCAAGGGAAACTTTGCCTTTCTCCAGGATGTTGAAAAGTGCTGGGAAGTTTTGAGTCTTCTCCAATGGCAGAGTAAACATCATAACAGGTCCTGCAATGTCCTTGGCAACTGCATCAGGAACTTCTCTCTCGATTAGTGCAGCAACAGTACTTGGGTTACATCGCTCATTCTTCAAGATTGACAGGTGGTATCCAGCACCTGTAGATATATCAGCACTTATAATTAACAAAATATCCGTGCGAATTGTTAAGAACAGAATTATTGTGGTATGTTTCGGACAAGGAGAAAATTATTATAGAACACACATAGAATTCTTAATCAAGTGAAACTTATGGTAAGCATAGACATATGTATATATTGCAATACTTAGCCACAGATTTCAATACACTTATAGTGATGATGGCATTTCGTATCTTTTATAAATGTCGAGTGAAATACTTAATTCCCACGTTTCTTTTTTATTTTAACAGAAATTAAAATCTAACAAAAATAAGAAGTTAAATCAGATAAATATTCTTGATTGAACACCAATTCTCTAAAAAAACTGTAGATCCTAATTCATTATGCTATCATTAAAAGAAAAGAGTGAAATATTTCACAAAAATAGTTTGAAACATACTTATTTTTGTATAATATAATAAATGTTTGTTATATGATCTATTACAATTTAATTGTTAATTATTATAGAAATATTAATGGAAGTTTTCAAAAATATATACTATACAAAAATAGTACATTTGTTGTCAATAAATCAAAAACACTAATAAGGTGTGAAATTGAATTAATTTTACTAAAATTACTATTTTAAAATTCAGGTTTAAATAGTTACATCATAGAGATATATTCTGAAATTGATTTCAGACACAATATTTTATCAGGTTCTTCTTTATATTAAATTATTATTTAAGGATTACAGTTCAAGTTTTTTTCTATGATTCATATCGTTCTAGCATGTCATACCAATGTAGTACAAAGCTATTAGCATTCAGTTACTTTTCTATTACTGTTGTGGATCAAAGACCTAATGGCCCTTACCATATACTTTCTTCAAAAAGTGTGATGTTCCATAACACTTGACTTTTCCATGATCCATAATGGCTATGTGGTCTCCAAGGACATCAGCTTCTTCCATAAAGTGAGTTGTAATTATAATTGTACGCTGTCCTCTCATAGTCTGTACATGGATGGGTAAAGTTACTCTAGTAATTAATTATAATTACAATATATTAGTTAGTGTTTGTATTGTTGGTTAGGCAAGTCACTAGTAAATTAATATTCAGGAAATAAGAGTATGAAGATATTCATGAGGAGTTAGATAATTAAAATGTACCAGGATAAGATCCCACATTTGTCTTCTGACTTCAGGATCCATTCCAGCTGTTGGTTCATCTAAAAGAAGTACCTGTGGGAAAAGCAGAATTGCAAAAAAAAAAATATTATCTCATGAATGAAAATATTCTATTATCCTTCAGTTTTATTGATTTTTAAAAAGCAAATCTATGATTTTGTATTTTCCATAACCAAATTTCTTGGAGTGCAATATCCTCAGCAAGTCTCTTAGGATTTGAAAATATGAATTTTCCCAGCATTTGTTTATGATTGACTTGTTAGACAAAATAAAAATTAAAATACGTATTTGTAACGAAGTATTATAAGAAATTGACGTTTATTACCTTTGATGGACCAATAAGAGCTATGGCCAAAGAGAGTTTCCTTTTCATACCACCTGATAAAGCTGATGACATTTTATTCTTTTTGTCTTCTAGACGAATTTTTTTCAACATTTTATCTGCCTCTAATTGAGCAGTTTTGTATGAAAGTCCCTTTAGCTAAAAAACAAGACAAATAAACTCTTATCCATATTGAAATTTTAATTTTATTCAATTTTTTTAAATATCTGTAAGCTGTTTCATATTACCATTCCAAAAAACAAGAGGTGTTCTCGGACTGTAAGGTCTGTGAACAACATGTTATGCTGTGGACAAAGTCCCAGGCTCTCACGAACTTTGTCCAAGTTCCTATGGATATCATAACTATTTATCTCGACATAACCACTAGAAGGTGAAAACATACCTAAAACAGTAATGGGACTTGTAAAATAAAAATTAACCATTGGCACACACTTTTAATTGCTTTATATTATGGAGAAAAAATATAATATCAGGAAGATAATTCAGAAAATACAGTAAACATTACTTATAGTGACACTGTTATACTCCAGTATCATACTAACTCATCTAGCAATTAATCTGTGGAGTAACTACTTACCAGCTAAGATGGACATTACTGTTGTTTTCCCAGCTCCGTTGTGCCCAAGTAGTGCCGTAATTTTATCCCTATAAAAGTCTATTGTGACATTATCCACTGCTTTTTTTGTTCTTGATTTTATTAAAGAGCCATAAACTTTCTTCAAGTCTTTTATTATGATGCCTGGAGTGAGATTCTCTGATGGTTTTTCAAACATTTTAGGTGATGATGTATCCCTGTCACTTTCCACTTTCTTTGAAGAATGTGGCAATAGGTCCTTAAAGAAAGTGAATTGTTTATTACATATTTTCATGAAGACCTTTGAATTTGAAATTTAAAGAGACTGGTGGATTTAATAAAGTTATAATATTTCAAGTTCTACTACTTTTTTTTTTGGAGAAGAAAACAAGAGTGGTAAAGATAGAAAGTAGTTTTAGGTTAAGGAAGAAAGCTAATTCAAAGAAAGGTGTGACAGCTGCAATTTTTAACAGTCAACAACTCTTATCATCTTTGGTGAATAAGAAGCATTAGTTTAAAGCAAACACTACACAACCATTACATACCAGAAAATCTCGGTTCAGCCAGACAAAGTCGATGACTGTAAATTGTAATCTGTTGTTTTACCACCCATATTTTCATTTCCAAATAAACACAAACTATATCATCACAATATTAATTGGTGATTTTAGGAAGAAATATATTGGGATTAAGTCAAATAACTAATTGTAATGAAATAATAAAATGTAAGGAACTTTAATTCAGTGACAAAGTCACATGAGATCATGGATAGTAAGGAAAGATAGAAATAAATAGGAGAAAGGTTGATATAAAACACATTTAGATAGAAAAGATAGACAGCAATGCCGACTTACATGAAATCAATAATTGGTCCAGTCTGTAAATGGTGACAATTGTGGTATTCCCTCACTGCTGCCAGACTGGACCAACTATTTATTTCATATAAGTCAGCATTGCTGTCTCTCTTTCCTATCTAAATGTGTTATTTAATTTGGCCTTGTCACATTTTCCGTATGTGTTATATACAACATATATTCATTCAATATATAAAAATCAAATTAAATAACACATTTGGATAGAAAAGAGAGACAGTGAAGTTGACTTAATTGAAATCAACAGCCCCCTTTGTCAGAAAAGGTCTGAACTGCATGCTGACCAGGCACAAATTCAAACTCATATATCTATATATTTCCACATGCAATTACTCATAAGTAATTGAATGAATAATATATATTACATTCGTGTATAAATTTAATACAACAAAACAAAATAGTTATCAAAGGATGATTTCCAATAAACTTACAGAGATAAAAAAGTGCCATGATCTGGCAATTCCATATTTTCCTGGCATTATATTGTTCACATACCATGTTATTATTCCATATATTACAGAATTTACTATAAGCATGCCAAAGACATGGCCCAAGCTAATGTCTTCATTAGACTCACTTGGTGGTTGTCCCAAATTATGCCACTGAATTCCTGTTTCTGTAAATGAGCAACAGTTAGCATAAGACATTTAAGCACTGAAGCACAAATATTTTAAATGTCTATTTAACACAAAAATATGATAAGAAATATATCTATTTTTACCATTACAACACAACTAGTCTGTATAAGATAGTCATCATATAAGCATATACCAAGCTATGATTTCTTGTAAAAAAAAGTATTTTACTTACCTGATATAAATCCATCCTTTTTTATATTTAACTGGCATGCAAATGATTTACACATTCAAATATACACAATAATGAATAATCTTAAGGAAAAGCTACAGTACATACCCCCTATTTCATATAACAATATGATGTGCAGAGCTCTGGTGAGTGCTCCATTGGGAAACAGGCAAAGAGCCAATTGGGTACCATAACTCAGCCGTACACCACTCATATCCAAAGGCATGATCACATAGTATGTTACCAGCCAAAGGATAATGCCGGCAGTCATTGCAATATTTGCTGTAATTAAAATAATGCTTGTAAAATGATTGAACACAATATTTTTTTAACTATCATATATCAGGTTACTGTAAATACTTGTCATTTATTAGGGAGTACACATACAAAATTATTTTAATTTAAATCAAGTTTTCTGAGATATGTTGTTTCAAGCTTAAAAATATCCTTATTAAAAATAGCTAATATCAGTTTATTGGATTTTCAAATTAATTTCCATTCTGTCATGCATATAGAAATATTAGTTCAGTCATTGTCATTAATCTCTCAGTAAATATATGATTTCAGGTCTTCATTCAACTGACTTAAATTATTTATAGTAGTGTTTAAACTGATAAGTGCTTTTCAGACAATGATTATGAGGTTTTATGCATATCCTTGTCCTTTTTATTAATAATCGTTTTTGGACTATGGTATTTATATATACAGTTAAAGTAGGAATTAATGCACCCACCTTCTACCTGCTCCCAAAATTCCAAAAACCTGGGATCCCAAGCCACCCAATTGTTGCTGGATACAACTCCCTCAACAAAATGATTTCAGCTTTGGTGGATAAATTCCTACAACTTTTAGTAGAAAAACTACCTTCTTTCATGAAAGACACTAATAAATTCCTTCACCACCTCTGTGAACTCCCGAAACCACTCCCACCAGGCACTCTCCTGGTTACCATAGATGTTGTCTCCTTGTACATCAATATCCCCCATGCTAGCCTGTCAACACTTTAATATTTCCTGTTACGCAGGCCACCAAATTCTTTCCCCAACACTAACTTTCTTATATCCCCCCCTCCCCCAGGATTACTTCTCTTTTCAAAACAACATCTACCATCAAATAAGTGGCACTGCTGTGGGTACCCACATGGCCACCTCCTATGCCAACCTCTTCATGGGAAACTGGAACAGCAACACCTAAATTCCTCTCCACTGAAACCCTTAACCTGGTTCATAGACGATATTTTCGAATTATGGACCCATGGACCAGATGCACTTTTGTATTTCCTTGAAAACCTAAACACCAAATTGCTTGCTAGGTTCACCTAGAACTACTCCCCCTAACTCAATGTTGATATACACCTCAATTCTGGCCTGATCACCACATCAGTCCACATTAATCCCACCAACACCTTACAATATCTTCATTTCGTCAGTTGTTACCCAGAACATACCAAACACTCTCTCTCATATAGTTAAGTCCTCAGAGGAACTTGAATTTGCTTTACTTGGAACAGTCTCGACACCTACACTAACCGGATCCTTAACAGAAAATACCCTAGTGACGTCCTCCAGAAACAAATATCCCGTGCTCTATCCACTGTCCAACTACCAAAACCCATCCTCAGTCAACACAAGAAACTTGACCCGGTGGTTGAGATGATTAAGGTGTCTGTGTACTGAACAGAAAACGCAGGTTCAAGTCCTGCCTGGGTAAAATATTTTCAGTCTTCCCTTCTTCTTCTTCTTCCATCCTTCTCCCTGCTTCAAACATATGCTTTTCTATATGTGTGATTCTACACCTGAGCATATTAATTCACATAAAACGTAATCCTCCTATTTATTTCTATCCTTCCTCACTATCCAAGATCGAACGTGACTTTGTCACCAAATTAGTTCCAATTCCTTAATGGATTGTCCTAATATTGAACTTGGTGATAATGATATAAATGTGATGTACATCACAATAAAAGTATAATAGTGGCAAGTGGATTATTCACATGAAAAATATTTAAAATAATTCTGAGTAGTCTGTATATTTCATGAATCAAATTATTCACCACTTTGTGAAGGATATTTTAGCTGTTCAATATTATTGAAGCCTATATATACTCAAGAGTATAAGTAAAATAAAAAAAGAACATATTAAATGGATTTTAGTTAATTAAATAAGCATTTTAGTCAAACAGAAATTTTAAATTTATCAAATGTAGTTTCAAGTACAATATGTGAAATTACCTTGTTCATTCATTGCTTTCTGCAGAAAATTTCATTAGCAATTTGTGTGTGTGAGTAGGACAAAATTGTACAAAGTTAATGTTGAATTAAGATTTCATTAAAATCATATTATAATTAGAATGCATAACATTCTGAATATTACAGAACAAAGTTTTGGAGTAATTCCTCTGAAATAAAATAAAACAGGTTGAATAACTTACGTCTAGAAAAGAAGGACCCAATGGCAAATAAGAAGAATATTGTTGAGATGCAATAAAGAATGAAGAAAACCCACAGGACAGTACCATCAGCCATTTCCAATATTGCTGAATATTCTGTCATTTTAACTTTAAGACAAATGACAATCACAACAGTGGATACAATGTTCAGAACTATGGCATTTATGAACCAGCTCAATTGTAACATCCATTCCTTGTAACCCATCAGCTTCATTAATTCCTAAAGTACAAAAACAATTAATTGATAACAGGCAAAAGTTAGGGGAGAAAAATTAATTTTATGAAACTTTATCAAGTATGCACTTAAAATAATTATAACCAAAGTATATTTTTGAACAACAAATAATTTAAAATATACAAAAATCAGGAGAAAGTTTCTATGTAAAAAGCAGCAAAGAAATCTTTACTATGTGTATGTAATATATACTCATATATAAAATACTACACATTACTGGATTATTTTTAATCAATAAAATTAGATAACAGTTTAACAAAAACTTACCTTTACACCTGTTGCTTTCTCTTCCACAACTCTCTTGAGAATGGCAGGGCACATAAAGATAAAACTCACTACTGTCAATATTCCAATCATCATACTAAGTATTGATGCAAATCCATTGCGATATGATGGGTATGGAAAAGGCTGGTATAGAAACTCAAACTAAATTACACAAACACAAAAAATAGTGATAATAAGGGGACATCCTGTACTTTCAAGTCTGAAGTAATGTAATAGTAAAAAAAATTCTGTATATTCAGCGAAATATACTTACATCTGTGGATTTGCCTGCCATTTTTGCTAAGTTCAAGTAAACCATATCCAACAGAAACTGAAGTCCCGAAATGTCAGAATATAAATAACTGCCTGAAAATTATAATACAATGATAGTATTTCATATTGAATTTTTATGTTTGAAATTGCAAAAAATATACCGTTTGGTAGATATATTGTCAAAACATAAATCTTCATCTAAGTGGCTGAGAATAATATCAATATTTTTTGCATATAAATAAATTTTGATATTGTTTTAGTTAAGAATCATATTCAATTACATGTATCTGTGATGTATTATAAAGCTTCTGAAAACATGTTTATCATTTCTTTGTAATCAACATCTACAAAATTGTTGAAGGAAACATCAACACTTTATTTGTATTTTTTGTTTAATGATTTTAAATTTGCCACAGTATGGAATATTCCTTATTACTGAGTTCACTACAGGTGAAATATAGAACTCATTGGACAACACATACAACACTGAAACTATTGGATTCACATAGTTCTATAGGTTGACCTATACAATAAACTAATGAACATTAGCATTAAGAGTCTACCTTTATAATAGAATATTTTTAGTAATATACTGATATTGATAATATATGTTTTAATCTAATAAACTTTAATAGCATATCATATATATCATTAGAACTTTGCAACATACATAGATGTCATTGTTATTACAAAAAATCAAATGATGAATGTCAATTTATATATTTACCGTATGCATAACCAGGTCCATCAATTCCAAATGGAGGGAAAAGTAAATCTGCATTAGTGTTGGTATCAGATCTAATCTTGTATCTAAAGTTTGTAGGTGGTGTTACAATTGTGGAATCTTTATCAACATCAAATATGATGCCATAGACTTCCTGGATTTCACTGCTATTAAGTGTTTGGTATCTTTCTAATAATTCAGATTCAGAGTCAAAGTATTCAACTATAAAAACATAAGAGCATGTTAGTGTTTTATTTAATACTAATTCTGTGAGTCCCAAAAAACTTTTATTTGTACTGTATAACAATTGATTAATAATAAAATATTAATTTAATTGAGAAAAAAACATATTTTTATATAAACATGCATGCACATATAAATAAATTACAGCAAACACAAGACTGTAAATAACACATTATTTGTATGAATATATTGTTTTTGATCTATACAAATGGTAAGCACTATTACAGAAATATTGTAATATGAAATTTAGATCAATGATGTAAGTAGAGCCTTATCCAATAAATAGTACTGTTAGACTTACATTCTGGTGGTGGATAGGTGTGGTTACTAATCATATCATTTAAAGAGTTTATCACACTTTCTGTGAATGTAGTCTTTGGTGAGTAGAATATCTTCTTTATAAACATTGAATAAAATAGGTTTGTTATGGGTTTTGGTGGTGTTATGTTAGGCTTTACAGAGTTGAAAGTCAATGGAAAATTTTTTGCAAGAACAAGAAAGACTATCATGGGTATGACCAATTCAATTATGGTAAGAATCCAGTGACGCCTTCTCACAATGGCATTCTTCCAAAGTACTAGGAAGATTTTCTGTAGTACAGTCACCATGTTGTTTGTGTAACAAACTGAAAAAAAAATTGACTAATGAAGATTAACATTGAAAGTTATGAAAGATCAATATTTATAATTAATATACTATTTATAACATATTCTAGTCAGCAGAAATGGTAATTTTATTCTCTGGTTTTTGGTAGAGCTTAAGTTTACTTTGTTGATTACTAACAGTATTTTTCATGTAAGATATATAATGAAATTATTTTTCTCTGAGTATTATGTCATTACCGTCACATTACTTGGCATTAAAGAGGTGAAGATTTGATTTCCAACAAATTCTTAATTTAATCAAAATGTTTCCTTGAATATAACAAAATAATTGATTTTTCCCTGGACTTCCCTGGACTACAAAAAATCAATTCCATTCTCCGCCTAGCTTACACTGGACTGCAATCCAACCCTGAAATGAAAACCATCCTCCCCACCTGCCCAAGGGTTGCCTTCAGACGCCCACCCAACCTCCAAAACTTACTTGTACACCCTTGCAAAACCCACACCACCACCCGCCCACCCCTGCCGGGTTGCAAACCTTGTGGTAGGAGCAGATGCCATGTTTGCCCTATCTTACAGCCCACCACAACCTTTCATAATCACACAAAAACCTTCAAAATCAAAGAAAATATCACCTGCCTCTCCTCCCACACCATCTACCAAATTAACTGCAGACTCTGCCCTGCCTTCTATATAGGCCAAACCAAAAGACCCCTCCCTGAACGTATAGCCAACCACCGCAGCACTGTCAAACTATCTAAAATACAATTCCCAGTAGCTGCTCACGCCCAAAACCACAAAATAACAATTTCGACCAATGCTTCACACTCACCATCCTTAAAGCTCTACCCCCCGATTCATCAGAAGCAGAACTCCATCTATGGGAACTATCTTTCCAACATGTCTTGCAGTCCAGGCAAAGCCCTGGACTCAACATCCTGTAATTAGTGCCCTTCCTACGTACCATCCCCTCTTTCACGAGACCATGTGAGTATGTATGAGCATGCTCATGTATGTGTAAGTATGCATACATGTGTGTGTGTGTGTGCATGTTCATGTGTATTTGTATGTTCAAGCATACATGTATACATGGGATGCTTTGTATGAATGATCTGTATCCTAACCTTTCCTATGCCACAACCTTCTCCTGAGAGAGAAAGTTAGTGGCTTGGTGGGGGTGTTGATTGTTTATGGGCTACTGGCCGTGCGGCGGTCAAATCTCCACAGCCGGCCGGTGCACGGAATGGTGTAACACTCCTTCCTGAAGAAGGAGGCTGAGAGCCTCCGAAAATTTGAAGAACAACCTTCAGTTCCTCATGGCGACACCGCACTTCACTTTCAGGTAAGCCACAACCTATCTCTCTATCCTTTCCATACCAATATTTTTGACAATGTCACATTCTCACTATTACAATATATATATATATATTTATTGGTATGGAAAGGATAGAGAGATAGGTTGTGGCTTACCTGAAAGTGAAGTGAATATGAATCAATTTTGTGACTTTGGACAGACTACTTTGTTTGTGTTAACTCTAATAATTACATTTTTGCATTCTAATGTACTCTTACTAAAGCAGAGATTTAAAAAATTCTAAACTCGGCTAAATTATATTGGGAGAGTATGTTATAATATTAACCTGCATTTACTTGAATTGTGTCTTTTTTATCACTTGATAATATTTTATATTAAAAAAATTACTTTACTAATTGTCTTGCTCTATTCATATATCTCAAGACTTTATTAAGTAAATACAATACATTAGAAGAATAAATAAAGTAACAATCTAACAAAAATTCGTTTTGAAACAGGAAATATCCCTTATGTTTTTCTTTCCATTCCATTCCTATGATCTGATTGAATGTAATAGCTTTTGAACATTCCTGTCAAATTAAAACCATTCTCCAGAATTTCATTATTAGCATTTGAGGATTATATAGAAAACAAAACAAACTTTCAAGGTGGGAATGACGAAAATTTTTCGCCTGTTAAGTAATATGGAATGATGTTCTGTTCAAGAGAAATGTAGTAAATCATGATACTCGAACGTGAAATCTTAAATTTTATATGAATAATTCACTATCATTTCCGAAAAAGTATTTCGCCTGAGCACTTTTAGCTCGCTTACTCTACTACGTGGTTTTGCCGCAATCGTTGGGGTTGGGACACACTCTTGGACAAGTCATCCATATGATCCGCTCATCAATACCTTAATGTTAATCCAATCGGCATCTGTACTCGTAGTCCTTACTCTCGAGAGACCTACGTACACATTGCGTACTGGTGCGTGCGTTCAGCTCACCTGATATCTGGTTGACAGCCCAGCACTGTCGAGCTCTGAATGGGCGGCTTAAAGATAATGTATCGTATGAGGATGATAAGACCTGAACGTCATACTCTTATGACTAATTATCAGCCGGCCTAATCATGGTATGGAAATATAAGCTTTCGAGTCCAGAATTAAAATCACATCGTCCTGTCACTGGACCAAGGCTTCCGAGGTCGGCAAGTAAACTAACAGGCCATTAGTTTCTGCTTTCAATAATAATTAGTTTACTTTGCATACATTCACAGTTTAATTTTCATAAGGAATAACTTACGGGTCTTTGTTCAGGGGAGAAATTCTTCGATAAAGGGTGACACGTTAATGAGTAAACGCTCACCAAGAACAAAAAAAAAATCTGTTAGATATCATTATAATTGTAATTGAGGAATCTATTCAAACATAATTCATATACGATCTATATTGATGCAAATAACTTACATCAGCAATAAAATCCACTAATAAAAAAAATGTTCAAACATGGACGGACGACTCGCTATAATGTATGGAATTTGAAATATATTAAACCAAAGCAATGGCCTAACATTTAAATGTAATTGTTAATAATAAATTGGTCAACCGTGCTATATAATAGTAATTAAAAATAAATACGAAAAATGATAATTCAAGAAAACGCATTTGTCGTAGGATTAAAAGGAACCCAATAACTACTTGTAATTTTTGTTTGTTTGTTGACAATGGTTTGAAATAGATTGGCAGAGGGATATTTTCCAGGCTATATAGTTGAGAGAATAAAGTGTCACCACCGCCTCGCCAATCGTATAATATTAAATCCTTAATTGCATGTACAATGGAATCTCGACTACCAGATTTTAACGTCAATTTCACAGGCCAAGCAGTCCGGCTCCGTTATCCTTTAGCATTCGAAGATGATGATCTAAGAACATTGAACGTCTAGGAAAGGGAGGAAGTGCAATGATAATTTCGGGTATTTATGGTTGCAGCCCGAACAACCGTGTATGACATTAAGTGACATGATAAAATCGCAGATTGTACATACTGTAGTGAAGTATGGAGATATTTAAAACACATTTTATAGTAATCCATTGAATAAAATAAATGTTAATTTTGTGAAAAAATTCCCACTTGTCGCATAACGATGAAGGCTTCGTGGCTGAAGGTTACTCGAGCTTCTACAGTAATAGAATACGAAGTACTCGAGTAGGAACATGAAATTTGGAGCGAACGACGCAGTTCGTCGTAACATTCTCACCTAACGAATTACTCGTGTATGTCTATGCCTATTGTATAAATGGATACTGACAGTGACCGCGGTATCGACTTAAGGAGTCTAGCAAACTCGAGCACGCATGCGCAAAAGCCAAATAAGGGTACATAATTCTAGAAACACCATCGTACAACAGTTCCGTAACTTCCAACTGTGATTCTTCATTTAATATACGTACGAGGCTGTTGAATCTATACATGGGTAATTCCTTTGTCGTTTTATTATTATCAAGTGTTCTGCCTACTGACAGGTCCTCGATACTGCACTATAAATTGCCTGTCCTGACGACTTTCTTCATTACCCAAAATCTTCTTCCTCCCTTCAAGTCGTTTATTGTTTTATTAGTTTTAACTGATCGAGGAAGTATCTTGAACCTTCTGAGATGGAATTCCCACTCTAGTTTCCAAATAGGAAATTATCTTTTCCTTCTGAAGGTATTCAACGTTTACTAGTCCAATAATCAATCTTTAGCCATAGTCACTGAGAGTTTTTATATTCAAAATTGTTGTATTTTGGCTCTTCAGACTTGTTTGACGCGGCTGTCCTCAATTGAGATGACAGTATTTTCTGCATCAGACTTTCCTAACTATCCCCCCCCCCTCACACACACACATATATATATCTCTCCGTTCCTCTACTATTCTTTCCCTCTGCTGTACTTCACCAATATGGCAAATTGAAGCATCCGTCACGCCTGTCAGCAATATTGGTCAACATACGATCTTGCTTCCTTAAAGGAAGGACGATGTCTACATTGACTTATCAATGAGTGATTATGAATCTATTATTCTAATTTTGTTGGCTATTACACTCAAGAAGACAACGAAAATTGTGGGTCAAGAGCCTGTGGGAAAAGCGTTCGGTCATAAAAATAAGGAAAATTGTACGAGAACTCATTGAAACCCCGGATAATTAAAAAAATTGCTAATGAATGAACATCTATTTTAGAATTTAGTTGCATTGCTTTCACCAACAAGAAAAGGGATTCAATAAAAATTTAATCTTTTTAATTTTCTTCATTATTATTGTTACAATATATCCCTCAGATATATGGAACAACAGACATTGACTCAAAAATATTGTTCTAGTAATAGGGCCTCTAATATGGGGGATCGCATAATGCAAGATATCGACTTGATCGTAATTGAACTGTTACATTAATTTCAATTATTGATAATTAAAAAACATCAGTCCCAAGCAATTTTATTTATTTTAATTAATATTTTATTTTTACGTCTGTTATTACCAATCAGATATATTTAACGACAATTTACATTTTTTACAATTCAAAAAAAAAATTAAAACTATATACGATTTGTATTAAATTTAAATTATTAGAAATATCAGAAAAGTCAGAATATTTATTTATAGAGATTAAAAGTTACATATATTAACATATTTAAATTATTTCTTTAATAATATAACGTCTGAAGTGGTCCCTAATCAAAGGAAAGTAACGTTACGATTTTTTTTAGTTAATATATGTAATTTTTAATCACTATAAATAAATATTTTGTATTTTAAAAAATTATTAATAATATAACTATACAAGTGTACATATTTTTATCGTCTTGAGGTTGACTGACTGAACGATGTCATGGTGTTATGAACTTTTTCTCACAATGTCACTATTCACAAATGAGAAGAAAACCATGAATTTTATTGGAATAATTTTAGCATTTCAGCCGTTGAACAAAACGGATTTATTTTCTGTTTTCATTGTGCACTGGCTGATAGCCAGTTATCAATAAATGAATTTAATCAAAGGCTTCAGAAAATAAACCGTAGAATAATTTTAAATGACACAATATAAATGAATTAAAATTGGGTTTATAATAGGCACTTTACTCGAGACAATTATTGAAATGTGGCAATGTTCAGCATTCTTCCATTTTCTCCTATAAATTAATTTTGGTTTTCTCTAAAAATAGAATTTAAGACAAGATATTGTTTTGAGACTACATTTTCCACGTATTATATTTTTTTAGATACAGCCAATTGAAAATTCTAACTACACGACTTGATTATTGGATGACGTCGCCGCGCACATTTGTGTTAGATTTTGATAATGATATCAGGAAATGCATTTTTCACCATGAAAGATAAACTTTAGTTAATTGACTGCCTAAAAATGCCATTGCTTCACAGGATTTGTATCGAGTCACACATTTAACCGGGTCCAAGTCACAAATTTCAGTTTCAATAAGTTGGAACTCACCGTAATCCGTTTTGTCGGCGATGGAGACAGGACCGGCACTTTCTAGCAAGTTCCGACCACTTCTGCTTCCGTATTCTCAACAAAGCCCCATTCTGAGGTTTAAACAATGGCCACTTTGTTTAATAAAATCTTGCTATATTAACAATGGTGTGATCTGTAGCTTAATTTAAACTTTGCTCCAATTATTAGGAACAAAACTAGACTCATAAACTACTAACATCAGAAAAGAATAGATCTTTAAGAATATATAGGCCTACTGCAAACTGTCTACTCAGTGTCTCTCTCTAGCAGCAAATTTCATTACTTTGTGTCAACATTCACACTGTTCAACGTGCGTTCCTTGCTTAATTACTGAGCTTCAATATTTCAACACTTCTGCGGAACCACGTTTCAAGAGCTTCCAGTCCACTCCTTTTACAACCGCCCACGTTTCGCATCCATACAACCCTTACAGATTGGGAAAGATCTTGAGCAATCCAATTTCCATGATGAGAGACGAATGTTTATTTGCTTGAAAATAAAATACTCTCTACGTTGATGGTATTTTTTCAACATAAAAATTATCACCAAAAAAATTGAAAAAATATGTCAATTACCTACTCACGAAATAACCCAGAGAAAAATATATAATTCTAGAAATTGTAATGTATTTTAAGAATCTGATTAATTTTGTAAAATGAAGAAGTAAAGAAGTAAATTAATTAGGTCCGAAACTATTTGGATTTCATTCGAACTTTCCTAAGAAGATGATCGACTTAAACAGAAGTTGAGGTATGGTAAGAGGTTCTGAGAAGAATAAATGATCTTGACTACAGTTCTTAAGAGTAAGGCAAACTGGATCGGACACATCCTACGGAATAATTATTTATTGCACCTGGATGGATTTCCAGGCCGTGGAAGAAGAAGAATGCAGCTGATAGACGACTTGAAGGGAAGCTGAGGGCAGACCAAGTCCAAGGACCCGCAAGTAGACAGAGGTCTTAATAATAATAAATTAATTAAACAATAGTCAGAAATATTGGATCTATAATATAATGTTAAATTTGATAATCACATCTCCTATAAAATTAATAATACAAAATATACGACGTTTCGTTCTAACTTTGAGAGCTCGAGACTTTCATCTCCCTTCTCATTACCTGATGAGGTTATTTCTGTGTTCTTAATTTAACTGGAGATGAAACTCTCAAATTTAACAGTATATTAAATATCCAATCTTTCTGACTTTTTCGCTAATTTATTTATTTTGATTATACATATTGTCAGCTGAATATCACTTTTCAATCATGAATAATGTTCTCCCTGAGCACCACCATTAGTTCTTATCACGATGTCGCTCCTCCACACACGCACATAGTAACCGTTTGGCACAGCAATACACATTATTTGCATACACACACACGCAGTACTTACCTGTTGTGCGGCTTCTGCTTCACCACTGAGAAGTATTGAGCCGGACAGTTAACGTAAACGGCGATCGATCGATAAAAATATCGTCTGGAAGTGATAAGACATGGACGTCACGACTCGTTAACGTAATTATATTCCCTCAGAATGACGTGATAGAAATATCCGAGATGAATAACGATGTACTAATTATATACGTGACAAAAAAAAATCGTCTCACCTGGCGACGTTTAAGGTTGTTTTACGAGCTGCTTTCATTATTATCTGAGATTTGATAATTTTTTTTATTTTCAATTTAGTTATAAATTTTATTGAAAGATTTACGAATTTATATCATGATCTTATATTCTCACTGGGCGGTTTCGTGGGGAGATATTTGGTATAAATGGCATCTTTTTACAAATTTCTTGATACTCCTCTAATTGCTCTGTCACTTGTTACACGTTGCGTTGTATCTGGTCGCCATTTTTCGGAAAAATGCCCTCCTTGTTTGTTCTGGATGCCTCGAAGTTTAGACACCTTCAATCTTCCTTGCTGCGATAAGTAACTAATTCTTTATTGTGAAAATAAACTTTCCATCTACTCCTCCTCGGTTCTTCCTCTCTGTTGTAAATATTATCTTAACTAACTGTGAATTATCATGACTACTTCCTAACCGCCGCCTTAACAACTGACACTAACTACCTATCGCAACTGAATTTAATGAAAAAATGCATACCTTTTCTCTCAGCGAGTTCATTATCTATCCCTTCTGAAGCCCCTCGCATCTCGAACAATGCTGACCCTATAACAATTTAAGTTAGTTGAGCTTATGTGTAAACCAAACGATGACACTTTAGTAATGACAAAGTATTAGTCTGGTTAAGGTATATGAATTGTCATCGCGGAGCCGATTCCACGTGGAAGGAACTCCGACCACTAGACTAGGAGGTGGGACCTCCAGTTACAAGTCACCCATACGCTGCTGCTAAAAGACCGAAGATTGTATAGATATATTCTTGTATATTGATGTAATATTGTCCCTGATAAGTGGAGCTTGCCTCCACAAAACTATTGTATAATATTGCCTCTTGGCCAGATTGTAATCAAATGAAGGTTTAATAAATGAAAAGTTTGTAAACCAATTGCTTTAAATTATTATGTAGCGCCTACACGACCCATAAAATAAGGCATAATGAATGTAATTATCAAAATAAGGCTTGTATGATGGCCATAAGAAAAATATTCACAGAGGGAGCGGTGTGTGAGCTACAGACAATTATATATTCAGAAACAGAAAGACATCGACTGTGTTCTAAGTGTTTGAAAACAGTAATAAAGTAGAATCAGTGCAAGTGGGCTGTTAGTGAAGAGTAATAACAAAAAATTAATCAAAAAACAAACTACGTGAAGACCACACAACGGTAAGTAATAAAAACAAATTTTTCATCTGTAAACTTTATATGTAAATATCTACCGTCAGATTTCAATCAGAATCCGATAACTTTATTAAAATATTTCAGATAATACCGATAATTGAGTTCTGACAAAAGCCGAAGGATAATATTAAAAAATTGTTAATCAACTACGACTACAATTTATTAAATTAATTTAATTGTTTAATTTAAATTCCTTCATTTTCCCCGTAATAAAGAGTGATTAATATATATATATATATATATTCACTTGTGAGGAAGAGACTTGATATGATTTAAAAATTGTATCGAAGTTTTCTCTGAGCTGTAACATTCGATAAATAAATTAACTTGTGAACAATTGCATTTTTAAATGTCATTTCTATTCCTTTTTCCTCCCCGCCCCAAATGGACGAGTCGTACGATGAAAATACGTGCAATTAAAGGAACCAATCTGCTGTCTTGTGCGAGAAATTAAGGTAAAATGATTATTCCAATATTTTACAGGGCTAATTACAGGGTAATAAAATAAAGAAAGCAGGCGTTGGACGAAGCAAAGGTTGAAACGGGAAGGAGGACGACAAGAAATACCACATTAGTGCAATACGCGTACTTTAGCTACTGCGTGTTACAGGTGAAGGGGGTTCTAAAGGCTGTCTTCATGGCAAGCCAGTGGCTGAGGTGGTTAAAGCCTGGACACGTGGATGTGGAGGCTTCGGGTTCGAGCGTCGTTCACAGCGCTAGTATTTTTTCAGTTTCTCACGGCCGAGGTTTGCGACTCTTAAGGGAGTGGCTCAGTGGTTAGAATTCAGGTCGGTGCATCCCAATGATTCTGTTGCGTAGCAGGTTGTGGGTTCGAGTCTCGGCGAGGTCCTTACTCCAAAACACTTCCCTCTCTGCTTCCACTTTCGCTCGGCTTCGGGTGTCCTCTGCCTTCCCCTCGGGGTCGGCGAAAATAAAGGTAGAATTCCTGGGTGTGTGGCGGAATAAGGATTTTGAAATTTTCCCAATATTTATTTTTTTGGATTTATATAGATAATAAAGAACCTTTTTTTGCCTGTCCTTTGCAATTACAACAAATTTCAGAAACTCCAGTAAACTAATGAAACGTGAGACATTTAATGCTGAATATATTAATTATTTGACTGAGTCGCAATACACAAGTGATGTGTGTGTAATCTTGAGGTTCTCGGACCATCATAATTACATTTTGGAGGCGCTTTCTGTATCTGACCACTCGCCCGCCGTAAGTGATCGCTGTAGCTGAAGGTTCCTCACGGCGTTAATTTTTAC
Organism: Zhengitettix transpicula; assembly: GCA_037074705.1. Taxonomy (NCBI): domain Eukaryota; kingdom Metazoa; phylum Arthropoda; class Insecta; order Orthoptera; family Tetrigidae; genus Zhengitettix; species Zhengitettix transpicula. The sequence goes on from CM073594.1 coordinate 50,215,207, forward strand.
TGTAACTCATACGTATTTATTCACACGTCACTGTCGTGTATTGCGCCTCTTAAAAGTGTTTAAAGCCTTCAACCTTCACCTCACTCAGTAGCTCTGTGTTTAGTCCAGGTGAGTGTAACTGGAGCCGAAGGTTCCGTGTTCGAGCCTACTAACGGCTTACATTTTTTCTGTTTCTTCCAGATCTTTATCAGTCACCGTCGAGGTTTGCGACTCATAAGGGAGATTAAAGCTTCCAAATTTCGAATCGCCAGTAGTTGAGTTTGGAGTCAGGAGGGGAGTGAGAGTTGTGGAGGCGTACGGCGAGCACCGAGAATGGAGAAATTTTGCAGCCTGCGAGAGAAATAGCAAAATTATTCAACGATAAACATTTTTGTATGCAGAAGTCTAATCTGTTGTAATATCAAAATTTGACCACTGTCTTCGATGGTAGGAGACCAGGACACTGCATCCAGCGTCGAGTAGTTTTCATCACGAGCAAGTGAGATGTCCTTCACGAACGGAGAAGCAGCTTTCATCAAACCAACAGTGTGTGTTAGAGTCAGTGTTTAAAACGTCCAGTATATAAAGTGTGTGTGTACGAACGAGCCAAATTTTCCTGAGTAATCGTAAGTTGAAATTTCATGGTATTAATATGTGTAAACGGAATTAAAAGATACAGTCAGATATCGTTCTTTTCTTTTGTGTTAATAAAATAAACTCTTTTAAATTTAAAATCGACCTTATAGAATAAGTTCGTCAATAATTAATTTCGTCTATGTATAGACGATTAAATATTTCTGTTTAATTTAAAGATAAATGTTGGGTTCTTTGATTAAGTTAAATGTTCTGTCCGTTATCAAACCCAGTAAAGACCCATGAGAGAATGAGATCCTTTTTATAATATTAAATTGTATAAATTGCTAATTTTTGATAAATAAAATTGGTTTGTTTGTTAAAATATTATTTTTTTTTTATTTTGACACCCGTTTGTTTATTACATTTTGGCTACCACCAATTAAGAAGCCCCCGTTGATTATTAGAATATATTATTGGGCTGGTTGCCTTTCGAACATAAAAACGAGTTGATAGATATCAGAGAAACTTCGTACGTACTAAGGGGTCATAAAGAAATTCCCCCGGTTAGTGTATTTAACACGGTTAATCACCTTAAGATCTTTTCTTGGAAATGTTTGCCTTGAGCTCGCGTCCGTATCTTGCTGCTCCTACAGACGTAAGTGGTTATTTTGATGACGCCACGACCGAAGCAAATATATCTGTGAATTTATCTGACTAATTCACTCCATTTTACACCATACGGGCGGATGTGCTTATCGCAATCCGTGTATAAAGATATAGCGCACTTCAATATCACGGTCACTCTGTCTGAGGATTGATCTATATTCGTAAAATGGGAGTTCCTTGCTCAGATTCTGCGCTGCCCTTGTCCAGGCCATAACCTTGTCTAGGATTGTACAGGTTGACATCAATCTCCAGAAAAGGGATGGATTGTTTCCACGATTTTTTAAAATCGCAATTGTAATTAATTTGGCTATCAAAAACAGAAGGACTGCATAATAGGGTGATTTCTAAGTGCGTATTTATTTTTGAAACTATATATTGTCTTAAAAAATCAAGACCTTAGATCTCTCTAAGGTCGAACTCTTCGGAATTCAGGTCCCACATCTTTCAGAAATAATATTTTTTCTTTAAATTCATGGCACTGTTTTGATCGTAATACACTTCTTGTCATCTTCTTTGGTGACAAGAATGTGTAACGAGAAGCGTTTCTATAGCTTCATTTCTCTTGTAATTAATTGCGGCGACGTTGTCTCAGGTGTTAAGAGCAGTTGACTGCAGCGAGATCAGTCACTTGTCAATCGTATCTAAACGGACGAAAATTATTTAATAAACAGCCATTCCGGTTTATCATTTCGTCAGTTAAAATGTTATGTGATCAGTTTGACGTCATTCTGACTTCAAGTCGCGGAAAGGACTCAATAAAGTCAATGAGATTTTCCGAAGATCAAGAAAAATGTATTGGTACAAAAAAGTGTGACTTATCTACTTATATGGATACAGGGATTTTGATCATAGCAAAACATGGACTTTGTATGGATCAGATACATGTACCTTAAAAAAGGCGGAGAAGAAATGTTCTGGGAAGTTTTGAAAGGTGGTGTTGGAGAAGATTTGAAAAATGAAAATTAACAGATACGGTTCAGAATGAAGGGGTGTGGTGCAGTCGTCAGTGTCACTGCCTCGCATCAGAGAGGACTCGGGTTTGAGTCGCGGTACGGACATGGATTCTTGTGTGTCTACCATGGTCAGGATTTAGACTGAAGATCTGATACTCTGATCGCTCAAATCAAAATAATGTAGAATGTGTCATCTCAGCAGGTTTAATTCGTGTTATAATGAAATTGACCGCGGATTTACGAGTGGTGACGTTGTTGAAGACTTCACTTTCTGTGAAGGAAACAACCATCAGGAAGTGATCTTGATATTATCATAACATTCTTTTGAAAATTTTCACACATTGAGTATTTAACTCTAAGAAACTATAATCTTGTTACCTTTATTTCAGTGAATCGATGTTCCATAACATCAATCATTGCAAAGAGAGATTGAAGCCAGGTATATATTTTTTTTACAGAAACGAATAGACAAATCAGTTTATAGTCACGAAGAAATGAAATTTCTCATCTTTGGTCCATTAAAATATATATATATATATATCATATATGGGGGAGGGGGATACGGGGAGGGGATTGTAATATAGTTCCTGATTCACAGCTTGCTTCTGCCTACTGGGTCCTCGAGCCTCCACAACTTCTGCACACTTTCTTTGTCGCATTCTAGTTTCTGAAGAACTTTCAAATCTGAAACAAAAAATAAAATAAGCCTGGTGTTCATCCGAGAACCTCGTGATGGTGAATTTACCTCCGTTGGTAGTGTAGTTGTCTATAATGTCGGAGATGGCCACGAAGGGTATGGCAAAGTTCACTCTGGGGAACAATTGCTTGCCACCGATCTCGTCCTTCAAGTTACACACCACCAGAGCCACGAGCTCTCCCGACGTCCGCAAAATGGCGCCGCCACTGCTGCCTGAGTGGATGCAGCACGTGGTCTGCAGCAAGGAGGGCGTCACGTGCGCTACGACGCCACGAGTCACGGTGGGCAGCAACATCGTCGTTCCGTCGACAACGCTCTCTTCCGCAGAAACCGAGAAACCCACGCCAAACACTGCTTCTCCTTGATAGGAAATGAAAATTATCTCGTATATTAGTTACGTAAAATAAATCGACTTCTAGGTCGATATTTTGGCATTATTAACAGTAAACGTTATCTAAATCAATAAATTTGGCAAGTCTTTCACACAAACAAGCATCCTTTGGTGAACTATTCATATTTGTTGCAATAGTCAAAAACATTCATTGAAAATCTCCAGAAGATCATGTTGATAATTGTCAAAGCTCTCGGGAAAATTCTGAAGCATCTTGCAACCGAAAAACTGGTCCCAGATAAACGTTTACAGTAAAAATTGCAAACTAACTCATCTGAAATGATATCCATTAAAAGCGTCACAAAAAAAGCGACGACTTACTGGCCCTCAAAACGAAGTAGTATATTCAAGCGGACATGAGGAGACCTAATCTGTATAGGATGAAGCAAAAGAAATGTTTGAGCTGAAGTCATCAATGATAAAAACATGAAAAAATATAGCGAGGTTGCGGGAACAACTTCCTAACGATTATTATTACCCACAAAGTGTCACCTATTTGGAGTAGATTATTATTCAGAAAATCAATTATGTCAAAAATTCAAATCATTGAACCACAAATCCAACATTTCTCTCCCTTCCATTTGTGTCAACAACTAAGAATACCATAACCCGCCAACTTGAGTCAGCTGTTCAATCCAGTATGAACGAGGTTCTTGGTTCTATAAACATTAACAACCTTTCATGATAAAATCTGAAGTAATGATCTCATCTGGGTCCCTTATTCCGGATAAATACTTTCTAAAATGTTCGTAAAGGATTACTGTGATTTTCCACAAGGAATGTACTTTTAATAAAGTCTTCTCGGGCTTCTAACCGAGTCGAATACAATTGTTTACTCGGTTAGAAACCCGAGAAGACTTTATTCATTCTCTACACCGAGAAAGACTTCATCCTTCAGTAATGTACTTCGTTAATCAGAAAACCCATGTATGTCATAATTGATGTCAGCGTCGTTAATGACCCTAGTTGTTCATGCAACGAAAAATACAAAAAACTCTCATATAATGAAAACCTCGGTTCATTTAATGTTACTCTACGTCACAGAAGTTCATCGGAATTTTCGGTGGTTCTCTTTACAGTATTATCATGTTTCCTCACAGAAGTAAACTCCAACGTAACACTCTGGGAGGAACAATGACACAGACTCATCTTTAGCAGTGAATCTCGATTTTTCCCCGGTGTCTGACGTAAATGTGTCAAGCCATTTTCAAGATATTGGTTGAATCATCCAAAGACCAGCCTTTTTGGTCACCTGATTAAAACGTGAAGTCACAGTAGGTAATTCCTGGAAGAAATATGAATATTGGACGTTCCAGGAAAGAAAATGTTCGTGCTCACAATGTAAATATGAAAAGCTATGCAAAAGGGAAACCTTGACATCGCATGTATCCGGAATATAAGGCGATATCTAGACGAGTAATAATTTCCATAATTATATGAAATCAGAGATGAAATTTCATAATTGATCATCTCAATGTCTCAGATTTTACTCAATCACGGTGTTATATTCTCCAGGCATTCGGCTTATATTTGACATTGTCCAAAATTTAATCTTCACGAAAGCAAATAAGTAATTAAACGAGTCTTACCTTTACGGATTGGTTCCGATGGTTGCTTGCGAATCGCAGGCGGAGGAAAGACGTCGCCGGAAAGACGCACAAGCGCGACGTCGAAGGCTCTTTCGTTGGGAGTCCGGAAAACTAGATTCCCTTTGATTCTGAAGGATCGCCATCTAACACTGATCTGGCGCGTAGCAACCTAAACACACAAAACTCTTCATCCCCTTGACTGTCAACTGACAGAATTGTTTTCTATGGAATTCATGACATAACAATAATGAAATGAAAAAGATGAAGAATCTGCACGTATGGAATGAATGAACTAAAACGTGATAAATAAAGGGGACTTTCAGTGAACCAACAAATTCTTCGTGCAGACGGGTGGTCAAGTTTTTCATTTTTGTCTACGCTAATAATTACATTACGAACTAGAAATCAGTTTTAATATCAGATCCAAAACAGTTCGAATAAGTCCTCTAGGAACATCATGATCATGCTTTACTTCACTAAAATTCTTTATCTTCTTGTATCCTTAAGTTTTCCAAGTGCAGCTCCAGACACACCTGAACAACAAATATTTCAAACGGAATAATCTGTCATGTTTAACAGTACTAGAAGGTCAGTCTGATGGTTCGTAATGGGTGTTCTAAAAATGACCAACTTTGTTTGTGGGTAAGATATGTTGTTACGGAAATCAATTCTTTTCAAGGAAGGGTATGATTTGTCACCTCAGTCAAGACGTGGGAGCAAGTGAGGATGAGTCCTCGGCCGAGAGACACTCCGGAGCCCCAGGAAGTTCCGCAGGACACCAGGACCACGCTGTCCGATCCCAGGACGTCGTTCAGTGACCGTTCTGCAAGCAAATCAGAGCGTCTCAACTGTTGACATTTAAAACATGGTTTCAAAATTTCATTTAAAAATCGCTTACATGAATGTGATAGGAATGTATTTTTCTTTTCTTAAGTGCACCCTGAACTTTTCGCTAACATAAAGTTACAGGAGTTGACGACGACGCACCAAGGACGATAAAATTGTGTCGTAGTAATATACTTTCAGCGAACGCTTGAAAATGTCCTGATTACTTTTACGGACACAAATCCTCCAAGGACTTATAGGAAAGACATTCTAGGTTTCAGGTGCAGCAAAATTATTAAACTCACTCCTTTCGGAGATTGGATCTCATGGTTAACAGCACGGAACCTGTTCGATTCTGAGAACGTCCTTATTCACAATCTTTATCCTATTCAGAGTAATTAGTCGGCGTGTACCTTTCTCCGAACTGTCGTATCAGCCACGAATAAAAGGATATGAGTTATAATAACGATGAAGAAATAATTCCGTCACAGTGGGGAAGATTCGCAAGTCATGCTCGAATATACACTTTGCAATCTGCGCTTTGCTGGTCGATCCCAGCACTTCAATTAGAAACGGTCAGCTGAATGAGTGACTCAAGGTAAAAGCCACGAGGACTTTGGATATTCCGAACCTATTTCGAAATAGGAGTTGCACAAAAACGTTTTATAAAAAAATAACTAAAACAATTTTAATCTCCGACCATCATGGAGGTAACAAAATAAATCAATTCAATAGGCGTATAGGAATAATTAAGTCTATATTATTTAACTATATTTTACTATAAACCAAATGCCTTACTCTGTTGTATTCTTGCGCACTGCTCTCAAAGTGGCAATTCATTTTTTTATAAAACAACCAGCGTAATATTTTAACTATTTTACAATATATATATACATACATATATATATATATATATATATATATATACGTGTAACTGTTTACTTGAAACGCATCCCTAGTTTTTTTTTTAAAAAAACCGGCTACTACACGGAAAAAACTTTGGTAATAAATGGTTTTTCTTCAGAAAATCACTTATTAATATAGTCGCTGAATTTTCGAATAATAATAACTTTAAATATATATATTGTAATAATAAATTTAATAGAAAATAGAAAACCACATTGTTGTACAAATTAATGTTATAACGTGTCAAACCCTCAATGATATAACCAAATTAAAAAATCATAAGATATTACAAAGTATTGAATTGAATATACATGTGTATTACTAACATAAGAAAAATCTACTGAAATCTTAAGAAATCTGACGATACGGAATTTTATAAGGTTTACAATAAAATGTTGGTACATACCAGACATCGGAATAGCTCTCTTATAACACTAATTATTCACTCACTTTAACTTCATCCTTTACTCACGCTTAACACTTCGGCTTGAATTCCCTCGTACTTATAATGACTTTGTTTTACGGCTTTTATTTAAACTTTATATTTACTGTCTTCTAATTTTACTTCTCATTAATCTCTTCGAATTAACTGTTTTCCACCACCGTACTTATTTCAGCTTCATGTTTAATTGTACAGACTACTTCAACTTTGCTAACAGCTGACAAACCACAAGCGCGACTGCATAAACTTCAACTTTAATTACCAGTCATTTCGAGAACTCTGATTAACCTCGGTCATTGCTTATTAGCGACTCTCCGTTCGGTTCGTATCGCAGACTTAAAAGTGACCACTACCGGCCAGTTCCTATTACAGACTTAAAATTACTTCTACCGGTTAGATTCAATTGCAGACTCAACAAACTTCTTCGTTCCAGCTCGTATATCAGACTCAACTCAACTCTCGTCAAAGTTTTCAACCTCGAAAATGCCGCCGACAACAATACTGTCTGAAAACTCCGTATTATTATGCGACGCTGACTGTTGCCTACAATATATGGGCCACAATATTGCACTGGAAATACAAATTTTAAATCATTTATAAAAAATCCTTTCATTATAAACATTGGTATTCATTTCAATATATATATATATATATATATATATATATATATATATGTATATAGATATATATATATAAACGTTAGGATTGACTTTTGGGCTCCAAAATTTAGCTTTAATGCATACTAATATAATATGAAACTTTTTTTGGTTTAAGTAGTTTTTGTTTACTTCTTGAATTTGCCTACAACATTACTGTAGAGAGATTACTTCTTGTATACTCCAGTCAGCCAAGATTTTGTTTACCTACTAATTAAATCACAGTAAAACCCCAAAGTAAATTGGAAAGTATAAATTTTATACTTTAAATTATTTAAATGGTGGATTACAGTTTAATATAACTTCAGTCACATTCAGTCGAATTTCTGTAAAGTGATCAAAATCCATGCCCAAAAAGATCAAACTTTTTTCTAGAGGAACAAGGTGGTAGTTTGATGTTTCTAAAAACCTTCTTATGGTTCTGTGCAATGAAGAAAAACATCAACGATATTAGTCCGCGAACAAAGTCAGCTTGACAGACAGACGGGAAATTAGATGACATAATTTTCCGATTTCCTGATGCATGAAACGTACAGGTAAAGTAAAATGTATTGAGTCTAAGCAATTTAAAGAAAAAAAACTTAGTTGCAATGCGAAGTTTTTATAATCATTCATGCATAGCTAATAGTTTTAGTGTGCAGTATGAAAGTAAATATGTATCTGCAAAAAGTAAATTAATTTTATCTAGACCCCACATCACAAACCTTTGAATGTACCCATTGGATGGCCGTAAGGGAAATACCAGCGACGGCCTATTATAGTGACTGTCGTCATACAAAAGTGTTTTTTTTTATATTGAATCACCAATATATTATTTCGTTAATAAACTAATTGAAAATGATTGGATAAACATGTGTATTAGAGAACGTACGTGGAGAGATTTGTTGCAAGGCGAAGGGCAAGTAAGCCTGAACTTCTGTAAGGACCGGCACAAGGGCGAGACCAATGGTGAAAGACAGGCGCTCGTCACGCCAATCAACGCCCGTGGCCAACACCAAGCCCAGCAAGCGACGCTCGCCGTCGGTCCTGAAAAAAAAAGCGTTTATCGTTAACATTATGTTGTCCATAAATAATATCCTTTTTTTTGACTGATTGAGTGAGTAGTAATCAGTTCTGAGACTGATTTGTGGAAATTCTCAATTCCGGTTCTGCGTGTTGCAGAACTTTCATATTGCCCTGAGGGTCTTTAAGATGCGGTTTCACGTTGTCTTCTGCCGACTTCAATGAGGTGATTTTGACGAATTGTCGAGCTAGTACACAGAGTGTAGCATGTACGTGTCTAAATTAATGTTCTGTCGAAACAGAACAAAATAACGAATAATCAACACTTAAATTAATGAAGCATTTTGATAGTTCGATGTAAAATTACACAAGAATACTAGGAATGAGGTGCCTTTTTCCTATGGAGAATTATTTGTCCAAGTTTTAGTAGTAAGATAGATTAAATTTTTTTTCTTTACCATGCCAGATTCACTTGAACTATGAATTTAACAACTAATTCCAGGTAAACGATTAATTAGTTGCTTCACCGTTTTATAACGATATTAATTCGAAAAAGTGTAAAAAGTGAGAAAATAAAATAGATTTTAGTTGATGTGGTTTAATTGAGTGATAATAGTACATAAAGAATGAAGTAGATATATAAAGTATTGAAATGAATATTGTAGGATCAAGGGAAAATTTTAATGAAGAATAAAACGCATGTTTAGATTTTGAGTTCTGAGCGGGCAGTGGACACCTTCAAGGCGATAGCAGCATAATAATTAGAAGAGGTTTTGCAAATTCGTGACCCTCAAAGGCGTGCGAGTCTAAGCGTTTGAAAAGTCACACGACCATAATTTTTTAAGGTCGAGAGTCTCTGGAAGGCAGCTGTTCGTGAGATCGAAACATTACAAATTGTCAAACCCGGTTTAATAATTTTTTATTGATTGATAAGGTTATTCCATTAATTAAATTGAATATATGCGTTTTGTAAAACAAACCCCAATACTATTTCCATATATAATTGCTCTACGGGCAACTAGTCAGACGATAAATAATTGGTAAAGACGAAGAAACAAAACCAAATCGTTTAACTCCGCTGACTTGATGAACAAATTGACGCTCTATTGGTAATCTATTATTAATGTATTAGCAATGACCTTAATTACTCACATATGTGTGAAGATGGGCGCCCCTTCACAACCAGGAGAAGTGGGGGCGTCGATGAGGATGAGCGAACCGTTGACGGCGCCCAGCATCCCACGGCTCCAGGAGTTGAACATTGCCATCCTGGCGAAGGGCGTCCCTTCCACAAGCACGGGCAGTCCCCGAGAGGGCTCAGTCAGCGGAAGGGAGACGGCAGGGGCCTCCAAATTTAACGCACCACGCAGTTGAAGCACCAACAGCATAGGCATCTGCAGCTGCATCCCCGACACTTGAGGGAGTCCTTGGTAAACCCAGTGGGTGACGACGTCGGCGGGCACGCTCGTGTCCTCGGTCAGGTGCACGTTGAAGGAGATGTCCGGGAGATGGTTCTGCAGCGCCGCGTCGCCCAGAGTCAGAACCCAGCGTCGCCCCAGCAGCGCCCCCGAGTGGCGCGGACGCACCGCCGGCCTCCATCCAGGCACGTTCCACTTCACCACGACGCCCACCACCTCCATACCTACGTCAATCAAAATCTTACGTCCCGTCGATTTCGGAATAATTATTATATAAAATAACTTATTTAAGACAAAATATTTTCGATTCCGTACGTTTTCCCGGCAAATGTGCCGTTGGAAATCTTCTTGGGTTTCCATCTCAGTTCGTCAACGTTGTGATTCGACGAAACGTCGTACTTTACGAATGGAAAACCGATAACATTCCGAAACAAATATTTTCCTTTGGTCACACTTTAGTTTGAATTAATAAATGGATATAATTTCATCTTAATAAGTTGAGAACTAGGCCAGTCGGTAATATAAAATATCAGCATTACAAATTATCCTCCATCCGAATTTAAAAGAAGCGTAATCAGATTGTTTTTATGAAATATTAATATTTTAATATGAATATAATTAGTGTAAAAGTAGAATTCATTAAACATTAACAGACGAATCAAGTACGAAATGTTTCTTCCCTTTGCATAAGGATCTCTTCATTTGTATATAATTAAAGAAACAATTAAAATGTGATGTGAATTTAAATGAAACAATTTAACAGAAAAAATTAAAACTTCCTTCATTCCGCGGTCGAAAAAAAATTTGTTTCCGTTAAATTGTTTCATTTAAATTCACATCAATTTTTAGTTGTTTCTTTAATTACATACAACATGAGTTTGCAAAGGAAAGAGACGTCTTTTACTTAATTGTAAATTTTAATGATTATAAATTTTGACTTCGGGCCATTTTACACTAATTATATTTAATACAGGTCAGATAAAGTTTCTATTTTTATTCATATAAATAATTGTTTAATCATGTCAAACATTACGGTACTGTCATTACCATTTATTAGAAATGATTCACAGAGACTAATTAGGAACGTAGATCTCGATAGCTGAATTCAAATTTTATATTTTATAATTGAATTGGAAATTGCACATTAAGACACGTAAAACAGTTTTTGTCCCTAGAGGGGTATAGAAAGTACTACTTGGTTAGAGTTTGGTATATTATCATGAATAGTCTGTAATCGCTGTGCTGTATTTATTGTTTTGATTACCAAATGATAAAATTTGTTGAAAATGTTGGAATCATTTTCCATCCCTTCGCATGCCATTAAAGGAGAGAGGCCACCGCGTGGTTGGTGGATGACCCTCGTGTAGCCAGTTACTAAAAAAAATTTGGACATTTTTTAATTTGGGATTCGATTGATATAATTTCGTTTGCGCTACGAATGTCATATATATATATATATATATATATATATATATATATATATATATAGTGTAGATATCAACAATTTGTAACTTACGTTTTATTTAAATTTTTCTTTAATATTATTGTGGGCGCAATTATTGAGAACAGAGCATTGTTTGGCGCAAGAATGCACAGACTGAAAGTGTTTCTACGCGTTTATTGTCGGAAAAGCGGAAACGTTCAGTGTGTTGTGGGAACCTGACGAGTGTGTTTTTGGAGCCTGACCAAGGTGGTCATGGCGAGTCTGAGATGGTTTTGAGAGGCTGGCCAGTGTTGGTCATGACGAAAGAATGTGTTGGAGAAGCTTGTCTTTTTGACTTTTAAAAAAGGACTACATGAAATTTGTTAAGTTATTAGACAGGCGCCGGAATTTCGTAGTGAAACGATATAGTAATCAGCCTGTTAATTAAATATTTTCTTTAAAATAAAATAACTGTGGAGTGCACAAAACGGTACCAGAGCAGCGCTATGTAAAATGGTATGTTGAAACTTGATTTAGTAAACTTTTATGTAAACATAATTTACCGTCAGATTTCTCTAGTTTCTTTGTTAGATTCTTTTACAGAATTAGTTATTGTAAAATTTTTATTTGTTTTTCTGTTGTAATTCCTTTGGTCCAAATTTCAAATCACTATCATTATTAGTGGTCCAATAAGCGGCTCAGTGGTTACGAGTATCATTAAAAGTTGTGGCAATTTTTAAAAAAATACTGTCGAAAAATTAAAGGAAATCAAAATTTGTAATAATTAATTTTTGTATCTTTTTAAAAATTTGTTTAATTCAAGGATAAATCCTATAAATTATCTTTTCCTTTCATTAATTTGGATACCACATAATTTGGCTGCAACGTGGTGGTATTTTTATTATTATATAATTTTGAATATTACAATATATTACTGATTAGATTTGAGTATGAACAGCAAATATAACTTCCTAGTTTTGCTCTCAAGGACGTGAATCGGGCGAACATGTGTTATTTGTACACTTCTCCGAGTTCTCATAATTTATGAACCAAAAATAATTTTTCCTGGCAAGTAACACTGTGCTTACTTATGAGGATGCTGAGTTCTATGCAGCAGTAATTATCATTAATTAAATTTCCTCAAAGGCTTGTCCATTTCAAAAATGGAAGCAAAAGAACATTCTCGTCATTTACGTTACTCAACGCTGGCCAGAAGCTTTATCTTTCACTTCGAGCATTTTAAACTGAATTTTTAATCGTAATTCTCCGTTATTCTCTGTGATCGCCTCAGATATTATATGTGATGTCTTTATTAAATTTGTCTGGATGTTGACGTCTCAAAGCATATTTATGCTATAATTTGGTGCCGAAAGGATTCAGTGCTGACAGTCATTTCGATGTGTTCGCTTGGACTTGAAGTCCATCACAAGAGCTACAGAGGTAAAAATTCTCTGGAGCTCTAAATGAACAAATGAACAATTTTTTATTCTACATGAAAAATAAGTAACGTGTAATGATCATGGGGGAAATTTTTTTTTATTGTCAACTCATAGAGACATATTGGCCATGAGTGGCTTTGGGACGTGTAGGATTTATAAACGGTGCCACGCGGTTTTTTCCCGATAGACATGGAATCCATCGTCGGAAAGTAGGCTCAAGTCACGCCAGCCATCGCGTAATGAAAGGGCGGAACTGACAAACATAATTACTCTTTAGTTATTGGATTGTACGGTTGGCATGTGTAACAGATTATTGAAAGCCATGTAACCAATTTGGCTGATGACTTTTCGGGCACCAGCTACCTTTTCCCTGAGCCTGGCACAATATTTTCGCGAGGCACGATATTATGCTGGATCATTAAAATGGTTGAAATCACCTACAACTTATGAATTTTCCATGCAACATAGTCTGGCCCTAAACGCCGAGGGATGTCTCGTACAAAAAAGATCGCTGTTTTAAAATATGAATATGCTTTTGGTATGGCTATTAAGGAGAAATAATTTCCAATTACACTAATTAATTTAGATAATTAATTTTTTGATCTTAAAAAAGATTTAGACAACTCTTGACTTGATTTAGTCAAATGTATTAATATTTATATAAATTTATTTTAATACGTCGTATTGTTCATACTTCTACTTAATTTTACTAAATCATGCTAGGAATATTTGATAAGGATTATATTTAATTTCCCAATATTTTATGTGGTTGGCCTCATAGAATTAGAAATGCGTTTTTCCATTGTATAATACTTCTGGAAGCAAAAATTTTGCCATACTCACATTCCTGTGGAAAATGTCGATGTACATAACTAGGCACGCAGGGATTTACGTCGTCTTGTTAGTTGCTCTGTAGAGAACTTCCAACATTCGGACAGCTACCTCACATCTCCAGAGCGCTTCCTTTGAAGACAGCCACCCGCGTAGAACACTCCCGAGAAGGAATTCGTTTCTGATAAAGTTTTTAAAATGTATCGCCAAACGCGTGTGGTAGTGGGGACGAAGCAGAATGTCGACCTCCCACTTTGATTGATTTTAAAAAAATGTTTATCGTGTAGTACGGCTGAAATTATCTTCAGTTTTCGTCACTGACTAACCCTGTCCAGGCGAAGAAGTTTAAATATAATAAATTAGCAAAATCCTGAATCAACAGCATATGTTGACAAGTAAAAATTAGTAGCAAAAATAATTAATGAACTACAACCGGAAATAAGCTATTAATAATTTTTGTTTGATAATGAAGCATGATAATAATCTTGAGTCACTCTAATTGGCGTATTTATTTTTGTATGTTATCTGATCGTTTCGATACGTTAACATCTGTTACTTTTCAGAATCTAAGAAAACTGAGGGTATCGTATACGGTCTGTACGATCAGTACTATTTCACTTTATAATTCACGTTTAAAATGAATTATGAAATTTGATGTCCAAAAATTTGGGACTGATTTCAAGTTGTCCTCATCAGAATTGTTTCTCACGTCCAATAAACTAGAATTGGCCAATGAGCGCTTCCGTCAGCAGGAAGATAATCAATTAAAAATTGGAATTAGAAAATTAAACAGATGGATTTCATGAAACTTAAGTTATTAAAAAAATATTATATTAAAACACAAGAACATTTTACTCAGGGTTAATGAATCGGAACAGTTTAGAGACAATAAAATTATCATAGTATAAACACAAAATAAAAAAATGTCTGACATTTATAATTTAAGTTACTAATACATGTCGCTCATGTTAATCCGATAATTAATCTTGGCAAGATGGATTCTGTGCCTTTGGCATCTGCTGTTGAAGCCTGTCTGGACGACTACTGACTCGAATACTCTGTTCTTCCTCTCTCTCTGACATCTACGTAAATATTCTCTGCTACTCTTACGATTACAGGTGGTCTTATGAACAGTCGGGATCTTGCCTTTCATACTTATGCTTAGTACAACAACCACACCTTTAAAACCCAAATTCTGGCTCTTTCCTTCGTCACACTGTCTGTTAATTGTTAATTAACAACGGCTACTTCAAGACGGGCTATTTTCAAGGAGTGCACCTGAATCATTCAGCAAAGTCTCCCGCTTCGTCTAAGCTGGCCGTTTTCAGCCTGAACGCTTCCATCTTCTTGCCTCGTCTCCTGGTCGGTCCATATTTATTCCACAGTCATTAAATAACACAAGACGTGAGACAAGTATATTTAATTCACGGACATTCTCTCTGTCAAATTGCTATTGTTCATTACAGTCTTATGACGGAACCGTCCCGAAATTAAAATGATTCTCAGCCTTTTCTCCCAGAATCTAGTCTGCTGATGTCGCAGAATTCGCCTCGTTTCGTAGCGCTTAGGTTGTGATAGATACACTCGAGTCAGACACAGTCACGGATTCTGTGAGTAGGCTTGAGTTACGCCTAAATGTAAAGGGAAAATGTTCACTGGTTGGAAAACCCAATATATTAGCTATTGCGTAGAATCCAGCAATGATTTCCTCGTGTTTTTTTGGGGGAAACTGAAAAATGAATTTCGACATTTAGAATTGCTGGTAATGAATTTGCTGCCAACTTAATATACAGGATATTCTCCATACCACGTAGGAGGAAATATTAAAAACTGAAGTTCAAAGCCTGGACACGTTCGATTTTTCTCCACTCAGCTTGGATCTCTAGTGTTCTGGATCTAATGCAGACAAGCCTAAGCTACTGAGGTGATTCATCCAAAAAGTTAATTGACATTTGAAATAGAAGTGTTCCAGCTAGCCATATTCCAGAATTCCGTCTGAAATACAGCCGTGGGAGCTGCGAACATTTTCCCTGAGACGACGCCTTGCGCTATGGCAATGTTATGGGCGCGCCTTATTCAGTGAAAGGCCCGGTCTGACGTCAGCTCAGCTCATTATGTTCTATGGAGCGACTACGAGCAATCAATTATTCTCGGTAGTAGACAGATCTAGGGTCTCGATTCGGGTGGTCTTTCGCAGAAGACGAGGAAATTCGCGCCCAAGCAAGGTCGATGGTATGGGGGCGGACTTCCTTCTAGGAAACCACGCAAGTTAGAGACACCATCAGATATGGTTCATCACCTCTCTCGGCTTTCCGGTGACTGATGTCATCACATGGGCACGGGAACCGTTCCGTATCGTTATTCCTTGTAAATTAAAGTAATTCAATAAGGAACAGAAACAAAAATCGGACAAGTTCCGGAATATTCAATTGTCTGTCGTATGGAGAAGAGCAAGGTACACAAAGATGAAACAGATAAGAAGGTATTTCCGATACAAGAAAGGTAAACGACGAAATTTATTTCTTGAAATAATATAAGATAAGAAATAATATATAGCAAGAACGACTATAAAAGGTGAAGAAAAATATATCGTAGCAATGGAATGAAAAAGATTTGTCCAACTCCTCAAACAGAAAGAAACTCTGATCGTCATAAGTCTACAGTAGAAATTGATTCTGTTTTTAGAGTCAAGTTGTTTCTTTTCAACTAGATCTCTTGATCATTTGTATGTTAACATATTCCAAGGCCCGTGCGAGGACTTGGCAGTTCGAAAATAAATTAGTGGTAAGATGTTGACATCGCGTGAGGCGAATGATATTTCAAATAATCATTTATTGAATTTGAAATTGTTTAATTATCCAGGAAAAACTTATGAAGTACATAACGAAAAACAATATTTTAGTAACATCGACTTCGTGAGAAGTTATAAAAGGGTGGACAGAATTTAATACCCAAAAAATCGTGAACAAGAATGCCACAAGGTTAGAGTCACGACCACGGCCTGATAGCTGTAACGAAATAAAGTGTGATCGTGTTGTAATTTGATATTTTTACGTGAACGTTATTATTTGTTGGGATTTTAACGTGAATCCCCTCACACGCGAATTGTTTGCCGATGTTCGCCGAATTTATTTTCTTTTTGTTCCTCAGAAATGGAAAAAACTTCGAATCGACCTAAGATAAATAATATATATGCATATGGTGAAAGTTTTTCAGAACAAGGGCACTAATTAAATTCAGGATCGCAAAATATTACACATTAAAACATTTTCTACATTTTGGTAAAAAGGACTGTTAACGTTAACGTTAATGAGCAGAAAAAACCGAAAACAGTCTCCAAGGTTTTAATTTTATTAAATAATTAGTTGGAAGCTTTTAACTCTTTTGTTATAATCATCCTTCCTGTCCTATAATTAAAATCACAATAACTTTAAAAAGTATTAGTACTTATAGGTACTTAGTCACTAATATAAAACTATGTAGTTTTATATTAGTGACTAAGTACCTATAGGTATTAACATTTTCTACGCCGCTTTCTTTGATATCATCTATGGAATATGTCTTCAACTTTGTTGACTATAAATACAAATTTAGATAAAACATTTGTTTGTTTTGGGGGGGGGGGGTTGTTAAAATCTTACGTTAACTTTATTTCGAAGCCGGTAAAACAAAATGTGGTCCTGGAAATACAATTCATCTAAGCAGGGGAAAAGTATAGAATATAATCACTTAGAAAATTAATGAACTCGCGATAGAAATTCCCAGAAAGAAAGCACATCTTTAGCTACTGAAATAAAATAAAATTTCCCGGGGAGTAAACAGTTTGCAGATCAATTAAACTCCGTGTTTTGCGGGAAAGCATATTGTAGTAATTAGTAATTAATCCATTGTTATAATTGCAAAGTAAAGAACTCATTATTAGACTATATAAAGCATACACCGCGACACAGGGCGGCGAGACAAAAGAACCATTGTTGAGACGTACGCAGTACAAATTCTACGAGACGAACAGACACAGTCAGCGAGGAGAGGCGAAACGCAAAGGTTGCAAGTTAAAATTGAACAAAAAGTTTTTCAGTCTGTAATTCATCGAATAAGGTTACAGGAAAGTTTCTCAATAAGTAAAGCCACAAGCAGTAACCTAATTTCCTGCCGCAGTAAAAAACTCAATAAGTAAAAAAGAGACCGTCACCGATGTCATCGAGAGGAAGTTGTTAATGATCTGACTGACCATTAATTCGGAAGGAGTAGCCGTTTCCAGCTGCGAGAACATCAAGTTTCGACAAGTGTTTTGTAACCAATTTAAATTCAGTGATATCCCCAAAAACGTGTGCACAGAAAACCCCAAAATTGAGACCTGGTCGGCCGTAAGTAAAAGAACTCTAAATTTATTTGTAAACCATTTCATTAAGATATGTCAGATCGTTCTTCAATTATTTCTTTTCTTTAATTATTTCTTTTCTTTAATTGTTTTGTTAGATAATTTAAAATTCAAGTCACCCATTTATCAAACCCAGTAAAGACCCTGAGATTTTAAATATTATTGTGTAATTTTTATATTGTATTAACTTCATTAATAAATTTGATTAATTTGTTCACTTCACATTCTTTTTAATTATTTAGACGCCATTTTTAAGCTGTTTATTACAATATACTAAAAAGGAAAAAAGGTGTTGTTGTCTCGGTGTCTAGTGTGATGGGTAGAGTCGATGACTAATTAAGAAAAAGTACTCAGAAGGTGTGGGTGAAGATGAGAAATATTCCCCGAAAGCAAACGAAGAGGCTTGAAATCATTCTCCGAAGATTCATACGTGAGATGAAAGAAGTTTATTCACAGTAAACGTGCTGACTGTTAAAAACTTCGAAGCAGCAGTATTTTGAGCGGCTAATCTATAGCGAGGTGTCTTTCCGTAACTATGATTTATATGGAACATCTGGATTTTAATGCTGACAACTATTTAATTATTTTCAATAATACAATAACAAGCTGACCGTCAGAATAATGAAAAATTAAAACATTTCATAACGTTTTAATAACTCTTAGTATTTACACAATACTTCACATATATCACGAGTCACTAAAGATAGTAGATTTAATTGTATAATCTATTATCTAATCATTAGTTACTTATCAATATAGCGTAAATCTATTGTTTCGTTGTCGGAACGGAACGAGTAGCTGAATGAAATATTAATACAGTCATTTATTAATTTCTTTTTTTTTGGAAAGGGGGGGGGAGTTAATTGTAAACTGTTGTATCTGTGTAACGTACATTTTAAATATTGGTAACACCATACATGTGAATGAATGAATATTAATAAATATCGCAAATATTATTAAAGAAAATATGAACTGCTTAGAAAGAGTTAATATACGCATTAATTGTATTTATATCTTTCCCAATTTCTAACCTCCGATTTGTTTTGTCGCGAAAATATTTTTAATGATTTTTCAAAGTTATTAATTTTCCAATTTGTCAAAACGGTATTTCGGCCTTCTAGCCGTAGTCATCTTATAGATTTGTAAACCATTAAATAGTGTTACTTTTTTTAAAAAACAATCGGAGACTGGTGTTGCGAAAGATATTGCATTGATGTAAATTTGATAGCTAAGTTTGATATTTTTCTTAGTACTTAAGTAGCAATGAAGGGGTATCTTAGAATTTTATATCGTAACACCTTTTCATTTTTAAAGTTACAGTTCTTAAAAAATATATAAAAATCGAAGTATGCTTGAAGAACTATTTTAATAATCTGCCTTTCAGATATTAAAGTAGATGTTACACGAAAATATGCATCAGTATAATCTTCAGGGCCTCTGTCGTAAAAATATAACGATATGAAAAGTCGATGCCGATGTCAGAACGATGTCGAAACGTCTGGGCATGGTGTATTAATGAAATTAAAATATTTGTTTAACTTGTAGTTGACTTAAAATATTAAAGGTTAATTTATTTATTGCTAGATTTAAACGGTTTACTAACGAGAAAGCTGTTAATTGTAGTAAATTATAATTAAAAATCTTAGTAAGTACGAAATATGCAATTACATGTTTATTGCTGGAAATTATTCCCTTTTTCCTTGTGCGTGACACGTGCTGCTTCCTCCATAAAGGAGTAATGGCACTTGAGGCGACGGCCGACTGAGTCGTAATTGTGAGCGTCGCGACGCCCAAGCGCCGTTAATAGGTCCGAGGAATGCGTCGACCGCGCAGCATTCTCTTTGTCGGGAAGGATTCGAAACAGGTGCGGCAATTACGGCCGACAACCTGCCCAATGCATTCCTCCTTGACGTAGTTTCTTCTCGATACTTCATGCTTGTAAATTCTGAAGACAATGCGCAGGCTATTTCCCAAAACCTTTCAGAGACCGTATTTCAGTGTCTACATTTCCCGTCTGACACTATCAATCTAGAAACTGTATACGTATATTTTAATTGGAACAGTTCATGCAATCAACAGAAAAATGTTATACAGCTTAGTAAAATTTTTTCTTTCCGCTCCTTACTTTTTACGATATGTTATTCCTTGGGTTTAATTCTCATTTTTGATCATTTTATCTGAATTATTATATATACACCTTTGACCAAGTTTCATTAAATGAGATCCCCAAATATACATTGATAAAACGTTACAGCTGTATTTTACGAGTCTTAAGTTATTAAGTACTAACAAAAAACTATAACAACATATTATTGTGGTTTGATTCATTTTTATTACTAAAAAAAATCTCCTTGAAGCTGGAAATACTTTTTCCAGAATTTCAATAACTTCTTTCCAAGACGTATAACACGTAAGTTTTTTTTGGAAGGTCCCCAAAATAATATTTGCTTAGGCAATGATCTATTTTTCTTTTCATTTTGGCTTCTACGAGTTCCTTGGCTCTAAAATCATATAACTTCTAATTCAAAACTGTATTTTACCTGAGTACCTGAAAAAGTCCCAAAATTGTGGACACGACGTTGTATTCAAATTTCGATGTAAATGATTAATAATTTTTTATGATATATTGGCTGCAATATTTATTTATTAAATGATAATTGTCAGATTATATTAATTCCTAAAAAATTGTTTAATAATTTTTAAAAAATAAAATTTCTTAAATATATCTTATAAATAACATACATTAAAATATTAATTATTACAACGTTTGATCCATTAAGTATATTTTTTCCACACTTCAGTTGACTACAGAAAACTTTAAAATACCAGTCTTATGAATGGATTAAATTATAGAACCGAGAATTCCTCTGAAAGGGAAATTTATTTCGATTTGTAATATTTAAAATTAATTACATTATGAATTTCGTGTCTGCGGTGAAGTTTATCATCTAAATTTATCAGAGTTAAAACATTATTTCATGGAACAGTCCAGGTTTGCGACATGGGAACAAATCATCAGTTTAACAAAAGTTCCGGGTCGTAATTAATTAAACGTATTAATTTGAAAATTTTCACTGATTTTTTTCGTTTCATTCTCTTTTTTTTCTCTCATAATTGTTCGAGAAGCAAGTCAGGCAGTGCTCAAACATATATGAAATGTTTGAAAATCTTTTTAAAAGTTCATAGCGACGATTTTTGTTTATTCACCCCCAACTTCAAGCTGATATGAAAGAGATTTAAATTGCTCGCATCAATAAATTTGTATTATTTTTCAGCCTAATATGACAAATAAGTTTATAATACTATTTTAAGAGACTTACCTTACATAACGCGATTTAGGAAGTCATTATGTCACAGGGAAGCGATAATCATGCAACGAAACCGAAACATTTCGTAGATAACCAAAATGGAACTGATACTTTCTTTCCTGTAGTATATTGGGAAACATTTTACAAATTTCCTACACGAAGCTGAAATTGCGAAAGTAAGTGCAAAAGTTATCTGTGAAGTATGTCCTAATGTGCCTTTAGATTATTTTTGAGTATTCATATATATACACGACCTATAGAACATTAAGGAATTACCCTGTAGAGGCCTAATAATTTGATTATAGCGAATAATCAACATATTTTATTGGTACAAAGTTCAGAAGAGAAAAGTAACCGTATATAACTGAACAATGAATTATACGTAAATGTGGAAAAAAAATTGTACTCAGGTTAGAATCAAGTAATCTTATTTTATCTAACCCGATGTTACTGTGTAACGTTGAGTTTATTTACTTCCGTGGGATCGATTTTCGATGTAACCTTTATATAGTTCGATAAAGCCGTAAGAAGGAATTATGAAATATCAAAACTGCAATAAGCCGTCTTTAAATAAAATGGCGAATGTTGTTCGCTTTAAACAAGAACGGCGTAATACTACGCTCGACTACTGCATTTAATCATTGAAAAATAAATTATTTTTCTTTGGGAGCAGGCACAATTTAAACATTAGTATTGATGGTTTAAGCAATATTATTATTACATTTCCTTTATATGTATAGAAGAAGTGAAACTACGAAAAATGATATCAAAGTATTTTAGAGTGTTACGTAATTAGTCATTATTTTCGTTGCTCATAAAATAAACGATTGGTTTGTGATAACTCCACTGCTACATAGATTAATAAATAATTTATATTTAAATCTGTATCATGACACGGTGGCTTCTGATTGGTTCTTGGCCCTTTGTGATGAGATTTTATTAGGCTTACGTCGCAGTATTACCCTGATTATAAAAAATTAAACTTGAAAATTATTATTTGAAGTAAATCTCATAGATTATGTGAAAATATAAAGAGGCTCTGCATACAATTAATGCAAGGTTGTTTTCGCCGTCAGTAACGTACATTAACCCTAAAAGCTCGATAATATCCTTCAGCCGATTCCTATCGTAATTTACGTACGTGTATCTTTCATGGTAAGGACTGAATTAAGTAGGACTACGCAGGAGTGTTCGGACGATCATACAGTAACTCTATAAGTGATCACAGCTTGAAATGTTGAATGAAACTTTTCTTTTCCATGATAATTCCTTCTCTCTATGGGAACTATTTTCAATTGAATGATTTCAATACATAGTCAAACTTAAAATATGACGATCACATACATATTCTACTTATAATTACTTCCTACATGAGGTTGTAGACTTAGGGGAAGTTTTCGAATCGGGTGTAAGTGTCCGCCCTATCTCCTTTTAGATAAGGTTCGGAAGTTTGCCTGTAGGAAGTCCTTGGCGCCTTGCCTTGGCGTTATAGGTCGAGGTGGACGGTCTGGCCCTGGCCTTGCTTGTTCCACGGAGCGCACTTCCGGTGCGATGCCCACGTGGCCGCCACGCTCCATAAAGCTCACCGCCAGCATCTCATAATGGTTTCAATCATTTGCAATGTAGCCTCAGGAGACAATACACAATCGTAAGAGGATAGGAATCTTCAAAACAAATCCAAATAGACCGACAACTAAGAAAATCGGTGGGAGACCGATGAATGGACGAAGAAGGGAAATTTTCTGTATCCAACAGAAGTAATTGAAATACAGTAACAGGGAAGCGGAGATCACTATTACTATTAATATACAAAATTTTCTGGACCTTGAGAACCAATTTTCAAAATCCCGCTGATTTTAATACGTACCTTTACCACGGTTTTTTCTTTAATGATTAGTACTGTGAACAATTTGGCGGATTCATTTTTTCCATCCTTCTTTATGTCTTGTCATTTTATATATTCCCGTTGAACTCATTCTACAACTATATGCTGGGGAAACAATAATGTAATAGCAATCTAGATTAGAAAGTCAGGCGTCTGAAGTGAACGTAGTGCGTCCAAATCTGTAAGTTTTTTTTGGCATCTTCTGTTCCCTGAACCTCCGTTCCTGAAGTCTAACGAGTTCATTTTCACCTACTAATACATCAGTAACTCGTATCTGATCAAAATAATAATTCTCGCTCTCATATGAATACAGAAGATTTTCTAAATTGGACAAAGCAGCAAACGAAAAATTTTATCATCGCATTAAATCTGAAATTGTAGAGCAGGTGAAGTGAAAATGGCCGCGGACAGATCTAAAGTGAAACAAGGGTATTGACTGAACTGGTAGAGATGTTCTTCGGGTATCCTAATGTCTATATTAGTGAAGAACAAACTAGCCATTAAGGGAATCATAGACTTCATTACGCCATCGAATTATCATATTTCATCTGATTCATAATGAACTTTTATCTTGTTATTTTGACTATAATTTTAATAATATTATGTAGCTAAATATTAACTTTTTGAAGGTCGACATTATCAATACGTGTTGACGCGTCCATAATAATATTTTTTTTAAAAAAAATACATCTCTACTTTTCTCTAAAATAGACTATGGAAAACCCGAAGAATGTCTCTACAAATTTCATCGTACCATAGCCAATTTATTTCAAAATTCTGGCTGATTGGTCATTTATGATTTTTTTATTTTAATGAACGAGTATAGGAAAATAGAATCAGTGAGATACTCCGTTGAGTGCCAAGTAAATTATAATTAAAAACAACTCTGTGTCACGGAAGATTTAACATGAATATGCTTTATTGGAGAGCAACAACGTGACCGTCACGAACGTACATTTACGTGGCCGCAAAGCACCCTAGCGATAGCCGATACTTACTATGCGTGGTTGGTCTGTGACCGCGTACAATCGCGATTAACACACTTTTATTGATAATATTATGGTTTAAAAATCTACACAGGTTGAGTTTTAAGCGAAACCGAAACCACCAATAATTTTTTTATGGTCCGATGTCTATTGCTTCACTTTAAGCTTTTTTTTTTTTACTAATAGTGCAGAACGATGTAATTTTCCATCTCTCCACGTTCTGAGATGACCTCGCTAAATACTTGTATTTCATTTCTCGTAAGAAAACTCTCCACTGTGGAAAATGCCTACGGGAAGAAAGAGCCTTGGACAGCTGAGAAGGAATCTGAGCCCGACGGCTTCTTAGTCATAACCCGTCTGCACACTGACAAAAAAAAGGGGGCCATTTCCCGTGAATCAATCTTTCCGCAGCCAGCCACTCATCTGCGACAGACATTAGTCATCGGTGCAACTATAATAATAAAACTTCGCAGAAGAGAAACCTTCAGGCGCCGGACAGACGTGCAACGTCATTGCACGTTAGCAAACGTTTTATCGTCTCAAAAATCGAGAGAGGAAATTCCCACCGTTGAAATACGCCCAATAAATTGTTATACCAGAACCAAAATGAAACAACGTGTATAAGGTATATTTATAAGTAATTAACACATAAAAGAAATGAATTGAATAAATAAATAAGCCGATCAACATGTCAGAAACAATTTAATAAAATAAGAAAATAACAACGTTTCGTTCATTTTTCTTGGAACCTCCTCAGGAAAAACAAACGCTTTCTGAAATGTATCTTCAAAATTTTAGTCGAAGGTGAAATTACAGAAAATAAATTGTAAGTATTTTTTTTTGGTTTTATATTCACATAATTATATTATATACTTTTAATATCATTTTTATATAAAAATTATTTTCTTTAAATTTTTTAGATATTAATTTTATAATTCATTTACACCAAATTTGTTACATTTGTGCTGCTGATAAGATTCCAAGAAAAAAAAGGAACGAAACTTTTTGATATTTTTAATTTTATTAAATTCTTTCTGACCTGATTTTAGGTTTATTTATTAAAATATTTTTCTTAAAAAAATCACTTTATCCGTAATTTAAAGATAAGTGAAAAATTAAAATTAAATAAGATTACTTCAGTTAAAGAAATGGAATTAATGTATAAATAATTTCTGGGCCTCCACCCGGGTAATTATGGGCTTAAGCCACGATGTTTCAATGACGTTTGCTTCCATATTCTCAATTGTTACAACACATTCAACGGGAAAATCTTCCATCTTTAATGGAATTAGTGAACGTAGAATTTTCCCGGGGAATCGATTCAGAACTCTCCAGTCTACCTGACGACGGCGATGATGATAATAGCGGAAACGTTGGGTTCTAATAAAAATTTGTCGCGAGAAGCATATATTAAAAAAAAGAGCTATAATATATATATATATAATTATAATTATAATTATATATATAAAATTTAATTTTTAAACATGTTATTTAATTATATAAATAAATAACCAAATAACAGACAAAAATAAGTTCTAAATAAATCATTGTTGCTTTTGTCAGGTGATTAAAAAACGTAAGACACCACAAACCAGATATTTATTTAGTACGTATTTTTGTCTGGTAGTTGCCAATTTTTTAATCTAAAAAGCATACTTTTAACATATAAAACATATTTTATAATTTGATAATGCTATAAAATTTTCATGGAACAAATATGTTTTTAATAAACTTGTGATTATAACAACCGAAAATAATATTCCATGAGTGCCGCAAACTGAGTTGGGCGAGATCCTCTGATTTAGACGTTTGCTGTTTTGAGTATTGTAGCACTTTGCTCCGACGCCTTTCTGAGAGAAAGTAATTGTAAAACTTTGAAGAGTTTCAGATCGCTTGTTTGTTGCTGACGTGGGCACATCAAGTGTAAGACCACCTTATAACTTGGCAGCAAGTCTGTATAGAGTATAAATAAGACGGCACGAGGCTGGTGACCTTTGACACAGACATCACCAGTGGGTAGAGTTGTACAACAGCGCCGTAAATTACTGTTCAATACGTATCGTGCTTACGTTTCAGCGTATCGTAATAAAGACGGAACTTGAATAAAATCTTCTCGAGCTTCTAACCGAGAAATACTACATTCTTTATTGAAACGGAGTTTACTTAATGAGATATGATAACTTCAACGGATTAATATGACTTAGAGAAAAGGCAAAACAAAAATTATTAGCCGTTGCTTATTCCCTGTGGGTTACGTTAGACTCATTCACATTCACACTGAGAACATACTTACTATAAGATTTATGCCTCAAAGCTCCAAAGTTCAAGATAAAACATCTACATCAAATCGTTACTCACCCAAGGCTATAGATAAAAAGATACATAGTATCTCTACGAACTACACGAGATAAGCAAAACACGTCAACGCATGCCGATTGTATGTTACAATTATTTAAATATGTTTTAATGCTGTTAATGATTATTTGATATTTGACGATAAAGTTTATCTTCTACTTTAAATAGGAAATTTAATCTTTCATACTGATATTATCAGCAATGTATTATTATATTCAAAATTTCTTACAAAATCTATACAAAACTTTATAGGAACTTTAAAACACAAAGAAGACGTCGGTTTAGTTATCAACATAATATATAGGTTCGTAATTTTTTTGACGATAGTGACGAAATATTGTTATAAATAATTATCAGACATTCCTTTGAGTAAAAAATGAAGAAGAGACCAAGCGAAAATAGGAGAAAACGAAGGACAAACAATTCAAATGAAACATGTATGTAGGTACTGATATAATTTACTCGAATGTGATGGATCCCGGTAACAGTTTGAGAACAAATATATAAACTATTGTTTAAACAAATAAGTAAAACAATTTTGAAATAAAAAAAAGTCCTGGAAAAGAAAAGATGAAAAATATGTAAATATTTAAGTGAAATAAAAATTTGTAACTTCATGAATCTATTTAGATTATTTTTAAACGTTCTTGTTGCTGGAAGATTCTCCTCAAACAATGCTGCAGATAAATCGTCCCAATCGCCTATCGATCTGTTTAAGAATGAAAATTTTCCTACTTCTGTTTTTATTTTGCGGTCTCGTTTTGATTTTAAATTTTCTATCACCTCTACCAATGTAAGTTGGTTTTTTGAAGCTTATCCCGTCTTAATGTCTTTCCACACTTTGTTTCCCGTCTATGATAAAAAATAGCGCAAAGTCTATTTTTCTTCCTTCTGGTTTCCCACCCAAATTTCTACACATTATATCGCTCGTGAAAAGTTCCGCCTATTACAAATTTTCTGTTGTCCTCTGGAGTTCTCCCAGGCCTGCAATGGAGGAGACCAGCAAGAAAATAAAGAAACTAAAAGGCAGAGATAACAAGACACAAGACAGATAAAACAAATAATTTAGGTTTACTGAGCGACGGTGACAGCAACGGAGCAATAAAACTACCAGGAGAAGTAGATACAAAATAAATATATACATTGAAAGTAGATATTAATCCAACGTTTCTAAAAAAACTCTGCTCCTCAGAATCGTTGTTTGTCCGTCTTTGCTTTTCTTGATTTGTCTTTACTCAGACAACGAAATATCTGAAACAAGCTTATAAAAATAAATTTTACATGTAAAATCTGTTCCTTTTTATCTTATATATTTAAATTCATTTCGGTGTAGGATGTTTTCTCACGATAAAGGTGGAAGCTGGTTGGTAACCTTATCTTCATATCTCCAGTATTTTGTTTAACAACCTTGTAAATGCGACAAAGAAAGATAAATTAGCGCAGAAGGTAAAATATAGTAGAAAAGACAGTAATTTTCAGAAGATTAATTTTGAGAAAGCATTAAAGTGAAATCTTATTTAAAGAAGGAAGAAATTCAACAAGGGAGCAACTCTTTCGCCAAACCAAAAAAAAACTTACGAAAAGCAGTCGTCGGTCATTGCCTGGCCATAGTGAACAAACGGTGTGACAGTGAACAAGCGACGAATATTCTCAAAGAGAATATCAAAACACATAGCTCTTAAAAATCTGAATGTATGATTCATTATTCGTTCTGAAAAAATAGAAGAATAAATCCATTTGTAAATATGAAATTTAAAGAGACAATTTTATTGCATGCTGGGTGCCCGACGTTGCCAGTGTACTTATTTATATAAACCCGAAAAAGTAATTCAAAATTAATCTTTGGTCAAGAAGATATTTAACCTAAATCTAACTGTTCCTAATTCCGTACATACTTTCGACCGATAGTGCATTAATTGAACAGCTGTAAAATACATTGAATTTTATTGCATCAATGCCAACAAACAGACCTCCGAATTTCTTTACGAATAGAATAATTAAATATACTCCTTGATTATTGCAAGATATAATTGTCCCTCAGTCTTGAGACATTACGAAATATTAAATTGATGAAATTGTTAGCTAGATTCATTATGTAAAGAAATGGTCGCCATATTGATGTCGCTAATGAGGCACGAAAATTACCTTACATTTTCCGCAAGGATCGTAAAGTATTTCGTATTGTTTTTTATTATCATTCGATAGAGTATTATTGGATAAAATTATACTTTTTATTCAATGGAAATATTTCTGCTTTAGGAACTGTTTCCTTTGTTTGGCGCGTAGTAACGTCTCTCTCTCGAGTGACGTCACGGTTACTTGGCGCGCATTAATTTAACACAAAATTATCCCGTTTTAAATTATAATTCTTTCCACATTTATGCTAGGGGTTTCTCACCCCAACGTTCCGTTTCTTGAGTTTTGAAAAATATGTGTACCAATTTTTGTTGCAATCTGTCCACACGTTTAAATTTGTATAGATGTTAACGTAAATTCATAAATAATTTTTTATTATATAGGAGATAGATAGATTAAGAAAATTACATTTCCTCATTGCCACTTAATGTCCAGCACACATCTCTTGTCAAACTCCACTCAGCGACTCATCTTTTTAATTTCCATAACGATTTAAGCTGAAAATTTCTTAACGGCCTGCAACTGTACTTTTTCTCATCATGTGACAGATAAAGAGTACGTGCTCTATCTAATTGTCGGAAGGGAATCCCCCTCGTAATTGTTTCCCGGTACGTCGCATGCCGACCACATGGTTGTTGCTGACGTAAATCGCATATTCCCAGTCGCAAACAGCGTCATACAACTACAACGCACGTCACTGTAGCGTCCGGTAATTACGACCATAAGGAACCAGATATTCATCAGCATCGCGTCACTCAAAAGTCAAAAGAAAATCAAAACTTGCAATTTGGTGTTGCATAATGGTAGAATCGTTGAAGAGGGAATCGGATGTCTCCATCAAAACAGCATAAAGCAAAGTCGCTTAGTCACATAAATAGACTTGGGCATCAAATTGCAAATTAATTCGCAATTATGTTTTCTTTATTTTATTATATAAAAATATATCCATCTGTGACGCTAATTTTATGACATCCTGATTTATGAGATATTCTGCGGCTTGTAGAAATATATACAGAAGGAATTAGAAGATGTTAACACACGATCTACAGTGAAACTGAATGTTACTAAATTACCTCAGAGAATAAGAAGTTTAAACGAGTGATATACATAGATATCAAACTAGAATAAATCTTCTTCATCCATAAAAATAAAGGCCAATGTATGTTTGTGCGCGCCGTGTTACCTCAGACTATACTTAATCGATTTCACTGAAATATTCACAGTCTGCCCTTCTTAGTGCCAGAAGTGTTTAAAGAGTGGTTCGAATAAAATAAAAAGTTATTCACTGCAGGTTATCGTCAAATAGTAATTATCCGTAAGACGCAATGTAGTGCAGTACATGAATATTTTTGTAGTTAAGTATATCCCTACACACTGATCTGTTGCAAATGATTGATTAATTAGTACATTAATCGATCAAGAAACATGAATTCGAATTGAAAGAAGGTCAATTATCGTAAAGATTGCAATTTATGCCTCTCTACTTATTCATTAAACAAGCATTTCTAGAAAATAAATTCTGCACTTCGATTCAAGCAACAATTGATTCGTTAAACTAATTTCAACGCTATTTGGAGACAGACGTTACTGGACGTGCCCTATTGAATGACAAAATGGCGGAGTACAGCATGCCCACATTTTGATTTGGTTAATCACTAAAATCATCAAGATGGAGCTGAAGTTATACTATCATTTAGCCTTTTAAAAAATATATATATTAGACACGTAATAAATAATTTGTCAAATACAAAATTAATTTTAATTATAGAATATTATTGAATTCCATATAATTAGTGTAATTTGAATAAATTTATAAACATTAAAATTTATACAGTATTAAAATACAGAATTTTTTTCCGTTAAATTGTTTTATCTAAATTTACGACATATTTTAATTGTTTAATAATATAAATGTGGAGGGGTGCCGAAACTAAGGGATGTAACGTTATGTATTTTAGCTACTATAAATTTTATTGTTTATAAATAAATTCTGATTTAAGGCAAATTTCCACTAATTATATTTTATAAAAACCAGATAAAGTTCAATTTTTAATTATAATTATTTAATTTCTATTTATATTCAAATTTAATAAAATTACGCGTCCACTAGAAGGACAATAAATTAAGTATTAATAATTCTTATATTAGCTACTATAAATTTTATTGTTTATAAATAAATTCTGATTTAAGGCCAATTTCCACTAATTATATTTTATAAAAATCAGATAAAGTTCAATTTTTAATTATAATTATTTAATTTATAATTATATTCAAATTTAATAAAATTACGCGTCCACTAGAAGGACAATAAATTAAGTATTAATAATTCTTATATTATTATTATTAACTTATAGTAAGATTACTAATAAAGCAATGGCTTTTAAAAATAAGTTATATAAAAAAGTATATTAACCGTAGGTAGGGTAATTGGATAAATAAATGCAGGCAGGACAGGTTTCTCAGCTGTTTATTTTTGTGATTTCTCATTCTTCTACATTTTTTATTCCAGAGATTAAAAGTTTACTTCGTCGAATACATCTTAACTGTAAGGTTCGATGTTCATTTTAAATTATGGCTATCGCAATTCTCAAAATTAGAACCTGTCCGGCAAACAATCTCGTCTCGGCGAAGTTGTCAAGAAGGAAATTATTCTTAGGCTAAATATATCCATAGCTCGAATAAGGCCGAAAACACGGGGCAATGATTAATACATCACTCGAGAAAGAGACGTTACTTCGCGCCAAACAAAGGAAACAGTTCCTTTTTCGTAATGAAATAAAGCAGAAATATTTCCTTTGAATAAAAAGTATAATTTTATCCAATAATACTCTATCGAATGATAATAAAAATCGATACGAAATACTTTACGATCCTTACGGAAAATGCAAGTTAATTTTATACATATTAATTTAATACATCGCTTTGATTTGATTGAGTTGGAAAACTCCCACCGCAGTTAGTGACGTTTAAATTAATTCATTTCTGGAATATGTATTCTCTAACAAATTATTGACCTAAGTTTCTACTTATTATAGACTACTATTTAAGGTCAAGCATCTCGGAAGTAGATTGTGTGAACAACCAAAACGATTCAAACAATTATTTTTTTAAAAGAAAATATATTACATAATAGAGACTCTTATCTTCTGAAAAGTCAAGTAATAAAGCTTTATGGTATTAAAAACTATGAAAGACTTCACGGCATCTGGGTTGCGGCACTCCTTGGCTCGAGATAACATCTTAAAAAGAGCAGCGTATCAAGATGAACGATCTGGCGAGGACAACACACGGGACGTCACAGTTTAGATCGGATAAACAACATGTTATTACGAAATCCGCGAGGAGGCAAAACAAAGCACGACGTCATCTGAGAACGAACGTCTTGTTAGACAAACATTTAAATGTTAACAGTAATTTTTAAAAACAAAATGTATTTATTTATTCTAAGTGGGGATAAACTCGCGTGCTTTGGACAACAAAACATTGACTCTATAACAATATACAAAATGGAACGTAAATATAAATAACCCCGAGCATTAGTAAATGTTCGCTGAAAGACGGTCTCGGAGATTTCTCTGAAGACTGGAGACTATTATTACTAGCAAACGAGAGCTCTATTGTATGAAGGATGCTCCTTCGTTACAGAAATTCTATAGGAGAAAGCAGTAATCTACGAAAACATGCAATAAACAATTACTACTCTACACGCAGAGTATTGTGGCAAATAATATTGCATATTACGCGTATAAAAGGAAGCCTAATTGAAGAGCGACCAAGTCAACAAATGTTAGTTTTGAGAAACACTAGTTTGAAAATATTTCCACAGAAACAGTATTTTACCTCTGAGTTAACCTAAAATTTGTTTTAATATTTTTTATTTGAGTAAAAAAGGCAAAAAAACATGTACAGACGTAAAGTATTGTTAAGTACAACAACTTTAGATAATAATATTAATAAAAATATTAAAGAAAAGTTAGAGAAAAACAAATTTGAAAAAACTATCTTCTAACAAAAAGAACTTTATTTGACAAAAATACGCCTTATGAAAAATATTACAAAAAATCAAAACCTGAATTATCTGAAATTCTCCATCACAATTGAACATCAATTTATTTTTCTTTACTAATCTACTTGGTCTTTGAGAAAGTATTGGCGTGAACCTGGTTCCAGGTTGACCATGGTAACGGAACATACGGCAGTAACCTGAAATATCCTTCAATTTCGCAGGGACACAACAGGTTCAGAGGAATGATAAAGTAGGGAGTGAATGTTGAGTTCGCTCTTAATAGCCACCGCTTTTAGGATATTAGAGTGCAGCTGTCAGGGTTATTTTGAAGGCGGAGAAAAGGCGAATTCTAAAAAAAAAATGTCTCAGGGTCCAAAATATAAAAATAACGTTTTCTGTTCTCGCCGTTCCTATTAGCAATGTCACGTAACGCGTAAAACGGACTTGGAATAAATTTAAGTGTAATTAGACATCTAACATGTCACAAGGGATGTGTTCGGTCAACGTAAGTTTTGAAAATGAGAGTAACGATAAAATATACAATGAAAATTCGCAGCGAATAATGTTTTAGTTGTAGGAATGGACAGTAAAAATATAATTATATAATAAGTAACAGAAAGATGACAGACAACGAGGAAAGCAGGAAGGCTTTAGAGGAATTGGAGCAATTTGGAGGTGTGAACGATTAATGGATTAGATCATTTTATGGAATAAGGGAAGAAAAATGTGTTGATGTAGGTAAGATATATTTATATATTATGGACTTTTGGTAGTTGGGAAATAAGGAACTTGTTGTTAAATTCGATATCGGGACGGTAATAACTATCCAGAAGTGGAAACTTATCAGGAGACGAATTGAGCATCTATCGCCGTACTGAGTACGTAAGCAGCAGTTCCTCGGACAGGGCACTAAGTCGACCCTACACCTTGGCGGGTAAGTGACCGTGAGGGCGTTGATAATCCGACGCGACGCTGCCAAGGGCGTCGCCTGTCGAGGCCGGAAGCAAGGCTCACAAGAACAGCGAGGCTGGCCTTCCGGGATCTTCACCCAAAATAATAAACAGTTATCAAAGTATTCCCGTTAAAAACTATAAATAGCAGCGAGTGTCCCAGGAAAAATAAAAATAACGATCAGCGATAGCATCTACGATGCTACTTTCTTATAAAATTGATATGTACCTGACATGAAGTACAATTCAAATAAATAAATTAGCCAATACCATCAAGAAAAAAATTATATTTGAACTACTGTTAAATTCCAGAATTATATTTCCAATTAATTTTCACGTTTGAATTGCATGAGGTCGGTCCATACATATTTTTATTGATGTTAAATATGATTGGAATTTTTATACCCAAATTTAACTTCAACATCCAGGAGATTTTTTTATATTCCAACATTTATAATGATATGTCTCCTTTCTCATTAATTTATTACCTGATGAGGTATTTCTTTTCTGCATTCGTAACTTAGTTAGAGACGTCATTTTCAGATTTATCTTGTATATTAAAATCCATTTTTCTTAACTTTATTGGCTAATTTATTTATTTTTCTATAATTTTACGTTGTTATATTTGCATAATGATTCAACGCTAGCGCTCAATTTGGTATTAAAACTATCTAGTATGAAGGTTAACAAATTATGAATGTATGTTTACAAACATGTAAAGGTGTTGTTAGTCTATTTTTAAAAATTGTATCAAGAATATTATTCAGTAATAAATTTATTACTGACTTACGAACTACTCATCTAAAAATAATTATCAGTAGTTGTATTTATATTTCATCAATATAATTATAAATTAATGAAAACAGCCACATGTGTCAGAAATAATTTAATAACATAAAAAAGAATTAACACGCTGTTTCGGGCATTAAAGCTACAACATGCCTAGGAAATTTAACGCAAAATTTATTTATATTACACAAATATTTAGATTATATTAATGGGCTAATTTGTATAAAGAATTTATTTACAATGCTCTAAATCCATTGACGAAGTTCTAGTCCGAAACGACGTGTTAAATTATATGTTACTAAATTATTGCTCAAACATTTGACTATTTGTTTTCATTAATTTATTAAAATAATTAGCAACACGTTTAACTAAAATAGGTTAGGGAAAAATTGAAATATTCTTCTCATCCTTGGACGCTTCGGAACACGATAAGAACATGCTTACTTAAAAAATATTACATTACAGGAATGTTATGCTATATGAGATGTGATTCAAACTGGAGAAAACATATGTACAAGATTTTTGAAACGACGATAACTCTAGATAAAGAAAATTGTAAAATAAAGGTGATTAAAAATAAGGAAGATGAAAACGTTAAACCGAATATAAAATGCTTCTATTTATTTTGGAATATAAAGCCGTGACAGACTAAAGTAAAAAAAATAGGGAAGGGAATATTAGAGAGTACCCAGGTTTCGTAATTTAGGCGGGACAGGAAAAAAATAGTTCGGCAGTGTAACTATAGAAAAATGTTGGAGAATTAGGTTGTTATCATCTCATTGAAGCGTACTTAATTTTTTTAGACTTGTAGCTGCTATAAAATTCAAACCAATTTCACATATTTGCGTGAATAAGCGTGTTAACTCATGCTTGAGTTCAATGAATCGCATTCTGACGTTATGCGTGTTCTAATCTATAATACTACTCGTGCAGAGTTATTTTCAAACAACCACGGAAATTTCAACTTTTATATTTTAAGAGTAAATTCGACATTGGAATTTAAGTTGAAAGTAACTTTTGCTATTCCTTAGATTGTGAAGTAAAATGGATAATTCTTATTCTCAACCTTATTTTCCTTGTTTCAAATTTAACCATAATAACATACAGCGCAGAGATCCTTGTAGTTGTTGTATGGAAGTGTTTAGTAAGTGAGGTTTAATTATTTTTAAGAACATTTAATAAAAACTTATTACTTATCTCATAAGTTTCCATACGGATATTATTTGTATATATTGCTATTTATGTTGATAAAGTTGCCACCGGGATCTACATACAAGTAGTAAAGGCAGCGTCATAATGAAGTCGTTGTTCATTTTGTGTCTAATTTAATATCCTAGGAGAAGGAGAATATTTGAGACACTAAAAGTGGGAAGAGAAGGAAAACAATCCTTGAGAGAATTAACGTGAGAATTATAAATCTCACGGAGTTGTGCACTACAATTCAGATCCATTGAGAGAAACAGTCGAAAATAAGTCACTGGAAGAATCGAGCAGATTTAAAGAGCGAGGTTCAATGGACTATACAGATCTCAGAACTAAGCTACGTCAGCTAGCGGAAACATTTAATCAATGTTAAGTAATGTTGAGAAATACAGGAAGGAAAATTTTCCGTCAGCTTTCCTTGTCCGTAGCATTCCAGGTTTTTCCACTGCACTCCGACGTTTCAGGCGCCGTCATCCGGAATCTTCGAGGCCATTCAGACCACTACTCAATGGCGCCTCCACTTCCTTGAAGTCCCGTGAAGTCGGCGCCAGCGTAAGGGAAACTACTGCTTTCCAGGAACCATCGAGGAGATAACGTAAGAGAGTGCTTCTGGCCCGCAACACATGGGAACTTACCAAGTCAGCCTACCTCCGTCGTCTATACGCCGATTAGAAACTGACCTTCTTTACCCAAGGGCTGCTTAATATCTCATCAGCATCGTTTTTATTCCCTCCAGGTACAAATAACGAATAAGTTCTACGTAATGAAGCTTAGTCTTGACTTCAGTCTCACACAATTTTACGTAGAGAATGGAATTCTAGTCATTTTGCAACTACAGTTTTCCATTAAATAACCGTCTAACTCAAGTATCTTACGATTTCCGCTTTTGAGGTACAAATGTTTACGTGCTATTAAATAACACTTTATTCTATATGATATTTTAATTTTTGGTACGTTTTCTATTCATAATATAAATTAAATACATGAAAGAACTGTTTACAGATTATTAAAATATTTTATTGAATACAACAACGTCGTTACAGTACTTTTATGAGGATTAAAGTTGAAACCCGATGAAAGTACATAATGGTACTGAAACTTTGTTGTTCCACTGAATAAAATATTTTTAGTCTGTAAAAAAAGTCGTTAATTTATTTAATATTATTCTTAATAATAATTTTTAAACAATAAAATTTCATCTTTGTTTAATCGTTAAATGTATCAATTAAATACTTTTAAATTAATAGTTATATTTACCAGACTTCAATATAATTATAAATTAATGTAACAGCCAAATTTGTCAGAAATAATTTAATAACAAAAAACATAAAATTTAACACGACGTTTCGTTCTCAATGTAATATCAGCCAAATACTGATGTTAGATAAATCAATTTTGGTGAAGACACAACGTGTCTTGGAATATATGTATATAATGGTAATATATATGTCTGGTAATAGTAGAAGAATTTTCTAATTTTTTTAAAACTTAAAATTATTTGTACACCTGATGAAGTCATATGTTGAGAATGAAAAGTAGTCGTATTTTTTATGCAGCTATGAAATTATATCTGACAGAATTGGCGGTCTTCATTAATTTCCTTTCATATTACTTACATTCTTATATACAACCGGTTATTTTATAATTTGTAGATTGTTTAATAATATATTGAAAAGTATTTTCTATCTGATCTTACATGTAAAAAATACATTAAAGAATTTCTTCTTTATTGTTTAAAAATTAAATAAATAAAAATATTATATTGTAAAGGGCTATCAAAATGTTTCTTTATGTTAGGTGTTTTGACTAGAGCAGGAGTCCCGATAGGAATCTTCCTTGTGAAGCAGAATGAGTATTAATTGTTCCTGTTCACGAGACAAAATTTATTGACGAGGACTGTTTTGTAATTTGAGAAAAGGGTATCTAATTAATAAGATTTTCCTTCATCAATTGAACTAATATTCGAATGCGCCATAAAATGGATCGTGTTAGAATTAAAGTGACACGAATCAAAACAATTCAACGAAGAAAGGAAGCCATCGTTGACTTTGAGATGTGTGAAACAAACACGGGAAGTGAAATAAACATTTTCGAAAGGAAGAAAAAGAGATCCGTTCTCAGAACAACTCCAATACCAACATCTTTGAAATACAGACTTTCTTTTCCGAAATCAAATAACGTAAACGTCATCTGTGTTCGTGGAACCAAAACAAAAATATTTATAGAAATAAAATCCCGTGAATAAATTTCTTTAATGCTAATCATAATATTTGTCTGTTGTTTTTATTTGGGAGGGGGGTGGGGAGGAGTTTTCTGAGTGTGTTAATGGAGAGTAAATTTGAACGAAGTAGTAAACATGAAAAGGAGGATGATGGACCAGCGATGATTAACTCCTTACGTCGTGTTTTCTATCTATTACATTTAACTCGAAAAAAATGTTTCAAATGTTCCGGAACGCCTTCTACCGGAAATATTTAATCTATTTTCTAAAGTCGTAGATCTTCGTTTCCTTTTTCGCAATGGCGAAAATCTCTGAGATGTGAATGAGTTGTAACAACGTAGAAGTGATATCCAGTTTCTCAGAAACGTGATCTTACAAGTAGATCGTTTAGACATGAAGCGGAAGACACGCCATCAGTTTTTCAAGGAACAAACGTCCCGAGAAAAGGAAGACTTAACGAATAGGACAATAGACGGGACTTCATTAGCATTACTATGGTTACACGGAAAAATACAGACAAGAGTTGAAGTGAATGGTTGTCAGGAAAATTATAAAAGGGACGATAACTCATTTCTACTGTAACAGGAAAAAAATGGCCCTTTAATATTGAAGATAAATACGATATCGAGAGCTAAATGTAAATAAATTGCGGCGTTGGTGTAAGCTTCAGAAGAGGATAACTGATATAATTCATAATGAAAGTGAAATAAATCGAAACATTAATTAATTAATAAACAGAAAAACGGCCAATTAGTCAAAAAAATTGTGTATTATAACAGATAGTCATTACAATATTACGACGTTTCATCCACAATTTTGAGACAACTGGTAATAAACAGTTTTGAATGTATATATATATATATATATATATATATATATATATGTGTGTGTGTGTGTGTGTGTGTGTGTGTGTGTTTGTGTGTGCCTGTTATAATTAGATGTCCAAATATAAATCTAGCGTCATACACTGCATACATCCAAAACTGTCTATTAACAGATAAAGTCCCAATATTTTTGACGAAACGTCGTAATATTTTAAAGATTATTTGTTTTAGTTGATAAATACACTTTTTTTCTGAGAAAAACCGCCGATTTTCTGTTAATTTATTAAATGATAATTGCCAGATTATATTTAATATTAATTATATAGATTGTGAAATAATATTTTCCGTTTTAATGGAAAAAGACTACATACATATTTGTATTAAGGGAATTAGTATATTTAACAAAACACACAATTACTTAATTTATAATGCCAGTTATTCATCCAGTAAATTACGAAAAAAGAAAAATAATTGTGCATCGGAGATTTGACAATTAAAAGTATTTTTAAAGGAAATATAAAACAATAGTTAAAAAATCATAAATGAAGTAACTAGCAAAATTGTCAGGAAATTTTTTTAAAAAAATAAAAATCAGCCAAATTTTAGCAGCTAAAAATTATCATTATGTATCGTTCGTGTTGTGGAACCTCTTCATTTGTTAAGTTGATTTTTACAAGTCTGAATATAATTTTTTTATTCTAAGATCAATAAATAATTAAAATTTTGCGGAGAAATTTGTAAAGCAGTGTGTTTTATCCTGACAATAGTTAAATAATATTTTTGGGTTTTGACTGTTCGTTAAGAAAACGATAATTTGATGGCCGCGATTTAAATTATTTACTGTTGGTTTCAACGATTATTCATATCTGATGATTTCTCTCATGCACCCAACCATATTAAAAGGTTCCTAAAAAAATATGAAACTCGAATGCAACCATATACACACGTATCAACAAATCTTCAAAACTGGAATACTGTACATTAGGTTAATTTGTCCGCTGGTGGATAAATTTTCTAGTAAAAAGGTTAATTTTATAAACTGGAATAAGTAGTAAGTACTGAAAACCACAATATTTTTAAAGATATTTTAATAAGTATGGAGAATATTAGGGAAAATACGGATGAATATTGCCAACTTTCATGGAAAATAAAGTATTTGAGAATAACAATGACCGTTATCAATGTTATACGCAAAATTGAACAAAATTAAATATTGTCAACTTAATTTTTAAATTTACTGACACGACGTGCAAAACAGAAATGTAATATATTTTATAAGAGGCGTGTATTACACAAAGCATAATTAGATAAGTCGTAATATGTTTCTGAATCCTCCGGATGGTTCAAACGCTGCATCTGTTTGCGTGAGAAAGATCAAATTGGATGATTGATAGATGAAGGATGAATTGATTAAACGAGCTCCAGTTTCAGTGGGAGCATTGAAGGAGAAATCCCCTAATAAGGAAAACTTGAAATCATTTCTAAATTGGTCCAGAGACGGAAAAGTCTAAACCATGTAATGCCATGTTTAAAACATATCATGACGTGTTATAAACCGACACGCCTCCTTCCAGAAAACAAGGGGGTTTTATTGTCTTCTTTCATCTATATCAGTTGGTATAATTTTCTGCGTCTGATATCATTTTTTTCATCACATATTCTTCGTCTAATTGAACTTCTTTTACTCATTCTTAATTCACCTATTATGAATACAAATGAGTCAATAGGAAACGCGTAATATATCACTTCGGAATTAAATCCAAGAACTTAAGATTCATTTACGGGAATGGACATTCATTCAATGAATGATTCTTGGTTTATCGACCGGTTTATTATCAGAGTTCACCCGATGACGGCCATGATGATTATGACGAATCTTTGTATTTTGACATAAATTTGGCCCGATCGGTAACCCGAGAGACGTTCATTAAATCGATGGAACTGATGATTACGTGAACCATGAACGTTCTAGAAGTGTCTTTCCTAATTGAGAGTAGGGCACCTGAGCACTGCTGACTTGCAGAGGAATCCGTTGCGTAACTCGCAATGACGCCGCCCCCGCTTTTTGCAGTCACATTGCACAAGATGAGGAGATTTCGCCTGCAGTTCTGCGAGCAGATGCGGAGCAGAGGCCTCCGCTTTGACGTCAAGACCAGCTAATGTGTAACTCGGGCCAATTAGCTGAGGTCAGACATCAGGAAACCGCGCGGTCGTTTTTACAGCGTACTCGAAAACCCGCTGACGAAAGCCGCGCTGGCGAACTGGTTCTATAAGATCGGAGCCGACGAGGCCTTGAGCACGTTAGCGGAAAACAATCGGGGAAACTGCAGGTGTCGGAGTCTCCAAAGCGAAGACTAGACCCATTAAAATTCCTTCACATTATCCATTTACCAAAAAAAAAGGAGTTATCTAAAGTGTGTTCCTCAGGGCTCCGTAGTAGGACCAATAGTAATCCTCCCATTTGGAATACTTGGGAAGTGAGTCATTTACTAAAGACAGTAATCAAGAAGTGGGCTCTCAGCGCTCAGCAGAGTGAACAAAACAGTTTTTTCTTCGTTTGTGACGTTAGAGAGATGTGCTATTTACCAAAAAACGAATTGAAGCTCTGGTATTTCCCAATAGTCAATTACAAGCATAACATTATATCTACAATATAAATTACTCAAGAATTGAATAAAAAGTGAGATCCTCAAAGGACAATAGAGGTAAAAAAAAGTAAACTCTTATTTATTTTGAAAAAACACAATCATTCTACAATCTAAAGAGTAATGGTTCTCGTCACAATCAAGATACTTGTCATAGGAATAGATCTGAGTTCAAAACATTAAAATTGTAACCGTCTGAGGCATTTATCAAGATGATGATTTTTTTTTTGTAAATTGGTACCAAAAAAAATAAAAAATACAAGTTTATGTCTAGGAGTAATATGATTCAAATGATCTGTAATTTGAACCATAGTATGAATTTATTTTAGAAACAACATAATTTTATAAATGTCCGAGCTGGTTTTTAATTGAAAAACAATATCAGTACAATTTTCCTGTCCGTCATTTGCAGAAGTATTTTTTGGATAGAGAGAAGGTGACTGAAGATGGAGTAGCCAGACGAACGAAGTGAGTTTAATTGGATGGTTTTCAAGAAGGTAAGGGTGCATCAATTCGGAGCGAAGGTGGGAGTTGAAAACCCTTCCAGTCATAAACCTTCTTAGTTCTGTTCAGACAGGCGCTGAAAAAAAAGTCTATAAGCAGTTTTCTTTTTTTAATGCATTGCAGGGAAAAAAACAATCAAAGAATTGGACACTTCAATCAGTTTCTGGGTTTGAATGAGAGGTAGTGTTGCACCCAGAGGTTACCTCTTGGCGGGCTTGTGAAAGTCTCCTTCCAGAGATATTCCAGACACGCTCCAGGTAGCTTCCAAGTCACGGAGAACCTTCTGATTACGTAACATCTCTTCCTACATGCCTGGACCAGCCCAGGAGAGGAGTAGGATAGACTCGAAGGTGACGATTTGCCGAAAATAAATTGAAGTAAAAACTGGAGGTGTAAACACAATTCTGCAAATTATGAACTTAATAAAGTAATCAACCACTGGAAATAGCTAAAATCTATTCAAAGTTCTAGGAAATGAGCATAGAGTAAAAACGGCTTATCCGTCCGGAAATTTGAGAACATTATTTTAGATAATTTAAAAATATTGCTGATAAACATTCTAGAGTAAAACATTAATAATTAAAAGTTCGTAATACAACGAAGTGATTAATTTTTGGTGATTTTTAATGAAAATATTCCCACACTTAAATGAACCAAAAGTTTAGAAGGTTTGAAAGGCTATTTACAGGTTACATTTTGTGCAAGCAGGAGATTTAACATTTGCATTTTACTATCAGCCTGATATTTATATTCAGAATATTTTTTTAAAAAATATACACGTTAAAATCGATTTTCAATGTTACAAAAAATTAATTTTAAATAACTATATTGTACAATTTGTCTTACTATTTATTGTGCATCCGTTGACTTATGTCGTGAGCCAGACATTCCAAATTTCGATATTATTTCTTTAGCTTGTTAAAAATAATAATTTTGGGAATTTCGGTGAACTATATCTTATTTTCAAAAAATACCACCGCTTTTGTAAATTATTAGAAGAAATACATGTATTATAATTGACACAAATAAATAGAAAATCATTAACCCTATTAGCTTTATTAGATTGGTTATTTCGTGTTACTATGTTGGCTACAGAATTGCTGTCATAAATATATTCAATATTTAATAAAAATATGAATTTAATAAGATAAAATAAAATATTCATAGTAAAAAATTCTAAAAGAATTTACGATGGAAATAATAA
The DNA here is from genome assembly GCA_037074705.1 of Zhengitettix transpicula. NCBI lineage: Eukaryota > Metazoa > Arthropoda > Insecta > Orthoptera > Tetrigidae > Zhengitettix > Zhengitettix transpicula. Next base: position 50,258,397 of record CM073594.1, read on the forward strand.
GTATAAGTTTTTAAACTTGTGATCGGTTAGTGCACGAGATTTCCGACAGGGGTTGTTATGTTAAATAGGCTGAAAGCTACAGGTTGAACATGTCATGAAGGAGGCCTATGCCATTGAGCTAATGTGGGAAGTTTTGCAGGTATATCTTGTCTTGGGTTCTTATATATTAATAAAAAAGAAAATGACTATTGCTTCTAAAAATAATAATAATTGTAGCAACACGTAATTCTCTTGTAATTTATTTCTTATGACTATGTCCTTAATGTGAAGAAAAGCCATTTCTTGTTTACATAACAACGTAAAATTGTTTAATAAAGATTGATGGTAGATTAATATAGTTTGCTTTACTTTTCCGTAAATTTTAATACCATCGATGAGGGTACATATTGTTTCCATTCCCAAATTAATAAAAAAATAAATGTATTATTTATGTTGGTTGAAATGTAGACTATAAAATCACAATATAGTTCGCCGAAATGATACGTACAGAATAAAATGCTTCACGATACCGTGAAATGGAGGAAGTCTTTCCCGGCTGTCTCAAACAGATTCACACCTGAAGTGTAAAACTCTTCGTCATCCGTCAAGTGATCGTCACCCACGTGAGTTTTTAGCGGGTCAAGAGAAGGCAGCTGACTCATAACTTCCTAAATCCTTGTGATAAACGAGTGCAACTAAATCGTATATATTTTTTACGTCCCTAACTGCGAGTAGTACCTATAAGTTTCAGGAGAAGACGATAATACTCCAGAGCTCAAGAAAAATTAGAATTATATTGTAATAAAGGCATTTTATATCGAATAATTTATTATATTCGCCAAAGAAATTTATTCACTTTCTATAGCACTTCCTTGTGTGTATTTGTGATTTATTGTGAATAGTGGTTTGCTCATAATGTGTTCATGCGTTATTTTGGTATTCTCGAAACTTTCCTCGTCTTCCCACGCTATTCTCCATCATCGTATCTCGGAAAAGAAACTCTGTCCGTCAGCAAACTGCCCTGATGACTTCACCACTTTCACTTTCCGCACTTATATGCGAAAGTATTCTCAAACATTAATTCGACAAGACTCTCACGAAAGCTGGAAACCTGCTGTATAGACTGAGGAAGATAACGCAGACTCAAATTGATTAAAAAACCCTTTAAATAAAATTAAATAAATGATTTAAATGTAAAAAAAAACAACATATAACCTCTACTTTGTAAACAGTCCTTCACGACTTCATTTTGAACTGCGCACGTTTCCTCTTTCAGCTCAATTATTGTTGTCTTTGAGTGATAAATATAGCAATCAAGGTCTCATCACCCTTCAGGGAAAAAAAAGTCGATGACTGTAGGGTTTGGAAAACGCTACCTACTCATTTGTTGGCAAAAGTCGCATCGTGATGGAAGGAACGTGCTTCGTCAAGCGTAAACACTCAACACAACTCAACAGTTACGACCATGGACCAGACACAAAGTTCAAGTCTCTTGTGACGATCATGGATTAATGTTGAAATGTTTTCTGTCATCATTCGATTCAGGTAATTTTTCTCTCTTGAGGCGTTTATTATAAAAATGTTTCAGCCATTATTCTTGTCAACGATCTTGGATCACCTGAAAGTTTCATGCGAACAGTTCCATTTCTTTCCGTTCCTTGTTTGAACGGTGAAGCAACGGTTTGGCGGATCGGTCTTTTAAACCGGCAGATCTTTATAGATACCAAATATATCCGAGATTTATTTTTATATGAGAAATGGTCATCAATTTCAAATATAACAGTACGTTTGCATAGTTATATTCTGAACATATAACATCACGTGATAATCTTCGTGCATGTGCTCGAAGATACAAGTCAAATGTAATAGGGTTAAGAGAGACGTGGCTCATTAGCCAAATAATTTAAAGATATGTTCAATAATTTTCTTAAGACCTGACTTTATCGACATGAAAAGTTCCAGATACACAATTGTTAACTCTCAACAATTTTTCATTGGTCTACAGTAATTATTCTTCTGATTAATTTTGGCGCAAATTTGAGCTTACTTCTTTCCAGAAATATCTGTAGATATCGTTGCGTCTTTTTATAAACATAATTAACTACTTTCTCAGTTAAGTTTTTCTTCGTCTATTCTGGCAGGGAATATATTAGTAAGAAAATTATTTAATCCCTATAAAAAATAACCGTTAATGGTATTTTAAGTCACCCTCTACCGGTTTTTCTATTTTTGGTTTGTTTTCGATCTGTTGTTCGGGAAAATAAAGAGAAAAAAGGAAAATTGTGATTAAAATCAGATTAAAATAACTAGCAGTAAATTAGAAAAATAGTTCGCTCCTGTTCAATATCATTCACGATACCTTCCCGTTTTATTAGTTCTTTTGTCTGTCGATGTATTGTGTCCCATGGTGATTCGTGACAATTTAGATGCAATGAAATTATTTTTAAGTAATCATAGTTTTAAAAATCTTTTGTAAGCGTAATGGTAAGCACCAATAACACGTTTGGATACAACTTACCAACGGAAAACAGGTACACTTGTTGTTTTGTGCAAATTTCTCAGTGCTCGAAGTTATAGGTAATTCAGTTAGTCTCCACGGGTCACCTGAGAATTGAAGAAAGAAGAGTACAAATTCAATTGTGATAAAATTTAGAGACATAAATATAAGACAACGTCAATTCAACAGTGGTATTATTTTATGAAAATATTTCAAATGGGAGTTAGAAATAAGTGTTTTGACTAGTTTATAAGAACAAACAGTTAAATAACTAGTTAATTATTTGGAAATTGATAGTTATTAAAAATAGTAATTTTTTACAGTTGCGCTTGTGGTCTGTATCAATGCTTGCATAGAAGAAGCAAAGCTCTAAAAATATTGACTTCTTATTAAAAAATATTTAAATGTGTCTAAAAAAATATTAAGGAGTTATTAATAATGTAAGTAAATTCTTCAAAGTTCTCGGACTCGCCTATCTTTTAAAACATACGTTTAAGGATTTCAGGTAAATTATGAAAAACTAATAAAATTCTTAAATTATTAACTGAAACTTATATGTATGATGTAATTCTTTGAAATGTTCGGTTCAGTTCTGCTTTGGGCCTGTATTCAACACTGAGAAATGTAGTCATGTTGAGCGAATATGGAATGTCATCTCGTGAAGAAAAAAATACTGAATCCGTTGCGAAGAATGAATGATTATGTCTCTGAAAGAGTGTTGGTTCTTCGTAACGATTTTGTACTTGGATATTGTCAAGCTTAGGGTAATATTTACTTCTGCTCAGATCGTTCCGACATTTCCTAGCAATTTGGCATGTGATCATTAAATTTATAATGTAATCGAATGAATCCTTAATTGATTCTTCTTTTCCCTCACTTTATTTCTCACCCTAGGATATTCCTTGCAATTTTTTCAGTTCGTATTATTCGTTGCTTACTCGCCTTCGTATTCTATCAGTAGGACACTGCAAAACTTTAGGACGAGAAAAAGAAAAGAGTCGGTGTATGAGTTATTTTTCGGATATATCGCGCAACATCCAACTGATGTGACGTGTAAAGGAGGACATCAACCCCCGAATGACGAGTAAAGTTGACGGAGGTCCACGGAGTGCGTGGGCCGCATGAGTCAACTAGTGGCCGAGTCTCGAGGCCGTCCGCTACTGTTTGTAAACACTCCACCGCGAGCAGACATTTGCATAACAGCGATAAAGTCCTGCTTACTTTTGACACAACAAAATATCCCTAATTAGCATCTGAGACGTGCGAAGTCGGGGCAAGGACGAGTACGATTGATGGTGCGTTTTCAGCGCGGTACTTCAATTTGATTGATGTTGACATGGCTGAGAACTGGAACAGCTCTTCTTCGAGGAACTTGCGGAGTGACTCAATGTCGTAAAAGTCACTGTTACATGTATCTAAAAGTTTTTAATAGACTGTTGTCGTCAATATACTGTTAGTTGCTGCTTCTGCTGCTAACCTTTCCTGGTGTCCGTTGATGCCTTCACCACAAACAGAGTTCAATCTCAACCCATAGATGATCAATTCACCGTTTTTCTTGGGTGGGCGAACAACTTGATCATGAATCCTTTTCATCTAACCATCACAATTCATTGCATATCTCGTGTACAATATCAGCCATTCCCACTACCAACAAACTAGTGATTTTGAATTTTAAAGACAATAGAGGGATAATTTTAAGAAGAAATAAGGGTTGTAAAGAGAAAATTTATGTTCTGAGTGAGAAGCCAAGGTAATTCAACGAAACGGAGAAGTAACAGGCCGACGTATCGAACCCAAACCTTTTCCGTAGACACGAAACTACTCGGTTAAACCAAGTCCACGGACACTAAAGGCTATTCGACGGATTTTTATGTTCACATTTATATATTATTTTGTATTTTATTATATGTGTAACTAATTTTTGCATTGTTAATGTATTTCTATATTGGCATTGATATATAGATTGAATAAATAAATCTAAATCTGTTAAGTCACTCCATTACCAGTAAATTTCTAATTCAAGTTGGTTAGAAGTTGTGGTGAATCTTCAAATCATCTAAAGGAACCCACGATCAATATTATCTTTATATTATTCCTTGTACGTTATTATGAATTATATTATGACTTACTTTTTTTAAAAATATGTTGTTTTAATGATGTGATTATTTTTCTACAGATTCATGTTTAATAAAATATAGAGATCTGTATTTCTATATTCATATAAATACATTTTGAATTTATAACCGTTATTCTCTCAACATGTTTCGCTTTCTCATTTAGATTTATCCTTTTTCTTGCTGTAACGATTCCTTGACGATTATAGGTTGTTGAAAGGAAATGCCGATATATCTGGAGACTTGCGAATATTGAGGGAGGACAACGCTCCATTATTTGGGCACTGTAAACCTGTTTGGTTGATTCACAGAAACTGATTCAGAGTAGTCACAAGAAATAGGGTTTCCTCATGCTGGGCTGTTGGGTAGAAACTAAAATAAAGTGGTATGCCCATACTTTAAGAGATTGTAAGTTGATGAATGAAACAGACGTGAAGTACATTAAGAATTGGAAAACGATTTATGTGATACAAAAGAAAAAGTATGCATGAATAAGAATTAGAATGTGGAAAGTTTCAATTCAACAAAAAAACGGTCTGTAAGGCATATCGCAGAAAACTCGAGAGGTTGACCGTTCCAGACTTGTAACAGACAATTACATCATTATGTCTGCAGTACGAATCAAGATTGCATAATATAGTTTAATTAATAAAAATTGTTTGTAAATGATTAATCAGTGGTGTGACAGGTTCAGGAGATGGTTGACGTAGCTGAACTTGCTGATGTGATAGTACTGTTTTAAATTTATCTTGTATGCTACTAAAATTTAAGTTACTCGCACTGATCGTGTTAAGAGATTAAGAACTCTGGCAGACAATGAAAGTTCTCCTCAGATAATCATCGTACTGTACCTGTTATTCTATGGAAGCGGTATTCTGTGCAAATTGTTGGATAATATCAGAATGCAAGCGCGCATGGACGACGGCTACCTCACGCTCGAGATTGCCTGGAGGTGCAGGAACGATGAAGGGATCAAAGTCAGAAGCTTAGGACAGAGGATGAATATTCCATGTTTACTTTCTGAATAAGCCACGAGCCAAGTGCGTGGTCTGCCCTTGAGTTGGTGTTAACAACCAGATGGCGTGCGTCTGACGCACCACGGTGGACCTGGCCAACATCTGACGCACCTGTTCTCTCGGATAGCAGCAAACTTAACAAACAGGTCCATTCTACTTCTGCCGCCTCCTACTACAATCTCCGTCGACGCTGACAACGGGCCAGCAAGTACGAAAATTCCCTGTCTGGCGTGGGTTGTTTCTTCCAAACTATTCAATATTTTCCAAAAAATTTAGGGAGCACAAGACCTCAGTTAGATGTCACCAATGTACGTCTAACGCAATTTTATAAATTCCGCCCGCAGGAATGATGATGCACTTTGTGCATGTTCATCTGGTCACCAAGAATGAACGTATCGACCGATCTGGGACATTCTGCTATCGTTTTGTTCAGAAAGAGATTTTTAGTCAAACACAAGTGAAATTATAGCTGACAGCTGAAGAAGGAAATTTTATTCTACTATTTGCAAATTATATACTCGCCGATTAAGTCGTTTTCCTGGGTCAGATAAACATAATGACGAGTAAATATCAACAAATACCTCTATCAGGTCAAAATGAAATCGAGGATGTTACTAGTGGTGTGACAGTAAGGTAAGACATGAGGATAAATCACGAAAAACGGAATGAATTAGTGTAGAGCAGCCAAGAAGATCAAATCTGTTATTGTTTTACAAGAAACTACGTTAACGAAAATAAGGATACCTCAAACTGCAGAAAATTAAAGTGATGCAAAGAATATTGCAATTTTAGCTACTGATTTCCAGAATGCTTATTACGACAGGAAAAATGAAAGTTGAACAGCTCGTGCCGGTGACGTCTACTTCGAAGGAATCGATAACGACTTCAAATAAAATATCGTCGACATGAGAAAAGCACGCAGTTTTTCTTCAAATTTGGATTTTTGATCTGACCTCCAGCTATTCAAAAATTCGATTTCAAAATCGCTCGCTACATCTCAACAACAACTATCTTGATTTTTATTTCACCCACCCTGTACTAAATCTTGAATTCCAATGACAGAAATATAGTTAAAATATACTCCAATTTTTTAGAACTAAGTTGATTAAGCATAATAAATAAACACACTGAATTTTAATTACATGCATACGTAATCACGTCTAAAAAAACATTATTTTCCTTATTTTCTGCTCTGAATCATGATGAAAATATTTTCTATGACAGACAAGTTGGGTTTGGAAAATATCAAGAGTCGGGTACCTATTTAATTAGACGGAATAGTTAGAAAACGTACGCAATTAATAAATAAAATAAGTTTACAACTATTTATCTCAAATTGTACCCCGCAATTTAGTAAAATAAAATATCCTAATTCCCATAACATTTACATTTTTAAAATGAACCAAAACGTTTTAAAATTGAAAATTGCACACATAGAATTAAATTTTTAAATTCAAATATATTCCTGTATTTTTTAAGTGACTTTTAAATGGTGTGATACTAATTTGTGATTGAAATATAAGATTTAATGTCCAATATGCGCGGTAGGATATTTTTGAATATGAAAGTAGCTCCGCATATTTTCTCTGATGATAACTAATAAAAGCTAATTTTATATAAATGATAATTAATCAATGCCTCTGTCCCACGCAGTACGTTTAGGTCTTTAAGACGTTTCTCAGCTGCCCCGCCTGGACGATGGTCTAGTTTCCTACGGTCTCTCCTCACGCTTCCCGCAAAGCTCGTCGTCCCGTTTTTGCCGTAGCGTCATTTAAAATAAGTGGCGGCCGCGTTGCGAAATTGCGAATGTGTTATGAGCAGACCGGCCGAACCAGTTTTTCGTGAGCAGGCCAGACAGCGTGGCAACTGCGCCATTCTGCTCGCCGGTTCAAGGCCTCCATTCATCCTGCGGTGGGAGCTCGCCCCCTTGCTCTTCCCTTTAAATCGAACTCGGGTTTGTTGAAAGGAAGACTCGTGAACACTAACTGTCTCCAAGAGATCGATTATTACATACTCAAGAAATCAATTAATTATAAATATCTCTATCAAAAGATACACGTAACGTTTGAGAGTATTTTCAAGAGAGATCACAAATCTGCAACATTTCCCTTTGGGTGATGATGAAACAAATGCGACATCACAAGGAGGAAAAATAAGCATAATGAAGAGAAATAAGTGCAAAATATTTTTTCAGCATATTTCAGCTCGATTAATAAAATACCACAGCGAAAAACAAGCACCACCCTCGTATTTAATATTTTTGTTTTGAGAAACAAACCTTTCTTCTTGCTATTTTCATTTGTAGTGTGTAGTTTGCAAAATTCCAAACATTTGATTCCTGATTTTTCCAGGATATCAGCCGTTACGTGTAGACATGTTTTATTCCGCTTTATGAATTTTCTGACTTAACGATACTCATTTTCTACTTAATGTCTTTTTTTGAATCCATCGAAAAAAAATCGGTTCAAAACTGCGAGTACCAGAGAATCATAAATATATTAGCCAATAATAAAACAAATTGACGTTTAATTTATTATTAATTTTAATAATTTCAGCTTTAACTCGCAAGGAGGTGTGATCCATGCAATTTCTAAATATATTTTAAAAAAATTTATCGTGGTGAAATATTGGTTTGGATCTTCTTAAGTGAATTTCTTACACTTCCTAGAATCCAAATAATCCTAATGTAACTTCAATTAAATCTAGGAGAAATTTTTATGTTCTACAGATTTTTTAAATTGGGTTCATTTTTCGCATTAACGGATCAAGTTTCAAGTCAGGATGAAATGTTGTGTTTTTTTGTATACAGACTTAACAATATGCTAAATATCAATTTTCTTACTTATGAACTAATATATTTATTTTATTTACATTTGAATGTGATTTTTCTGTATGATTAATATTAATTATTGGTAATTAAACAAACCATTAACCACTCTCAAAACAGTTTTATTTATTTTAAGAAGAGCTTACGAGAAATTTAATCGGTAAAATAAATTAAATTATAACATTTTTCTGTAGCGATCTCTATATTCCGTTTCAAGTTTCTGCATAAACTTAATGTTTCTAAATTAAGGTCAAATTATTATATAAAATTTTTTACATAATGATTTTAACATACTAATTGTACTAAAATAAATTTATAGATTAATTGCTGGTCGGCGAATTTATTTACATAATATTGAAGGATCCTTAAATTTCTCACGAATCCTACACTTCAGTGTCAGAAAATAATGTATTTCAATGAGAGGTAGTGACGACGTACAATTTATACTTCTGAGGGACCATTACAACGTCACCATTATTTTTAAAAATTCAAAGAAGACTTGTTATCTCGACGGATCTTGTTATTGGTATTCTACTGAAGCAACTGCATGACACAACACACCAAGCACCTGGTGACAACCCAAAGGGAAGAGACGAATGTAAAGAGATTTGAAATGAGGTGGTGGAGGCGAGAAAAGGTGCAAAAAGTATACACGGATTAAAAATCACTCACCTACTTATCTCATTGGCAAGAAACAGCTCTCATTTCGTCGGAAAGAAATGTGGATACTTAAAAGTAGATATTTTGGAAACAATAATTCAAAAGAAATATAAAATGAGTCATTTTTAAATCAAAATGAAATTTAAAATAATAATAAATTTTTCATAAATCAGAGAGGAAAACAGAAATTAAAGTTTTCCAGGATATTTTGTTCCTTTCAGAGCTTCATATAAAGACAGTCGGGCATAAAAATGGCTGAATTCATGATAATTACAATAATCAAACTTTTACCTTCTATTGTCTTGATATTTATTATAACTTTTCAACGTAAAAAAAATTTGTCAGTATCTTGGTAATGATATTTTTATGATTGGCCTTTGAGCTCCTGCTACCTTCACGTACAGTGTTTTAACGGAATCTCACGACTTTCTGGGAATTTGTCTGAAAGGTCCGGACGTAGAATCTAAGAATGCAAAATGTTAATTCATCGTAGCAAGTTCTCAGCTTGTCAAGTTATCTTAAAGGCTGGCCGTTTCGGTTAGCTCAGGTCTGCGCACCTGAAAGCTGATCCTGATTATAGTCGTTAACATATAAACTCTCCATTAAAGGTACTTAAGTTTCCAGAGCACGCGCGGACTTGCTAATGTCTCAGTTCTACGATTTGGTCCGGATTTCATGGTATGTGAGAAAGGATTGCTTACAACGCAAGTGCTTTCAGAAAACACGAATTTCGCATTATTCTTATTAATAAGACTCATATAATGGTTTCTTCTCATTAGTGAGTTTTTCCGTGGGCGGGACTAAATTACGGATAAATTCTCAGAAATTTTGTAAAATTAATTTCCGTCAAAAGAGGCGAATATTTTCATAAAATGACTAGACGTTGCTGTTGATCACCAAAGTTCGTTCTGGTAAGATGGCAGACATAAATCAAAATTATTGTAAATGCAAAAAAAAATTACTTTCTGAGCTAAAACCGCGATGTCTTTTAAAATATCACAATTAAAACTTGTGGAAGTTTCGATAGAAAAGCATGGAATACAAATTAAAATGTCAGTAAAGTAATAATATGATCACATTATTTGGGGTTGTTAATTTCTAGTGGTTCTTTGTCTTCAGAAAGTATTAAATAGTTAAGAATGATCAAAGATTGAAGCCTTTCCCGGTGCAGTTGTTCAATATATTGTTCTCGGAGTTCAACGCCTAGAAGATGACGACACAGCTTTTAGTCGTCGAAACGTTGCGTTCTACAATTATGCAAAACCCGGTTGAACTCCGAGAACAATATATTGAATTAGTTTAGAATGATTCTATCTAAATTATTTAACTAGTTTTTATGTCAGTAGTTTTGAATACCAGATTATCCAGTCTAGTTAATAATAATGTTCAATTATTAAATTTATTATAATTCTATCAATCTAATTGGATAAATTTGAGAATAATCATAAAAATAAATATAAATCAGTATACTGTAGGTTATATGCGTGCATTTACCTTTCTTTCGCGTTTTTTTTTCAATTGTGCGATTCCAGTAGCCCATTGGTCTTCAATAAAAAGGTAAGTAAATTTTATCTTGCAGAAATTTCAAGCATCTCACAGCGACAGAAGAACGATTGAAATGGAAACATCGTGAGGCCAAATAGCGCCACAATAAAATCTATTATTAACAATAGTTCATAATCAGTCGATTGATTACAACTTACTATGATTTCGTTTTTCGTATTTTTAAAGGCACTCTAAGATAGGAGACTTACACATGTTCAGTTTAGGTCCAGTGCCTGGCAGGCGGATCTGATCTTTCTCATTGGTCTGTTCTAAAGGCGTGGCCCTCTTGTGCTACGTGAGTGGACCCACGACTGATGCTTCCCAGAACGTCCCGGCCGCCTGGAAGGAGGCACGTCCGCGTCGGAGCCCGGGACGTTACCCCTGACCCAAGCCCAATATAGACACTCTCTTCATCAAGGCCTTGGAGCGATTTAAATTGTGACTCCTACTCAATCGACAGGATCGGTCCAATGCCCAGAAATTTGTTGACCTCCAGTTAAAAACACAACAGTGCTACAACTAAACATCTCGTTCCATTGAGAAACGAACCGTTATTATCTTCGCAGTTTAATAATCAGATTCATATTTAGACAATCTAGAAAATAATGCCAGGGAGACTCAAAATAAAAACACTCGTTAGATGTTGTGTTCGTTTACGTAGAAGGAAAATACCTTTTTGTATTTCCATACGTCGTTTTTTATGCGGCGGACTGGGATTTGAATCCTTTTCCGGCCATCTTTATTCTCTATTCCCTGATTTCACTAATTAATTTCGACTGATGTCGTCAAGAAATCTTAATACAAGTTCAGAGTCGCTTTCTTCTCTATTTTATGAAATATAATCAAAGAAAATCGCGGATTGAATAGAGGAGAACCGGCACACTGGCCTCATGCCTCACAAAATTCAGATATATCAGGTAAGTTGACAATTTGATGGTCGTTTCAGTCGCTTATGGTCCTCCATGAACTCCATAGGGCACAGAAATAATTGAATGCAATTATGATAGAGAATCAGATTTCATAGACAATCGATGAAGTCTCAATGTTAAGTTTATACAATGCAGTTATGAATGAAATAGAAGATGGTGGACACAAGAAAGTATAGGAAGATTGACTGAGTTTTCAGGAATGTTTCAAAATCATTTATATAGGAGACCGTGAATATCCTCCAATGAGAACCATTTCTATTTCCACTTCGAGAAATTTTAATTATACTTATTCTCCGTGGTCAAGGTTTGGGTAGGACAGTAGCTTTAGTAGCGCTGGAAGGTAATTTAGAGAAAATTAAATAAAATTTTAGTGGATGATGTTTACTGACTATAGACATGATCATCCCAGACATGATCATCTTCACTGCTCTATTCGCAAAATACATTCTATTTCCTAATTGGCTTGATTAATTGAAAGCCCCGATTATGTCTGACTGTACATGAAGAGCGTCTTCCTGGTCCCTGACACGACTTTAATACACCATCCTTCGGATCCCATTTGATGACGTCAAGCATTGGAACTGTATCGCAACCAGCGGCTGGTATCTACTCTACGTCAGCACAGACACTGCGATGCAAGGGAACGGAGTACGGTGGCAGAGGTCAACGAGCCAAGCAAGAACCGGAGTGTGACGAAGACCACGGGGTCTGCTCGATTGATGGAATTGCCACTCAGATGCTTGTTGCTGTTAGTCGACGACGCCTTGACTACAACTTCAGGGTTAAGTGTTTCTAATGCAACGCGATTACAACTCTGCTGCAAGGTTCAACCATGGTTTAGGAGCCATTGTTATGAAGATTGACTTACATTTCGTAGATAAACACTTGACATTCGAGACTAAGTATTGAGAAATTCATGGAATTTTCCAAATTATATCCAAATGTTAAATAATTCGAAAAAATAATCGAATCAAATTTCAAGGACCCATTGAAACATCTATCAGGCTATATCGTCTGTAGTTTAATAGAATATAACCAAATTGGACTGGCAGATATCGGGGAACGTAAGGTCAAAGTCATCAAGATTGAAATAATATACTTCTGATGTCCATTTTACATAAGTCACTGATTCTGTAATTTTCTCACTTCTCAATTTGAGCTCACATGAGTGTAAAACAAATTTTCTAAACAATAATTTTATTAAATACGTAAATATAACTTTATAAATTACTACAAAGTATTCACTTATAGAGTTCTTATACTTTATTCCTACCGCTGTTTGTTCAACTCCTGCTATTCTTCTGAGAATATAATTATCCAGATGATTTTATTATCAAATAATTTTTCATTCCACAAATGTAAACACTTTTTTTATATCTGTCCCATTAATTTACTTTCTTGAACCCTTAATATCAGCAGTCAATTATCAATTTTTTATTTGGCGACAATATAAAATATCTGTAAGGAGATTAAATTGTGGAATAAAATATGATTGGACAACAGAAATATTTCAGAATGAACAGTGTAAATTCGGTTTGGTTCCTGAACGTGTTTGTTTGGTTATAAATTTCCTGAAACGTCACAACTATTTTATGAATTATATTAATAGTAATTCAATGCAAATTATGTGTCAGATATCTTTTCACCCTATTGAATTTACTAACAAAATAATCGATTTCCAGGCACTTTACTCCTATTTAATATAATTTAGAATTATTTTCTTAACGAGGAAGTAATAGATAAAATTTGTTTTCTCTACAAAACTCACAACCTCAGCAACTGATGTATATGTAGTACTCGTACATAAACTAATACATTAATTCGGGACTCGCGATGTTTCAAATATATTTTTATTTGTTTCTTATTATTATTAGAAGCCGACTTCAAACAGTACACTTGAAATTAGGTCGTGGACCATGCGACAAACGCAATATGCTGCTGTCGACATACGCCGAACTGATTATATTATTTCTACAAAGTAGTTCCGCCGAGAGGCTTTCCCTTGAATTTTTCCTTCTTTGGGAACCTGAAGGATAAATCGTTTACCACATCAGATCCCAACATGGCAACGTTGCGTCTAAAATTACTGCCGCAATAGTCACACCTGAAATGCTTCGGCGCACGTGAAAGCATTAAATGGAGCTAACATTTGAATCGTGATTCATCATCGTCTATACTTTTATCATTGCCCGTCCCATCGTCGTTAATGAATTGAGCAGACTTTACGTTTCATTATAAACGTTCGCGAATTTTCAATGAATTGATGGTGTATTGCTTCCGACGGCTTCAGTAGAAATATCCTTGTTACGAGAAAATTCAGAGATTTATAAATAGACGTATAGTGTACCATCAAAAATGTTCTGAAACAGATATTAAATTAATTTTCCAATACATTTAAATTTGTGTATGAAAACGTTACAGATGATCAAGATCATTCCATCAACCTTATAAGAGTACAATTAACCCGAAATAGAAAGAGAAAATTTTGGCACTCGTCAAAGAAAATGGAAGGAAAGAAGGAATAGAGGCATGATTCAGTAGGAATGCATTAATGAACACTAAAAATGACGTCCGATATAAAAATTGGAGAGGAAGATGCAGGACCTCATACAACTTGTCAACGACAGTTAAACCATACCAAAAAAAATTTTTACGCATCGTCTGACTTCGGACTTGACAAAATTCATTAACTTTGACTTTTCAAAGTATTTCAGTAACTTCCTTGCATGAAAACAAAAATATCAACCGTCTAATCAAAATACACTGATCAAGTTTTAACCAAAAAATTACAAATTTTGAACTGTCCCTTTGGAAATTGAAGTTTTTTAAATATGTTTGGAAACCTGTCGTTTTTTTCTTAATATAGTATCTGATGTAGTCTCAAAGTTGGTTGGAACGTTGTACTCCTTTTTTGTATTAATCAATCATTACAAGTGATACAGTTCCAATTATTTTATATTTAATACTTCCTTTGCTCTTACTATCAAGTCATTTAATAACCATTGTTGACGAAGAGAATGAAAGTAAATGTGTCTGAATGTAGAAAATGTCTCTTTTACAGATATACATATCACTCAAATCACTTGACATTAGCATATTTCAATAAGATTAAAGTCGTAATTTGGACACATTTATTCTAATTTTTTGACGGTGTCTAAACTATTGGACCAAACACATAATTTTAGACGAAAGACAAAAATTATATTAAATTTGTTTCTTGTGTTGAGTAAGTTTAAGCAGACATAGAAATCATTCTTTAATTACGATTCCTTTAAACATTTCTTGTTTTCATCTGTCATAACTGACGAATAAGAGCAATAAATTTCTTACTCGTATACGAAGGTTTGATGCGGCTGTAGTTAAGATCACTTTTAATGGATAGATCAATCAACATCTGGGTCACAGTCTTAATGTACGTTTACACCAAATTTTGTGAACATTTTTTGACATAAACAATGTTGAGAAACAAATGTTGCCAACAATTTCTCTAGAATTCTTCTAAAAGTTGGCAACATTAGTGGTCAACTGGTGTAAACCCGACTTCAGTATTGTAACAATCGAATCCTACCTCCATTTGTTCGCAATAACTGTAATTTGTATTTGTATTTTAGTTTATTTTGCGTGGAAGTTAAGTCGAGCTCTGGGGCAGTGAATCGACGAACTTGGGGGTGTAGTGACTGACGGGAGCGGCCGAAAATTTATGGCCCAGATGTTTTGGGGAGTGAAAGGAACAATAGTGCAAGGAAGCACAGTTACCGTTGGGAGCATGTGGAGGAAACAACGAGTTGGTGTAGATGGGAACGAGGTAGGAGGAGCGGAACTCTGCCATCGAGTACCTCGATGATAACAAACCGCAACCAATTATTATGAATCCAGGGTAACGTGCGAAAAGCCATTTTACGCTTTCCTCCGAACTGACCCAATAGCAGATTAAAGTAAAGACTGAGAAGTTTCTGGTTAAGTGAAAATTCTGTGTTCAAGTTTTGTTTTACTCCTCTTCAAGGATAAGCCGGACTTGGTACTAGTAATTAAGTTTAAGGCTTATTGTTACACATTTTTGTTTTCTAAGATCAAAAAATTAAATTCAAGCTGCCGTGGATTTTTATTAAATTTTCCAGTCCTGTTAACCTAAAATTAATTCTTTAACTTCAAATACTGGAACAAGTCACGTCACTCCCCTTCTCATGCTCTGAGGTGGTCCTGAACCCGAGTGTGTTACAGTTTTTAATTGTCCTACGATATTCGTAGGTGGCACCATTTAATTAAATATATAAAATTTACAGATTTATAAATACTCCACTCTGGAAATTCAGGTTCTGATCATGAGGAACATCAAGATAGTTTGGTGACGCGTGATGAAGCCAGTTGGAAGCCAATTGTTGTTGCAGATCAGCCAGGAAAGTCAGAGTCTTTGGGTTTGTTGTCGACATGACAAGTATCGAGAGTAGAAGGGCTCGACCGTGTAATTGAGAAATGACGTCAGCCAATCGACGGTGCAGTGACGGATGGCGCAGTTGTAGCTTTGTAGCTTAATTTGGAACAAGGCCGCATTCCACTGAGACCAACCAAGATAAGAAAGATTAAGACCACTATGAATGGCCGTTCCAATTCAAACGGGAGAAACAGTCGACGTTCTAATGACATTTATGCATACGTTCTCGCACACCTGTTATCCTTGTACCGGGTCAACGGACACTATCATCTTCCTTTTTCACAGTCACGCCTATTTTTCTGTGTTCATCCAGAATATTCATGCACCTGAGTCAATCAACAATGCGGACCACACAAAAAATATTAAAAAACCTGCAACCACACAAATCTCCACGATAAAGATTAAAAGAATCTCATAACTATCAATGGGATCCTGGTTCAGGAGTTTTCCCCAATGACTGATCTGCTTCATACTCTCGAGTAAAATATAAAATAAGGTGGTTGCAAAATTATGTTTAAATGAGTATTATTTCGCGGGAGATACTCCGAAAAAAGCATTTCTCCGCTGATTGAAATAACAAGAATAGACTTCACTGAAAATAATGTGATGAAGTCGCAAATTTAAATGTCTATCGATGATTAGGTTTTCTGCCTACTGGCAGATCCTTGGACGTGGTCTGCAAGTTTCCTTGCCCTTCTTCCTTCATTACCCAATATCTTCTTCATGTTTCCTCCAAGCCGTCTAGCAGGCTGCACTCTTCTTTCACGAACTGGAACTCCATCAATGTGACCTTCGTTGATGTCGTGGAGTAAACAATTTTCTCCTTAGGATGTGGTCGATCCAATTTAGATTTCTCTTAAATACTTTAGTCAAGATAAATCCCTTCCTTTTTTTGCTATTCTTATAATTCTTCATGTTTTACCTAATTTCCACTTTAGTTTATTCCAATATTTTCTCCAATACTTTCCAGATATTTCTCCATCTTTCTCAATGTTAAAGTTTCTCTTCCTCAGAAAGCCCTGCTCTATATGTAGCACCATGTTTTTCTCGTATAATAAACAGAAATGTGCTTATAAATATTAATTTTTTAAGGGATCAGGATAGAAAATTCTCGATCGGACCAAGAATAGAACCCAAGACCTCCAATTTGTACGAAGGGATCTTACCCATCTGAACACGTACGTATGGCTTACTAAATAACATTCTTCACGGACTAATTATAAAACGTCAATGAAGAATGGATGTTTTGTGTACAATGGCTACATTCAAGAACAGAATAATTTTTTTAAGCAGATGGGGAAACTTGCCAACCACGAAATCTCTCAGATAATTAAAATAGCACCCACGTACAAAGTGGAAACCCTGGGTTCGATTTCCGGTCCGGTCAAGATTTTCCCATCCTGATCCTTTAATTCAGCTTCACAGCGTTTAAAGGTGAACTGCGATTGAAAGCATTTGTTCTATTCCTGAATTTTTTTTAACTAAAATATTCAACTGATTCAAATAATAATCTTACTTTCCACAATTTTCCAGACCCATTTTAAAATATTTATTTTGTAATTATCTATGGAAACTAGAAAATGTCGCCTCGAATTTCGCTTAATACATAACATAAACTTAGAAATTATTAACTTGCCATGTATCTTTAAAAATTAATAAACTTTTAGTCGGTAACTTGTCTTTAGTATATGGTATTTTTTCTGAATTTTAGGTAATATATCATCCAATAATTTTTTGAAATGTTTTAACAAAACTTTTGATCAGAGAAAAAATTGTTTGAAATAATATTTTTCGCCCCTGATAAATTTCACCTTTTCTTCTAAGTTTCAACACTTATTTTCGGCAAGATCGACTTTTTTCCTTATGTAAAGCAACGTGCAGATTTCTATCCACGGTATCCGGGATCTAATTCCTCTCTCCTTTGTGTATCTGTCATCTGCTGTTCCTTGATATTATCCTCTCACCTGATATCCTGGTCCACCGCCAACTATTCTGTGTCCGGTACAAACCAATACACCATTAGCGACATTATTTATCTGTGCAGAGTCATTCCATATTCATTAGATAGTCTTACGTCTCCCGCTGCTAGTAAGTGTCCCCCAAGTCCATTTTCTAAGAATTTCAAGAGCACGACCCTGGCAAGCACTGTGCATGTTGGTTATTCACAACTGATAATACGATCAATTGAAATCGACCCGTTCTTTATTTACATAAAAAAACACCTCAGAAATGTCAGTTAAAATGCCACCACACGTTAACTAAGAAATATGAAAACAATATATGAGTACATTCCATATTTTAATTTAATTATACAATTTATAATACATAATTGGACATGCGCAGAATGAACTTCAACTTCCGATAAAAAAAAACCAAGCAGCATTATTCCGAAATTTATTAATAATAAATCTTTCAAACTATAAATTATTATAAATATTTAATACGTAAATTATAATTTAAAACTTCTAAATTTTAAGAGACGTGAATGTTTCAATGCTGGATTCGTCTTCGTTTAAAATTTACTGGGCATGGAAAACTGAGTTTACATTTTCCGATTGTAATTTTATTAACAATTAATATGCAATAATCGTGATTACACATTATCACAGACCAAATGCTTGTTATAAAAAGATAACAGTGAAATAGTCCGTGGTCATACAAATTCACAAAATTATCGTGAAGCAACGCAAATCAGGAGCACATTTTATACGATTTTTACTTTCTAAAGAGACGTTTAAATTAATCTAGATATACTTGGCTCTTGATTCAGGGTTGTAATATTAAATTTTAATAAAAATTTTCCTAAATTTATAATTACATAAACCATCAATGGGGAGATTTTATGCGTCAAAGGCAACTTGTGGATGTTGTTTTGTCCATGCGGAATGATTGGATTCGTTCTGTATTTCAGAGGTTCTTCAACCAGATTTATTTGGTTGCTTTTATTGATTTAATTTTTATTTTACTGTCTGCTATGTTGAACAAAGATATTTGTTTTGTGGCTGAAACCGTATAACTAATTTGGAATCATATTTTAGTTTAACGAATAGTTGTTTAAGTGGTCGTAAATGATGAGCAACTCGTATAGCATCATTTTGAAAAAATATTTTTGTGATATATTATTAAAAGGATTCCATTACTGATAATGCATTTTATAAATTTATAAGAAAGAAAGCAAACTGTGAGATAAAAGTCTTTATGATGAATCTCCTGGAAGTAGAGTGAATAATTTCGATTGGCATAAGACACGTAGATTAAGATTAGAATTTCTATACTGTGATAAACCTTTGCCGCTATAAAATGAGCAATAAACTGATTGTTTGCGTTGTTTATCCAGAAGTCACATATCCTTTTCTGGGTGACAGTGAAATAAGAACCGTAGGCTGACCAATTTCAGATTTCTATCTACCATTTTGGGTTCGTGGAAGAATATCGTTGTCGGGAACGTTGGACGGAATTCCATTCAGTCGTTTGTTGGTTTAAGTGCCGGTCTGTTCCCTCGTCCAGTTCTTATCAACACCTCGTTAGTTGGAATTTTTTTCCTAACTCTATTATGACCCTGGAACGAGTTGTTTAACGCCGATGAAATCGCGGATATGCCAGGACCACCTTCACATAACAATGAAGGGAACTTTATAGAACAGAAAGCCGTAGGATAATTTTTCTCTTTGTTCCCAATGATCTGCCTCTAAGAGGCTAAACAACAAATTTCATCTTTGAAAATGTATATTTATTGTAATTGCATATCATTCTAGAATGGCTCAAAATCCCTTCCTCTACTCTAATCTGGAATAATAATTAAATAGTAGTGGTAACTCGAGGAATATTCTTTATTTCTTATTGAGTGTATGCAATTATATTAATTAATGTATAAATAACATCTGAAAGGTGAATATAATTTTTTTTAAAACATGAAAATATTCAGGAGTCTTCTTGAAAATTAAACTAGGATTATATATAA
This sequence comes from Zhengitettix transpicula, assembly GCA_037074705.1. Taxonomy (NCBI): domain Eukaryota; kingdom Metazoa; phylum Arthropoda; class Insecta; order Orthoptera; family Tetrigidae; genus Zhengitettix; species Zhengitettix transpicula. The sequence goes on from CM073594.1 coordinate 50,278,357, forward strand.
CACTCCAAATAATATTCAGAGATTTTTATCATTTACCCAATACAATTGATGCAGTTTGATTTCAAATTAATTAGAAACATTTTATTAAGGTTTGGAATGAGAAAGGAAATCCACCAATGAATCAAGGTTCAACGATGAAATCTATAATTTAACGAATCCCACATGTCAGTAGAAGTATAATTAAAATTATTTTATAGGATAATTTAACAATACAATCAAAGTTGTCGAACTAATTTAAATTCAAACGCTTGTAGCAATTTTAATATGGCCAAAAATCAAGGACGTCGCCCAACGCGTGAAAATTGGCTGAAAATATCCTTAATTGATCGTTGAAACTAAACAAAGGACACTTTGTGACCATGGCGATGACAAGTCAATTCGTTTTCATAGATACAAAACGAGCCAGACTTCCTTGTTGAGAGTATTAAGAAAGAATTCATTGTCAGTTAACCGCTTCATGGATATTAATCGATTAAGGAAAAAATTACGGGAAAGAGAAAGGAAGATTGTATTTTTAAACCATGAGTAACTCTAAAAAAATTAGTATGCTTTGCTGGGACTAATAAATGTTTTTTGTACGTTTCACTGTGATGATAATTTAAATAAATAAAATATAAAAGTGAAAGATGAGAATTGAGCGAGAAGGTCAGCGATGAGACGAAGCCCACGATAGGCACATTAAAGTAATATATCATTAATCCAAAGATTAGTTTCGCCTAGTATTCATAATAAATATTTAATTTTCTTCCCATTTAAATAACATAGTCTATAGAGTATTTTTATTAACTTTATGGTACTGATGACCAGAAATTTCTACAGAAAATAATAAACCGACACTTATTTTTTAACCGAATTATGAAAATTGGTTTGTGAAATTACCGAGCCACTTTGCATGGCTATATTTGAAACTATGCATATTTATTACGGCACTGTCAAACTATCAAATTAATTTTTATACAATTATTTAGCTTTTCTAACTTATTCATTGATTTTCCATAATTATCATGTATTAATTCACGGAAATCTTGGAAATAATAATTATATAATTTACGATTATGCAATATTTTCGTTAGATATTACATCTACTTGATCTATTACTTTTTTTGACTAACATTGGAACTGATATTCAAACCAATAGATTATTCTCATCCTCAATAAAATTGGTATTTTTTGCCTACTAATGTTCCTAGATAATCAAAATCTTCACTATTGCCTCATGTCTCGATTTACCAAAGCCGGCTGCGAATATAAATGTTCTAGGCAGCAAGGAATGTTTATCTGCCGTTCAGATCTCAGAATTTATAGCTCATGTAGTACACGATAATCTGTTCAATATGCAAGAAGATGCAGAATACTGAAGGTGCCGTTTTTTTCGCGATAGACTCTTTTTCTTAGAAAATACCGTCATCTTAACAAAACGTATACTTCAAATATCAAAGCGAACGTGCATCAAATGTCCTTCAAAATTCTTATTTTTACTATGTTTACGTCGGTTTTCCTCTAAAATTCAGTTAGGGTAAGGATTCAACCAGTCAGTAAATAAAGGTCGTTAATTTATAAGTAATAAAAACAGACGAAAATTAAAATATAATTGATATAGGAAAATATGGGGTTAAAAATATTTCATCAACCTGATGTAATGATGTTTCAAAATTTCACGGAGGGGACAAAATGAATTTTTCTATTATTATGAAACAGGTTCTTAAGATTTCTCTATCTAGTAAATATTCTGTACTCTTATGGTTTGATCTTATGACTTATGAAATAATAATTACATTGCGAGCAACCAGAATCTTCCAGTTCAGAAGAAGAAATAACTTACACAACAAATCTTCGACCTGTTGCTGTAAAAGGTGGAAACTGAAATAATTTTGCTAGAAATCATATCACCCTGTTCTTTAAATATTCCACGAACGGAGTTAAATCGTGAGAATTAGTTACGGATGAAGTATAAAATTACATTCATGACTGAATTTTTACAATTTACAACGTCAAACCGTTGATCGGACTTTGCCATTAGGATTTATACTCATAATAGCAAATAACTGGAATTGAAAGTGATAGTTGTCGTGATTTGTATTCAAGGCACTGACAGCATTATACCAAATTAAATTGTTAAGAAACTGAGGTTAATACGAACTACTTTTCTATTCGATTAGAATCGAAAGTTGTTACGCTGAATATAATATCGATATAATTGGCTGCTCTAATTTCATCATAAAACAAAAATAAATTATGAGAACTATAAGATTTATAACTAATTAAATTCATTAACTTTCAGACCAATTTAAATTGAGAAACAAAGGAATAAAATATATATTTTTTTACATAACTGGACGTTTCAACGATAGTTTGTGGCTTTCTCTATTTAAATATAAAATAACAGGTAAAGCACAGATCTATAAACCAACACTAAATACAGATTATTCAAAGCACTTATAATAAGATATCAGGCAATTTGTTGAGATTATCTATGTCAAGTTTAATATTGACAACGTTGGAATGGCTTTAAATAAATAATAATTTAGAAAAAAAATATTTTTATTGTAATGAAGATCCTTGTCCAATATTGTGGTGTTTTCTAAATCAAACTGTGATTAAAATTATAGCCGTATTTAGTAATAGGATTGTGTTTCCTGGGTGTAAGTTTGAAATTGGTTTTACATTCTTTGGTGAGATGTAGAGAGATTCAATAATATTAGCCAAGTCGGTATTTATATATTTCTTTTATTCACCTGGTTTAGTGTGTATTCCTATAATTAATTAGTAAAACATAGCATTAATAATGGAATTTACTGCTTTCTCAACTGAGGATTATAGTAAATAATGTCGAAATTCTTCACTAAAAATGTACGTTACTTCTATCACTCTTCTCTTAAAATATAGAAATCAGTTTTTTCTGTTTTCTTTGCAAGTAGTTAATAAAGAAATTCTGGAATTTTTTCAAAATGCATCATGAATATTTTACACACTGAGAGTTAATGAGCAAAAAAGAATTACCTGTTCCAAAGTACTCCCTATAGCACTTAGTGGAATCCCAGATTTGTTTAGAGATCTGTAAAGAGCAGAACATTTTCAGATTAATTTCGTATAAGAAGTGGAAGACAGAAGACAACAAATTATTTCTAAACACTTGAGGAAATAAATTATGAATTATCGAAGTTATGGAAAGATGACGTCGCTTCAGAAAGGAAATTAATATTTAAGACACTTATCTATTGCTTATTACAATGACTAAACACGTTTACTAAATAATCAAGCTGATATATAAAATTGAAAAATATAATTTTTTAATTTTACTGATAGCTACCTGGATCGATTTACCTTAAAAAGAACTACAGGCTTTCCTTTTAATATCAAAATTAAATTAAATGCTATAAAGAGAACATATAATTGAAGTCCAGCGTTCAGCGATCATATACTGAAATATTTTGATTTGTCGATACTTGAGCCTTCAAAAATGTTCTTGTTATGATGTCACACAGAGGATACCAAAATTTAGACGCAGTAAATGGTTAGAACTGAACGTTTGACATTCCAGACATTAGTCAGCGAAACATTCAGTACGGTGCCCTAAATTTAAACGCCTTAAAGTTCTTCAGTTTATACAACATGCCGTACACGTTGGTGCGTAATCTGCATACGTGCCAGGAAACCCCTAGACTATGTTCAAATTAAAACTTTAGGTAGAGAATCATTAAAGAAAAAGGTTTATCAACGCTTAATGTCATTAACCGACTTATGAACGACGATATTAAAATGAGCTGCCAAACATTGTTTCAGATCGTGACACTGGTAGAACTGATGAAAGTGGAAGTAGAATTGGATTTATATGGAGGGAATTTGGTTTCGCCAGTTCTGACAGGAACACTGCTCATAAATTACTATTAAGTTAATCCTCATAACAATGGTTGGGTCATCGGAGTGCAGCAAGCTCCGAACGATAAACGCAACATCTGGAGGTTCCGTTCAGATAATAGATTATTTCTTCCGTTCTTGAACTTGACATTTTCCGGAGCCGGTGGCGTAACGTGTGTAATTACACGTCCCGTTACACAGGCCGTTTACAATTCGTCACTCCATAAGTAGCTCGCGTTTCTTGGCCATTTGCTGGACGACCCTGACTCGAGGAAAGTTTCATTGGTTGTGAGGTTCTTCCCCACACAATGTCCTGCCTGTTTTCTGAATACGCTCGCTTCTGCCTTCTGCTGGTCCTCTGTGTCTGACGTCACAGGGTCATTAGGGACCATCCACCGTCAGATTCTCATGAAAAACGTCAGTTTCAACCATTTAAGAATTTTAATTAAATTTTCATAATGTTTAGTACCCTTTTACATTACACCCATATTAATATAGATTTTTGTGTCTTACCTTCAAGAATTAAAATTCAATATGACTGATATATGATTTATTGATGTTAATGTATGATATCTGAAATGGTTCCTTATCAGCAACCAATTTAATATAACTAATAATTTTCTAAAATATATTATTTCGTATTCCTATATTTATCTGTACAGATTTTTTTTTTATATAACTTATTTTAAAAAAACAATTCAACGTGACTTTAATATATAGTAATATTTGACAACCTGTGTTTATTCAGACAAATATTTTTTGTATCAAATTTTTTGAAAAATTAAAATTTTCTATTACATTAGATATGTTACCAGTCGTGAGATATTTGATGTAAAATCAAGTGAGTTATAGTGTTATTCTTAATTTCAGTTAAATGCTCAGAAAATCTTCACTTAATTTTCAAATGTTGAATATTGAAGGAAAATATATTAATTTCAAATCAAGGTAGCTCCCACAATATTGAATATAAATAAAGAGCTACAATCCTACATTCTGTTCGTAGATACCAGTTCCATCTAAATGGTACATTGTCAGTAACAACTTTCTGGTCTCATTGCATTCATATTTCGTCCATTCGAAAAAAAAATTATTTTCACCAATCCTCAGTCTAGCTACTTACGTTCTATCGCACGAAAAGCATTTCCTACTGCTCGAGGTTTCTATTTTCACTGCTCCAAACATTTCCTGTTATTAGCGTTTTCTATTTTACAGCATGGGGAATTGTTTGAAAGCAGGAAACCGTAAGTTAAGTTCGTTGCTGACTTCACGACATGGAGGAAAACTTCGTTCAGAAACCGTCTTGACACAACACAGTGTTAACCAATGATGCTATTAATCATTTCCATAATTTCATATCAATGAATCGCAAAACAAAAATTAAAAAAATGAACTTCTGATTTAAAATCCTCATTTCAATGGTTGGGTCATCGGAGAATGATAAAGAAGTAACCAATTAACTGGCAAAAAAAATACGACACAACGTTTCTGCAATAATTGTTTCTTACGTCAAGTGATTTAAAAACTGAATAGTCGAATGCTGAAACGTTTCGAGTTAAATCACCTGACGAAAGCAACAAAGATTGCGGAATCGTTGGGTGGTATTTAGTTAATTCCTCTATTTTGTCTGTTAATTGGCTACTTTTATCTAATTATAATCTCAAAAGATGATCTGAAAAGGAATATAAGACACCAATTCACTTTAAATGAAAAGTGTTTGTGATATTTTACATAATTATAATTTAATAGAAATATTAGCAAAAGTATCTCCAATTTTTTTATATATTAATAATTTGTGTGAACTTGGTAGACGTTTTCCTCTTTATGACCTGAAAACGTCATAGTTTACCAGACGCAATTGTTGCAGCGTGAAGTGTGCGTCATATTGCCCTTATCAGTGCTTCACGCAACTGAAATCAAGGATTGATTTCTTTTCGTTCGAGTTTCCGGTTTTCTCGCTTCTTCCGCTAGCTGAGAATTCACTTCCTGTCTGGTCGGGCGATAATTGCGTATCCTTGATCTGCATTCTTGGAAACGTTTACTCTGATTAAGACTTCCCCTTACACCATTTGAGAAATCCCTCGAGTTATTTGCGAAACTATATGGGGAAGAGATAACTCGAAAATATTTCTTCGTTTCTGTTCTCGTTTAACTTCTATGTAACATCGCGAATACAAATTTAGAAACCTAGTTGCAAAATAATTTCATATTTATTAAATAATTGAATTTTCAATCGCCGCCCGCTTTCTTTCATACTCATTGTCTGAAAAAACTATTCCTCTACCTTTCAAATTAAAAATTCTATGATCAGTATTTCAATAACTTACGATAAATAAATTTACTAAAAACGATTCTACATGACTCTTCTACTTTTTGTGGTATTGTAATGTTATAGTAACGTCTCTTTTCTTATCATCTTTGCTCCAGCGGATACAGGAATGAGAGCATTAAACCTTTACTCAAGGTGAATTCCTAAGTTGTACCGTTGTTACGAAAAACAGATAATATTTTACCGTTGCAGAAAAAAATAAGCTTAGTCATAATACAAACACTAATAAAATGTGGTTGAGTGGTCGTTGCTCTGGTAGAAATAAAACTGTAACATATATTCTTTATTTTTTTTTCAGTTTACATCGTTTCATCCACATATAATATAATAAAGTAAATAATAGGTTTATGACAGCTAAAATATAGCCCATAAGATGGAAACTTGAGTTAATCTAAATATCTAATAAAAAAAATACTGCTACGAAAAAAGTCACCAATCTTTTTTTTTCTCATTAATAAAATACATGAGTTAATTTAGATAAGTGTTTATTAAAGAACGCACAACGCAATTTATTCACCGCAGCGACGCTTCACTAACGCTTGCCTCCCAGAAAGAACAGGCTATAATAAGTTTGTAATAATTTCGTGTCGCTCCTTCGCTTCCATTGCACAACATTGTAACGTTTCATTTCTAAAAACGTAAAAACATATTCAGTTAAATATTTTTTTCCTGTTTTTGTGACACACGGATATTTTTTGAAACAGGTTCAGCTGATAAGTCATGTCTTTGGTGTGTTTCGTAAACTTATTGACACTGACGATATTTGCAAATCATCCCATAAGATTCCTTATTTTTAAGAAGATTCTTGAGCGCTTTGTCATGAAAATATACCCTGGTATTTTCATTTTTTTGCTCTCCTTAATTAACAATTTCTCTAAGAAACATCTGGAAATTAATTCTCTTTGCTAATTTCTTTTTTCTTTTACCCTTTAAAATAGAATATGCGTGACAGACTGACGAGGTTCTTCTCCGAGAGAGTACAGAGTTTTCCTTGTGAAGGAAAGGCGTGTCTAATCTTGGTTAGTCGTTTCGGGCCACATCGTATTGTTCTGCCAGTTCCGCGACAGCACCAATATTTATGGTTTCCGAGGGAACACGAGAGAATGGTGAAATCTGAGACAGATGACCACTTTCGGAACAGACTTCCGGGGCTTGAATGAAAAGGAATGGTTTACGGAAATATTCGTTACGCCAGCTCCCAATCCAAATCATCGGCAACTCGTAAACAGATCTCTTTGATGTCATAAACATAAAATTGAGTCAAATATATTAGTCCAAGTTTCTAAATTTATAAGAATAATATGAATTGTTCGTAATAATATAGACCTCAAACGACTGTAGTAAAGATAACAAAATGGAGATCTGTTAAGGAGAATTGAACAGAGTCGGTCAGCTCACACATATTAACTGATACCCTCTTCTTATATGAAATCGTATGAAGCATGTTTCCACTGAAAATATCAATTAATTATTTTGTGCTTACTATCACCTATTCGTGCTTCTTTTCCTCAACTACACTAGCTACTTAATTTTTCTCAGCTCCGCTTCTGATTATATGTTAATCGCAATTTTAATACAGATTGTCTGGAGGCAGGGAGAAATAGTTTAAATTACCACGTCTTACAAATAACCCCCTTTCAATTATTTTTCCGATATAATCAAAAGGAGGTGATTTCAGTACAATTAGATTTACATCGCCAAAGTTGAATATCATATTGAAAACGTTATTAAATATTTCAAACGAATAAAAATGTTGTTAATAAATTTAATTTATGAAATTTCAATAGTAATTCCCAGTATGTATAGTAAATTTATTTTTAATTTTATTGACTTCACGAATTTAGAACATTAGTGTCAAAAAACGATTAGGATTTTCGGGGCCGCCTTGAATGACTGTAAAAGGCCTTCGAACATACATAATTTTATACGTTTAATAAATAAAGTGTAAATTTTTATTCTTCTAGCAAGAAAAATTACATTTTCCACGGTTTCCAATCTTAATTTCACTCAAACTCAAGAATTTTCTAGCATTATAAACAGCTATAAAAATATTTACTTTTTTATTTAAGCTCTTTGATGGGAAAACTTTAAATTAGTCTCTCCAAAGCTGAGCTAATGTATGATTCTCGTCTTTAATGTATACAGTTTCTTTCCTTGCATCCTGGAGCTCACGTGAAGTCCAGCCATTGTAAAACCTGCTCGAGAACACACCTGCTAACTCAGTTCCAGAGTGATTTGCCTGCTTGTCACTAACGTTACTCATTGGTCAGCTCAGGCAGCAGCTAGTTACACTTATCTACTGCCCCATAAGTGGAAACACGTGAGTCAACGTCTAGAATATGGTTGGCTCTGTGTCAGAGCACAAAGTTCCGCAATATACAGCTTCTCGTTAATTGCAATCCTTGATTATTTTAAAAATGTTAATCGACTGGTTTGTAAACAAAATGAGCAAATATTACATGAAAAATTAGTGGAAAGGTCTGATGTTTTCCAGAGGATAATGACTCTATTAAGAACAAATCACAGAAAATGAGGTTATTTTTCTGCAGTTGATACCCGAACATATGGACAAACTTATGGTGTTCAGAATTTTTATATTGAGTCAAAACTTAATCCTTATCGCACTTGATCAGCAAATGGCAAATTTTACTTTCCTAAACAGGCCTAAAATGCAATAAATTGTATCAGGAAATTAGAAATTGAACAACGCTTGCCATCGCACGTGTCCGGCTGCTTTGAAAGGTGTATGGATAAATTTCAAATAACATTACGGAACAAAATACTGACGGATCCACGGTCCGCAATATTCTAGAAAAAATTATTTATCGTCATGTTTTGTCCGTCTGCCTTCAGAATACGTTATCAGGTCACTAAATCATTTACTTACATTAAGAAAATTATGGAACCATAATGAAACACTTTGGAACTCCATAATTTACATTCCCAATTACAGAAAGTTAATTTCGTACTGAAACATCTGTTAACGCTGTTCCAAGAACTTATCAATAACAACTTGGATAATCCATACTTGTCATGCGGTTCAGAATTTGAAATGTATGCCGACAGTATCTACCCTCCCTCTTTTATCAACCTCATCAGATATTTCCTGGTCCAAAGAAAAAAAATTGACTCTTGGAAGAGAAACGTTCTCTAGTTGCATGTTCTCTCTCAAGAAACAAGTCAATATAGTTCGCTACGATGTTCCATCATTTTACGAATTACCGACGTAATTCTTATTGGTCCATAATTGTTTACGTCAGTTTAATTTCCCCTTTCATGAATTATTTTCTGTATCCACGTAATCTGGTATTTCTTTGACTTTCCTGCTGCATCTAGTAACTCCTTCCACCTGGTCTCTTCAAGGTTGCTATAGATTTAAAAATAACGCAGCATCGTCTCTAAAATAAGGAAAAGTCCGGTGCTAATAAGAGGCCAACCTGGTGTTACCCAACGCAACCTTGAGTCTTGGCTACAGGTGGGAACCCCTACAAATCCCTCGCTGGTAGCTAATTGCCCGCTTTGTGATCTCACCTTTGCGACTTCTCCATCGCTGGGCTGCGAAATATCAAGCTTAGTCCATACCCACAACCCGATTTACAAAAACACGAACACCTTGCAAATATTCAATTTGATAGCAATACAGGCAGGCCAATATTGTCGTTCCGGTTATCCATAGTAAAAGTGCAGTGAAATCTGACGTTGGGGAGTGGGGGAAAAAAAGTTGTTAAAAGGAAGTCGGGAACCGTAACGTGCGAAACAATAACTTTGGATGAGTCGAGAGGAAGAAAAAAAAACTTATATTTTCACCAACAGACGAAAATTTTGTTCGTCTCCATATTGGCACTTTAACAGCATCGTCACGAGAGTTTGAACAGTCACAAAGGCATGGTTCATCTCTGGAGACCGGAGAGAGTTATCTCACATCATTTGTGACTGAATATGTGACAAGTTCTGTTAGACAAACACGAACTATACAAAAGCTGACACAAAATTTCAATTCCGAAAACGAGTCTTCTCTCATCTTACGTATCATAAATATTTTAACCATAATTATAGTTTCCTTCACAGTCTACTTATATTTAATTTTGCATTTGGAATTTTTTAGGGTAAAATGAACATATAATCAAATATTTACCAATTTTTAATCTTCATTACCACCTCTACATGTTATCATTTAGAAGTCGACTAGTTGGAAACGTTCATAGCCTATAGTATCCTCCCTCTCATTTTGCTCTTATTCTCCCTTAAAATTTCATTAAAAATTCTACCAGCGTTCGCTAGCACATACCTCATGAAAATACCGAAAAAAAAGTTGATATTAATATGACGCTAAGTAGACTAAAAAATAAATCGTGCAATAAAGTGAGAATAATTTGATTTTGATGCAATTAAACTAAAAAATTAGATCTCACCTAAATGACCCGACTTAGGAACCTCATCGTGTAGTATATTAAGAAAAACATAAATTAAATATACGGAATACAACAAAGCTTATCATGGCCTTCTTGAAGCCAAAATTTGGTTAGTAGGTTCCAAACATATTAATAAATTTTATACTGCATGGACAGTTCCTCATTAAAGTTGAGTTCAAAGACGGAATAATTATTAATAAATCATTTAATTTCCTTGGATATTTAAGTCATGGTACGTTTTCCGTATAAATAAAAGTGTCAGTCGGTTCTTTTGAACGGTTTAAACCCAAAAACATCTAAACAGATTTAAATAAATTACCATATTTGTATTTTGTCAAGGTACCACATATGGTAAGTGGCCGAATTTCAAGACAGAATTGGTGATCTATAGGAAATTCAAACAACATCTCAATTATTGTTTACTGATTACCATATTGTACTGGGATTAATAACACTTGAAGACGGATGTGATGCGTGTTATACGTTTTTCAAATGAAGATAGGAAGTTGGCAATAAAAAATTATTAACTACGTTGAATTCCAAAAAGTATACTTTACCACCTCATTTACTCAGCCATAGTAAGTAAACACTTTTTACTTTAGTTTTATTTTATGAAATGCCTTAGAGAAGAGATGCACAAAAATTACAGCTAATAACCAAGATATTCCTCTAACCTCCGTGGTTCCGAACACTTCCTGTTCTTCTATTTAAGATTTTATTTGACTGTCATTGAAGAACAAGAGTTTTTATAGACGTTTTTTTGACTTTATTCTGTCACTGTTGCAGCGTCAATCACCTCTATATTTTATACTTTAACTTTAATGAAAATACATTTTTGGTCTCTTTAAGCATTAAAATATTAAATAAATCCAAGATTTTAAATAGTGTAAATTATTAATTGTTTCATCAGATGAATATTATTAACTCTTTTGAATTTTTGAAATATATTTTGATTTATCTGTTTCGAATCTGTTTTCAGGAGAGGAATTTAGGGGTCGAAGAAATATAAATCTAAAATATCCACTCATCGGAAAGGCCCAGCTCTATAAATAAGGCGGCCGGATGCAAGAGAGTGGACCAAGTGTTTCTGAACCCTGAGGACTCCTAAAGAAAATAAACTCGTCGACCCGCTGTCTGTAAATAACAGCTAACCATTTCCACATTTTCGTTGAAGACTTGTAAAGTAAACTTGATTATTGTGGCCCCAACAAGTTGTTGATAAACAACGGAACTGGATTCTGTTATCCCGACTAGCATCCCATAAAGAATACACCCAGTTAATTAATTCTTAATTCAGGAATATATATATATATATATATAATTCGCATGTCAAAAATCGTAGTTAATGTATACTGGTGTTTTGAATAAACTTTATTGTAGATATCTGATTAAAATTTTGAAACTTCTTCCAGCGTTTTATTTTGTTGCTGTTAACCAAACTAAATATTGAATTTTAATTTAACTCAATTATGTTAACCTCTATCTTTATTAATCACTTTTTAATTATGTTTCATCAGGATTTTTCATGATAATTACATGTACACTTGACCTGTATGTTCTACAATACAATTTTTAGGATATATATATATTTATTTTGAAAAAATTGAGCCATACTTAAGTTTACAATAAAATAATGAAATATGGCTAAAAAAGATCAGAATAATTTTATTCAGTGAATTAATTAAAAGGTACATTAAAATAATAATAAATGGAAGTTTACTATTAAATTAAAGTAAAACAAAACGTTTTATCCCTATAATGCGGTACTCTTCAAATGTTCCCTATAACACATGAAAAGGGCTCAAAATAGGGAATAAACGTTGAGCTTTATTTTATTTTTTATTGTCACTGCAATTCATTAACTTTTTAATTAATTCACTGTATAAATTTTTTCACTGTTTCTGACCATATTTAATACTTTATAAAGAGTCAGATCTTGCTATATTATAAGATAAGAATATTTTTATTCATTTTAATGAATAATTTACTTCCTTTAAAACTCAATTTAATTATATACATCAAGAAATGTTATACTTTTTCGGAATAAATATTGTTTTGTAAATTTTCACAACTTCGTTTTCCACGCATCTTGTCACATCTAATATTTGGTTTGTCCTCTTGTTTAATTAAATAATTTTAAAAAAATTATATCTGATTTGCAGCTCGATAACTCGACTCCATTTTATCAGTAATTATTATTAGTAGCAGTAATTTATAAACGTATATCACTTAATCAAATAAAATAGAAATAATTATTATTTTCAGTTGTTTCTATTATTTTGAAAAAGAGATAAGTTCTATTCATTTTTCGCCAACATTATCTGTACTAATTATCACTATGTAATAATTAAACTCACGAAAGAAAATTATATAAGTTGTTTAATAGCCTTTAAATTTGGAAAATATTATATGCAAAGTGATCCAAGTAAGTACGAAAATAGTAAATCCTATCAAATGTTATATAAAACGAATCCGATATTAGTTTGATCGGGTAGATTAAATAGCATAAATTAGAGAATTGAGCAATATAAATGTATAAAATTCATTGGAAATGAATCTTTTATTAGTATTACTTTTGGTGAATGAGTTAATTGTGAGGGCGGAAATGAATTCTAACGGTTCTGACTAAGAGGTGTTATAAAATCAAACTTCACCAGGAATGTAAGTTTACTTTATCAGATGCCGGCTTTCTGGTGCTGTTGTTATTTTGTAATGCGTTAACAAAGCTTTTTATACCAATGACGTAATTCGTGGCGCACGACTGAACGCGCGTGTCTGAAATTTCGCAGTGGTGACCTCGTACTCACACCACTTAGGTCTTAAATACTCCACTTTCTGCTTGCACATCGTTCATAATTACAGACACAGGACGGTGTAACAAATTTTGATTAAGCCCCTGTTTTACTTCTCCGAGAACAAGTCACGATAGAGTCCATCAATCCGTGTTTCTAAATAATTTAACAGAGCATGGATGAAGTGGCCATAACTTAGTAATTCTTTTTCTAAAAATTAATACAAAAACACATCCCAAATAACATCGGAGACTAGTATCTCACTGAAACGTGTCGACGATTTTCGAAATATTGTGCGGGACTTACTACTTTTTGTTTTCAGCTCCCAATTATTCTCTAACGATTATGATTCCTCGTGTATGCGTCTGAATTTATAAGCGTATGTGCAGAATATATTATCATGCAATCGTATAACGTGAAACGTCTCCTCTGAAGCTTCTGAATCTTTTCTCTCACTTAGAAAGTATATGTTCCCGCAAAAAAAAAACGTAATTTATGAATTCGACTTGTAAATGGTCGCAAAGTGGTTTACGATGGATGATATTTTAATCGTTTCCAATTACGTATGGTGGATATTAGCCCAAGAATATTATAAAAACCAAATGTAATTGTGTTTAAAATAAGTGCTATCATATATTATGATTTCTTCGTATGTATATGTTTCGGAAAAAAAACGTTATTTAAGTGTTAGACTTATAAATGGTCGAAAAGTGGTTTACGATGACTGATATTTAAACGTTTCCATTTACTTACGTTCGATATTAGCCCGAGAATGTTATAAAAACCAAAATGTAATTGTGTTTAAAATACGTGTTATCCAAAGAAAAGATTTTTAAATAAAAAATATTTAAATGCACATTCGGTGAAGTTGAAATAAAGTGTCGTTTCATTAGAGTTCAAACTAATAGCACCAATAAGGGATAATATAATACTATATCTTAATTTTCTTTTCGATTTTTTGCACAAAAGCATTTGTTTGCACGATCGAAATAAACCTAATAAAAATATAGTCAAGTCAAGTAACAATTCGGTAAACATTTTGGGTATTCATCAGAAAGATTTTAAAAACATTTGTAATATTCAAAATACTTAGAAACAAGATAATATAGACTTGAAGATCCTCTTCTCGTAACCTCAAGGAGAGATTATTATATTCCGTAACCTTTTGTAGAGGAATGGAATAGAAAATTATAAACAAAAAACCACAGAACTTTCAAGTGAATAATAGGGGAAATGTGCGAAATTCATAAGTTAAGACGTCGAAACCAACGGACGAAATAAGATTCTGCTTTCTGACATGATGTTGGCATTCAGAAGAACTGAACTAGCAAATATAACATTTTAAAAAAAATTATATACGATTTATAGTCGCATAAACCTATTAGCGATTTACATATGTTATGTTTTTATATTTTCGTTACTTTATATAAATCAGTTTTGATAGAAAATATTAGAAGGTTGTAAATGGCTGTTGGTGATTTGCTGAACTCTGGCATTGAATAGGCTGCTAACGTTGATCTAATATCGCTAAATCTGGGGCAGTCAAAATATAACATTCTCTTCCCAGATTTATCAAAAAAAATAAATTACATAAATGACTGTATATAAATTCCCCGTCAGAAAAATAGCCGCGTCCCTTCCACTTATGCAACAATCAATACACCTTTGGTACGGATAATGTTGACTATCAAATGTGTCTATCGGGTAATGCACTATTCATCCAGTTTCTCCATTGCCTTTCTCGTTATTTTTTTAAGGAACTCGTTCATAAATACCCGGAAATGCTAAATTTAACTTCCATAACAATAACAGCTTTTAACAGTGATATTAGTCTCTAATTGGACTAATATGAAATACTAAGCAATCGATTGTTACCATAGCTGAATGGTTTGAGGCAACTACGAGGCAGGCAACATTTATTTGGATGTTAAATTTATCATTTATGTATAATAAAATCGAGAAAGGTAACTGATTTGGGCACAGTGTGAAAAGTACATTTCTAGTTACACACTTTGTAATTGGAGCAACAATATTTTTTATCACATCCAATAACGGTCGAATATGATCTTTGTGCCAAAATTGTATCGTTTGTTGTATTCAAGAAGGTTATGGACTTTTCTTTCGGGTACTGCAGCAATTTTTAGTTTTAATTAATTAAAATTGCAAAAGTTGGTTTGCGTAACGAAGAATTTCATGAATGAGGAAAAAATCCATGTAAGCTTGAAAGTGAATAATATGGGGATTCTCGATGTTGTGTTACTTGAAACGAGTTGTATCGGGAAGACTAACGCGACATAAAGAACACGAGACGGCGTCATAGGGGGTGATTTAGGGCACGAGGCAGGATTTGCGTCATTGCTGTTTATTTTGGAGCTGCTTGCTTCATTCGCCTCTCGAGGCCGGACGCCTCGAATAATATCCTTGGTTTCTGAAGCAACGGCTTATTACTTACATTAGACTGCGACATCTGCACCGTCATCAAAGGACACAAAATTGACTTCATTCTCACGACGAAATATCACCATTTGATGCAGCAATTCACAACAAAAATCTAATATAAAAAATATTGAATACATAATATTTAAACAGAGTTTAATTACGATCCTATCGCATCTTTTCAATGTTAATAAGCATTAATTTGCAATTTTGAAAGTTTGTGACCTAAAAGTAGGTATTCGGACACAGAAAAAAAAACACTATCATCGCTACTGCAGAAATACTGGTGGGTTTCGAGGGCCAACACAAGGTGAAGGCTGTAAATATAACAACTATATTAGGCGCCTGAGAAAAACTGGTAGCAATCATCATTATACCGAGTAGTAACAGTATGTATTTCCAAACCAGTATAATTAATTACTCCTGCTACTACTGAAAAAGTTTTATTCATAGTAATTTTATTCCTCCTACTGAATTTATGTAAACTTCCTGGAAGATGATAAAATGGTTGGTAGAGAAATCAAACTAAGAAAATCTTCAATGGATGCTGAAGAATAAGAAAGTAAAATTCGTAAAAAAAATGTTCTTATTTCAAGAACCGAAGAAAAGTTTTCAAATGGAGACCACTCTATATATTGGCCAAATTTTAAATATTATTTTGTTAATGCTCTTCCCTTAATTTTTTATTAATTTGCAGGTACAACAAATATATTGGTCAAATTTTGAAGACCCAAAAAATTATGTAATTCAGTGACAGATGAGTGATATCATCATATGAGAATACAATGTACATATGATTTATATTTTTTATTGACAAACACGCTAAATTTATTTAATAAATTGTTTAAATATATAGTTGATCATTTTTAGCCATTTTGGGAAACCAGGGAAAACCCTAAAAGTATTAATGTACTAAACAGTTTATTATTGATCTGTATCCAATACTTTTTTATCCTACGTCCGTGCAACTTTTCAGAGTAAATGATCGCTGGAATATTAACAAACAGAATTTTAATTCTTATATAAAGATTGCACAATTTAAAAGATTGTTAAGTGTTCCTGCTCATTAATAATTTAAATGCGCACACCGTGGTTCTTGTGGTTTGTGTGTTCCGTATATTTCTCATGGAAGTCCTAGGTTTCCTTTCGGTAAACCACTGATAATTAGTAGCGGATACGTGGTTTTTATTCAATTAAATTAATTTCAAGCTTTAAACATTGCATAATTCTGTTCTTCATACTGCTTAGTTTTCGTTTTGAAATGTATTATTAATGTAAAAAGAAATGGTATGCATTTTCGTTTTGAAATGTATTATTAATGTAAAAAGAAATGGTATGCATTTTCTAAATTCTTACCGTCATTTGTAAGCAGAATTATTTATTAATACTGAATTACATGATTAACTATTCCTCAAAGATTTTTGTAAGTACTTTACGGTGCCTGTAATGATGCACTAGATACATAATAATTATCAATAAATTTATTCCAACTTGGAAGTATTATAGATAAATCACTTTTATTTTACTTTACAATTTATGAGTTAAATTTTTGGAATATTTATTAGTAAAAAAAACCACTGTATTTTTTAATATATTATATGTATAAATGAAGAGTAGGTTTCAATAAAAATTTAATTTTAATCAATCGGAAAAATGTCGACCGGACCGGGAATCGAACACAGGACCTTCTACTTACCGGGCGGCAGCTCAGACCAGTAAGCTATCCCTTTTAGACTCCCGACCCGGTGCGACATTTTTTCTCAATTCGGCTCACATACAATTTACACGTCCGTTCGCCATTTTTTCAGAAGATTTAAATAAATAACTTAATTGGTCTTAGTCCTGATGCTTAGCTATGTTTTCTCTATTCCTTAATTGATACTTCCATAAACCTATTATCAATTTACATTAAATGTCCCTTCGTCATTAGTTCCTGGAATTAGGCTATGAAGAAAAAGTGACTTGTAAATCTGAGCAGCCGCCCGGTAAGCGGAAAGTACTGGGTTCCAATCCCGGGCCGGTCGATATATTTCCTCATGATTTAAATAAATAACTTAGCATGGCCTTAGGCCTGATGCTTACTTTTTTATTTTTGAATAAAAAATTTAATATAAATTATTGTATTAAAAATTTAATATAAATATTATCATATGATAATATCATTAATCTGTTTTGTCACTGTAATTTTTTTTGTATCTACGAAATTTTATATTCGTTAGAAAGCCTAAGCTTCTTCTTTAGATTAATGTTTACATTCTCAGAGGATAATGTTAGTATGTCACTTATTAATATATGAAAGCAGAAGATATACGTGAAACTTTGGTATTAATTGGTAGTAATGGCGCAAACATAGAACCCGTTATTTACAAAAAATATTTACGTATTGTTTTAAGCAAATAACGGTATATATATATATATATATATATATATATATATATATCAGAGATACGTGGTATGTAAAAAGATTGTCAAATAGAAATCACTATTTATCATTCCAGAATTAAATATAATTAAATTATATCCAATTTTAATTTAACTGTAACTCGCTTAACGGCAATTTACACAATCGCTCTGACCATTATCTAATTAACATCAATTCACGAATTGACCAAAATAGAACTTAAACGATATATATTTTAAGTAATGAATTAAAAACACGATTTTTTTTATTTACTCCTCGTTCTTCCAACGTCCGTTACAAACAGACAATTTCAGAAACGCACAGTTTCTGATTCTTATTTAGGCTTACTCCATTAAAAAAGAAGACCAGCAACCAGACTGAGAACCAAGATTGGTCTTTTCCATAATTGCAAGGAAACACGCAAACAACAGCCCATTCCGCCCTTAACTTTTCGAAATATTGGAAGAAAATATCTGAATAAGGAGAAAACCTAAATACCATGTAATGATTGGAACTTCGACTTAACACGAGTTACCTTCACTGGACCCAGACCTGTTAACATAATAATTGGAGTTCATTTTGAATTATCACGTATTATTCGCGCAGAATTTGAGCAAATATGATCAGTTTGTTTCACTATTTGAAAATCCTTAAGTCTGTTAGTTTTCAACACTTTTTTCAGACATGAGTTCATCCATGTAGGTCCGTTCATGAGATGAACGGTTTACTTGTAGAATATGACAATGATCGTAACGAACACGACGGGCCTCTTACTAAATTACCGTTGTAGGATCCTCATATCCGCCACATATAAGGCCAACCGTGAAAATATTTCACCCACAGATGCCATGATGATCCACTTTCGATCAGATCTGCTGTCGTGCTGGTCGCGAGACCCAAAGGTTCGTAGTTTGATCAATGAATTGGTCTGGTGATTCCAGAGGAAATAAAGACAGGCATCCAGAAATCATGGTCTTCCCTGCTAACAGAGATGCATGTTGTGCGTGAGCTTCTTGAGGGCCAGCTCTGTTCTCGGACGAGGAATTAGCAATTGCGTCTGGCTCCATTTCATGCTCCGGCGCCACTCAGCTATGTTAACGAGCCAACCCTCGGCAGCTCGGAATAAGGCCTCGTTCAGCACCAATAATAACGCGCGGCATCAACCAATTCTAAAATAAGGACCCAGACGTTTCGGTCTCCGAAGATGCTCAGCGGTATCTCAGAAATTATTTCAGACGTTATTAGTTGATGTGATAAAAAAAAGTCAAATCGGTATCTTTAGTCAGGTCATTAGAATTTGCCATTGAACAACACTTTCTATACTTTCATTTATATTACTGAGTTCGTTACGTTTATTGCACCATAAATTGTTAAAAAGGTGGGTTCTTCATTTGTAGCTCTTGTAGTTCCTCTGTTAATGTCTTTGAGAAAATATGAACAATGAAGAATAACCCTGAAAGACTAATAAATATATTCAATTCTCAACTACTCCTCTATTGATTTAATTGCTTGGCACAAAACTCTAACTGTTCCATACACTTAAAACACCATAACTCGACTTTACGTTAAATTGACTGGATACAAGGATGTTATTATGCATGTTCCTTAAAGTTTTTGTTATAATGATTTCTTTTCACAAATTCTTTCCCCTCGTCAAACAAAGAAGTCAAAAATCTATTCATTTAGGAATAGTTAGAAACTTTGGAAACAACCGTAGTTAATATATTTTTAAAAGCTCAGCATGTTTTTCTCCATTTCGCAGCTTAATATATTCAATAATTATTCTTTGTCGAATAGTTCCAAGAGATTATTTTAAATATCCTGTACAATGCACGTCTCCAATTTGTTGAAGAAGGTTTCCTGTGTTTCGAGTCGTACATACGTGAAATTTCTGATTGACGACCATCGAGATATCTAGTAATATTTTAATCTTAATGTGCTATATTCCCTGTTTTAAACTTTAATAGCTGTCCAACTGAATATAGGCTCTCTTAAAAATATATTTTGTGAACCAGGATATACAAACTTGAAATCAACTTTCACGTTTATAAGAATAACTACCGACATAATTTTAATTCGGTCCTGAAAGACATTGAAATAAAATGTTGAACGTAATTAAATACCATTTAGCCATTTGGACAAAAATGAATACTTGCGCGTGTGTTACCGAGTCTGTGATGCAGCAAAGGAGTGAGGAAGTGCAATTGAAAGGTTCTGATATCCTTCTGACTTTTGAAATTGGAATAAAATTAATATTTTTCACTCCAGTAACTGAATTAAAACCCTTGTGGTTGGACAATATTTGACTTTTATGACGCAATGAGCCTTTTTTACTGATGATTACAAAACACAGCTTTTTAAATTATCTTACTAATTGATACATTTTTATTTTTAATTTCTTTCCAGAATTTCAGTTGCAAATAACTAACATTGCCTATCAATTTCATACTCACCTTATTCCTACATTCTTCAACAGTTTTCACCATCGGATCTACCCGTCAGATAATGGAGAACTGGAATTCCAATATTGTAACTGCAGAACTGACCACTCTTGGTTGTTTTTTGTCGTTAGGGCGGTCCAGGTTAGGGCTGTTCGTTTTAAAACCCTGGCCAGGTTGCTGACGTCACTCCACCGGAAATGTTTACCAGACAGTGATGAGTTGGGGTGTGGTTCCAGTCGTGTTAAGGCGGATCGGAGACCTACAGTCGTCTGCCAGGGGTCAAAAAGTGAGTATCTGTGCGTAAGTTACTTCCATTTAATGCAGGACTACTTTTGAGAAGCTCTGATACAAGTACTTGAGACCAACGTCCTCTCATTTGTGCTACTTCACATTTATTACCAGTGTATTTCAACTGATGATTATTACATGACCGTAATTTCCAAAGTCATTACTTATCGAAACTTCTTATTATCTAGTCCAATAATTTATAACGTTTTAACTACTAAAACTAGAATTTTTGAACACTATCACCCCCAAGTCAGACGCCCAAAATTTTGAAGTCTATCATATATTAAGACAAACGCTCTTCATCGGTTTTTGTGAAATATTTAGATTAAGAAGGCCGGAATTATATATAAATATGCCTTATCCTACCTTCCTTCAACTTCTGTCCCGTTGAATGATACATTACGAAATATATATTTATTTTAAATACGTTTGAACAGATATATCTCTACAAGTCCCAATGAGCATAGTTGAATACTATATATACACTTCCAACACGTTAAATAAACATTAAAATCAGTTATCCCTGATAAAAAAATCTTGAATTTCTGAATCATCTGTTTCTCCTCTTTTTTGTACATGTTCTTCCGGAAAAATAATTATAATGTAGAATATGATTATTCTTTGAGTTAGTATTGAATACGCAGATAATTCTATATTCACGACGTAGAATATTTATGATTTTAATATTTCAAGTATACAGCCAAGCGAAAAAAATACGTAAAATAAACTCAACAAAACTGTTTGAAGCTTATAATTCCTCTAAATCCTGAAACGTTTACGAGACATATGGAAGGTCGTGTTTTCGTCTTACTCTGGCTTGAGTGCTTCCTGTATTTGGAACTGTGGTGTGCGTAATGCATATACACGAATCGGCGATAAATAAACCTGTAACAGTCTGTTTGCCCTTGGTGCAGTTCCAATTCGCCGGTGGTTTTCCAGAAGCTTAGATTGTTTTATTAGTAATGCGATTTCGATTCTTCGAACCTGTTCTCTGGTTACACCGCTAATAACTGAAGGTCTTCTGCTTCTTTGTGGTGTGAGCCTGATTTCAATACCTGATTTAAATTCTCGTTAGAGTCGATAACAAAGTAGCGGACGGGGAACGCATTTCGATAAACTTTATCAAATTTTTTAAGGTTCTTATAAACTTATAATTTTCTAATTGTATTTATATAAAATATTCTGTAGTTTTAACTTCGATCACTGATCTCCAAACACAAGAAAATATGGAATATATTGCGTGAAAAATTGACGGATATATTAAGTATAAGATAATGATTTTAAGTTCTCATTAAATAACAGAATACAAAAAATATATTCAATTCTATAATTGAAATAAAATATTGGCTTTCTGGATTACTTTGAATTTTCTCCTTAAATATTTAAGAAGGCTAAAATGTCAACTTCTTTGGAACCCATTCTTCGATCAAAATCGTTTACACAAAAATAAATCACTTTGTTCCCATTTTGTGGTTAAGTAATGTCATTATTCCGCTGAACTACGATTAAATAAAATTTAAAAATTTTGCGGTCGGAAAATTCTGCTTGCTTGGACGTTTTTAAAAATTCTTATATTTCGGGAACTGGAGTAACAGTTATTTTATTTATCAGGAAAATGTCGGATATGTTTTAGTACTTCAAAACACAAAGCTTGATTATCATATCAGTCTGTTTGGTTATTCATTAGCCATTCATTTTTCTGATAACTATGTTATTAATTTCTTTGACAACTAACGAAACACAATCGTGTTTTTTCTTGTTTTCGTGTAAGACAAAACAAAGATAAGCTCTTGCGAAAACGAGTTTGAAATTCACATAACTACAAGAGTATTGTCAAATAATACTTTTATTCATTTGAAAGCTACAAAATGTGCTTATTTTAAACATGACCTGGAACAAGTGACTGAAAGCTAATGTTTTCTTTTGCAAAAGTTATCAAGATCTCGAATATTCTAGGGAATAATTCGAATATTTCGTGCTGTATTTGTATTTATCTATAAGTTTGTAAAATTCTTATATTGAAAAATAATACAATAGTTTATCTATTAAATCTCCTTCGTACGTTCGGTTTGGAAACCTTCCTTACAATCTTTATTGTCAATGAATGCACAATTTTCCTATACGTTGATTTAGAATGATAAATGCAATTAATTTTATCAAGACAACACCAAGTCTCTACCTAAACCTCATTTTTTTTTTTGCTCCTTTTACAAATATTCAAACAAATCTCTACAAATCTGCTTGATTCCTTTTGCCTTCAATTTTCTAATTAACCTCAATGAATTGCTTTTTTAGACAATTTAGAGTGTGAATTTACCCTCTTCATTCCTCCTAAATTCTATGCATGTCTTCAGTTTATTCGACCTAATGATCATTCCCGTTTTTTATTTCCTGGATTACTTATCAACTGAATTTTTAGACGAAGCATAAAGAAACAAATATCCCCTTCCTACAATAAATTAACATCAGTGTGATTTCTACCTCATATCGACATCCGCCTCAGAAATTTTGCGTTTCAATATTTCTCCATTATAATTTAAGGATTTGTAATAACTTTTTCTCGCACGTAACGGGTTCCAGGCCTACGAAACACTCATCACCCAAATGGTAGGTTCACCCATAGATAAATTCAATATGTTACCGTTGATAAAAATAGTGAATATCCGTAGTAATGTCAAATATACCTATTTTATAGCACCTAATAACGGAGTATTTTATATCTGATGCTTACATTTGTATTTTATTAATACACATCACACAATAATTGCACTCGCTTATTTCTCTTTATTGCACAAATAAAATATTTGACGAAAATTTATAGTTTTTCAACTAATAGATAATTAATTGTTCTTACTAACACAGACTCTGTGTTACGCCGAAGACTTTCCGAACGGAGGTCAATACTTCATATATCAACCAGATGAAGTGTAATTGACTGAGACTACTTTGAATGATACGTAATTCTTAATGAATTGAGAAAATGAATTGTTTAATTGAAAAATAATGTCAAGCAGTCAACCCATCAAAAATTATAAATTTATTGATTACTACATGCGGTTTGACCAGCTATCACCACTTTCATTAAGCACGAAGTCGTCTGGAAATATGTAAAAAGTGGCTAATTAGAAATATTCTATTTTAATACCGTCTGTGCTTAAACTGGTGCGTAAAAGCGGAAGGATACTCGGAATTAGTAGTCGTGCAAGCGTATTATCTCAGAAATATATTAAGCAGCGGGCTATTAAAGATATTGGCTGTAATAAGACGGGGTGTAGTGACACATATAGCTCCAGGAGGAGGCCGCTGACATGAACAGCGGCAATCATGTGAATGACAGGCGATGAGGTCAAAGTGGTCGGAATTAAAGGCGTGTGGCTGTAATTGCGTCTTATCCCTGCGCCGTAACGACAGACCTGCGTTCGCAAGACCCTGAGGGTTGAAGTGGCCAGCCGTAGAGGGGAGGGTCGACTTTTGTGGAGCGGTCTGTAGCGTGTCGGCTCGCTGAATAGGCTAATCCAAGAAGCTGCGGGGGTGCTTCTGCCACGCGTGACGGGGTGTATTTAAGAGACCTGAGATCTTCCCGTCCTCACCAGACTTCCGACATCGCTCTCATGGTAAGTGCCATGCTTCACGCTCTCGCGTATTCATGAACGTTATGCTTTTTCGTTAACTTTGACCTGAAATGCTCATGTATAAACCCTAACCGCGAGGCAAACTCCTCTACGCAGTCTTAAAACAGAAAAAAATCATTCTATACGAAACCAATACGAGTTAGATGAAATTACAAAAGAAATACTTCTTTTTTTGTCTAAATTTTTCGGATCATATCACGAATAGCAGACAAAGCCGAGAAATTATTTTCTACTATTAATTCTATAATTTAATAATACAAGACACTAGAAATAAGCGTTGTTAAACAATTATGAAAATGAAAAATAAAGAGACCTCTGAACTAATCAATGGTTACCATAAACCCGGCTTTTGTGAAAGCCACGTGAGATTATCGAAATTGCTAAGGAATTTGATTACACATCTTAAAATTGCTTTTCTTGACTAGAACCTCGATTAGATTATTTTAACGTGTAATTGATTTACAATATTCGAGACTCAAGCAATGCTGTTCTTTCCGACTAACAAATGTCCAAAAAATATATAAATTTAAGTTTTCACTGATACTTGACAAGGGTTGAAGAGACATAACCTGTTGATCTATAGTTCTACGGTTCGTTAACAAACGACATCGATCATAACATGTATCACCGTCTTATATGATTTACGCCATACCCATCGGGTTTGGGTTTTGTGGACCGAAAATTCAAAATAAAAAAGAATTAAGAGTTTTCCATATGGAAGCCAAAAGAAACAATACCTTTGAATCAGAAAAATGCTCCTCCTTTCTTGGAACATCGTTTTCTTTGTGCACAAATTGTACTTATTTAATTAATAAATTAAACCGGGATCAATACAGCGGGGGCAGAAAACTGAAAACAAGAAATGCATAACTGAAACTCGATTCATATAATGGTCTCTGAAATCATGAAGAGTTTTACGAATAAATATAGACAGATCGGCATGGCTTACCAAAGCTCCGGAAAACAGCTAGGAAACTTTTATTGACTGCTTGAAATTAAATTATCAGATATAGTTTATTTTATCGGACATTCACTATGTAGTAGCTTATAATAAATACAATCTGATATATTTATATCGGAAATATGGTCTCTTATTTTTAAGTATCAATATTTTTTTCCGTATTTTGCAACCGTGGTAGATTAATATATACGTAGTTCACGTGTAATTTTTATTTAATAAAAAACTTAAAATGTTTCTTCTTATACTTATCTTGAATCCCCCTCAATATGCTAAGTTAAAGTAAAATTTTTTAATTCTAAATTTTAATTGTATTTACACCTTTATTTCTACTTTCTCTTCATTATTTTTTTACAATGAAATCATCAACAATTTCGCCTTACAAACCAGGGGTCAGACAACAGAAACCTGGATTAATAAAATCCCATCTATGTTCATATTTCATAAAAATTCATGAAAGTACTATAACCATTGACAAATTATACTCGAAGAACTTTATAACTGAAGCGAACACGATAATTTGTTTTATAATGACAAAGAACAATTGAAGCAAGCCAACTTGACATTCCGAACACTTTTACACGTTCCACCAACCCCCCACGTCTACATATTATCTTCTGAATTCGTCCTCGGATGAGTGAATGAATTATTTGAGGTTCCACGGGCAGCGTAAGCCGATCTCCACATTCCTGTAGCGACCCCGACCCGCCACGCCCCCGCGTCGTCATCACCAGGGTTATGCCTCGTTAACCGCTGACGTCACGAGTACAGGCAATCGGAAAGTTTAGCACAAACTAATTGGGAAGCCGTACAGGTGAAAGAGAAGTCTCGAAGGAAACTCCATGCTTTGCGAAGAAAGCCACTAGTTCGCCCTACATCTCGCTCTCTAGGCAAGCCATAGTTATATCACCCAGAAAAAAACTCTTTAATAGAGTACTTTGACATTATAGCCACTGTGTAACAACATACAAGTGATTTGTGGTTGTAGATAATTATCTCTATAAGCAAACAAGGCTAGACGGTTTATCTCAGTCTGATCGTAGGTTTTTCTTTTTAATTTTGTGAGTACCAAAGCGATTTGACGATAGCAGAGAAAATCCTATACACAATTACCGGTAGGAGATTCGTCCCCATTACACGTCCAGCGCTGAGTAATAGCTATTGCTCTGTTTGTGAATCAGCGTACCTGACAAAACGATTTCTACGTGCAGATACTCGTACATTCTTTATCCAAATTAATTTCATTTTAAATAACAAGTGCACACTAAAAATATATAGCTACTATTAATAATTTAACGGCACTTATTATCATGAAGAAATGCAGATATATTGAAATATTTTTCTTGAATGTATTCAAATTAAAATGTTCAGTTCTCGGTAATGTAATAGGAAATCATTGATAAAAAACGCTAAATTAATTTCCAACCCTAATCATGTGCTATTAAAAGCACATTATTTTTCCGAAATTTTTGATACGCTTAATCATGTACTCAATTTTTTGTCCCAAGCTGTGTAAAGAGTTGTAGGGCAAAAATTGAATAAAGGAAGTAGAATTAAAGGTGTAAGTACAGTAAAACTTTAAATTCATAAATTTTACTTTAATTTGTCTTTGTAGCATATTAACGAGGTCTCTGGATAAATTCAATAAGAAACGTTAAATTTTATATAACGTAATTACATGTCATATAATTATATTACATTATTATCATCGTAAAATATTCAAAACAAAATATTGCTACTTAAAAATTAGATATATTTTTGATATAACATATCAGCTTGTTTATTAGATTCGATAAAATCAACTCTACCCCATAAAGCTGGCATTTTATGAAAATAAAATGCATTTTATTATTGAATTTATCCTTGTTAAATATATTGGGAAAGAAATTTACTAATTCCATTAACGTTCTTAGGTAGTGATTTTTATAACCCATCATATAAAACATTCTGAAAATATATTGGTCTTTTAATAAACACTTCAAATTTGTCCCTAAATTTGTAAATTAATTCATGACTCACGACAGAAATTTTTAATAATTTTTACAACAATGTTATTATAAATTTGACTAGTCGCGTAGCCTTTGTATTTTGCCATAAGTTGTTGCCAAAATCAAAATTCCTAGACTGTGCTACTAAATTGAAGAAACTATCACACTAATTTTCGTTTAACTTTTTTATTTAAATACTATGTGAGAAATAAGTTAAATTAAAATAATATTGGGAAGTCAGAAACACTCAAACAAAAGAAACGGTATTAAATTGAATAAAAATTTCACATTCTAAATTTTACATGACTATTTTAATGTAATTGTAATTTATTATTTGTGTGATTTAATATTTATTTTCCTATTTTCATTTAATTGCGAAATAATTGTGGGGAAGAGAAGACAGTTTGGTAAGGAGAACGCGAGTCCAACAGGTTCTAGAACACGGGAGTCATGCGGGCTGTCTACATTGCGGGCGTACATTTACGTAAATGCCCGAATGCGGTTTTCGAGAATAGTAATACCTCGTTTCTGAATTGTATATATAAACCGATTGGGCTACTTATATGAACTGCGTTTTAAAAGTAATTATACAATATTTTAGTTGAAGGATAAGTAAAGAAAAATCCCGACAGAATCGGGAATATCATCCAAGACGGATTATCATCCTTCCTCATACACACCCCATGGTACGGATTACTCTTTACTATTCAAGTTAAACTTTAAAATTATCCACGTGTACCTAGAATTGAATACTTACTAAAGGTATTTACGGAAACATACAGAAGTTAAACAAACATTCTTCGCTGAATACTGATGAAATATTTTATTAGTTTTAATACCTTACTAAGCTCTTCATGACGAATAAAATTAAAACTCATGACAGCAAACAATTTAAGTTTAAATATTTTCACATGAATCAAAATGGTTTGTATTAGAGATACATTTTTACTCCCCCTTTCAATTCCATGCCTCAATATTTATTTTTGAATCCATTTTTTTCATCACAGTATATAAATTTCACGTGTCCTAATTTTTTCTGATACCGTAATGGGAATTTTCTTTTACCGTGATGTTTATAAATACATTATTGAAGGAAAAATAAGGAATGTTACTCGTAACAAAATCAATAATAAGAAATTAGATATTGATGTAAGTGAGAAATTGTTTTCTAAACCTGACGTAGCAAACTATGGCACAATTTTAATTGTATTTCACACACTAGAACAACTATTACATGCAATCAAAGACGATTTACTGGACAAGGAAATGTTTGGTATATATCGTAATCGATAAAAATTATGTGTCATAGGTTTTGAAAAACATAAAAATGAAGTTATTTGGGTTTGAATTTTTTTATGAAGATTTCCTGATTTATATAATTTTTCTACTGTATTTTCGCAATTTACACCCAACATAATTTAAAGAATTGTTGGTCCTGTTTTCAATTCTGTTTATCAATTTGTAATAGTTGTAGAGGAAGACCTCCTTCAGCAGTGTACAGCGTCATCTAAAACTGGAAATGAGGAGATGGCTATGATAGATGGAGAGGGATTGGTTGTAGGCGCACGTGTACGGCGAGCGCGCAGCTGAAGGGCGGGGCCGGAATTCTCTTCTTGTTCCTCCTTTTCGCGGCCTTTGCCAGACAGCTGGGCGCTGACCGAAGACTCCATCTTGGCTGCGTTGCCAAAGTCTCTCTCTCACCTTATGTAACCACGCGATGCTCCAGCAAAAGCGGGAGAAACCTCCGATCACAACTTTCCTCGCCGGCTAACCACTTCCTTTCTCCCAGTAATCATGTCTCAATTAGGAGTCGAACCAGAGACATTCGCGACAAGTACCATTATGATGTCAGCAGAACTTTACCATAGAAAATTCCTTCGATACAATTTCTCGATCTTATTCAATTATATATTCGCAAAACGCGTCAATAATGAAAAGTAATAAAAATATTGTAAAGAATTTGATCATGATTCCAGACTGTTTACAGATTAATGAACTTAGGCTTTCCCGGTGAACACCAAGTTCCGGCGAGTATTAACATCGCTCTCGTCGGAAATATGTTTCGACAAAAATTAGACCCGGTTGATAAATCGAGAATAATTTAATTAATTTATTTTTACAGACTAGTTAACCTGCAATCATGGCCAAACTTTTCGATCACCAAACGTTAAATATACATCTAATTAATCTTAAAAATATTTCACCAATCATATTAATTGCTTTTAGACGTTTCTATCCGGTCCTATTCTCTACCAAACATTCCATCACCGCCGAAAACTTGTAAAAATTAGTATTAAATAGTGAATTTCCCCGTAAAATTTTAATCCCATAATAGGGTCTTAAAAAAGATTTACGCAATGAAACAAATCCCTCTGGGTACACCGTATAACCACTGTATTATGTTTTTCCTCAACCTGAACCCCATGAGATAATCCTAACAACATGCAAACGAAGGTTAGGAACAATTTTTAAGTCGGTTGATTTATTTAGTGTTATGCGGTCCAGCATTCCGTGTCATTATTGAAACTTTTATACCATCCAGAGAGATAATTTTCCATTTCCTTGGACATCATAACACTTTCATTAAACATTTGAACACAAGACATTTATTTTCCTCCTTGCGGTTTCCATTAATTTTATTAATTAAATTTCACCCCTCTGGAGTTTCCTAACGTTTCGAAAACCCGACAGAAACCTTCACGGCGGTGCGCATCGTGGTTGGCTTAACATCAAAACTGCGTACTGCCCTATAAATAACATTGTAAGCATAATCCAATATTATAATTTAGACGATGCCGTTTCAGACTCCGGCAATTCACAGGAAAGTACAGAGTAACATAAAGATACTATCCCAAAACCAGAGAAAATGTAAGAATAACAACACTAGAACTGAAAATATTTCAATAGTCACAAGCTTACAGGAAAATGTCTTAAGATAACGACACTTCGGAAAACAAGTCTGATCACATTTTACTTTTGCTATTATTTATTCCATTATTTTGGGCTTGAGCCAAGTTCGGAGGTTATTTTTAAAGCGCTTGTTATATATTCACAAGTGCAATACGCATATACTTGAAATGTTATCCAATATAAATGAAAAAAATCACTTCAGAAACCTTGAAAGTTTCCTTATGTTACGTATTTATACGATTCAATCGCGTAACTTTGCTCTTGTACGTAATGTAAAATTCAAATGTGCTCATAATTATTTATACATAGCGGATATTAAAAAATTAGCATTAATACATGATGGTCTTAAATTTTTCTACATTATAGGGTGTTATTAGATCACATAAAATTGGGTTTCAACAGTATCGGTGTCATAAACAAAATTCTACGCACCTGTCTGGATCTTACTGTTGAACAATTTAGAAAATTTTATCATGCAATATTCCGACACAAAACTTCAGTTTCAACAGTCGTCTTTAGTATAATTAATTAATATTTGTGGTTAAAGGGTTCTTGAAGTGATAAATATATTTATACTACCTGTTATTTTGAACTTGTTAATTAACGACAATTATCTTTCTTTCCCGATATGACTTTTCTACGACCGTTCTATTCCTCCATTACCGAATGTTAACCTTCACTTTGTGGAATACGAATAACGAAATAAAAATTCATATTCTTGCATCACCTACAATTTTGTTCCTTTCTGGATGATGATTCTATCTGAGAAGTAATTTACGAGATCAGATGCGGTTGCAGCCGGCCCATTTTGAGAGGACAGCTCGAGCCGGAGGGAAGGATTCCACTCTCTCTTTGAAAGGGTTAGTTGTTCTCGGCGTGTATGACATCAGAAGATTGAGAGGCACCCGGGGAATTTCCCAGAAGTGCGTCAGACTTCGTGGACTGAAGACAGCGTGCCATTGCATCTAACAAGTGTGCATACTCTTCTGCAAAAAAACAAATTTCTAGAGACAACCCAGCTGCACTCGTCAAATACCCTCCCACGAGTCCAGTAGTCGCAGAAATCATAATACGAATCAAGGCGGAGACGACGATCTGTTTGAGTGGCTCCGATGGATGGTACCATACATCAAAGCTCATGAGGCAGACACGTTCCTCGTCAGATAATCATTAGAAGGCGTAAAAGACGTCAAGGATCAGATACTCAATTATATACCATTGATCAGATTTCTGTGGCTGAAATATAAAGTCCAGTTAATTTAATAAATTGAAAAATTATTTTAATATGTTCCAAATTCAGCTGAGTCCATTCTCATCATTTTGATCAATTTGTCTGTTACCAAGAAACAGAATGGAAATTTTGGCTGGTTACTCTTACATAACAAACGGAATACAATACTGACCCATGAAAAATTAAAAATTTTCAAGACCAATTTAGAAACAGCGATGTAATTGTCTTCTAGCCGAGAAGAAAGAATAGAATTATGAGAAATATATAAAATAGATATTATATTTATGTATTATACGCCCCATGTATTTAATCAGTCTCAATTAACACTTAAAAGTCCATTACTAAATATTATTTCATTTTTAAACCAAGTTTCTTTCGGCCGAAAGTCAGCCGTATTCATTTACAAAACAAAATTATAATCATTTAAAATAATTTCCAATTACAAAATCAAATGTTTTAAAATAATTATAATTTTGTTGTGTAGCAGAATATGGCTAAATTATCATTCGAATGCTGATTGAGTTCAAAATTTAAAAAAGTTTAGTATTGGAATTTTAAATTATTTATTAACACTGATTAAAAACCTGTGTGGTTATAATACATACATACCAAATTTAAAAATGAGTTAAATTTATAATCACTGAAGAATAAATCTAAAATAAATATTTCTCCTGTTTCTTAAATTCTCGCGTAAACCTTCATTCTGTGTCAATAACATAAGTTAATGGTTAACGTTCTGATTAATAGAGTGATTTTTCTAAGCCCAGTATAATTGATATTGGTTCAGATTGAAATAGTAAAGACAATTCGCGTAAAACCACGTAATCAAGGTAATATTTGAATTTAAATATAAATTCAAATATGAAATTTGGATTTTTAATCCATAAAAAAACAAATATGAAACACATGATTTAATGTTAACTAAACAAAAAAACTGAAATCCCTCAAAGAGAATACTGGAAGTATTTAAGATTTTATGCTGCCAAATATTGTGTGGCTGTAAAAAGATACGTGATAATAAATTGAAAAAATCTTGTAACAATCCTTGGATTCTTCTAATTGAAATTAAAGATAGGTTACATGCACGAATAGAAGATTCACATTTTTTTGCGATTAGTTGTTAAATAGCGAGATAAAATCTAATGGCTTTCCATTAAACAATTTATACAACCGATTTATATTTTACTTAATGATATTTTGCCCTGAGAGTATTTGTACAACGTCAACCCTAGATTCAATTAATAGAATTACGAGCGAGTTAATGCGGAAACATCTATTTAAATCAATTAACAAAAATGTGACTTTTATATTCAGCGTATCAACTTTTATTATGCACGCGGACTATTTACATCCTCAGTCTCTTGCTTAGTTAATATGACGGAAGAATCTTGGCAGACATTTATCAGTACTTTTTTCCTTGTGAACCGCTGCCAGATATTTTTACCAGAACCTGTCTGGTTGTTTTCAAAATATCTACCGTTACTCGATTATTCCAGGCCGGTTATTTTATATTTTAATGCGTCAGGTGCTACTGTTGAAAAACATAATTACAGCCGACCCTATTAAATCACAAATGTATTATTTGCTCAATATGGTAAGGCTTTTCTTTCAAATCAATTTACTTTAGATTACAGCTCAAGTTATAATGTCATTTTTGCTCGTAAGCTAATAAAGGCTTTGGCTACTGCACCTATAATTAGTCTGTTTTTATGCCCTCGTATTTTATCTGCTTTGCAGAAAAAGTTTCGAATAAATTTGTCCAATTTACAAGATTAGGTTACTAAATACAGATTTTACTTTATTTTTATGACCATATCATATTTATTTTTTGACATTTATATTTTGGAGTAAGATTCAGGAGGTGATACTGAGGATTTAAACTTAATTTATTTGCCAACGTTATAAAAATAAACTGCGTTCCAAGATGTGTGGCCAATTTCAACAGCAGATATTTGATATTTCCTAAGTCTCGGCTAACCTGATACTTTTCATTCAAAACCAGTTTCCGTCAACGGTTGGAATGATAATGAAAATATTATAAATGGACAGTTTTTGTGGAAGCAGAAAATTTTTCACATAATAATTCCAAGAACAGAACTGAATTTCTCATGATTAATGCACTGCACAATCGCTGTTTCGTTACTATATTCATTACCAATTCTAAATTTGCTACCAATGTATTATCTTTTCGCCCATTTTGTTAAATGATAACGGGCGAAAAATTGGATTTTTTTTATATTTATAAGAACGTGTGTGTCCATTAGCATTATTGAACTGAATTGTGTTTGCATTTCGCGGGCAACTGTCCTTCTCGATTTTCTCACGTTTCTATCGAGTCCAGATCCAAATATAGGCTCGACCTAATAGAGATTTTTTTTGGTCAATTTATGTAACAGCGTGTTTTCCTTGGAGGGAACACCTGTAAGTGCTAACAACTCAACGGTTCGTTCCGTAGCAGACTTATTTTCAAAACGTCCCTCATAAAATTAGTATATTCGTTTGAAAAACCTGTAACTAAAAGCTCCAAAAAATTGTTCCTACGTGTCAGATAACTTCCATTTCAACAAGATGGGGAGTCCCTAGCTCTGTCCGGCGTCCCTGATATTCACTGATTTTCTTCTTTTTTGCATGAGATGCACGTGACAACTTCCAAAATTTACACCGAGGCAGCTTGAACAGTCTGACAACCGAAAGTACACCAGTGTCCCTGCTCGGGAACGTGAAAGATAAATTCCTGAAACCTTCAGTCTCCTGACCCCAGCGTATGACGTCCATTATCGGGATTATCGTCAAATTCTACAATTCAATTGATGCACAGTTTGAATAATCTGCAGAGTTTAGTACCGACTCACCTGGCACCGGTGAGGTGACGTTTCTAGATCATCCTCGAAACCACGGTTACCCAGAGAAGTTGGCCTTCGTGGTCCTCAAGATTTAAAAATGTGCCAAGTTTATTTTTCAACCCAGTCTATGTACTAACACTTTTGTAACAGTAAAGAGTAATTGAACTTTCAGTCTTCCTATAAATCTCAGTTGACTGCGATCAGTAGAAAATAATACTCAGAAATGAAATGTGTTTTTATTTACGGAAGGACAACGCAGATTCATAAACTGTGTAATTTAGCCTCGTTGATTTTTTTTCCTGGCATGGGACAATTAATTCCAACGTTTCTCGCATCGTCTTTCCATCCATCAGGAGATTTTCAAATTCTCCTACCGTCTAGGTGAAAATTTTCTGTCTCCATTACTTTCCAGACGACTTTTTCTGGCTCCCCTATATACTATTTTCCGAACTCTCTTCGACACAAATTACAGCATTCCTTGACACCAGGGCAGAATAAAAGTCAAAGCAAGTTGCTGATATTTTTTTCCTAAATAGCATATTTCATCGAATAGAAATTAAATAATTTAATCGCATAAAAATCAGGCATTACAATTTACCTTGCGAGACCACCAATCTACGGTGATAATTAAGATCAAGTTAAAAATACCTCATCCCAGACTTAAAGCTATCAGAATATGAACGGATATCGGACTTCCTGTCAATATGGACCACAATAGTTTCTCAGATTAATTTAAACATATTAATAAAAACATGAAAAAATATATCTGAATAGTCGTGGTCCACAAGATTCATCAATGTAATAAAATGATGTACGAAGTTTAGTTTTCAACCCAGTCTATCTACTAACACTGTTGTAACAGTAAAGAGTAATGGAACTTTCAGTCCCCTTTATAAATGTCAGGGGATTGTGGTCAGTAGAAAATTATACTTAGAAATTAAATGTGTTTTTATTTACGGAAGAACAACGCATACTCACAAACTGCATCCAATATGGGGAATATAAAGAAAGTCCATTGAAAGTATTATCCAACTTGAGAGTGAAAATTTATGAAAAAATATTGTTTCGGTTCGTTTGCTGAATAAAGGAACTAATCTGTTTGAAGGAAATAGATTCTCAAACCACGACACAGACAGTTCTGGTTATAAAATCTATAATATCAGTTGAATGAAAGAGAAAACATTGGTACAACTGCCAGAAATGACAAAGCTAAAAATTTCATTTACAGAAAATAAAATTCTGTAATAATAAAAATCAGTATTTTTTTGTCATTGAGCCACAGTATCTATTACAATTGCAAGGAAACAGCTCAAGGCGAGAGCTTTCAACAATTAAATCCAAATTAAATGCATACTGGACATTGTGTCCAATGACCAATTTTGCGTAATCGGACAAGCCTTTTAAAGAACAACTGGATATTAAAATTTACGTTTTTACCATTTTGTTAAATATTAAAAAGATATGTACTTCATTTTACAAAATGTTTATGTTTCAGAAATTAAAAACGGTATCTTGACATTCAAACAAGTTAATGTATAACACTGTATATTAGTAACAGTCTAGATAACTTTTAAAATGATGTTATTTTTATGATCATTCTGAGTTTAATAAGTCGATTAGTAGTAATATAATATATTATATTCTCAAATAATAGGTATATATTTTCGGCAAATGGCTGCCAATCAGCACGCAAGTCCAAGGCGACCGATTAATGACCTCGGTGACGATGGCAGTGAAAGATACTCGTGTGAACGAGGACATCGGTGTTATTACACACACGGTACTGTCTCAAACCACAACAACCCACAAAGTTTTGCACTTAATAGTCCAAACGGTTAACCACAGTATCAAGGATGCGGTTTCATTGCTAAATGATGCTATGCAGAGAGATACGATGTTGATACGAGGTCATTTGAGCCGACGTTTTAGATGAAGATGTCGAAGGGAGAACATCTTGTTTGATATTTAAATACCTTTTCTCGCCGTTCGAGAAGGTGAGCTATAGACAGCCACAATTTATTTTCAACGGATTTTTCCATTATTTCTTAGACGCTTTACTCGACCATTAATTTCATAGTAATAATATTTTGATACCACAGTTGGTATAATATCCGCTAAAATCGAAGAATCACTGTTTATACAATACATCATTTAGTAATATAGAATTTTATTTCTGCTAAGTGAAAATTTATCTATATAATAAAAAAGGATGTATATTCGTATGTTATATATTTACGTTAATCTCTATACATATTTAAACGCGTGGAGAGATTGCAACAAAAATTGGTACACATATTCTTCCAACGACGAAAAACGGTACTGTGGGAGTTAGAAACCTGTAGCTTAAAGGTGGAAAGAATTATAATTAAGAACTGTGATCAATTTGGGTTAAATTACTGCACGTCAAGAAATCATGACGTCACAGCACACGCGAGAGCGACGTTACTGCACAAAAAAGTAAGTAGGTCCTTTTTTCGTAATGAAGTAAAGCAGAAATATTATGATTGAATAAAACGTACAATTTTATCCCGCAATACCTCATAGAATGATGATAAAAAAATAATACGAAGATTATACGATCTGTGGAACTAATTTTCTTTTAAATAATTGACATGGCACGTACCATGATTTTGCCCAATTTTGTATGTACTGTAGGAGTCATAGATTGATGATAAAATTAATACCTAATATTTGTTTATCATTTTAATTTAATAGATTTTTAATGTGCTAAAACTGACGAATTATTTCACGTTATATTCTTGAAAATGTTTTGTTATGTGTGTATTTCATTATAATTTTACATATTTGA
Organism: Zhengitettix transpicula; assembly: GCA_037074705.1. Lineage (NCBI taxonomy): Eukaryota > Metazoa > Arthropoda > Insecta > Orthoptera > Tetrigidae > Zhengitettix > Zhengitettix transpicula. The sequence continues at coordinate 50,315,682 of CM073594.1, forward strand.
TTGTAAATATATAAATAATGTGTACTCGTGCAACGCTAGACACCAAGATAGTAGCAAATATTTCTAGGGAAAAATATTTCTGGATTATAGATGTTATGGATTATTTTCAAGTTCAAAAATTTCCTCCTTAGAATTGGTTTGGAGTGAATAGGTGTATTATGGCATATCGCTATGAAAACCAACTTCTAAATTATATTTTGAAAGGTTATTTGGCTGTGTGTAAGGTACTTAGAGGTCTCAGCGATGTCTAAGAGGTACCGCAAGGTATTCCACGCAGGTGTCTGCCACCCTGCTATTATATAAAGTTTTATTTCCGTCCCCGTGCTAAAAACATGCAACTGTTCCTTACATAATGTGCCGCATTGTCTTTGCTATCAAGACAATTCCAAGCAGCTATTAACTCCGATCCCCTTCATGAAGCATCTAGGTCAGTGGTGCACAAAATCTTCAATTGTTCACATCCCATGGAAGCCTATTTTCACCAAATTACATTCTTGCATTTTTTAAAAAAAAGTTAACATAGTTGCAAAACTATTTCAAATTATAACTCTTCTACTATTTTTGTAGCGGAGTTGTTACGGTTGTATTTAAGATTTTTTTCTGTGTGATGTGACTATTCCGATCGTTACAAGTTTAAGTTTCTCTTGTGGTGTAACTAGCCACCTGGTTCACACTAAATCACACTATCAACTTGTCATCTCAAAGGTGGAATAGATGCCGTGAGAACGACGTACACAAACCATCTCCAAATCTACTACGGTCTTGAGGAGTTGGCTCGATCTTTGTTGATGCTGCCGTATTAGAGCCCAATTAACACTTGTATTACATGAATAAACAAGACTCTTTCGCGTAGTGGGCCCGTAATAATGATAATAAAGAACTCAAATAAATGGTTTCTTCTTTTAAAAAAACCAAAATATCCGAAAAAGATAGTTTAATACTAAAATGTGTTATAATATTTATAAACATTTTATTATACTGCTTATAAAATTTTTAATGGTGTAAGGTAGAATTGATGAGTTTAAGTATTTCCAGAAAAAAGAATTATTGTGAAATTCGGAGGAAGGGACGTAAAACTTTGTTTATTTTATGACACACTAAAAGCGCCAATTAAAACCAGATTAAACTCATAAGGATATGTCGGTGTACTGCACAAGCGATCAGAAAGTAAGCGGAGCTCATTCCGATGTCGACGAGCGCTCAGTAGACATCTCACGGTTCTTGCAGATAAACAGCACAGTCGAAAGACAGTGACATACGAGTTCCTCGACATCGCCGAGACCTTGCAAGAAAGTCTCTGTGACGCAGAAAGTCGTCTCCATTCTAGATGACGCACGAAGCTTTCACAGAAGATCCCTGCTCAATGGACTCTAGTGTTCTTGCTGCCGTCCCTTGGTGACCTAGCACAGTTTCTCCTCTTTTATTTCTTCCTCGACTCACGGTCGTAATAACCCACGACCCCTAAAAGTTTCCTGCTTCTTCCTCTCATGACGCTCGAAGGATTTCCACCACTTGACACCGAGGAAGCCAACTTTTTACGCAAGAGCTTGAAGTTTAATGAAAAGTCCACTGTTAATCAGAACTTGGATATTCTTGGGAGAATCAAGATAAATTTCTTCAAATTGACATGTGATCTACCAACCGCATCCTCGTCGGGTATTGAGAGGGACGTTTTACCATACATCTTAAAAGTGGAGTTGCGTATTTATCAGCTGATACTTGTAATCATAACTTGTGTTCTAAAGAAAAAAATTACAGAAGATAACTTAACGCAATAATAGATATTAAAGCCCAAAAAAAGTTGATAAATGCTTAAACTGTTTTATAAAAAAAATACCATTAGTCATTGGATGCAAGGCAAAAATAAAATCCTTGAAGATGTTCGATGTTTTACTCCTCCATATCAGTGTCAGAAAATGATGAGATTTGTATAACGTTAATGTTTTAATGACCGTATTTTCGTAATTCCATGATCCTCATCATGCAACTAAAACAGCAGCGAAACATGATCACATTTTAAATTTCCTTGATCTGCTTAATCGACTTACTTATGATTTCTACATATATTCAAGTGTTGAATAAGAATATCACATATACGTGTGATTGTTTTTTGTGTAGTTAACCTCGCCCATTGCTACATGCAACGTATAGTCTTCCTCATGAAGAAACTAAGACAGTTTTTTTGCCCTGTTAGAACTCGTAATCGCCAATTAGCAGCAATGGTCTTAGTACGTGCCACTCTAGGAATAAATAGTTGTTTTCATACCTCACTTTTATTATTATAAATACACAAAATGACTCGAAAATATTAAATTAGACACATTAGCGATTTCTGCTAAAAGACAAGAAGGAAATGCCCGTTTTATAGAATTTAGGAACGTCAACCTGCATTTACTTAAGAATAAATCGCTATTTAAGGGAAAAACAGATTACCCCTCTTTCATTTTTATTTATATGCATATTTATTTATAATAAAGATCTTTTACCATTTTATGGCACAAATTTCTAATATGACGTTGAGCCATCAATTGACCATTATGCAGCAAACATTTCGGTATATATAAATATCAAACGATAATTTGTTTTACCAAAAATATTAGTTATTTCTTCAATATAGAAAATGAGATTTACCACAGGCTTATTTCCAAGTTATCTGTTTTGAAAATTAATAATAATATAAAATAGACAAATACAGACAAAATAATAGTTTAACTTCATAAAATAATAACTTCCTTCTCCAATTCCAAAATTTTATCCAAATTCAATAACGAGATTAATTTATTAAAGTTATATACTTTAAATTTTAAATTCAAGGCATTCGTTCATACGTTTATTCACTAACAAAACAATTTGTTTCCTAAGACAAAGAAAAGACTGTAATGATACCTACCGACTTTTATAATGAATTTTTATTTCGCCATCCTCTTGTTTAATCCGATATTTTATTAACCCACGAACTTCTAAAATTAATACATTAGATTTTTTTTTGTAACAGAACGTTCCCCAAGAACAACAATTACAGATTTATATTTTTGTATTTAGTTTACGTCGCTTGTCGCGTGTCGTTCAAGAAGCTCCTATGTGTATACCTGAAGAAAATAAGGTTTCCATAAACACTGTGTAGTCTTTATTTTATCACCTGTTTGTTTCTTCATCATTTGTTACGAATTTTATAATTTAAAACTAATACATGAGTCGTTATATTTCCAAAAAGAAATATATATTTATATATACACGCTGACGTTATGGCTTCTACTTGATGCTCGGTCATGTACATGACCTCACTTTCGTGTCACAAAACGTCTATTTCGCAGTATTAACCTCCAATAAAATTTAATTTAATTAATTAAGATGGATTTTATTTTTTAAAAAAAGGGTATTCAGACAGCGTTTTTTCAACGATTAGTTCGGACAACGGACTGATGTATAAACTTAGGAAGTCTACAACTTCCTATTTATTGTAACCCGAGAACGTTTTAATCAATTTATTAACCGGAAAAGCCATCATCCTTTAACTTTTTGTATGTTTTTACGATTCGACAATTGGAGGATTGTTTAATAATTCCAAAGGCTTGGACAAAGTAGAATTAGAGTAAAATTATAACAATCAGGAATGGTAACAATTTGTTTTATATATATATATATATATATAAACTTTTCTGAAGTCCACGTGACTTTCTTATGATCTTAGGAAGTTCTTGAATCGTTCTTGAAATTTTCCTGAACTGTACGAAGTGAGGAATCGTCTGTGAACGTAAACTAACAAAGTTGCGCATCCCTCGGGAAGTGGTGCATAAGACTCGGAGCAAACACGAGCCGGATCTGGCGAGATAAACGCAGTCGAGACACAAACCAGATGCCACCCCACTTCGCCTATAATAGCCGCCGTGGCTGCTAGTCTCTCTGCACTTCCTCCAGCAAGTAAAGAAACACGGTTGTAAATGCTTCAGTTCAGATAGCCTTTAATAAACATAATTTAATCAGCATTTCCTTCCTCTTCATCGAAGCAGCGGGGGTGTTACATTGTTACTATTGTTTCTGGCTGATGACAGTCAGTGCCTTGGGGGTCGTGGAATTTTTTAAAAATGGACGCATTAGGCAACCCTCTCCACACAATTTTTTCTTCAGCTTTTCTTTAGACGTAATTGAAAACAGAAATATCTAAATTCTGTACGAAATTCTACAAATACGATCGGACTGTATTTGGGAAATGAACTATACATACTCTTGAAACAAGACGTTCATACAATTGCCGGATTTAAAAAACTATTCACTAGACGAAATCCCACTTAATCTGCAGATAATTAACGCTTAATTTAAATTATAATATAATTCGAGCCCTCATACTAATTAACTAAAATTTAAATAAAAATTATCGATACTCCGTTCCTTATCCTGGGCCAATTCAATTTAATGGAAGATTTCCAACACAAAATTCATTCGGTGTAAAACTACTCCAAAAAATAACTTTATTGTAGTCTTATTTTTCGATTTCCACGTTGACTTGTGCTCCTGAACATTAAATTAAATAAAATTTATGTTTGTAAATGGGTTTATACGCCACACGTATCCCGCAAATACGTTTCCGCTAAACAGTTACGTATTTTTTGAACGACGTCAATACGCTGAACACGCGACCAGGCTTGAATTAACAAATTTTATTGTGGGGAATGTATCAAGACGTTACGCTGTAATTGGAAAGTTATGTATATGAGGAATATGGATGCGCATTGCAGTAAAACCCTCTGACAGTCGTCAATATTGAACCACCAGTTGCTTCTCCTACCATCCAGACTTCAGCCTCGCGTCTGTTCTCTGTTATTTGCAGTGTTCACTGTTCAAAGCTTTCTTGATGTGTGGGTATGCTGCGATGGACCTGAATATCTAACCAAAGTTTGGAAGGTTTTGATAATTGGGTATAGTGTCGATAAAATTTTGTGACGCGGTTGGTGGATCAATTGCGTTTGACTATGTGTCAAACTCCAATCTACCTCCAGGTTTTGGTCGTCCAAGATATTATCACCCGTGAGAATCTTGAGATGGAGTAACATAGTGTTTCATATCCTTCACCCTCTATCAGAGGTAACCTGATCATCCTGGTTCGGCAATACTTGAAGAAAACCGTGACCAGCAAACAGATGGTCATCGTTCCATAACGTGCCACATAGATTTAAATCTGTTAAAGTCGTGTGGATACAGCACGTGATATTGTACAGACTGGAAGAGACCGTTTTGAAAGGCGTGGGGTGAAAGTTTGTGAATGGAGTGGCGGCGTGTAGCGGCCAAGCTGGGCGGGAGAATTGTCATTCAGCGGCCAGCACCGTGATGATTGGGAGTGATTGGCGGTCGCTATTAGCTCCAGCAGCATCCCACGCTGACTCACCGCCTTTCCCACAGCAGCCACCTCAAGGCCTCCACGGACCAAAGCCACCTGCACACCTGCGCCGCGGATAGGACCTTTGCTCATAACTCAGCTCACTGCTTTTATCTACACATTCCCGGTCACATTCACATTTCGAAAAATGATCAACAGCGTCATTAAGTTTTACAATCAATTTCCTTGCATAGTGTATAACGTGCCAGACCATTAATTCTGCCAGTAAAATATCACAAGAGAAGTGGAATAGTTTTCCATTTGAATAAGCAAATTACCGAAGATGGGCACTGTGATCAGGACATCGAAAGCAGACTATGTAAATATAATCCTGATATCCTCTATATTCTCTTCGAAATTTTTTATTCTCTCCTTTATTCGATATGCTGCGTCACGTTATTAGGCACTCGGGTACTTCCTGGAATATAATTTGTGTGCGTTTATCGCAATACATCATTAACATCTACGTCATTAAATACAAGGAGGACGCGTATCCCTATTAACTCAGAATAGATAAAGGAAAAATATATCTACGAAATTTACATGAATTACTGAAAGTAACAAGAGAATTGAAAATCACAATCAAGGCCCCCGGTTGTAATATGTAAATAAACAAAACACAAATAAGTTTAACACCATACCGCGTGTAAATAGTAATTATAAATTAATCCGTATTTGGTAATTTTACGCTGTTGCGTAAAAGTATACCGGAGGAAAATCTAAAGAATTCTGCTACTTGCCAAGCTACTGTAACGAATGTTGAAGCAGTAATAAGACGTCAAATAACAGAAAAGATTGCTTTAAAGCTCAGACAAAGTAGTTTCCAAGTGCTCAAAGGAATAATTTGATAATAAAAATCAATCAACACTGTGCGTCTATAAGATGTTAAAAATTTTGGAGAAATTTATGATCCCATTTTACAGTCATAGGACTACAGGCCAAATTAATTCTTTTTAGTGCGCTTCAAAAAACAAATCAACATTTAAAAATATTTTTAGTACTATTAGCAATCTTTTCTCCACCATCTTTTTATGATAGACGTTTCCATCTCGTCTAACTCTTGATTTCAGTTATTCAAACTGAGGAGCGTAATTTCTGTTCCTGAACAGAATAACCAATAAGCCAATTATTTCTTCCGTGACCACTTACTATATTCTAAATCCCAAAAATTAAAATTAAACTGACCTTCAGTGTGAAAATTTTCGTTTGTCAACATATTTACTAATGAGTATATATTTTATTTATCGCATATAGGCTCCGAAAAAAACTCATTCATATGCTGGGTATCTGGCATTGAGACACACGTGGGAAGCCAACGTAAGCTGAATGAATAAGTGCCTCGAATACGGCACACATACTACGTACATGTAAATCAGCTTTCAATTTATCTGAAACGCGTTACTCTGTACAACAACACCAACACTGTATTACATTATTTTAATTTATAATCATGAAGGTATCGCGATGTCTCGAGTTTCCTTTCTATCATTAACAATGATTTGTATGATATGTTCTCGTCCTGTAAGAGACTAACTGATAACACTGCAGGTTTTTACTATTTATAGATTAAAATCTGCAACTTATACGTGCTTAGACGTTTGAGGACCAAAGTGAAAAGAACAACTGCCAACCTGTCCAAGTAAAATGCTACATTCTGGATTCAATTCCGGAGATTCAATTCCTCAGTTTTGTCAGTCAATTTGGGGGAATATATCAGAAAGGAAATGTAACATCATCAACAGGCCCTGAACCGGTTTCATGACTCAATTTATGCTCAGCTATTTGCGAATTATAAGGGTATACATACGAAGACTATTACGATTCGAAACTCTGTAATAATAGCCGCATATAACAAAAACTATTTTGAGCATAAAATGGATAAAGCGTAGAGAACCGAGATCGAGTTTCCCGAAATTATGTGTGAAAACCTTAAACGAGTCAATGACCATTTTATTTATTACTACCTGTACATACCCGCCGTTAACTAGATGACAATGACATTCCCAAATAAGGTGATCCACAAAAATTAATTCAACGTGATTTAAATTTTTCCTGTCCCGACTTTTCCACTGTTGAGTTGAAGTTCATCATCAATATTGTACCGAGAAAAAATAGAAATTAAAAGATGAAAATGAATTGAAATCTGTTAAAACGCTCCGAGAAACAAACACGTTTGCGTTTCATTTAAATTGATTCAATCTCTTTCATTGGCATTAAAATATAATCATGGCACTCTTCAGAGGCTGTAATACTTTATTTAAAGTTATAAAAAAATTGCAGATTGATGGGCGAAAATCAGAGAGGATGCGAATAATAAACGCTGAGAAGCGGCCAACCGGACAGGATCCAGCTTATCCCTCTTTTCTTCTTTTTAAGGTGATGTAATTGGCGCAGGTGTTCGATATTCTAACCCGAAGTGGAATCGAAGCAGCCAAGCATTTCCAACGTTTCAATAGCTGCACAACTAATTCAGAGTTTTCCTTACTGTAGTTCTTTCCACCACCGATCGTTGTGATGCGGCAACGTACACGTACTACAAAGTACAAAGACGTTCCTTACAACCAGTCTGCATTGAATAAGTCATGTTGGATAGAACCAAAAAAAAGACACGCATCGAAGAAACATGAATTCGTTATTCGACTCGGGGGCTTTGGGTATTATAAGTAAAACCAATATTAAAACTTAAGATCTGTGCTCTTACAAAATATATTATCAAGAATAATTAATAACAGGATACATACATATGCGGTACAACCAAATAAAAATAGATACAAAAAACACCTCATTTTAATCAAAGGTTATTGGTAAAAGTATTTTTGGAATCAAAAATTAAATTGTTCGAAGGCAGATTCATTGAGTTTCTTAGTAACAAATTTCTGGTTCCTGGTTAGCCTTGCAAAAACTACACAATGTGAAATACATTACAAACTCTGGGTTTTTTTTTCTCCTCGCAACTCGTGCTAACCTTGTTTTCAATTTCTGAAATACTAACTGTAACATTCTACCCAATCTGTTAGCCCCACTGTAATTAATATGTCTTTTGGTGTTGAGAATGGTCGATGCACAAAGACTTTGCAAAAGTGGTTGAATTTTATTACACCTTGTTGAACCTCGGCAGTGTTTGCTTAAGACGTCACCTGTTCCTCCTTCTCTAAAGTGACGTTTGCGTCAGCGACGGTAAACGCGAGGGGATTCCTCTGGTCGAAATAAATTTAGCTTTGAATGGGTTAAGAATAGACAGCCCAGACAATGACTCCGTCTAGAAACCAATAACAGTTTACGGCTGTAGCTAATCGCCATTAGCCAACACTAATCCGTGAATAGGTAAAGTGAATGTAATATTACTTTGTTCCGACGCGTGACTGTCGGAACGGTAGACATGATTGAAAGCATCAACGACGTCTACTGTCTTCATAATGTGGACCCACAGGCCTACATAAATTATTTGAAGGTATGAATCGGATACTTTTTTTTGTTTGATGAATTACGATATGAGGTGATGAATATTATAAGCGAATTCTTAATACGATTTCTAGAACGAAACCAACGAATTACAATCATATTTGAAAACAAGTTTTACATTTTACGTATACTAAAAGGATAACAATTCAACAAAAGATAAATGATCGGGCATCACTCGAAAACCAACCGTTAAAATACCGGATTTTCCAGACGCAACTTGATACTCAGCCTCAATTTAAAGATTCCTGTTTTCCTCTAGACATGGATTTACTGGATCGGACCAGTCATCGTTTACTAAATTACACAGATTTAGGAAATTGACGGTTTTTTTAGCTTCTTGATATGTTCTCACTCACTTTCCCAAAGACTTACGCTCTCCTTTCTGTGTCAAATTTTATATAAAGCCCTTATAAAAGCAGAATTTCAAATCAATAACATCGGAAACATTCTTCTTAACAATCCTAAATCATCGTGCTACATGGTTAAACTGTTTTGGCCAGATTCCTGAACATGTCTAAGAACTGAAATATCTCTGCGGGCCCTGTGATTGAGTTTATAAATAGCGACTTAGTGTTAACAAGAAAAGGATTACATTATTTGAGTGGATGCAGACATAGCCACGAAGATTGTGGACCGGGCTGACTAATGACAGAGAACATGAAGGGATTTCGTGTAGTAGGTCTAGCAGTATTTTACCTGAAGGCACAACATATTCCTAAAAAGGTTCGAAGAAACTATATTGCTGTTAAATTCACAGACGGGGCAGCGGTGCTACGAAGATAGATGAGCAATCGACCAGATCGCCCGGGAGAGCAGGAGCAACTTTTGCCAAGGCCGACCGCGCTAAAAATAGTCAACCAAGAAAACAGTGGGATATTTCTGCGGTTCGATTCATTAACTTAGGTATACAGTTTTGCACGTGTTTCTCATTGTTTCGTGGACGGAGAAAGTCAACGTTAGTGTTGACGGACCTGGAAGCAATTAACGTATTGTTGTATTTGATGGACGGACGGAATGTAAATCTTTTGGCGCCTGAGGTTGTTGATGTTGACGAAATTGGACCATGAACGGTTTGTGAGATTTCGCTGTTAAGTGCCAAGTCCTTTGCTCCAGACACAACACGCCACGTAAACACTAATTGTAGTATAGTTTGACAGCTGTGTTTTGTTTATTACGATAAAGAGAGAATCATTAGATACGTATAAGAACAAAGAAAGAGCTTTGGCAGTAGCAAGTCGTAAAGTAACTAGCAAGTATGATGTTGAAGTAAACAAAACTACAGACGTTTTCAGAATGTACAATTATTCACAAAGTTAATGTGAGAATTTTAAAGCATATTAAAGCAATGATTCTACCTGGTTTCATCCAGCCTAGCAAACAAAGCATTCGGAGTACTTCACCGATACTGTGGACCAAATAATGGTCCTACGCATTTATATAAAAGATTATGTTCAAAATTTTAAAAGAATATCAGACGAAAATTCCTAAAAAGCATCGAATAAGACAAAGTGTAACAAAATTATGGAAAGAGAATGAGTATTTCGAACTGGCTCCGAAAGTTTTTTCGATGCGTCTGAACCAGACAAAAATTTCTTGAATACTCTGAAGACTAACAGTACATCATTCCCAATCATAACATTGGTTCTCCTGTCTTTTATAAGTTCAACTTTTTCTCAAAAATTCGTCCATGTAACAGAAAAAATTAAAACTGGAGGACGTTGCCCTTTCTAGTTTGAACAACTAATGCTTCATCTAATTAGTTACAGTTTAGATTTACACGCTCCCGAAACCCACGGAGTCTCGGAAACATGCAAGCTCTAGGAGCTTTGTCACGCTACTTTCTCATCCCAGAGAAAGTGCCAATACTCACACGGAGTTCCCGAGTTTTCTCTGTGATATTATCCACTCCATTCCTCCTACTCTCCTCACGCCACACACGTCCAAGGTTTACAGACACGTTCCATGGAACATACGCAACTTATAAGACTTATATGGACAATAGAATTTTGAAGGATTTCCCGCGGTTTCTCCACAAGGCGATGATGAGCTTAAAATCCATGAAAACGTTGACCAACAAATCTTTTCAGATGTTTTAATCTGAGTCAGTATTCAACCTTCAATTGATATAATACATAAATCGTTACAATTTCTACCAAACGACGTCGGACAAAATATACATCCTAATAGAAGTTAACTGATGAACCGTCGACAAAATTGGATTTTTTCATTTCGAACTTTTAAAATCGAAAATCATTTGCATCGGAAGAACCAATTACTAGCTGCGATCTTTATAGGAGACCTTTGAGAAGGAGTCCGACAAGAAAATATTATATCAAAGTGACCCCAGGAATTGTTTGTAATGATCAATGTGCGTCTATCTCATAATTTATGTTCCTAATCAAATGTTAATAATTTACATTTAAATACTATGATGAATAAACCCGTGTAAAAGGACATTAAAAATTTTGTGATTCGGTTTAGTAGCTTGGTAAGGTCTGTAGCAAGCATGGACTTCAAAACAAACTGGAAATTTAATTGAACGTAACGTCTCACTTCACAGCTCGTCGGTACGCTACGTTTTCTTTGGGTTCAGAGGACCGGAAAAAAGTGACATCCGGTGGAATTAGTGGAAATTATTTTTAGAATGATTTTTCTTTAAGAAATAGCGGGTGATGGCACTCAACCAATGACCAGCTTTCGATTTTCGCCTAATGTTTATTGCTATTGTTAGGAAGTCGATAAACTGTGACCATCAATGTCACTCGACTCTCCTCCCTTCTGAATCGTTATTAGTCCTTGCTTCCGTATTCTAATACTACGAAGAAACAGGACCAGTTGAATTATCCATGAAACTAAAATTTATCATAATTTTTAAGGAAAATTCCAAGTAGGTAGGACCAGTTAGTAAATAAATACATATATAAATGGGACATGGGAAAAAATTTCAATACTTCGTAATATGAATATTATTCGCATTGTTCGTTTTCAGAATTGCTACCAAGAGTGGCGGGCCTGAGAGGGGGACGACAAAATAAAAACACATACTTTTTTTGGTATTCTACTGGTAATTACTTTCAGAGTAAGGGTAATATTGACAAATTATATTAATTTCCAGTCTTAAAGAAATGAAAACTTTTTAAAGGAAACTTTTCGGAGTTTGGAAGCTTGTGACGGAGTCATTCTCTCGGGGATGAACAATGCCTCACACCGAATAATTTGTAAAGAACGGTGCAGGTAAATTTTCTGCGGTGAGTTGGTTCGCAAACAAAGTCGCTAATTTAGTTCAGATTCAGTACAAGTGCCGGAATATCGACTTGGTTCTCCACGCCGCGGAAAACGTAACCAGCTGGCGACACAAAGGGCTTTGTGGAATCAATTTATGCCAAAGGGGACGCTTAAGCCGATTTGTTTCATAAACACGTGTGCTGTAATGTGCACGGAACAAACGCCGTAATTAAGAACTTTATCTGTCACTGATTAATGCTCGTCGATCCTCTTTCAGGCCGCCGACAAACAAAATAATTCAAACGAAGTTTCGTAAATGCTGGCCAAGATTTGAATACACAATTTTATACCGATATATTTATCACGCCAGTTGATTTAGTAGGCATTGTGCTGCAGACGGAAAAACAAAATGATGTATTCGAAACTCGGGTGGAACCAACCGTGTCAGATAAGTAGTATAGTATTTTTTTGCAAAACAATTTATTGATACAGATTGCTTAATAATTCCACTACCTATAAAGAATGAATTGAACACTATATTTTTTTTAAAAAAAAGGAAGGTCAGCGAGGATAAAGAGGACGATTCAAAACAATGCTTAGAAAAGTAAATACTCTCATCTTCTGAGAGGAATATAGGAATCAGATCAAAGCATTCCTGCTTCCAGAACCTAAGAGAATTATCAGTCTCTGCCTTGACGTGTGAATGTGAAGGTTCATGATTTTCCCGAGTAATGCGAGGAGCAAGCTGGTGTAGAATAGTAATGCCAATGATGAAAAAGATTTAACACTAGGCATAAAAAATCCATATTTCTGTCGTGCTAATAATTGATAGAGAAGCAGTTTTACTTGAAATTGAATTTGATAGCTCTTTAAATTTACGTTTGAATCTACGGTATATTTACGAATAAAATGAAATATTCTAATTAATTTAAATTATGATTGTACTAAAAAGCAGTGTGTGTCGGTTTTTGTGGAACTGAAGGTTGATGCTCTTGCTGATGTTTCTTCCCGTTTGTGTGTAATTTCTGTATTCCTGCATTTAAATGGTCTACAAATATTCTTCTGAAATTATTAACCTGAGCGTTTTGTTGGAATGAATATTTTTTTTAAATTAATTTTAATGAAAAACTATTATTCGTTTCGCTAAAAAGTTGTAAATTATTTGAAATGTGGTCGATTCTCTGCAGTTCCTTTTTGATTTAGAAATCGTAAAGTTTTACTAAAATCGCTGTATTATTTTATAGGAAGAGATTTGGATAGTTCTGACGGATAAGCTAATGGTTGGATAATAATTTGAGATATTTTCAGGAGAGTGAGGGTAAAAAACGGAAAAGAAAGCAGAGTAGTACCTGATAAACTTGTATGGAATTGGAAAACGATTGACCATAATATGTATCTATGATTAATATTTCTAAAACAGAGTGTTGTTAAATTAATGTTCAAGATTAAAAGTTGACGCTCAATCAATTTGGTTGCAACACTTGTTTTAAACCTGACAATAATTGTAGTTGAGATGAGGATACATAACGCGAATTTTAGTTCGCTTTGTGTGTAGTTTTGAATAGCTTATGCCAGCGAGACAGAGAATGGTGTGTTGCTATGTATTCATTACCTGAAACCATGCTAATAGCCTTGTGCTTCATTAGAACCACGTAACGATCCAAACAACCTCCTCTTGTCTGCGTTTTGTTCTGCGACTAGCATAGAGATAATTTGAAACACCTAATCGTCATAATCAACTAAATATTTCTGTTATTAATCAATAACTTACGCATTTAATTTAACCATGAGATTTTCAAACAGCACATTTGTTTTTTTTTTCATTTTTAAATGTTGTTACTAGTCTTAAGCTTAATATTGGAAAATCTTCAATCTTCACTCTTTATAGCACATTATACTACTTAATGTCATCTTATGGATCTTCTGTTTTTTTCTAAATCGAGCGGGACGAAAATTGTAAAACACTACTTGTCACAAAAATTGTGCGCCCTTTCCTAAACATAAACCCGACTGTTAATGAGTATAAAATATATATTTCGATAAAATTGCATCACGCAAAAAAAGCAGGTTGTTGCACTTAATTTAAAATCAGTTTTATGCAAAACATTATACCCAATCTGTATGGCTCAGTGTTATTCTTTTTCATACAATACAAATTAAATAAATCATGTATATGGTTACAGCCTTTCTGTATTTAAAAATATAATTTGCTTGAGGCGTTTACCATATAAAAACTTTCGAGAAGTATCAGTTCAGCATCTAACATGCATTCAGCACATTATGATGAAGATACTCGAATGACAAACCGAGATCAGAGCTTCTGATAGTGCATCAGTAGGAGTTGGACACAACGAGAGATTTCATGTGTTTTGTAATCAAAATCTTCTTACCGGAACACTTATTTATCTCAAACGATTTAATTATTAATTTTCAAGGTGCCATTAACATTTAACTTCAAACTGCGTGTTTGATGACACTTCGCCTAATAAATTTAAAAATTTATATTTTCATAAAGAATATGATTACAGACGATAGCTCTGAATAAGAGGCTTACATTTCAATAAGCGAATAACTTGTGGTGAAATGAATACTTTTCTTGCGTTTTGTAATAAAAAGAGTATTATTTATTTCAAGAAATTGAATGAACAATAATTATTAATAATTGTATTTCGTTGAAATAGAAAAATTTCTTGTTTCTCCTTAAGTAGTACGTGGGGTATCTGTTTTTCATTATCTAACTGGAGGGGACATTTCAGAGATTTTAAGATATTAAGTAATGAAAAATTTCTTAAACTGAGATGTGCTGAACCATAAATTAACCAACCGCACTTGTATAGTCTCTCTGCGTCAAAACGAACTATGCCTTTATAGAGTGAACTGAAATGAGTGGGATCTGACTGAGCAGACTCTGCAGCAACTATCAAGAAGAGAGTTAGAAAAAATGTTTCAATCCTTCCTCTGTTCTAGTTTCAATTACATCTTATATTGAAATTTTGGTCGGTTTCTACTATTATCCCCTCTAGATTTATAGTTTGCTTATAGTAGATGGGAAAAAATAGTAAATACGAAAGCAGAAATTGTATATAAGGATGTTGGTTGGAGCAGAGGTGAACAATATGCAGAACCAGTCACACGACATGACTAAAAAAAATATTTTTTCTCACTGACTCATGCACTTCATCTTTTGTTATTCGCATACGACTATGTAAGCCTCTTTCTCCGAGCTTTCGTCTTTCCTTGTCCTTCTGCCACCGTTACAGCAGCAAACGCTTAATTTCGACGCTGCTAGTTCTGTCTCTTCATTCGTGCGGGAAGGAACCATGAATGAGCCTTCGTGAATGGTCGGCCTTTAAAACAGGAAAAGCGTTGCCCGTTCTTCCGGTTGACTGGCGCTTTTAATTGCGGAGTGAAAGCTTAGCCGCTGACTCAGTGCTTATTAATAACTGCTCGCTACCTGTCTGGTCGGTACACCTTTCAAACCGCTCCGTACCCCGTAATTGAGCCGCCGCGAAAAATGAGATGGGTAGAAAGTGCGCAGGGTCTGGCATCTGGACGAGGTGAACCGCACAACATACTACGTGTGGTCACACCTGAACGTCATGCAGGGAATGTTACAAATGATAATTGCGTATAAATGACTTCTGAACACAGTGAGGCCTGACGAATGTTAAGCAGATAAAATAGCGAAGTGTTTCATTTCCCAAGCATATCCTTTCCATTGTACTGAGACTTTTTTTGGATCTTCATAAAATAGGGCACCATATTGGAACGAACTTTAATAAATATATTCTTACAGTATTTATTGTAGCCTGTAAAATTGATTCACTCAGGTTCAATCACACTTAACTCGTCTCAATTCTTAAAGACAAAACTTTAAAAATAATGAAGCCAAATATAAATGAACAAAATCAGTACATATGCGGTTACCTATACGCTAAAATTATTTGTTATTATAAAGAAGTATTTGTCTTCTAACTCATGTTAACGTGGGCGAAATTAAAGGAACATGGCCACAGGCAGGGAAGACAACCACCCAGTACGTCGTGCAGTCTTGATGACATTATTCACGTGGCCGTATTTTTCCTTCCGAATACATAACATCCTGTAGCCTTTATGACCCTAACTAATTAATTATATATTCGCAATTTAGATCCATTTGTCTTCTTGCAACTACATTTATTGGAGTTTTTCACTCTTAGGCGCAACTACAAGAAAATTATGTCTCGGTTGATTATTTACCATCCCGTCTCCATTAGTATACCAAATATGAGTCCAAAGTGTTCAGTTAAAATTTCTCGTACGTAGTCACAGGCAGGGAAAAAGATATAACAAGATTTCCGGTAGTATAGCTCGACGCAGAAAAAGTATTATCGTTCATGAATATCTAAATTCAGGCATACTCTGAAATATTTCAAATAAAAGATTTATGGACTGATGTACACTGACGTAAACTATGCTCGATAATTTCAACCTGTGAAGTTTTCTGTTAATAGGGACTTTCAATTGGTGGAAGAACTAGACTTGACACGTGGAAACGAAATCATTTCGTTGCTTATTTTCATAAATATCTTTGATCCTATTATCCTTCCAGAATGTCAATAATCTTTCAAATACTAAAGTATTTTTGTTCATTACATATGAAAAAGACATGATATTAAAGATTTTTGGTTCATGTTCTGTTCCACATGAGAAATTTCCTTCACGAATATCACAAAAATTAAAATGGATCGAAAATGCTGAATTACGGAGCTGAATTTATTCTTGGGAAACAGGTTGAAAATTTTTTAATTTGTTTAAGTTTATATCAAATTGTCACATGTATAACAAAGAGCATTAAATTTTCAACTTCCTACGGTTTTAAACAGACAGACTTCTTTAGGTTTATCACATTTATTGACGAAATATTTTGATTTCTCACTCCTATTAGTTAAATAATTAAAAACAACCACGTTTCGAAACAAACCAACTCGAATGAACATAATTTGCGTATTGTTTACTTGACTAATTATCAGTACCGAGCACCGAGCCGAAAATTATTCATCTTCTCAGCAGATCAAAACACATTCAATCCGTGAGCAAGATACGGACAAGATAAGGGAAGGAGTAGGATGCGTAAATGTTGGTCGGCGATGTTAATTAAGGACCTGAATAAAGGTTAATGACTCTTTGCAGCGATTGGATGACTCTGCAGGTTCGGTCTTAATAACCGCTCACAAGAAGCGAGGAGAGAGGTGCATGTGTGTAAGTTAACGGAGGAAGAATTGCGAAATGGCTAATCACTCGTTACGGTGCTCTTTGATGAAATTGGAAAACACTCATCACTCACGATTAAGCTCGTTAATCAGTTTATTATTGCCGCAGAACACTAAATTGAATAAATTCATTGTGCGAGTTCACAATCTTACCGAATCAATCATCTCAGCCATATAGCCGTCAACAATAAGGCAAACGGAAAACGTTTACTGAACTTCTATAACTGATTCTAAAAGCTAGATTGAGTAAATAACGTGGCGAAATGAAATAAAATCAATAATGATAAACGTAGTAAATCGGAATGTTGATTGAAATTATACAAGCACTTTTTAAAAAGGAAAAAATTACGGAACTATGCAATGAAACTCTGAGAACCAATAAATATGGTCAATTGTACATACCAGACGAAATTAAATCAGACAAATTAGACTAATGAAAAGTTAATGGAGAATGAGGGAGAAATACTCAATCATAAAATACTTAGTCTTAAACATATATAATATCTCGTTTCATAGTATATATAAAATTGTAAATAAACAATTTTTGCTTAAAAAACTGAGAAATAGGATTCACTTCGTTATATTCAAATAGTTGTCAGTTTCAATAATATTTTTTTCTTCCGTTCCCGGACGTATAACAAAAATAAATTTTCATAATTAACAAGTAAGTATTTATAGTATCAATATTTTATTTATTTATTTACCTTCGAAGATGTAGATCTTCTAGATCATGATTATCATAAAATATTTTGCTCTGTTTAAACATAATTTTTATATATCAGTCAAGTGGATATTGTATTGCATTAAAACTACAAATGGGAAATACCCCGGTGGTAGTTACATTACATCAAACAATAATCAAGAACAACTTAGTAAAACTAATAAGTATAAAAAACATAATTAGTAGTATTAGTATACTTTTATTGAAATAGTGTAAAATAATCAGATAATATTTTATTATATCATTTTTGAAATGATATAAAATATTTACATGCCAGTTATTTAAAACTGGCGTTTAAACAGAACATCATATTGAAAGATAATTATGGCTGAGAATATTGAAAGATTTGAAGATAATAAATAAAAAAATATTGAGACTGAAAATTTTGTTATTTGGTAATTCTCAAAATTGAATATAATCAGTCTAAAACAATATTTAAATACAAACAAATTTTCAGCGGTTTCTAAAATTTTCTCATTTTATTCGCAATAATAAATGGAACAGAATTTAAAAAGACTTTGATTATTTCCATACAGCTATTTATATGTGGAAAACAAAATGAGAATATACAGCGCCAAATCTAATGTTACTTTCGTTGGTAAATTAAAAAATATTTGAATAGTAATGTGAAAATAAACTCCAGTGGACATGGTAACCTCGTAAAAATACAGTTGTTTACAATGAAAAAGAAAATTTCTTCCCAATATCAAGTGATCTGAAACAATGACTTTAAAAAATGAGAACTTCCCACAAAGTGAAATATTCCTTTTGGCAGTGGCGTATGCGTTCTGATTCTGATCGTGACACACCTGGCAGCAAACCTGTGCACTTTGGAGTAACTCCAGTTGACGTCAACTAGTCTGCAACGCAATCTACAAGCCACGACCGACGAAAGTTCCTTCAAGGGCGAGAGAGTATAACCATTACAATTAGCCATTTCCATTAATTAATGGCACAGTACCTTCAATGGTTTAAAGAGGTCATGTCAGACGCTAAACAATTGCTCAATGCCGTACGGAATGTTTCATGAGTTACCATACTTGATAGAAGCCGATTGGAAACGTTAACGTTTACAAATAAAAAAATACTTAGAACGAAACATATTTATAGGCATCAAAACATATCGTTAAATGTGTATAAATCGTTATTGTTTTCTCTAATCACTCTAATATCAAGTAAAAAGACTACTTTAAGCGTCATAGGGTCATTGCCCGCTTAACTCAACCACTACTAAGATACAAACTTACAAAAAGCACGGTAAAGTGAATAAAACCATAAGAATCTAGCTGGTTTATTCAATATTGAAACATAGAATTTATATTCACCACAATTATTTTATAAGGCAAAATGAATGTCAACTAACTATGGATCAAACAGTTATGGATTCATACATTCCTACATGGCCTCACGTTAATCAAGATAAATAATAATCCAATAACGACAGATACAGATATACAAATAACTGTGTCATAAAAATTATGATTTGATTTGATTTATTTGATTCCATTAGTCCTCGTATGAGAAAATAGGACATGTCAATACATAAAATTGCAATATAAAAATTGAATTCTACAATTATAAATAATTAGAAGTTGACATAAAAATACTAAAATTCGGGAACACAAATTTCCCTGTCCAACATAAGTAAAATATATTAATAATAACAAAAATAATCGATGATCATGTGTCTGTAGTCTTTTGCTTTGGGTATGTCCAGTGTCCGGTGCCCTGTCAGTCCATGTAGCCGGTTCTCGTCGTTCTTGAATGTACTAGTAGGCCCTCAAAGGTATCTTTGATATGCCTATTTATGTTATTCGGCGAGGTTTCACATTCCTTTTAGATATTTTATCGAATTACGCATTAAACGACCAAAATATATACTCGGTGTTCTCCAGCAGTCAGTTTAGTTTGGTTTATTTAATATATTTTGGAATAAGATGTTATTAATTTAATAAAATAGAGGTAATGCGCGGAAAGAAATAGCTGTTAAATAATATAAGATACATTAAAATCACGAAAAATTCTGGTTTTACGCATAAACTGTGAGTTGGTCAGTGAAGTGAGGAGATGTAATATACACAAATATAATCACTCCATTAAATTCAATTTCGAAATTCTATGTACGTTTCCCTTTGTTGAACGAAAAGTGTAAACCGAAGCCCATGAATGATGTGATCCTGTCTAAAGCCAGTGGACGTGGCCTGGATCAGGTTTGTGGAGAGCCGGAACTGGCTCCGTCAGCGACGCCGCTAGGTCTAGCTGCCAGGTGGCTATTAATACTCACAAAGGTCTCGGGATTTGAACCCGGGGACTCAGCCAAGGCCTTCGAAGCAGAATACGCGTCACGGCCTTCATGCACGAGTACAACGGCCTTACATTTGCCTAATACAGTGTTTACGTGACTCCCAGTTACAGTAACTCAGCAAACACGAGATGAGATATTCGCGAGATGTCTGTGAATTTGTGTTAACTGTTTGGTCACAAAATGCGTTATAAAAAGAGTAATTACGTCAAGGAAGAATTGTGTAAAATGAGAAAACATAGAAAACCGTGCTGAAGTAATGAACGACAGAAAAGCTTAGCACTGGGTTGCCGTCACAGTGATGTAAGAACTGTATGTCAACCTGAAGGCCTTGGCGTCATAACAGGATCATAGAACAGATAATGCATTTTAATGGATAAATTAAAATTAATATCCAGGTATAAATTACAAGTCGGAAAATTTATGTTTGATCTTGAATCAAAATTGTCACTTTACGAAAGATTAGCGTTAAGCGGAATAACTAATATCTTACGGGGAAAAATACTGCCTTGGCTACAAGTGAAGGATGACGTGATATTGAACTAGTAACCGTTGAGACTGGATCAACGATAGGCCTTGATGACGTTCAGAGAAAACTGAAGAACAACACACATATAACAAGTTTTGGTCGAATTTAATGGTCAGTATATGCAATTGATGTCAGTCTGATATTTGTAAAACAGACCCATTATCTGAGATAAGGAACGTCCAGCTGGTGAACCGAAACATTGGGGCACTGAAGTTCTGTGGTGTTCATATAGGCGAAATAGGAAGAGTGATGATCGATAAGAGGGTTTACTCATATGAACGAAGAACGTTTCATCATCAAGTACATAAAATGCAATGGAAGCTTGCTCAAAGGCTAGACAAGAGGCTAATGACGATAATTATTTTTTATTCTCTACGCTACCATAGTAATCTAGATGGAGTGATTCGCATGGCAACACGGCACACTTTGCACCATGACGAGCGACGAACCCAGCGCTTGACTAGGCGAAACTAAATGTGGCGATGACTCCATCCGATGAAGGAGTCACCGTGAATCAGCACAAAACGAATAATCGGAGCAAGCGACCGGGCCGGAGATCCCTCAACGTCCGCATGGACCATGGAGGACCGAGAGGAGTCTGGCAGACTTCCCGTCGGATTGAGTCGTGAATCGCGTGGTTCGACTCATCCTCCAACAATTACTTCTGATGGAACTTGTAAAACGATACATTATTGATAATTGTTCTGGTTCCTGATGTAAAGGTTGTTAGTGTGGATCTGTTGTTAATTTATTTGAAGTTACAGCTGCAGTGAAACATGTTTTATACTCTTCACTTTTCTTAATATTGATGAGAAGTTAACGGTGGTAAGCGTTGTCCGATCCTGGTGATCTATCGACCGGTGAAGTAGCACATTATAATTAATTTACATTGTAAGATCAGATTTATACTTTCGGACTCAGAATGTACCATCCAATAAACTGAAGTTTAAAAAACCAAGCGATTTATGTAATTTTTGTCAGTTATGCAGGATACTGAACGATTCAGATGTTGTATATTTATTGGCCATCCTCTGGTAGAAAAATCGACTTAGTTCGGTCTTGACATATATTTCGTTGGTTAATTATAAGTTTCACCAACCTGCAATACCTGTCTTCCGATCACGACAGTAGCAGATCTTAGAATTCTGAAGTTGTTTGAGTCGTTGTTCATGAAACTTGCTGTTTTCGTAATGGATCTCCAGAGAGAAATTTGCAGCTCATTCCAATTCCTAGCTCCCCTCTAACGTCCAAATATATCTTTTAAATATTTCTGGAAGTGTGCCCTGTTATTTTCAAAAGTTGCGTAGACACTGCGCTACATGTTGTTGCGGAAAGTATCAATACAGGTCATCTTATTGTATAAATTTTCATTTATCTTAATACCACAAAGTAATGGGTTGGCACAAATGTAAATTGTCTCGGCAAATGGAAAGATCCTTCGTCCTTGGTACCTTGAATTTCCATCTGTCATCCTATGAAGTTTCCAGTCATCTTCGAATAATCGATGTTGTATTTTTCTAGAAGACATTAGTTTTAGTAATTTAGTACAGAATATGTCTGTATTCGTCTGATAATTAAGAAAAAAGTATGTTGAATTTATGAGGACAAGCGGCAACGTCGTTGAAGGCATCTCTTTCGGTCGCTGATCTGCATGTGTGTACGTCGCTAATTGGCGTCTCTTCTTCCGTCGTAAACATACCGCGTGTTCAATACTAATACAGGCTCGACGGAAAGCTACGGCGACTAACAAAGCATCCATAACACGAAGAAACATATGGTGACTGCTGTAACATCCTAGGTCATGATCCAAAAGTACTAGGTTTAATTCACGATAATCATTAATGTTTGAAAACATACTAAAGACTGTGAAAGCATTTAAAATAATTTAGAATAACTAAGTTGAAACTAGGTCACAGATTCATTTTTTGTTTTAGAAGTATATATGAATTTGTGAACCTACGTCTTCGTCAGCTGGAAGCAGATTCAGTTAATATCTAAAATCGTTAAAATTCTGACATTCTCAGTAATCCTACGCAAATATATTCTTCTCGTCAGATTACATTCTGTATTTTGTGACAATTGAGAAGACTGACAGATGGTTTACACTTAATGCATATCAAAATATATTCAATTTCCTGGTACCACGTTTCAGGCTAATTGTATGACAAGAAGTAACTCATAATTAAGTGAAGCAGGTCTTGAGAATAATTTATAAATATGTACCCATAAATAAATATGTAACCTGTAGCCAGGTTAAAATATTCAAAAAGAGATTTTCAGTAACAATTTAATACATCATTACTCTCCGTAACCGAATAATTACAGCACTATTGTACTTAACATTTATTTTCGAAAGTTATCACGACATGAGTGGCTTATTTATGAAATTTTGTAAACTGGCAAATTATTAGAAAGGTTTAATATATAATCCATAGAAAATAGGTGGAATTTAATAGTTATATTTACCCGAATTCTTTGAAGTGTTTGTAAATCGCAGCTTAGAAATTTAAGTCCTTCTGAATTTCATGTAAATAATTATTACGAATTTAAAATTATATCATTTAATTTTATAACTCCTGAAGTGGTTTTCAAAAAATTAGGGATGAAGCGTCGAGTCTATTTTAATGGGTTTTTTTTTGTATTACAATGTTTTAAATTTTATTAATAATAAATTTCTGACTTATAGACTGTTTTTTCACTAATGTGAATTTTATTTTATTGGAAAGAAATCCACAACAAATATGTGGGTTTTCTTTTTCCTTGACTTTCAGACTCCTTTAACAGCATAGGAAGAATTGAAGCATGGGGTTCAGAAACTATAAAACAATGTAGCCAAAGGATAACTAGTTTTCCCGGGTACGAGACCTGCATACAGGGAAAACCCTCAAATAACCAACGTCAAGTAGCTCGGACTCTCGGTACTTGTACACGGCTTTCAGTTGAGTGGATGTGGCGTTTGCTGTGAGGACACAGAATTCACGACACATTTCCTCGACCATATCTGGCGGCATCTAGCCGATTGTTCCAATAAGAAAAGCGATAATCTTTTTTTTTATGCCCAAGGTCTGCGACCCATAAAACCAGTCACGATTTACGGGAACCTTAATTCGGCTACTTCGGCTTATACTCAGAATCTAGACAACATACCACAGAAATCAGCCTGTAAAGTATGCATCCCTGCAAAAACAAACCATCTCGTGAAATTCTTAGCAAATATGTGTTGAAGTGTCACGATATTAGACCAGATTCTTCTCAAATTTTCTGAGAGATGAGAGCTTGCATGTGGCTATTAAAATCTTTCTACAGTTGTAGAATGACCCTCTGTTTGAAACGAATTCTCACACAAAATTTCAAAACATTTCGCCAGATAGTTTCGTGACGTCAACTACGGTTAATGATTAAGAGGGGCCCCATCTATTCTATTGATCTGAATTTGCTGCCCGATTCTGTTTGCACATTATACTAATCCATAAACGATAATGGGCCAATATTCTCAGGCAAATCACATTCAGGTAAAGAAATAACTTGCTGTTGAACATTTTCTGAAGGAGCGTTCAATGATGCAACCTTGACACTTAATAGCTCATTGCAGAAAGGAAGCAAATGTTTCGTTCCATCCTGCGAGATAAGCCGGTCCTTCAATTCCGCACCACGAAAAGAGGCGGAAGCTGTAGATAGCGCTGTATCGTCGACAAGAAACAGTATCGTAATTCGCAGTACGTACAATGCCAAGTGCGTCATATTTCGAGGAATTAGCCAACATAATTTACACGCTTTATCAAATATTGCATACAATATAATAGAAGTACATAACGAAATGTGAAACGCTATCAAATATACTCTGAAATACAGACACACAAAAATAATGCAATATCTAAACCATGACTTACCAAGAAAAGTTAGTTCAATATGGAAGTATTCAGCACATACGAAAATAATAAATTGATTTGTGGAAATATTCATTCAGACCTTACCAAAGTTCACCAATGGACGCAATTCGCAAGTATTTGAATTCAATATGCAACTTTGACTGACCATATTTGTCAAACCGAGATGGCATTTTTAAGTTGCGGGAAAAAGTTGAATGGAAAAAGAAACATTTATTGCGTTAAATTTACGCGCGTCTCAAGTTAAACTTCAAAAATTTATTTTCTGTGGTACAAGTCCTGTTTTATGTAATGCCCCTCCAATTATACAGTAATATTTCTAGAGACAAAATATTAATCCCATCGACCTCAAAAACTAATTATTCGCCGCAAATATTGGCCGTTTTGGTATGCTTTAAAATTTCACCCCCTTTCACCCTTTGGAAGTTCCATAACGGTTCGAAAATCCAACAGA
Source organism: Zhengitettix transpicula (assembly GCA_037074705.1). NCBI lineage: Eukaryota > Metazoa > Arthropoda > Insecta > Orthoptera > Tetrigidae > Zhengitettix > Zhengitettix transpicula. The sequence continues at coordinate 50,340,888 of CM073594.1, forward strand.
AACATTCACAGACGTACGCACAACTACTCACCAGAGTTTCATCGCAATCGGATGAATGGATTAACGCATAGGGGACACGCACACAGACAGTCCTACATTCATTTATATATATATAAAATATTCATATATACATATATAATAGAATATTCATTTTTCATTGATCCGCATGAGAAGCATAAATTCAAGCATGTGGAAAGAGTGATACATTTTACATTATTTCGGACTTGTATTTAAAAATTTAATTTACATACAACTAATGTAGAATAGGATTATTTACCATATTAAGTACTTTATTAAACAAAAAAGACATAAAATGTTTACAGTTTCGAGACAATATAATTATTACTATTTTCAATCTAAAATATTTCAATATTTAATGTTCATGCTAACTAATTACACCATTGTATTAAAAATTTTAAATTCATGTATAAATGTAATTATTTTTACAAAAAATAATTTCCACAGTAGGAATGATTGAGTTGAAATTTTTTGCAGATAAGATATGGTATCATCAATAGTTTTTGATAGCTTATTCAATACACTGATTAAATTACCGTTCAAGATATAGAAGTACTGAAAATGTGAGAATACAAAGTGAAAATTTCAATCTATAAATTGTCCGCTAATTATTCATATAATAGAAAATGAAGTAATATTCACTGTCTACGTTTCTCAGAAAAATATAATCTGTTTGAGAGAGAGAGATTAATAAATTTAAATGCACCTGTTGACGTGACGGTTTCTTGTTGATGTTCGGCCGTTGTCGTGATAACTGCGGCGTCACGTCCATTGCACAAAACTTTGGATAAAAAGTTATCTTCAAAAAATTAGACGATATTTCTTAAGTAGAACGGAGTGCTATGAAATTCTAGGGGAAAACTGTATTGAGACAGGGTGGTCTAATGAATTGAATTGTACGAAAAGTTATGCACTGCGTCACGCGTAACTAAATTACTTAAGCGAAAGTGGTCGCGTTAAAATTCTGTTTTGCAACATGGGTTTTTACTCAGTCCACTCTACAATTCCTAAAAGTTTTTAAAGGGAATTTTCGAACAACCTGCATAACATAACCTGTGAAATAAAAGAATATATTGATGTTAGAGAACGACGGCTTTCCCCGGGGAATCTGTTGTAGATAAAATTCTCGGGTCTCAACCCGGGCCAATTGTTTGTCGAATAACAACGTTTCGACAGCAGGATAACTGTTAACCTGATGACGATGGCGGAGCTTGCTGTTGAAACGTTGTTATTCAACAAACCGTTGGCCCGGGTTGAGACCCGAGAATTTTATCTAGTATATATTGATGGTTTCATAGCCAAAAATATTCGCAGTCCGCTGCACAATGCTAATTCTGTAACAGAAAACACTGATTCGAAAGAAACAGTTTGAGGGGGGGTTTAACGGCTCAAACCTGTACATTCAATGAGCCACGATAAAAGGACCGTTGTTTTGTATTTGATGATTTTATAGCCAATAAACAGCGAGAGTCTTATAGTGATGTGGGAATATTGCATTAGCTATCATTGTGTGGCTCGTAGTAATTGTTTGTAATGATGTTATTTCAGATGACTTTGACTGTCAGAGTCGTGATCAGTCGAAAGCTCCAATTTTATAATTTTACTGGAAGATAATGATTTGCCTTTTTATTGGCTATAAAACCAACTATAAAGCAGCGATGGTTAATTGAAAAAGAATATTCGAACAAATGGTACAGATGCCAAGATTCTATAACTGGAATGCGGAAATGAGTGGGAAAGGCTGAAACAACGCGATAGTGGAAAATAATACAGATATAGATATGTTTGTCTACAGTGGCTGTTGATTGTGGTTATATTAACCTGCAATATAGCAAGTGTGTATGGCGAAGCTCAAGAGTGAAGAGATTCATTAGTTACCAAGCATTAGATAATAGAGTATTACGAGGCTGGGGGAAAAAAATAAAAATAATAGAGCAGGGAAAATAAAAAAGAATAAAATATTCTAGAGCGATTATTAAGGACGTCGTCAGCGGCAATATCGCAGACTGAGGAACACAAATCGCCTTGGCTTTTCTCTGCGGTTATAAGACGCAATTACACAGAAGACTGTTTTATCTAGATTGTAAGACTCTGGCTCCTACAAAGAAAAGGACACACTTTGAGGTTTTCGCGAGACAAAAGCCTGCCGAGACGCAATTACGAAGCTCGGGCAAACAAGGCTCAGTGTCGTAAGCGATCTAATTCTCTGCGGCACGCACGCGGGGATGCAGGTACGCGTATCCGGGTCACGACGAACCGCGAATGCGTTATGCCGCCCTAACACCTGGCCCGGCCCGACCCGACCCGACCCGACGCGCCCCCTCCACACATACACACAATCTCGTACGCAATCGTTCTCGATTGTAGACTTCTCACCCGATACTTTTGCAAACAAGAATCGTGCATAAATTATAGAAGTGTTACACAAAAAGCAATATCATATATCGAGATAAAAGGTACAGAAAATATTACACGAAGTTTCTGATCCCTTCATAAACATATTTTTTTAAATAAACAAAAAGGCAATATGTCAGAAAAAATGTGTATCAATTAATTAAAACAAAACATCATTACAATATGGGACTTCCTCAAGTAATATTCCTAAAAAAGCAAAATTTTATACCATACAACGGAAGTGTAAATTGACATAAACATACTTAAACAATATTTTAATTAATAAAATATAAATACGAAACGTCGTAGCAATGATTTTTGTTTAAAATAATTAATATACATTTTTCTGACACATTTTTGAACGTTTTATTAAATGATAATTGTCAGATTATATTAAATATGAAACATTTCCCCTGGTGGCATTTCTACTCCTAATAACTAACTTATTTTTCAGAGGGTATTGGTTAATTGTATACATTAAATATTTGATTTAAAAAAAATATTACAATCAATTAATTAATACATACTATTTGTAGTTATTTCAAAGTTAAATATTTTAAATAACAGATTCTGATAGAAAAAATAATTTTCATTCCGTTTAGTGCTGAACTTCGATTGAAAGCATTTCTTCTGTTTTTAAATATTTTATATATATTTAATAAATATTGAATTACAGAAAATCATATAAATTTTACCTCATAATTTCTCGGTTTTTGGTGTTTTCTGAATCGTAACATTATTTAATATTAAAGAAAAAAACATAAGCTTATTAAGTCAGAAATTTATTATGAATAAAAATTTAAAACATTAAAACACACACAACTAATTATCGGGAACTTAACATGTGTTTTAAAATTCAATGAAATGACTATTTCAAATTCGTAATAATTAATTACACGAAATATACAGAAACATAAATTTCTATGGCCGCAACGTGTGTGTAAATCGCACCTTAAAAATATGTTCCTGTAATAATCATAGATTTTTATATACTCTCTTTACCTTCCTTTATCCCTCTTTCCATTTTGAATTTCTCGTTTGACCATTAGACAACATAACCCCTTCTATACTGTTATGTTCTCATTAAATTATTACAGTGACCGCCCATAACTTACTGACTTCACAAGACAGAGGCTGGTCATTCAAGTCCTCGGATATTATGCAGTTATTTACATATTTTGGAATGAAAGGGTATTTAGTTTTGTTTCTCATCGATAACTAGCTGTCGGTATTTTTCGGTAAACGATTAACTACCAGGATTTCGGAATCCCACCTCTCGAACTTCACTGCAACTCGAAGATTCTCACAGAAATTAATATTTCACATGTGTAAGTCAACATATTAAAATAATACAAAATGCTATCTTGTTTAAAAATGATAAAATAAAGTCGCCAAATAATTTTTCAACATTGTTTTCTACGCAGTTATTTAAATAATCTGGTATATATTTGTCTTTCAAGTTTTAACAAAGACACGTTAAAAACATTTAATTTTTTCCAAACACGCTCAAACCGACGTTAATTCTGTAGCTTTAAGGAACCTGATAAACCTTCAGCCAGTGGAATGACGTGGGATTTAATAACACTTTTGTTTCAGGTGGCGTGAAAAATTTTGTGATTCCGATTCTGAACAATTTTTAAATTTTTCGTAAAGGTTATTCGTGAAAATTACCGAGAAAGTTGATTTATACTCATGGAGTATAAAAAAGTCGGCTAAAATGATTACTTTATATAGGATATTGTCGTGAAAGATAATCCGGAATTTAAATTGGGAGTGTAATTCCAGAAGTCGGAATATTAAATCGCGTATACGAAACACGCTGAGTCTTACAAAAATAATCGTGAGGTTTAGCAGATTGAAGGAATCGAAAATGTTCTTGGAAAGAATTGTGGTCGGGAAAATGTCTGATTCAGAGCAGCCTCGCTACATTTAAGGTTCTTCAAGGAGACTTTAATTCAGCATTGCGGCGTGGTGACGTTGTCCAAGGGATGTGAGCGTGTCTCTCTCGGAGGTCAAGGCTCTTGCGTAAACAAAAATACTAGTCTCTTATAATATTCGGTTTATTTATAGACAAACTAATTTAGTTGTGAGATAAGTATTGCATAAGGATTACTGCGTGGTTATGGTCGGAGCCCAGTTTCTACAATAACGCAACCCGGAACTCTCCAAGGTCTCTCTAATCCTACAAGCTGTACGAACTGCAATTTGAGACTCCATCCGACGGACGCAAACCGCCAATATTGCTTGTACGAAAGCGAAACAATATACGCTGACAACTCCTGTGATCAGTCGTGCAAAAAAACAGTGTAGAGTTCCACTGTAAAAATGAAAAATCTCTATCTTTTTCATCCCACTATACAGCTATAAAACTACAAAAATAATCAACAGTATTTTCAAATTTGTTTATAGATATCTAACGTGTTCTTGTGAAGTTATAGTTCTGTTTAATACGGATCAGCCAAGCGAAAATAAATTAAAAACATCAGCACGTTGTTAAACACCTCGTATCATTTTCGCCGGAGCAATTTTCAACGTCGTATATAAATTCTCAGTTATTTCAGAACTATTCAAAGTCGAACAATTCGTTTAGATTTCCAAGACAAATTTTTAAAAAACCTACCGTCAGGTGCGAGCTTTCTCCATCGAAACACGGGGAGTCGACCCGGGTGGCTCAGCTTGGAAGAGCACCACGTACCAAGTGGAGGCCCTGAGTTCGATTCTCGGTCCGTTCTAGTTTTTTTTTCCCCCATCCTTATACTTAAATTCAGTTTCATAGCCTTAGTGCCCAGATCCGATTGAAAGCATTTCTTCTGTTATTGAGTTAAATTAAATTAGTTTTAATCTTCTTCCTTACTTAAAGATTTTTAGCACTATTAAATATACGACAATTTCAAACAAAATGTAAAGACTTCTAAATATATAAAACTGCGGTTCGCAACTTTAATAATAAATATTGAGATCCCATACTAGACTATTGCGCTGCTTTATGATATGAAACTGTTGACATCTTTAAGCAATTTAATACTAATAAATTTTTGGGTGAACATAAATTTAACTAAAATTTTGTGATATAATACATGTCCTCCTTTTTTCTGAAATAAAAACAGCAAATCAAGTCAAAATTTAGATCCAACTAACAGAAAATTTCGATACTAGCCAAGAAGGATTAAAGCAAGGGGATGGACTGGCTCCGATATTATTTAATTTGGCTCCATTAGACAAACAAAAATAGATACAACCAAAACTATTGCATACAAGTCATCACAAATAATGGCATATGCTGATGACGTGGTAATAATATCAAGAACAACTAAAGCAGCAGAGGAGGCACATAAATAAATATGCCAAAACGGTTGGTCTAGAAATAAACTTAAAAAAAAATAATGATTCAGTCGCGCAGGCAATTTGGGAAAAAAGGATGGATGGACATAGATGGAGATGTGATAGAAATAAGCGATGACTTTATATATCTGGGATCCAAATTCCACAAAGATGGAGATGAACGGCATGAAATCAGGAGAAGAATGAACTTAGCAAATAAATCGTATTTCTCACTACTATCAGCTTTCAAACTGAGAACAACACATAGAATAACAAACATGAGGATATATAAAACCATGATTAGGCCAATACTATATTATGGAAGTCAGGGCTGGACACTAACCAAGAAAGAGGAAATAGCGATTAACATCTTTGAAAGAAAGATCCTTAGAAGAATTTGAGGCCCAAAAAATGAAAATAGCATATGGAGACAGATATGATACGGAAATATATGACCTATATAAAGAACCAAACATCGCAACAGCTATTAGATTAAAGAGAATGGAATTGTTAGGACAAGTGCAACGCATGGGAAAGGAAAGGATGACTTTCAAGGCATTATACAATGATATTGGGGGGGGGGGGGGTAAAAGAAAGGCAGGAAAACGGAGGAACAGATTGATAGACGAAGTAGAGAAGGACATAAAAAAGGATGATGGATTTGAGGAACTGGAAGAGAATAGCTTTAGACAGAGAAGTTTGCTACTACTGGAGGTCTAGGCCCGATATCAGGCTGTGGAATCATAGAAGAAGAAGAAAAAGGCTATATAGTTGAACCGTATTTTAGTCATTTAATACAATCTTTACCTAACGGATTAATTCGCTGAAACACCGAAGATATTTAAAGCTAAAGTTACTAATTTTGAACAAAATATTGCTAATCGTGTAGAGAATCAACGCTGATAATAAAAATTAATGCAATCATATTATATATATATATTAGTGTGAAATTTTAAAATTAATGCAATTGTCTTGTTTGTAAAATATAAATAAAACTCAAATTTTGTGCTGAGAATCGTCAGTGGCAATCATAAAAATTAATACGATGATAAATTTGATATTATATTAATGCAAAATGTCTAAATTAATACATGAATTTATAAAAATATGAAAACCAATTATAATTAATTTTTTTGGCGTCGATAAGTGGTTTCATATATATTTAGGAGGCCGATAATTGAAAACGTTTGGTAAGCGCTTTCATTTAAACGGCTTTGGAAAACTATCAAATTTTTAACAACCAATATACTGCTTCCGGTGATCTAATATAAAGAAAAGTTGCGATGGCCAGACTCGTGTCTTCTGCAGTAGGAACTAGCCGATTTTAGAGCATTAAGAGAAGTCTCTGGTTCGATAAGGAAATGTGATAGATTTTAGTGTACCTCTAATAATTATTAATATTGTCATTACGCTTCTTTTTCAAGTAGGTTCTTCTTATTCCACTGCATTTTAAAGATAATTAGTATTATATTTATTTTTCTTATAGTAGTCGTCTATTTGGTTCTGTAGCAAGGAATAATCATTTTCATCCCTTCTGGGAAAAGTAATGTTTCTTCGGCACCATTCGGCAGGAATTACTCTTACTCTTAGCGTCGACGATGTTTCTCCGTCCGGGTCATTGTCGGCTACGAAAGTAACGGGCCGATTACAGTGCCCTGAGGCACAAGTGCTGCTAAACGACTTAGCAAGGCCCGAATGCGTTCAACAGCCGCCGTTAATCGGTTTCGCAAGTGGGACGAGGGCTACTATTTCCGTGGATGATCCTCTCGTCCATCTGCCTCTAGCTTATCGCCCGCGGTTCACTTGCGTTTCTCAGGTCGCGAGTTCCGAAAGCTCATCGGGCGTGATTGTGTCCGTCAATCATGTCATCCGTCAGACCATGTGCGCCACTACGACGTCGTCACCGACGGATATATCTGCGACTGTGGTTATCCAACAATTATCAGCGTAAAAGTCAGCGATAGGCTATTTCTTTTGCATAGTACTTAAAAAATAACATAAGGAATACGACGAATAGATTAGACATAGACAAAAAATACTGCACCTAAATAGAGAAACATGTATTGAAATGTTATGTATTAGTTGCAGCCTACGTCATATTCCATATACATATAAAGAAGTTTAGCATCAAGAGTGCCATGAATTTTACAGAAATAATAATAATACGATATAATTATTATTTATTCTAACCTACAAATAAAATAACATTTTTTTAAAAATTTGTAAAATTGTTTTTTAAATAAAGTGACTAAGAAAAAGACTATTTAATGCGGAAAAACACCAGCCTATTAGTCAGAAAATTTATTCTAAAATTTGAAACATTATAATTTCACACACAAAGCTTCATCACTAAATGGGACCTCTTCAGCAGTACATTTAAATTAAATTCGTTATATAAAAAGTTAAGAAAACGAAATCATACAAATTTTTATAATACAATTTATAATTTCATAATACAATTAAGTCAAAATATAATTCATAGACTATTACATAAATTTTCATACAATAAATTGTATGTAATACTCTAATACCTAATAATGTTTGTAAGGTTTTGTTTTCTTAACTTTTTTAAAATTTCGAATTTTATTGAAATTCACACCTGAAGACGTTCCAATTAGGGATGAAACGTTGTGTTTGTTAAATTGATATTTTCAAATTTTATAATAAATTTTCTGGCTAATAGGCTGCTTTTTTCGCATGTATTTTCGAAAGTTAAAAATCATTTAGATATATTTAATTATATTTGAACTGTTGCATATAGACTGAGAATTTATTAAATATAATAAATCAGAACTGACTTCTGCGTTTGGATTTGTTAGTATGTGTTTTTTTTGTTGTATATATCTGAATTTATTGTGAATGGATGACTTATTTATCGTAAAGGGCATTAATAATTCTATGTACTATAATGTATGAGAAAGATTCTCCACTTTTTTGAAAAGCTCGCTCATGATGTTCTTTAACAAGCTTGACACATAATTTTTGAAGAATAAAAAGAATGATTCCAGAAAATTATACTCTTTTCCCATAATAATAAAAGTTTTAGATACGTTGTTCATAAATCTTAAAAAAGCAATAGACCTAGAATTGAACTTCGTATATTTTTCGCAAATCAGAACGGAAAGTTATTTATAGAAAGTAAATATAAATACCTGTTGATCGATAGTCAGGTCAGTTTCGATTGATCAGAAGCTGTAGATGACAGCACCTGAAATTATAAACCATAAATAATTAAACAATGAATTACGTTGAATTGAAAAGAATAATTGTATTTTATTTATTTTCCTGCAAGGGATAATATATGTTGATTCCTAAGAATACACATTTAATTATAAATAAGCAATGCTACTGAATTCAGAAATTTTATTCATGTCAATACAGATACAATAGTTGTATTTTAAATAAATATATAATTTCAGTAAGGAAACACCACAGTAGAAAATACATTTATTTACATGATTATATAATTTGTTTTGACACTACATACGACTGTTCGGCGGATCACTTGTTCCAATCCAGAATGGAATTTAAGCAAAGTAAATTTACTCCTATTCGTCGCCTTTCTTTGTTCCGTAATATTTCCTGTAATTTCCCCGAATTATACATATATATATACAAAGGGGAACTAAGAATAATTTTTTCTCCTCTCATTTCAGTTTCATAACTGATGAAATTGAGACCATAAACAGGCAACAACATAACCTTTAATAAAACTTGTTGCATTTAGAATTACCTAGAATAAAATTTGAAGTGACATCTCGCAGAACGTGGTGTAATGACATTCGTAAATAGAAACGTTTCAAAGTGGACATAAGTCTTTAGAGTATGAATTATTCAGAGCATAAACCATGGAACTGCTTGAATCAGTTCAGATTAGAGAAAAAATATGTTTCCGAAATGGAGGTCTTATTCCAGATTCCGACACTAAGTTGAAACATCGGTCATCTGCATCTTTCAGTTTTAATTTCGATGAAAATGGCTGGATGAAATCGCCTGCTCTTTAAACAAGTTTGATTCCAAAGCATTTCCCCTTACTTGCCCAATCACTCACTCGTTTTATCTAGAAGGTTCTCACAAATTGGACTTAGCAGGGCTCGTGGAATTTTTTCTTGTTCATCGTCGCCCTTGATAGCTTAGTAAGTCTGGCTACAGTGTCCCCTTTCAACACTTCCCAGATGGTCGAAGGCCGTTTTCTCACCCCCATAAAATATCCCCTGACAGTTTGCTTGGAACGGTTAACAACCCAAGATGTGGACATTCTAGAGAGACCGACCGCCTTTCCCTCTATTCTCTCTTTCAGGCTATATACAATATAGTGCTCAGCAATTTTCATCCTGACTAATTCCCCCTTATTTCGACAAAGAAGTTCTATTACAACGAAATGTTTATTCCAATATTTTATTTTAACATCTATTTTTAATTAAAATAATATGTGTATAACGACCAATTAACATTTTTTTATTAAACAAATACTTATATATATATAACTGCAAAAAACGTGTTGAATAAAGAAAGGCGTTCGCTTAGAAGGGTTCGCGTTAGAAAAGACTGGATTATGGTTAACATGTGACGCTCAACGATAGTAAGGATTATTTGAGAGTCATTCATGATTTTTGTAAGTAGAGAGTAAGAAAGAATAAAATAAATGACTGAAAGGAAAAAAAACAGAATGAAGAAACTGAGGACTATAAAAAACGAATCTAAGAATAAAGGATGAATAATAAGTGAATGAAGTAACGTGAAAAGTGAAACTAAAGGAAGGAGAATGAATCCGAAAATGGATCAAAGAAAGATTGAACAACAGATAGGAAGGAGTAAAAGAAGAAAGCGTGACCGAGCGTGACGAGTTTCCGATTCATCGGTCAAAGTAGTTCATTCAGTCTACGATTGTTATTTCGCTGTTACAGAGGAAACACTTGGAGCTAGCGGTGTTGCTGCTTCTGGCAAGTTTGGCTCGCATTTCTGATTAATAGGTACCGTCTGGCCTGTGAAATGGTTCAACGGTCATGTGCTGAATGTTTCTTTAATAATTTTTTTTTGGCCGTGGCTGGCGTAGAAGGGCATCATGTGTGGTCCTGGCGTGGTGTCTACGTGAGGCCAGGCATGCTCCTCACAGTGTGCTCCAAAAGTCACAACCACACCCCTCCCTCGAACTCCGGCCCTCTGAAGGGAACTAAGATCGCCATCAAAAGTTTACGTAATTGGAAAATACTCCGCTCGCTAATATTCTTGCGACCAAGCCACGAGTGATTCAAGGATTTGCCAATTCACGTTACGGACCATTAGGAATACCATCGATCATGGAGAATGATCATTGCAAGATGGGGCCATTAATTGATAACCACTGTTTTTTGATTGGAATTCCAAAAAAAACAACGCCGAATGGAACGACTGCATTATAAGAGCCGTCTTCTAGAATTCGCAAAGATGAAGGAACACTAAAGGGGTTGCTGGATATAATGAGAGTTTCAAGTTCCAAATAGTAGAAGGAAACTGAAACAGTATGATAAGATGTAGTCGCAGAGTTTTTAAAAAATTCAAAATTAAATTTAAAAAAACGTGAACAAAGCGTGATATTTACTGTGCATTAAATGAAAAAAACGAACAATTTTTTATATAAAAGCTGAAGAAGTGCTGCAATGTAATTAGTTCAGATCAAGCAAGAAGGCCTGAAAGGTAATTTTTAAATAGTAAATCCATTTCAGAAACTTTGGAAGTGCAAACCTTCAGAATAAAACAAAATCACGTTTTGAAGACAGTCGGAATTAAATTAACAGGAATAAAAATTGTCAATATTTATCAACACCGGATGGAAAAGAAAGACAAGACAGGACTTGCAACTACAAATGGTGTAAAATAAATACTAAGTTATTTCTGCTAAATATGAGATTTGAATCTGTTAAAAAATGAAAGAGAGACTGTAACAGTAATAAAAATATGAAAATAATAAATACAAATGCCTAGTCTGGAGGAGTTGGCCGATTGGGAAAAATTGTTTGAGATAATGTGTAACATACTCAAGTAGAATTCTGGATGAAATATAAGGAAAAAATTTAAAAATATATAAAAATAACTACTAAAATTCTGAGGCAAAAATCGAAATAGGCAACAGGTGGTTGAAAAACGAGGATGACGGAAATGAGATCATTGATTGTTAAAGAGAATGTTGAAACTGAAGATAAAAATAAGACCTGGAGATGTATGCTTTGGATTGAAAAATAGAAATTTCTTCGAGTTTTTTAATTGTGTACGTGATTAAATTAGAAATTTAGAATGTGATTAGAAGAAAAATTAGCGGGAACAAAGAGTGACAGAAACTTTTCTAGAAGTAAAACCTCGGTTCCTCTTCAACATGCGGCACGGTAGAAATAGACACAGACCTATTAATACCAACAATCCAGAACCATGTTGTGATTTCTTCTTGACTATATGAACACCAGAAGAAGTCTCATAAAATGCTTACTGGCCATCGTCGGCTGATGTCGATTTCATTTAATCGATACTGAGAACGTTAGAGAAATAACGGAATGTTGTTCGCGTTTCTACGCGAGCAGTAAAACGTTTCTGAAACATTTCTCAGGTATGTATATTATAATGTTGAACTATACAGCTGAGTGTAACGATCTCTGACGAATGACATCGTGACTGGGAGAACATATAGTGCGACAATAACAGGGCTTAATCAGACGCCTTCAGCCAGGCATAACTCTCTCCACTTGTTGCATGTGACAGATCTTCCCAACAATCGTTAACCAACTAAACTCCGTTATGATGCCGGATTCTCAGAACCGTCAGCTTTCTAGTATTCCGTTAGGATCGCTCATGGTATAGAAATCCTGTTAATTCAAACTGAGAAATTGAATTTTGTAAGGGAAAACAGTTTAGATTACGCTCATTCTTTTCTCCAGCTATTCATAAAATGTAGCGAGTACATTCACAAAATACTAATTTTCGGGAATGACGAGAGCTGAAACGGAGTAATTAAGTAGAAGGAAGGGGACGTGGGCAGTTAATTGCGGCAAGGTCGGGTACGTAGCTGCTTCTGACACATCAATACCAAGTCAGTCGAAGGCCTCAGCGAAGGAAACTACCAAGAAACAAAAGGGCTTTCAACCGCACAATAAAATCCAAATTTGAGTCTTTCCGTGTTAACCCAACTTGAAGGATCACTATTGCTAATAATTACTTTACTTAATAAAGCTAAATTGGAAACGGAAAAATGAATTTATATTTCGTACTTCAAAATTTATATTATAATCTTTTATTAAAAAGACTGATATATGATAATTTGTTAATTTTTGTATTAACCCCAATGCTTTCTTCATACAACGATGTACACATGATTTGATAATTACACGAGGGAGAAAAATTGGGCCAATTTGAAAATTGAAAATGGTTTATTATAAAAAATATATATAAAATAAATATCTCTGAAAAAAAATTTTTCCTGTAACACCGACTATGGAAATATCACCGAATATATCCCAAATTAAATAAATTTTAAATGATAAATTGTTACTCATTCAAATTGGTGACTCATGTAAACATTAAATGTAAAAATTAAAAAATTATATTATTTATTAACAAATAATATATTTTTAAATTATTCTAATTATTATATCTATGTTTGTTAAGTCAACTCAATTAATTTTAAATTCATGCAGCTACTAATTCAATGAATAACGACTTGGACAGTGCCGAAATGAATTTTTTTTCCCGAGAATATATTATTGAGAAACTGTTAAGGTTTCTTGCAAATTGTATACAGTAATACATTAGGTAGAAAGGTTTAAACAAACGTTTCGAACAATCAGACATTTCAGTAATTAAAGGGATTCATCCGTCTCTTCTCTTGAATATTGGATGTGGAAGATGATGATTTATCTGAGTATTTTTCTGGAAGCGGGAGTGGTGTGGAAGGGAAATAATCGGATTTCTAAAATTTTAGTATGGGAAACAATTATGACATGAGCAATAGATTTTTTACTTTTTATTTTAAAAATTTTAGGCGCAGTTGGTTGTTTAATAGCAAACCTGCCATCAATGTTCGATTTAGTTCAAGAATCAATTATCTACGGAAAATAAGAATAAATTAGACGTGTCACTGAAGGCGGGTAACGATTGTAGCAAAGAACACAAAAAGTAATAAAGATTTATAGCAATTCAGATATAATTTCTGACTTTTATTTTGTCAATTTTTTTTATTATTATTCGTAACAGGAGTCCCGGCTCCTATCGTCTGTTTTTGAATAAAAATCCTCAGCTATAACCTCAGGAACCATTGTAACAGACTTATACATTATTTACAGTAGGATATTATAACTAATAAATGACAAAACGAGACGTTTTTCTGGAGAGAGAAAAAAATGGGTTGTAGGGCTCACCGAGTACTCATAACCCCTGATATTATAATGTTTTTCTTATCATTCCTCTGCTTGTTTATAATTTTCCATTGCAAATTTCTCGTACAACCACACAAATTTGTACCGAATTGTTTTTGTTTTTTGTCTACCTCAAATTGTTCGTAAGCTGCTGTTAAACGAGCTTAGAACAATGTCACCAGTTTTTGTTAATCGAAGAAATTCGTAATACGAGAGTCGGACTTAATTATTAATCTAAGTGTTATGCAACGCGTGCCTTCGAGGTTCAATTACCATGAATTGTCAAACACGACACTATATTTATAGAGGCACACATGCTTGAGATAAATCGACTCTTATGATAGAATGAACGAAAAATAGCAAAGTCGACGATGACTTAATAGTTGTTTCACGAAAGAGGCGGAATAGAATTAACTTTCATATACGTCTGCGAAATTCCAAACATCTTATCATTTAACATAATACATAAAATTCAATAGATATCACCATCTTTCAAATTATTTAATAAGTAAAACAAATTAAAAAGCACTCAAACTGAGAAAAAATTGTTTTTGTGATCCAACTGTGAAGGCTAAAGGAAAAGTATTATATTTAGTATGTTTAAACTCCTGATCATAACCAGCGATTGGCTCCATGAGCAGGTTTCAGGACATGGTATTTCTTCCTGAAGTGTTATTAGACACATGTGTCACCATGAGCGAGGTCGGAGCCGAGCTATTCTTCTTTGATGGAGTGGTGTCCGAATATTTGACGTCATCTCCTCACTGCGCTGGTTCAAGGTCCGAAGTGGTCCATCTGTTGGCAGATGTCAGCTTTTATTTTTCTTCCAGGCGTGGCTTTAGGGTTCAGAGGCGTGGTGGTGAGCGCGACAATCTATCTTCACCAGGCGATTATCACATATCTTTTAGACTATTCTAGAAAAAGGATGATACAATGGAAGTCCTTTCAGTTTCTGTGAGATCATTGAACATTACTTCCGCGTCTAATATTTCCATTCATTCAATTCGTGTATTTATATCTTAATTTCTGTACATATTTATTTATTTATAATTGATTTTTGGCCCGTGGCGAGTTATATAAATGCATTCTCACATGGATCTCGGTACATGCACTGGGTTTTTATAAATTAAAACGTTGTTATTCATCTTGATTTATCCCTCTCGGAAACTTTCTAATTACACAGCGAACGGAAACTCAGATAAAATCTAGACTAAATTAGCATCGAGGAACTGGACTTCAAAGGCGTGTAATGAGTCATGATTTGGACAGAACATTACAATATCCTATTATTATTAATCATACCCTATAAATTAAAATACAATTTCTGGATTGTTCCGTAACATTAATTATAGAAATTTTTGTAATATAAAACTAATTCTGACAACTCATTAATCGAAAATGGAAAATTAGATTTCTTGTTTTTTAAAATTTAATTTTATAATATTTATCAATGTTGTGTAGGAATTTTTAGATATAGTAATGTAAATTATAATGCACTCATTTCCGTGTCATGGACAGTAAATCTGAAAATTTTCTCTGGGAATAATAAGTGTCGGTAATTTTGTGTTGTTTCCAAATTAATCTTGCGGAACTGAAAAGTCGTCACTCAGATGCGGTCTGAGCCGAGAAGGTCCGTGTCTCTAAGGGTTGCCTACTCTCATGTGTTCACTCATTCTCCACTAAAATTGAACAGAGAAACGTGTTACAGTCACTCCCGTTTTTAAAATCGCACGACAGGTAGAATAAATATTCAGGTTAAATTATTCTTCGACTAATTTCATGCTATAAATGGAAATTAAAGTAGGCTTACCTACCTATGCCGTAGGGATCATTCAAAACATAAAATTTCCAAGGAACCCATAAAAAATTTTCTCCACTAAAGTTGAACATACAAAACGTGTTACAGTCATTCCCGTTTTAAAAATGGCACGACAGATAGAATAAATATTCAGGTTAAATTATTTTTCGACTAATTTCATGCTATAAATGGAAAATATTTAGATAGGTTTATCTATGGCGTAGGGATCATTCAAAACATATATATATATATATATATATATATATATATATATATATATATATATATAAACACATAAAAGTTATATTAACCAACTCAGAGATTTTCAGTGAGACAGTTAAAAAAGGGTTACCATAACAATTTATAAAATTTCCAAGGAAACATGCAACAATTTACGTAAATTCAGTCTCATACGTTGTTAAAAACGAAATATCGGTTTACCGGTAGAACCGTATTATTTCTCGCGGCCTCTTGCTCTAAACTCTCACTTCCTCTACGTTTCTTGGTTCTCATACTTGGTCTCAGAATCTGAACAATATTAAATCTGAATGGAACCAAACATTGTCGTTAAATTTCAATTCCACAGGTATGGAATCACATATGGCGCTGACTGAATTTTATTAATTTCTTATGTCAGTCACTTCTATATTTTATAAATTGACACTATTGCATTCATTGTATATCAAGGTGGTAGAAATTTCATTTGCAACGTTAGCTCTCCTTTTATTGAAAAAATAGTAGTCTCCTTTCACATGTCAAGATGGCGGCCGCGCGGAGACAGTCAGACCTGACGCAACGTGTTCTGGAGTTGCCTGACAGGGATCCGTCTCAGCGACAAGCAACGCAACGCTGGAAAAATGCGTCCGTCCTTCGGCCAAGGCCGACGTTCTATCCTGCCGCGCCGCCGCCGAGAATAGGGCTCAAATATTGGGTCGTATCGCGGTCACGGCCCCCATCAACGAATCGTTCCACTCAAGTTCACCTCGTGCAAGAAACCTCTTTCCCATTAACAGGCTCCGAAATGAAGGCGTCAACGACACATGAAGTGCGGCAAATGAATAGATCATAACACCTCCGGTCCAATCGTGGACTTTTCCTGGACTCTAAAGCTGGTTCCTCGGAATAAAATCCAGATCACTTAAGAACTTGTACAGTTCAACATTGTCTAATGATACTTTAACTGAATATCAATGAGACCCCTGATCATAATAAGGATCATTCTTGAATTTGAAATTTGGTGAGGTTTATGGATTTAATATTTGTTTAATTTTCCATTGACTGATTTTGAGATAAAAAATTTAAAGTTGGAGTAAATGATGCCAGTGGAATACCCCTGTTCCAAACGAACGATTAAAACTGTCATTACTATTTGATTTTAATTTTCCTCATATATATATTTTTTTATCTTGAAAACTAGACAAATATTAACCAAATATCAAGGGTTCCTTTCATATGTTTTTAACTAATTCTAAATTAAACGAAAATTAACGATAGCGTAATAAACAAAAATGAATAGGCCACGTACAGCATAAAATCAAGGGAAGAGACATTGGATGCATTCGTAAAGGACTACCCGGATTTAGAGTTTGATACTCTTCCGAAAGTCAGCAACAATTCAAATTATTAAAATTGGGTTTTTATAGTGATATAATTAAAAGGAGAAATTGTAGAGGGAATGCGAGAAGGCAATTAGGTAGGACAAGATATAAAAATATTTATATTTATTTGCTAGAAACCGTTGTACTCATGACTTGAAGATTCTACGAGGCAAACAAAAAAAAATGTTTGGACAAATTTAAGGTTTGTTAAATAAATTTAAAAAAGGGTCGTTTTGGCAATTGGAAATTAAAGTTTTGTCAAATAATTTTATATATGGGATTCCTGGTGAATTATAAATGTATTCTATAAAATTATAAATAAATAACAGCCAATTTGAAGTAAAAAATATATATTTATTTATGGAAAATTAAACTGCGTTTCGTCGCTAATTTTGCGACCTCTTCAGGTTGAAGTTTAACAAAATTATGATAGTATGGTCAATCTCCCTTGACTGCCGTGGCCGAAATAAACAATTTAAAACTATAACCACCAGTAAAAACTATTATATTCTATATAATAAAATATTCTATAAAATTGTTTTTTTATTTCTCTATACAGTTAACTACGGCAATATTGTCGAAAGCTCTAATTTGAAAATAAAATAATTTGAAATTGCTTAATTCGTTTTTATTATTCCAATTGACGACTGATGACAGACATTGGGGATAATACAAGAAAAAATATATAAATTTGTGAAGTAGTACACGCCTACTATTTCAACCTACATATATTGTGTTAGTCTCGAAAAATGGAAATCAAAATTAAAAATATTCCGCAACACTTTAAAACTTTAACAAAACAGAAACACCCAGTCTGGAATACAATTGGTTTCACGTTTTTTGCACGAATATAATCTGAAAAGGAAATCAGGAACTTTCGTAAAAATCACTTTGGGTTTTCCACAAGGAAGAGTTGGATCCATTACTCTTTAAAATTGACGCGACAGATTAATGGATTCAATTATTTCGTGATAAATTCGTGCTGTATAATAAATGTAGGGTATCCATGGCGTACATATTACTCCAAAGACTTTTTAAACACATCATTGGACAAACATCTCAAAGTAGGTGTTTCTTTCCTTAATGATCTCCTCGACAGCCGAGAATGGATTTTTTGTGAGTATTTTCTTCAGGTTGGGAAAAAGGGAAAAACAGCGGTGAGACAATATCCAGGATTTACGGTGGATAGGGTTCGACTTTTATTACCTTCGAAACTGAACAGGTGTGCGTTGGCGTGGCAGAATAAAACTTTCTTCTTCGCCATATGTGAACATTATCTCTTTACTTCTTCTTCATTTCTGAGCTCATTTGGTTTATAAAACATAAGAATCCATTCCTTCCTCTAAATACTGTGAATAATTCCGCGTGCATCTCAAAAAACGGTGGTCATCATCTTCTAGGTATGTTTCACCATTTCTCCCTTCTTCAGAGCCGGTTCACCTGCATAATTGCAGTGTTTCAACTGTGGCTTCTGAAGTGTAATGGCGGTTCCATGTTTAATAATCAGTTTTTTGTCGAGGTAGCAACTCGTCAGAATTGCAATAAACAAAAACAGCGGCAAACCAGCCGCACGGTTGTGCTTATTACCCCAAACGCAGCAACCATCATGCAGGTATATTTTTTTGGACGCAACATGCAAAATGGTACCGACAAATGACAGTAGAATTTATACAGATGAAACTACTCAGAAATATTTTTTTCTATATTAGATACCCCAGTAAATGGGGCCAATTTAAAACATTGTTCTCAGTTTCCGCTATTTACACAACAGAATTCAATTTTTTTCTTCAAAGATTCTGAAAGATCTCTTCAAGAGATGATGCAGTTATATCAAATAATGAATTGACGTAACTATTGTGGTTGGTTACAAGACAATGGTCCAGTACTAGCCAAACGGTCTTACTTTCCTTTTGGGAAGAATGATTGTGAAGTAGAGTTAAAATTAACACTCAACATCATTTCACTTAACAAAATCTTCTATTAATAATTAATTCTCTAACAGTTGCCCAAGATACTACGACGTACCAGTTTCAGATTCTTTCTTCCTTACTCTGTGCTTTTCCTGTAGCCATTCAGGTATAAACCTTTAACCTCTGTTTGTTAAAATAATGATGTTCAAATTCTCATTTCTGAGAGCCAAAGTCTACGTGGCAGAATACCAACGAGATTACGGATACAGACAATCTTGAAGCTATGAAACTGCGGTCAGACACGTCCGGGTGGCCACATCTCGCTCAGACCGGAAAAAGAAGCTGCATTCCAGAGGCAACGATGCTCCAGGCCAAGACTGGCAGAGCTCCGGGGTATGAATGTTACCATGGCATTCGTCTTCAATCTGCAAGGCGTGTAAGGATAGGTCAAACAAGCATCGATGACGAAACCTAAACCTGACCTGACGGTCTCATGGTAAGCCGGCCTCAGAAGGCTAA
Source organism: Zhengitettix transpicula (assembly GCA_037074705.1). Lineage (NCBI taxonomy): Eukaryota > Metazoa > Arthropoda > Insecta > Orthoptera > Tetrigidae > Zhengitettix > Zhengitettix transpicula. The sequence continues at coordinate 50,360,827 of CM073594.1, forward strand.
AGCCGGGGGGCGTGGATTCAAATCCAGTCGGCTCACGGGATATTTACAGGTGTGCGTAATATAATCTCTCTTAAGAGGATATACATAACTCTTAGAGATCAGGGAGGAACACAAGATGTGATCAGAATTCATTTGTAGTTTTAAAGTTTGCAATTTAGTTGAGACAAATTCGCTATAGAAGGTAATACTGGAAGCCGAAAGTTAAATGGACAGGCGGTAAACAATAAATTATTGGCAATCCAGGAGTGTTCTTGTCCACTAAGCTACGGTCTTAACTGAGAACAGAACAGGGCTCAAATATAACCAATGATGTTGTCGTATTTTGAGCGGTCGTGACCTGAGCGGACAACAGTCCCTTCCTCAATCCTGACCGCTGAGCGACAAGTATAAAGTTTTCCGATGAGCAACTTTATCGGTCTTGGTTTTAAGTGAATGTAATACAAGTTTAATGCAAAACATTTCTGAAACTTATCTGCATTTATAATTAATATCTCTATCTATAATTAGAAACTGTTCCAGTGATCCGTTTAATAAATATACTTAGAAATAATCAATTAAGATACAAATCTTTTAACAGTTATATTTATCTGACGTCCTTAAATAAATGAAAACATCAACCTGTTTAGTTATAAATTTATAATTAATTTAAATTTTTAAACATTATAAAAGAAAAAAAACATTCTTAAAGTTTCATCCTTAATTTATTAGGACCTCTTCAGGCTAATTAAATTATCTAATTTCAAAATTCGTGTTTCTAAAAATTTCAACAAAGCAAGGCTGATAAAGTTGCTCTTCGGAAAACTTTATACCTGCTCGCTCAGCGGTCAGGATTGAGGTAGGTCCGCTCAGGGCACGGCCGCTCAAAATACGGCGCTCCAAAGATGTCCCATTGAATCAAGAAAATCTCTGAGCTGAACTACTGAAATAATTTATACGTCTTCCATAATGTGCAATGAACTTTAAAGAGGAAATCTTACCCAATGATATCGGCTTTTTATAAGTAATAATACTCCGTCACCGCTCTACATTGCTTTACACAGGTTTATTATTATCACTCCGTCACAGTGAAAAATATTCAATTCCATCAATAATTTTGACCAAATTCGAATGTTTGCTACGTTATTTCAAGAAGATGCTCTGTCACTTTCCATTTAAGCATGTTCCAAATGTATGTGAATTGATTAGATCAAAAGCAACAACAAATAAAAATTTGACGATCGTAGCACATAATAAAATCCGTTTTATTTGTGTAAAATAGACTACACAAACTTTGAAAGTTATAGAAGCATATCAATGAAGACAGAAAACACGACGGCATCACTGTCCTCCATCAAAGACAAAAACCGAACTTAAGGGGGGAGGTGTCAGCTTGTTTGCCTTCGATACGCTACACAAGTAACGTGTTGTTATTTATCGTGAAAGATAACCACTAGTGCGTAGCAAATACAAGCGAACTAGGAAATTGCCTACGTCAGTCGTTTTAGTCGCTATTATTATTCATCACAGGGAACACCGATTAATCCGACAATCCTCCAGTTGCTCAACACTTGCCTTATGCAACCTGCAATTCTTATTCTCCTTTACAGTCATTTTCCAGATTGCGTAACATCTTTTTAGAAATCGAGACTCGTTTCGTTTCTTATCAGATGTGATCTTTCTAATTGCAATTCTACAGCCGTCATTTCAATTTCTTAGTTTGTTGAATCCATCTCCTTGACGAGAAACAATAAATTCCCAACAAATTATTTGGGAACATTCAAACATATGCTGAGCTCTTCATTCCAGCTTGTATGATAGGTTTTAAATCAAACGATCTCACAAAAGGAAAATTTGGACTTCCTGACATTTTTACCACAATTTGTCTCTTGAGATACAATCTTAAATATGAAAGGGAATAAACCTCAATCAATAATTGAACACTTAAATATTCATTTTTGTAACAAAATATGCAGGAATAGAATGTTATGTACAGTTATGTAAGAAAGCAACGTAAACAGCTACTGTCCAAAATTTAATAGAAAGGTCGAGGTAAAACACAATAAAGTTTTAAATGCATTAAATATGAAAGGGAATAAACCTCAATCAATAATTGAACACTTAAATATTCATTTTTGTAACAAAATATGCAGGAATAGAATGTTATGTACAGTTATGTAAAAAAGCAACGTAAACAGCTACTGTCCAAAATTTAATAGAAAGGTCGAGGTAAAACACAATAAAGTTTTAAATGCATTAAAAGCGTGCATCCGGAATAAATCGCTAAAATAAGAGTTGAGATAGTGGTAATAAATAGCAAAGCTAAATGTAAATTAAAGAATTTGACTTAACTAAAGCAACTTGGAGATATTATATTAAAAACAAATATGAATTACAGTAATATAAATCATTTTAACTAACTTGAGTGTCTTCAGGAATTCATCTTTGGATAAAATACAAACTAGGAGAATTCACTGGTTCTTTGATCCATTTTCGAAAACATCTCAACGCATTTTCTTTTTAATACTAACATTTCTCCACACCAGTGATTCGTGTAAACGAAGTTGCTCAACTATTTTCAGAAGTGTCGAAAGATCGTCGTCATATTCTAATTGCTTCACTACGTACCTTTTCTAAACGTTCTCTTTCTCCTTTCGCTTTATCCATTGGTCTTTGCCCACCAACATCATCAGGTGATATGGAAGCGATGGAAACTCTTTTAACACGTGACTTGTAGGAGCAGACGAGGATTATGAATGGTATATATCGATCTACAGGACTTTTCCCGATTTTATCCTTTCAGCGTAGGATCACATAAGCAAAGGATAGGCATGCTCATGTATAATTTTAGTCGTTTTCGATCTTTGAGACCTGCTTGATCAACTCTGTACCTTAGGCGGCGACGCCTTGACACGCCTGTGAAATTGTCTGCTGACATTTTTAAATGCACTAGGCAGCCGCTTTCGTGAATGATCCAAGGCTAGCTGATGTAACAACCAAGCGATCGCGGATAAGACCGAGGCATGAATTTCCCCCCCGTGGAAAGCAACAATGGCGGGGCCAATTACACGGTGACGTCAGCCGTTTGATCGGGTGCTTTTCTCAGTATCAAAGTTACTCTGGAATGAAGAGAAAAAACGGACAGTGCAGGTAGGCTAGCGGCAATATCGGCAGATCGTGGGGGGAATGTGGAACAAGCCCACAACACGCCACCGGCCTCGACCAATCCTCGCTCGCCTCCGTTTTTACGTTTACGCGAAAGGAATGGCGGGCCCTTTTCCCGCCACGAGATCGTAGTAGTAAGAGCAGCGGCCGTTTCATCAGCCGACCACTGCATCCCGCTCCTACTTTCTCCACACACATTAGCCCCCGGTCATTTAAACCTCGTGGTGAACCAATCCACCCGTGTCATGGCCCAGGGGAGAGAGTACAAGTGAACCCACGTGGATTTACATTCATTTAGTCAATAATTGTACAATGTTCACCGAGAAAATGAATAGAACCAAAACGCACAGTAAAAAAAAAACATAAATTAGAAATTTCGTAAATGCGGTTGTCAAATAATTTGTTCCACAGCAGCCAGTTTTTTAATAAAACTAAATATTACATACAAAATAAGCCATCGCAAGAGAGTCGGCATAACCCGAATTATAAAGTACAGCTGTGATACGAACAACGCGACGTAAGAAAATTATCGGAAACATTATTTTAAGATATTTGACATAAATAAGATGAAGAAATCTTCACGTGTGAAAAATATTGATTATTTCATATCGTTTCCTGTTTTTCCCAAATTTTAAATCTTTTATCATAGTAATGTGATAAACTGATTTTCGAACTCTGTTGATTCTCTCTATTTAAACCTGAAAATGTATCATCATTTCATTTCATGATTAATAACCGCCCATAACCTGATTTCATGTTGTTGCACTTCCTCGTACCACTAATTGTGTTACATACTCGCTTTTATAATAATAAGAATGTTGCCAAATATATACAAAAGAAGTGATAATATAACACTCGAATTTACCCTGCAAAATTTCAACTTCAAATTTTTAAATTAGCGGTAAACACGGTTAATATTTCTATCAATAAGGTCTTAAGACGTATCGCTAATAGGACGTTTTGAAGTTGAACTTTTTATGTGCTAGACAATCTTTCGTGTACCAAATGTTACGTCACAGATTACCTAGTCAATGGAAGAGCACCAAATAAATTTAAAACGTACATTACTCATTCTTCTCCCTCGTCGTCGAGTTTTCACACATATATTATGACCCTGTTACTCAAAGGAATGACGGATAATTTGAACAATACGTCAAAATATTTTTTTGGTGACTTACTTAAATATGTAAATAATTTCATGTTTGTTTAATAAAAACGATAAACGACTGTATGCATTATATTATTAATATCATAAATTATTCAACCCTTTTTTAATACAGTTACTTATAAAAAATTTCTTTCAATGTAAAAGTCAAGATTTTAAAACAGTCCGTCAGGAGCTTTCGGTTGTTCTAACCATATTCATGTTATCCGTATGTCTATATTCATATATAACGTCACAGAAATTTGCTTTACATACCTGATAATTTAATCAAAATATTTCCTCAGGCCAACTTATTCTGACACGGTTATATGGATATTGTATAATTTTCAATTATCTGTCTCTAATCGACATCCTTGATATATCGATAAGTAAGTTGTTTGTGATAGATACAACCCGACCAGTTAGTAAGAGATTGGCCATTACACACTAAACATGTAACCCTATTGTAAACAATGTCAGAAAAATTTGGCGTAAGGAAATATTTTAATTAAATTATCAGATATGAAATTTAAATCTCTGTGTCGTAATGTAGTAATAAAGGCATAAACATAATTTAATTCCAATTAGGTACTTAATAATTTTACAGATGAATATGGTTAGAATAACAGAAAACTCCTGACGGACTATTTTAAAATTTTGACATTTCAATATAATTTACATTGAAATAAAAATTTTATATGAGACTGTATTAAAAAAGGGTTTAATCATTTATAAAATTAATAACAATTTCATAATTTTACATAACCAGAGCTACGGCAAGTTAAACGCTCTGACATTTAATATTGGTGAACGGTTGATGAATAAACCAGCAAGTATTTCTTTAATAGAACTTGTACGCATCTGCGCCACAGAAAAAAATAAACTGTTTCAACGGCTACACGAAGTTCAACTTCTGCAATAATTATTTTTTTATAAGTATTCCGGGCAGCTGTCATGAATGTATGGCTCAAGGTTGGTTAAGGTGATCCAGAGGACGGTACAAATATTCGCGTAAATTTCCGATTGCATAATACTGAGGCAAATCGTCTAATCTGAGATTCTGGTACAGATACGTCGAAAGTGAGACCGCACGTGATTGCAGACTAACAAAGAAGAGGAACGGATCAGTCGTACTGCTTTGATGACCATGATACTAAGGCTGCCCGTGTGTCTGCTTGTAATGAGAAGCAAGCGGAAACGACGGTATACAATGGCCATAAAGGTGATTGCCTCAGTAACTATGTGCAGCTCCTGCACACAGCATCGGCCGCCATTGTGTCCGAGGATCGCTCACATGCTCGACTGGGACGATCGCAGAGACCACCATCTTAGGGACAATGCGCCAAGGCAGTCGCAATTATCGCGGAATGTGCATATTCGCCGAGTCTCGCTTCCTAATGCGGTCGCGAAGGATTCCGGAGAATGGAAAATTTTCCACCTGGGTCACTAATTGGCATAATTGAGATTGCGTGCCGGTAAGTTGCTAATCAGCGCGCACTCTCGCTGCTCCGACATCGGTTCATTTCCGACGGCCTCGATCTAAACCCGGTCCATTCGCCAATGACTCAGGACTCTATCTAGACAATTTCAAGACGGAATGGAAACGCTTTGCTCTCATTTTGCATCTGAAGAATACAGTAATTTAGAAAAGTCAAGTTGCGTTCGGTACAAAAAAATATATCACCAGGCCAAGCTTGTCATACATCCAAGCACAAAACTATCCCCAAGATCAACAAACACCTATAAAGAAGTGTGGAAAAGTGCCCAAAGTAAACTCCAACACCAGTGGAACAACAAATGGAGAGAAGTTCACCAACAAATCAAATAATTTCAAGGAATAAAAACTGGCCCAACAGCCATCCGAAGAGACCAGGTAGTAATATCAAGAATCAGAACAGAACACTCAAAGATGACACACCTCCACATAATCAACAATAGCCCTCTACCTAATTATGAGTTATGCAAGTCCCCCAATAGTTATTAAACATATAATACGTGAATGTCCAAAATACGATCAAGAAAGAAAACAGCTACTCGACAGTAAAAACATCAATGAAGTGCTACACTCGACAGAATACCAAAGACTAATAATTAAATACCTTAAAATGATCAATCTTTACTGTGGAATATAAAGAACCTGTAATAATTAATGTATTAAGTAGTCGCTAATGACCTAGAAGTTGATGCGACTCAAAAGAAAATAAATTCTCTTCTTCTTCGGCTTTTCCCCCTTGTATAGGTTTGCCGTCTTCAATTTCCATTTCTGTCTGTCGTTCCAATCTCCCTCTTCCAAATTACTATCCACAATTATGGTTTTCACATGGGTTTCCCACTTTAATCTGGGTGTGCCCCGTTTATTTTTTCCAGGAGGTGACCATTGGTATATTTCTTTTGGCCATATTTCCATTTTCCATTCTTTGTACGTGACCATACCATTTAAGTGTTTGATTTTTCAATCCTTTTAACGACAGACGTGGTTACGTTTACTTATTTCCAAAGGAGCTCATTTCTAATTTTATCCTGCTTTGTTTTTTGAAGTCTCCTCCTCAGATAATCGAATTCTACTGTTCAAATTTTATTCTTTCGTAATTCTGTCAGGGGCCAAGTTTCTCTTCCATAACATAGAATGTTCTGTATTATGCTCTTATAAATTTTGATTTTTGTTTCCTTTGTTAAATTTTTATTCCAAATTATTCCGTGTAAAATCTTGGTAGCATTCTTTGCCATTGCAATTTTAGTTTGTATATCTCTTTCACATGTTCCTACATTTGTAATTATTGACCCCAAGTATTTAAAAAATTCACATTTTTTTATTTTTCCTGTCTCGAGTGTTATGTCTTCTACATCTTTTCCTAAACACATGTATTCTGGCTTCTGTAAATTTATGTTCAGTCCCCATTTTTTATATTCTTCCATGAGCGTATTTATCATGTATGTCAAAAATAAAATAAATTTAATTTATATATATAACCCATTGCTGCCCTAGCAACTGGGAATGGGGAGAGGTTAATTAATATTTTCTTCTAAAGTGCCAGTCAGTTTCTCATTCAGTTCTTGAGAATTATCTTAGTTCTGTTCCGAATAGATACAAAGGAACCTGCAACGTCCGACCATCAAAGGCCTCATTGTCGTAGAATATTGTGAAACCATATGCAAACATAAAGGTTCCACTTCTGACAAGCAAATCAGGAGAGAATTTCAAAACAAATGTTGTTATTCTTTTAAACTATACACAAATTACTATAAGCCCGCTAAAAATAACTCGGACTGTTTTACTCACTAGTAAAATTTGTTTTCTTACGATCAGTGCATAATTAATGGCGTAACTAACGCTTTGTACATGACATGCAGAAATTGTCCCAACCGACAATCCCTGGATTAATATATTCCCACTATACAAAATAATATTACAAGGACGAAATAACTTAATAGTAGTAATGCAGAATTGAAACTCATTATATCTATGAAACGTTCTTCGAATTTGATTACTTGAATCGTCTTCACTAACGATCGTAACATGAACTCGGCATCCAATTTTTTTCCTCGTTTTTTTTCCAACTGCATGATAGATCCTTATTAGGTTTCAAAGAGCATAGAAAATCTGTAATAGTTATTATTGCAAACCTGATGTTACATCCTGTTTTCGTCAGTTCCACCTCTTTCTTTGCGTCTATCGCTCTTTCTAAACTACTCATCTCCTTTCTTTGCCCTTTTCCCTGAGCAGTAGACTGTAAAAACCAATCCTGGGTTTTCCCTGAAAGATCTTCCTTTCTAGTCGGTCGCCCACACTTCTTTCTGAATGTTTGCTTTGGTTGAAGTCCCCCACGGTTGAGGTCGAGAACGAGCAGAGTTCAGAAAACAGGATTTTCCCAAGTCAAGTCTTTATTTATTCGTAAATCACGATGTCTACCGACGTGTAATGAAGATGGCAAATGAGTGAATCGTGCTACGTGAAAGGTGTCCAGGGACACAAACGTTACCGAAGAATATAAATGGTATATAAGGTTAACCTCGGCACTGCTAGCAACAATAGGGCCACGTTAAATTTTTAGAAAAACATAATCAATCATATCGAGATGAACTGACATATTCTCCTAAACGCAAAGAAGATAATTATGTCTCTGAATTCTTTGGCAAATGAATGAATGTAAACATTCCCGGTGAAACTTCTTACAATGCGATGGGATAACGTAAAGGAAGGAATGCAACAGAACAGAAGTGACGTCACGACGAGCTGTCATAAACCGATCATAAACTTTCTGATTCTCACGCAGGGAAGCGTTAGTGAAGCGACACCACTGTGATTCTTTTTTCGTTATCCCTCATTGTAATTTATACTCATCTCATTATTTAATGAGAAGTATAAAAACTAACTATCGGGGCGGAGTTTTGTAGATTTTAAGAAGCACACAAGTCTCCAGCTTTATGTCATATTTTAGCTACTAATAACTTTCTACGGTATTTCATTTTTATATTTCAGTGACAAGTTGTTCCTTGTGGGTTTTTTTTATCAAGTATGAAAGGGTTTTAGTGGATCTTGACACCTACAGCAAACATTGTGTTGTTTACAAAATCTCTTGCTCTAATTGTAATTCCTGCTACATAGGGCAAACAAAACGTTCCCTTAATAAAACGTATCAAAGAACATATATCTAATATCAAACTACCTATTGATAAACAATTTGTAGTATCCAAACATATTCTAAACACACATTTGATTGGCAAAATGATAAGCTTTTAGACATTGACACCAAGTACAATTCCAAACTCATTTCAGAGTTGCTTCACATTAAATCCAACATCACAGCTATTAATGTACAAACAGACACTATGAAATTCAATATATATTACAGTTTAACTTCTGTTGGAAAGACGGAGGTTAATGTTATTATTGATCAGAATGATTCGAAGGCTTACACCGCCATTGTCGTCAGGTGGACCCACCATAGCGGACGATGAATTCGTTTCAAGGCATAGAAATATTTCTTGCCGCGATTTGTCGAGGATCGAATGTGTCAAGCCTCTGTGACACTCTTTGCATATTTACACCGTCAAATCGTGCAAGACTCCAGATGAAAATATCTGGGATCCTGTCAATCTGAAGAACAGGAACATGGAGATTTTCCTCCTTTTTCGCCAGGGCTCTTCCCGGACACCGTGTTTAACCTCAACATCCTGAAACACGTATTTCACAAGTTAGCCGCTCTAACTTATTTCCTGCTGGTCCATAGGACGCTTACGTGTAACTGAGAGTCTGTAAGTCACGGACACCTGAATGAGGACGGTGGTGAGCTCTGCAAGGCCGGGCGTTAGCCCGACAGCGTGGCGGAGCTATTTATAGCTGGACACCTGCGAAGGCGAGGCTAACCTCCTGGCCACGCTGCTGCTTCCAAACCAAACAAACCTGATCTCGCCTCCGAATCATGAAAAAGACCCAAAATAATATCCTCTTCACATACGTTATTAAACGCGAAGAGCATCTCAACAATCAATCAATTGTCACCAAACAACCGACCATTGTCATGAGTCGCGAAATTCATCCTCCATCTTAAGACCATCAACAAGTGTACCCAACTATTCAACCTCATTGGAATTTGTTCAAGCGAAATAATGTAAGCCAGAGACAATTTTTATATACCTAAAACATTTAACTCCGTACCAGTACACACCACCACACGTTTCCTTATTATAGGAAGACACATTTCTTCAACGAGTATACAATTTCCAGTCACATTTTTTTCTGTTTTCTCAAACAATAAATTGTCAATAAGTTGAAAAATACATTCAACAAGAAATCGGGAACTTTCGCGTTGTCAATTATAAGTGAAACGTTCTAGAGTTTCCATCATGGTTAATTTATTGATATTGATAATTAAAAATTCCATTTTTCTCCGTAATTATTTTGTGGTGTGTCAAGTGAGTTTCTATAGGCAATTCGCATTATTATGGTTGGTATTATAATTAAGGAATTTAAAAAATGTCCCACGTGATGGTTCAAATAAAAAAAATTCCAAAGTAAAGTCCTTTGCTACGATTAAGCAAAGCTTCTACGCCCAGAATATGCAAATGAGGGAGAATGATTGACAAAAAGAGTCTATCTGCTTCCTCTGTATTAAAATAAAAATTATGTAACACATAATGATAGAAATATTATCCATGGTTGCTTGATTTAGTTATTTATTTTTGGTTATGATGCAGTAACTATCGTCTGTCTAGGAATGAAGAAATTAATTATATAACCTAGTCATTATTTTTATTGGGAGATATTGGTCCGTGACGTATAATGTCGAAAATATGCTTCATTTTTAGATGGCTTTTTTTCACTGCGGGTTTAACTATCTTACATATGCTGCTTGACTGACTAACGGAAAGTGGTACCTGAAATCTTTAAAGTTTGGAGCCTGCATTTGTTATTTTTAGTCCATAACAGGAAACCACAATCTTCCTTTGGTTTTCCTTCTCCGGTTCCTGGCGTTTTGTTTTCATAGGATGATCCGCTAAGAAATCAACCTCTTCCGGTGTTTGAGGTGCTTTAACCATCTCTAAAGCATTGCTGGTAGATGTATTTGGTGTAGGTTAGGATTTTCAAGTGGATAAAATTATATCAGTTATATGTGATAGGTATCTTTTTTTAGGATCATTCTCTCCCCGCTCTTTCTTTCTTCTTTCCCAATAAATGTATCCTCTACCCTTCCGCATCCCCCTTACAAATCCCTTCCTCTGCTATTAAAGGGGACTTGCCACCAAGTGGATTATCCTCATGTAGCCTGTTACCCTAAAAAAAGACACTTCCGTTGAAGAAACCGAAGAATAACCATAGGAATGGATTGAGATTGATTTATAAATTCATGTGACGTGGCACAATATCTTGGGAATATGGCCAATGTTATCGGAAGAATACCAGTTGATTGTTTTGGGTTTGATGGTGTGAATAGTATGGCGTCTATTACATTTCTAACAATTGGGGAGACGACGGCTATTTCCTTATATTTTCTAGAAGCCTGTCAGCTAAATTTTCTGGAGTCTCTCCCCTTCTACTTGCCTGGTTCAGAGCGAATGCCAGACTTTTCATAGGGGCCCTATAACGCCCAGGCAGGGCACCCCCATTTAAGTAACACACGTTGAATACCAACGAGCCTGGTAAGCAAACTCCTATGTGTCTCAGTATTCATCCCAGTTCAGGCCTCAAACAGTTTTATGATTTCTTCTCTTAAGAAAGATCAGGTTGTGGCTTCCAATTAACCGCAAATATATTATTTTTCCAGTTCATCTTCGATAAACAAATTATGGAGTTGTATTGAAAATCGTTGTCACGCAATTGGTTTCTAATTCTCTCAAAGTAAATCTAGATAGGCTAGTCACAGTAGGAAAGGTGCTTGGTGGGATTGAAGGGGAGCCACCACCGGGAAGTCCACACACACACTCTCGACGGTTCCCGCTTTTACGTAACGATCACCAAAGGAAACGGTTCTTATATAACGATCCTTCAGCAATCAAAATATAAATCTCAATTCACGACAAAATATATGCGCAGGTGTTTCGGTACGAAACAGACGCGATCTAAATCGGGTTCGTTACCGGAGAATTGAGTCGTCGACGATACATTACACACGTGCTCTTAATAACAAGCACAACCGAAATTTATGACATTCGGGGTTTCAATTAAACGTACGAAAAAAATCGTAACGTAATAATTTATTATTTCGTTGAGCAATATTAATTGCGTTTCCCTGAGCTCTGCTAAGTCATTAACTTCCTTTGCGGTCTTCTGTCCCCACCTCGCTTTTTAGTACGCCGATTAATTATTCCTGTTTGACCTCATGTAAAACATTTAGTACTATATTTCTGGAAGTACAACCGAGTTATTTCCGTTCTGCCACGTGCCGACATGTAAGAGAGGAACTACTTGGATATGGGTATATACACTTGAAAGTCTATTGTCAACTTCCTTCTTCGTTGCCTCTCCAATCCGGAACACTGCTTCACGCTGATTAGATAAGCTGGCGAATCAATAGCAGCTCAGGAGTTTCCACCAATCACATCAAACTGGGCGTTATTATTTCTTATTCGCTCATACGATTCACTATTTATGACACCAAAGTTTGCGTGTTCCAATCCGAGAATCTTTCTGCGGCTCAAGTTCGCTCTACGTGTGATGGCATCGAACATCTGAGAAGTTGGACGTCTCCACCAGATCCGGCTGGATCTGAACATGTCAATTTAAGTTTCGAAGGATCGATTGTTGTTGACACGAGACTTCCTCGTAGAAAAGCGAAGCTTTTTTGTAAATGGTTCCTAAGATTATCGTCAACAAGAAAACAAATGTTCATAAGTTGATTGCTGATGCAAACTTACAACAATTAATAAAGGAACTCCGCATAATATTGCCTTTGTAGAAAATTTTATATTCTCTAACCCTTTCAGATGAATTATAGAAAGATAAATGATTAATCCACATCAACTGTTGCAACTGTTGTTCGTTAACGTAAAAGTGGCGCTTGTGACGAATGAATTTATCTAAGACATCATCAAATGAAACCAGATACGATTATTTGGAGCGATGGAGTTAAAATTTTTAAAATTACATGCCTTCAATACTTAGAAAAGTGGGTAGTTAGGGAGAAAAAGTTAGTGAGACAAACGAGGAGACAGAAGCAGACATATTGAGATAAAGAAATGAGAATAAGTTAATTAGTAAGTTAGAAAATCCGTTTATTGAGGTGGATGGCTGGAAATTTTAAATAAGAAGAACAGATTCAGATTTTGTTGAAGGGAGATTTCGTCCTCGCACAACGTTTCTTTCTGGGGCGAAACCAACCAGACTCCAAGAAAATTCCATGATTTTTTTTTTAGAGTTACAGGCTACACGAGGGTTATCCGCTATGATGGCTACTCCCCTTTAATAGCATAGGAAGGGATAGGAAAGGGGGGATGCGGAAGGTAGAGCAAGGTAGCCAAGGATTTTATAGGACCCCCGTGCTATATTTTAAGGATCCTACCCGGCATTCGCCTAAAAATAATGAAGGGAAAACCTAGAGAAACTTGCATCAGGTAGGTCGGCAATTTGATCCTTGTTTCACGCCCTTCCGATAACATGAATTTGCTCTGCTGAGGGATCGAAGCATAACAAACTCCACGCCTCGGCCGAATTTGAAGGGCAGCTGGCCGACTGGTCCAATAGAATCAGCGGACAACTCTTACCGTGTGCTCAACGTCTGAAACTCCTCAAAATCAGACAAGGTGTCACGACTTATTGTCGGTAAAAACAATTAACTATTACGTTTTCAATGTCAACTGCGACCAAGTAACTTGCATGCAAATGCTGATAATTATTTAAAATTGTGATAACTGATTTCGTGGCCACCAATACGGAAACAGAGTTTTTCGTAAAATTAGAACAAAAGAGCCGTAGCAACAACTTAAGTGTAAATGTTATTTTATAATTAATAGGTTTTTATTGAATTAAGTTCTGTAAAAAGTCTAAATACAATGTAATTAATTCCTAAATGAAGAGTTAATATTTATTACAGCGATTCTATTTGACGAAAAAAATGTTATTTAACAAAGAAGTATATTAAATACTACCTCGGAGTTTTCCCTTCAGATTCGACAGTCTGACGTCAAACTAATAAACTTTATACTTTCGAGTCTTACATAAAGCTTCACTTTAAACTTTTTCCGGACTAGTTTGTTGGTTAACTCCGTAGTGACGATCTTCTGTAATTCTCCTTAGCTTTTCGTTTATGCACCATGTTCCGAGTTTTCCTACTATTTTGTGTGTTTGCCCCTATTTCAACAGGAAAGTTATTTTATTTTTTAAAAAAGACGTATTTCATCAATGACTTACTTTTATATAAAAAATCAACACTTATGGTAACAAGTGACTGTAAAGAAAAGCTCATTAAGTTCCTTGCTCATTCGCACCTCATCTGAATACATATTTAATATGCATAACCGGAACAGCCATTTATATATTATTTCCGTTGCGCAATTATCTCTTTTTAAAAACAAGGAAAATCAGCCAAGCTTTTCATTAGCAAATTACTGATATTCCAAACCGTAAAAATAAAATTTTGATTCATTATTAGTAACAATAATATAACTCAAAAGCTTTTGAGCTTTGTCAACTGACGAGTGCAGTTGTGACGCTCTAGGCTCTTCTTAACGACTGAAGAAAGGGACAAGGATCCCAGGGTGGTATTTAAATCATCACTTATTTTGTATGTATTCTGCTATCTTTCTTATTATTAATTTTCAATCAGACGTAATTTTTTTCATTATTATTAGTAGCAATTTAAGACATTTGTCGTAGTCTTTTGTCCTTGTTAATTCCATTTATTGCTATTTAAACTAAAAGTTTCCATATGTTCCATACACCTTAGTAATCGCAGTAATTTTGGAAAATGATTGGTATGAAATGGGAGTGTTAACTGGTTTTAACTAAATGAGACCAGTCTTATTTTGCAACAAGGAAAACTCAGGAATTCGCTTCTACAAAGTAAAATATTTCTCGTTGATAAATGCGTCGTTTAAAGCATTGCAGAGAAAAACGCAGATGTTTTCAAGTATTCGAACACTTAACAAGTGTACGTCACAGTTGTTCTCAGTCTTTTGAAGCTGTCATAAAATGACATATGCAGTTGCGGAAATCTCCGCTACGCAGCGGTACTTGCAACCAGCAAAAATACTTTCTACGAGGTTCATCAATAGTTCTAAAATACTGAACTACAGCAGTAAAGCTTAATTATAGATAACATTGAGTTTAATAATTTATGAGGCGTTTATTTATAGATATATCAAATCAAACACAATTCCGAACCTAATAAATATATTGTTGTAGTTCCTGTTCGACATGCTGTTACTTGATTCTGCCGCAAATATAGAATTTCAATAGAAAAATGCTGTTGTTTTAGTTGTAAAAAATTAAATTATGTTTATCTCCAAGAATACTCATTTGACAGAAGCATCAATTATTGAATTAAAAAGAGAAAAAACTCAATAATGCTCGCGAGGAGTCGATTAAACTAATTCGAGTCAATATACAATCGACTCCTAATTTATTTTTCAAAAAATAACCCTACAAATACTGTTCGAAACTACATCTGTATGAGTTAGGATTCGAATAAGGATTAATTTAATTTTTAGACATTCTTAGTTTATTTTATTTATTTAATTCAAGAAATCTAAAATAAAAATAATTCATTCATCTTGAACTGCCCATTAAAGATAGAAGTCAGTTTAATCAAGCTATTATTGATTTTTAATTTTTCCAAGTTAAAGGTAGTTGTACTGTCACACTACTTGTAAATTTTTCTTGAAATAAAATAGCCTAGGTTATATATTACGAAAAAGAGCAGGTAAACATGTGCTAGATCTTAGTATTTCCTGTATATTTTTTAAAATATTTACTGCAGAGTAAAATACTGCGTAAAAGCTACGTCAGTGAAATTATCGTTACGTGAATATTTTCACCTTCAATTTCCATAACGCCAGGTGGTGACAAATTTTCTCTCTGAAAATTAAAATAAAATATCGTTTATACTGCTACACGTTTCGAAAGAACAAAACACTGCACAATATTCATTAACGTGACAACTGCAGTCGATTTTACTGTTATAAAAATGTGGCAAAAAGTTTAAAATAAACTACATAAATAGAAGTTGTATCCAGAATGAAACTTCAATTAGAGTAAAAAATATCTATAACGTTTATAATTGGAGGGAAACTCATCAAGGAAATTTATGCTATTAATTTGATTGGCTCCAAAACCTGATGAGATTTTTAACGTCAGACGAAACTTTGTGCTGTTAAATTTTTATTTATTGTGTCTGTATTTGGCAGAATTGTCACTACATATCAATTTAAAAGACGTAAAAAAATCCATTAAAAACAATTTAACTTGTTTCAGAAATGAAAATTCTTTAAAATTTACTTACTTAACAAATGAGTTCGGATTATGAATATTTTCAAGAAGTTCCTGTACTTGTCTACAACCTAACGCTGTCGTTGGTCCTGACAGGATTTTTTCCCCCATTGACGCTTGACGTATTCGTGTTAAAAGGGAAACATACAGAACAGGAGCATCTATCAAAGCGGGTGATAAGAATACACAATGCTTGCGGATTCAGTTATCCATTTCATAACAACATGATAACATGTTTTATATCATTCTTCACTTCTGCCTAGTCTATATTCAGGACTAACACTACCTGAAGAAAACTCCCGAGAAAAAAGTTAAAAGTGGATAAAATACATGATTTCAGTCAACAAATTTTCTTTCCAAAATGTGAAAATATTTGTGATCATCATATAACATTGCGTGATTTTCATGACGTTATCTCTTAAGATAACCGAGGAGGAGCCAATTAAAAACTGGTATCCATTAGTAAAGAAATTATATTCACAATGCGCTATAAATTTACAAGACATTATCTGGTAACAATGTGAGGAAAATTACAGAATTCCAAGTAGGTAGCTGAAGTACGACACATGTTTCAATTGATTCCCAGTAGGAAATTATATGAATCCAAAATAAAAAAAAAAGTACTTTCTGATGAAAGCCTCGTAACTTTTTTAGTAGTCTTTAAAACGCTCCCCCCTCCTCCTCAATCGTTTCCAGGATCAAATTAGTCACAAATTAGTGAGACAATAAAATGCAGAATTTGTATTATATATATATATATATATATATATATATATATAAATTAATATATTCTTCTGACGCGACACGTCGATAAGAAGCTAAATTTGGCAGCAGCCACAAAATAACACACAGGAACGAAATTTTAGGGAGCACATCACAAAGAAAATATTTTGGTATCATTAATCCGAATTCTGTAATTATTAGTGAAAGTGAACATAAACTCCTTTTAAGTACCTCCGTCCAATAATAATCGAGGGATATGGTGGAAAAAAAATTGGTACTCCAACTAATAACATTTCGTGCAGTTATCAAAGAGTGAATATTTATTAAGACATTTTCAATATTCGAATGTGGAGTGAGAGGGGATACGGCGTAGCGAGAAATAAATTATGGATTACTGAAACTGGCCTACAGTAGTAGGAAACGAAGGTCAAAAAAATAGAAATTCTCGTTCGTTAATAGGACAGTAGAAAATGAACTCTACCTCCGCCTCTGTCCGCTAAATTCCGATAGTTTCAGAAGTGAATTAATCTATTGACAGAGAAGAGGAATGAGCTAACATTTGTATTTACTTGTATAAATTGAATTTTATTATTATTTAAATGTTATACGTTAATCTGACATACACAAGCAGTTTTAGTAACTAAATAAAAATCAAAACAAAATGTTTAGAAACGTTAAAAAATTGGGAGCATATAAGGATTTCTATTGAAAACACTCAGCGACAAAATATTCATCATACGTTGAATGGAAGTTATGAAGACATTATCGGTTAGATTTGCTGTATTTGCACGTAGATTGGAAAAGGCGTCTGTCAACGACGCCTTTCAGGCGAAGTCAAGTAATCCGATCGGGTGTGAAAGTTTTATCGAGAAAGATTTGCGATCACCGTCCACAAAGCCAAATTCGGTAACAATTGAAGAAATCTACATTCATTTTATTTTGCAAAAGTTTGAATTGAACGATGACGGTTAAAATACCCTCCAAATTTTTTTTAGGTAAATATGATTAATTAATGTATCTTTTATGACGATTATCGAGAAAATATTTGCGGTTTTCATCCTCGGAGACAAATTCGATAAAAATTAGACAAAACATACGTACTCTCTCACAGAGAAATACAATTCATAAATTATAAATACAACATTCTATCAAAGTTCTTGGAATCGAAAAGTATTGCCCACGTTAGAAACGAAAAGATATGCGGAATCGCCATTCATAAAGACACAGCCGACTTTAGCTGCGCTTTCATCGAAGATGGATTAAAAGAACAGCCAGTTAACATGAATCATACACTAACAAAACACTCTCAGATTTCTTAGACTCGGAAGACGTCGATCATAATTGGACGTTGGTGTTGGCGATATTAGGAGGACGTGCCATTGACGGCGAGTCGCGTCCACGACGGAGACTGAGGTTTGAATGGGAGTGGGAGGGAGGAGGCTAAGGGGGGGGGGATTTCATTTTTTTAGAGCGCCCCCCGATATATACTGTGGCGGCGCGCCGTGGCCCGATCACAAGGCTACCGCTCCGCACACGGCCTGGTGCTTTCATGCGTGCAGTATTCGCGCTCTAGTGTCTGTTCAGTGCGTTCCTAGTGACCTTCCTCGACGACCATGGTGGTAAGTGTTAAGCCAGTGCTTACGCAGTGCAGCAATAGCTACTTCCGCCCCAATACGGGACCGTCCGCTAATTCCGTATCCGCGACCGAAAACGCCAGACGCAAATCTGTTGGTTTTTTTTTATCACATACGTCGGATCTGTGTCAAAGAAAAATTGTAAGTGCCTGTGAAATTGACAATTTTTCTTTCCGTACGAATCTGTCAAAATATAAAACGGACGTGTTATCATTAAATAAAAAATTATTGTTGAAAATATTCAACTCAATTTTTTACGGCAAAGTCCTACCCTCGTTGTTAAGTTTAAATAGCATTGCAAAATATTAGAATAAATTGAATTTTGAGAAACGTAAACTGTGCATCCTTTTTTATTATCCTGTAAGTTATTTGCTTTTGCGTCAGTTGTTGCCTCCGGCCGGATTCGGCGTGCTCTATGCCGCGCGGCCCGGTGCGTTAGATTGGCGTAGAGGTCGTCTAGAAAGTCGACCGACCGAGGACTTTCACTGTAGGCATTCGGAAGCGGCTTTCCAGACGGCCTGGCGCCAGCGTCCCGGCGCAGCGCCCCCCCGAGCGGGCCCCCGCAGGTGCGCGGACCGTTACGGACTTGCGGGGCACCGTGTCTGGGCTAACGAGCGCACATCCTCTGTTTAACGAGGCGGAATGGCCGTTGCAGATGCAGAAGCAGCAGCAGAGGAGGACGGCGGCTCTTTGCTGGGCGGCGCTGTTGGCAGCGACGCTCGTGGGCGCCGCGACGGCGAACCCCGTCACCAACCACCCGCTTAGCAAGCGCTCCTTCTTCGACATCCAGTGCAAGGGCGTCTACGACAGGAGCATCTTCGCGCGTCTCGACCGCATCTGCGAGGACTGCTACAACTTGTTCCGGGAGCCGCCGTTGCAGGGCCTCTGCAGGTACACTTCGTAACCATCTTCCACTACCTTTGGATCTTCAAAGAATTGAAAACATAAATGATTGCCGTATACACGATAGATTACCAACAATTGAGTTGACGGCCGCCTGCGCAAACTGCTAATTGTTGCCAATTGTTTTTGCATTCGTTAAGTTTATCATGACGATACAACATTTTTAGGATCTGCTTACAAAATACGAATACTTTATTGCATTTAGTAGATATAATAAAATAACCATTTTCAATACATTCGTCATACGTCACTTTCTAATTTAATAATGGTTTACTAGTTACACAAATTCATATTTATTACCAGCAAACAGATACAATTGTTTTCTCAAACCGCTACAAGCACATGTCAGCTCTTGATCGCTTGCATCTTGATCAAAGTGTCTTTAAAAGCGCTCTTCACATTCAAATTTAAGTGCGTTTGCTCATGCGAATTTGACATTCAGGCATGCTAACGCGTTTAAATCCTTTTAAATTGCTCTAGTACGAGT
Source organism: Zhengitettix transpicula (assembly GCA_037074705.1). NCBI lineage: Eukaryota > Metazoa > Arthropoda > Insecta > Orthoptera > Tetrigidae > Zhengitettix > Zhengitettix transpicula. The sequence goes on from CM073594.1 coordinate 50,380,782, forward strand.
CTTGTAAACTCCTAGGTTATAAACATTTGACTTTGACGGTCGTCTCCACTCAGCATAACATTATATTGTAACTTATAATCACTATACGTTAAAATCTCTGTAAATGAGTCATGGCCGAGGAACCAACATGACGTGTCGAAAGACCGGACCATTGTTGCAAATGTGGATCTCAACCCCCAGCGCCATAAGTAGTAAGTCTGTATGTAAAGCAAACGATCCACCGGCCTAATGCTGTAATAATTGTCTGTACTTATTGTAAACATCTGGTTTAGTTGTTTTGGACAAAAATTTCTTGCTACACAATTGACAGGCTACGCACATTACGAGTGATATCCTCATGTGGAAAACCCGATAAAATCTTAAGCAATCGTTTCAACACTGTTGTGTCAACAAACTTCAAAACCTGAATATCAACATATACTCTAGCAATCAAATTTTCTGGGAAACTTGGAGATAAAGTTTCGTTGTTCTTTTTTAACCTTCCAAGGTGGAGAGCAGTTTACTACGCTATAATCACGTTGCAGTTTCAATGTCGCGAAACGAGATCTGTCGTCACTCACACTGTAATCGTATACTCCTGCGTCAGACGATCCGACAGTGATCTATCACAGCCATTCGGTTCCCTCAATTAAAACTCGGCAAACTTACACGTTCGCCGATAAAAATATTTCGTTCTGCATCATTTCATTTCTCCACAATTAAAAATGAAGGGTGTATATGCCTTAAAAATTCGCCGGCCAGAATGAATAACCAATAAAACATAAACTTACGTAATATAACACAAAACAAAGATTCTTAATATTAAGTAACTAATAATTAAATAAAATAATAATATAAAACTTCCACAAAAATATTCATGTATATATATATATATATATTTATCTCTAAAAAACGACTAAGTCGTTAAATAACAAAGACAAATGATTGCTTAATAAATTAACATTCAGTGTAAATATAAAAAATGATTAATTCTATAAAAATTTCAAAGTCATCCAATTAAATTTTGCAAACTGTCTGAAATAATTAAACGTAAAACTACAAGACATTCATGTCCATGGAAAAGGTAGTAAATATGTCAAAATTTCACAATATTTTAATTCTTACAGGAAAAACTGCTTTACATCTGACTACTTCAAAGGATGCATCGATGTTCTTCTCCTTCAAGATGAAATGGAAAAGATTCAGTCGTGGATAAAACAAATACATGGGGCAGATCCAGGGGTTTAGGTATTTTTATTTTCTGTTGGAATTTTGTTCCTTTTCTAACCAAATTAATATTTCCAATAAATACTAATAAATATTAATAATAAGACATTACTAAAGTTAGTGATATTAACTTTTTACTAATAACTAAACCTTGTAACCAAAATTGCATTAAAATCGATTAGAAACTAAAAACTTTTTCATTTGGAACTAATTAATAAACCATACATGCTGGGAAAGACTATCTGCCATTCTTCTCCCCAGCGTGAGAAACATCTAATTGCCAAAAAAAAAATATTTTAACTAACCCTTAAAGCATACTAATCATAACTTAAAAATGATGGAGAAAGGGAAACTTTGGGAGGCTCCGGTAATTTTAAACAAATAAGCCATTATAATTCATCAAATTAGTGAAACAACGCAGGTGTAACAGATATAATTATCCACAAACATACAAGTTCTTTTTTTTTTTTTTTAAATTTATCAATCATGATATTTCCGCCTTTCACAGAAAAAAAGTATTTTTCCGCCTTTTTAATGTTTTTATTGTTGTATTCCAGATCTAACTGCTTTAGCACCCCATATTTCAAGGGTTGCGTGCAAGCATTAACTCTAACCGAGGAAGAAGAGAGTTTCAACCAGATGATTGAATTCCTTGGAAAGAAATAATCTGCATCAGCAAGGCCTGGTCTGAGTCGGACAGGGAAATGCACATATTCTAGTCATTCACATAGCTGTCGGAAGAGTTCAGTCTATTTTATTTAATTGATTTCTCACCGAGATTGTGGTCTCAGACTACCTCGGGAATGACTGTTTCCAAGAAAATACAGATAAGAAGTGGCGCACATGTCAACAGTTATGAGTTGCAATTTAATGTATTATATTTGTTGCATTGTCAGCTCAGCCATTAACATTGTTTTATTTAAATATTTATTTATTTGTTTCATTTAAACATGAAAAATCAACTGCACACAGCCACAACAATGTCTCTCAGAACAGATCTGTTCCCATTAATCTATCTCTGTATATCTTTATGTGAGGTTTAAACTCAATGGACCTTCTAGAAATTTGTGCTAAAGCAAAACTGACTTAATATTGGCTGATACCATGTTTCAACTGACCAATAAATGAACCTTAATTGTGGGTCCATTCACCCACAATTATCACAACACAGTATTAAATATTTAAATATAGAGCCAAATAATCTTGTTTCTATATTTTACTCTATCATTCCATTATCAGTATTTAAAATGTTCTCATATCTTACTCTGCAGTATATCTATCATAGAAACTACAGTTCCTTTCTTGACAATTGTCAACTACAGACAAAAGAAAATATGACAATAGTTGTAGTTGCATTTGTTACCTGTGTGCAAGGAATCAATGATTGAATGATGGCTCCATGCTTTAGATTAGTTTGTGCAGTAATTTAAATTATTTTAAGAAGAGCGTTGTTTTTAACATTACACTCTATTTGTATGATCTACAGATCTTTGTGAGTATGTTAACTTATTACATTATTTTAATAATTTAATGAAATTACGGGTTTAGCATATATTTTTGTATATGATGTTGGAATATGTATTTGAAAACATTTGTTCCATTTCTACTGAAAAACTCATTTTTTATTTATTTGTACATTGTTTACCTCTTTGAAAAAGAAAATTACAGACAAAAATATCAAATCTGTTCATTTGTACAATGGTGATATGGAACTAAAAACCAATATAATGCTCAGGAAATTATGAATTCAAAATAATTTCCAAGGCAGAATTTATTTTGAAATAAAAAATCTCAATATATATTTTCAAATGAATGATGTATTTTATTTATTATGTACCTGAACCATTCTACAATCACAATTAGATTCCCTGTTATTGACTACATCAATAATTAAAACTTAATATGTTGCATAATGGTACCTTGAAATGTTCCTGCATAACTAATAAACGGTCAGTCACATTCAAACTGTATTCAAATATATACAATGCATCCAACCATCAGTAGAAAATGAAACATTTTAAGTAATTATATAAAATTCATTGAATTATGAGTTGAAGGAATAGAATCAATAATTAATTGCTGGAACAAATTTTTAATACAAAGAATAAAATACAAGTTGTTTTATACCTAATATATAAAATCAGAAAGCTATTAAAATTGATGCTAACAGAAACTAATTAGGTGCACAAATAAAAGAAATATAATTAACATGACCAACATTAACCCAAATGACTGCCTTATGACTCATGGCATAAATAGGAACATTTTTTAAGTACAAAAGAAAACTTAAAAGACAAAAGCATACCCCTACCTACAAATCTTAGAAAACGATTATCCTGCTTAATCTTCAGAGTTCATATCAATATCATAATTATTCTAAAATCAGAAAACTTTCATTCGTCAAATCATAGAATACAAAAAAAAACAGAATGAGACACAAAAACAATATGGAGGATGAATATTGAATAAGCAGTGTCGAACTGTAAATGTACTACTACTTCTTGGCTCGACAGCCCTTTAAGGACCTTGGCTTATCGAGACAACTGCCAGAGTGTCATCTTCTATGATACATTCTGGAATTAGCAGTACATGGTCAGTGTGTCGATTCTCACTCAGTCTTAACCACGACGATCACAAACATCCATACCCTTGACGGGATTCTAACCCAGGACTTCTGTGTGATGCGAGGCAATGACGCTGGCCACTGCACCACATAAGGCCTGCTCTCTTTAAGTGTGCAACACAAATTACTTGGTCTAATTATACAAAAGTGAAGTTAACATAATGTCCAGCATACTCAATTTATCCTCAAAACAGAAAAGAGATAGATGAATGAAAAATAACATATAAACTAGTGTCAGCAGTTATAGAAAGTCTTGCACCCTATATTCAGACAAAAAACATATACTATTTCTGGTTTTGTGTACTCATATCACAAAAGAACAAAATAATGTCTGGTAGAACTAAGTTATTACTTACCTCTCTTACTCACCACCATCAAGACACCGTAATAATCTGCAAAGAAAAAATTAATCCTATTAATATTAAATTAACAGAATAGGCAACTTTCTTATAAAATGTTGTAAGGTATTTTAATATCATGTAATGTTATGAATTACAAATGTTCTTATAAATATAAATAAAGTTTATTACTCATACAAATGTCCACATACTTCATATTTTGATGTTATTAAATTAAATTCCTCTGAATAATAAATAATGAATATTTAGAAATTTACAGACGATAGAATGTTACGTATGAGTGTTTTATCAATGGAGTAAACCTCATGCTTATATAATGTATTAAGCATCTTCATGGGATTATAGTAAATGTTTCTGATTGTAATAAATAAAATGATTGAATAATCTATAAATTTTAATAAGCTTTTGATAAAATATTCAGGGCACAAAACTATCTTGACAATTAAAAAGTATTTCTAAAGTACTGAACTGATTTAATTTTATACACCCTGAAATCACAGGATGTGAAGAAACTTGTACAGAGGTTACAATGAAAATATACAACAATATTATTAATCACCATTATGAAGTAAAAGTTCAAGACCAATAGATAGTTCAAGTGAAATAGTTCAAAATACTTCAAAAGTTCTCAATCAATAATAATCAATTGTATAATAAAAATAGAAAGACATTTGCATACGAAATTGTTTTTTGTCACATATTTAAAGAAGTGTTGAGGAATTGAAGATCAGTAAAAACATTCTTAAAAATATAAAGTTATCATCAACAATAATAAAAAGGACATGGAGTATTACTAAAACTATTTGTGAGGAGCCATAATGAATAACTCTGGGTATGAGATGATAGTTTATGTATGTAAAAATTAATAAAATAAAGAGATAGTCCAGAGTAATGAGTCTAATAACATATCCTTTGACCTTCAACTATATTGCTGTTTTATTTTTACTAATCCAACATTTTATTTACTCTGCACATTCCTTCACATAATTTGCCAAGAATCTAATGTCTTGATCTGATTAGAAATGTTTTCTTCGGGGGTAGGAGTAATTGCAGATTTGAACTTTGTGACAAGTTTTCCTGTGATATAAGCATTCCTTATTTCAATAAACGCATAAGTAATAGCATTTTCTGCACTTTAAGTTCATAAATTTTAATACGATATCCCAATTATTAATATCATATATATTTATATATATGATAAATCAGTTAATGACCTTTTACAGAAAATATCTTTTTGATAGAAATTGTTATGTGTGTAATAACATACATTTTGTATTGAAAAGAAATTTTTATTATTTTGTCAATGTCATACCCTTAATATATATGATTACATATAAGGACATACATACATACATACATACACACACACACACACACAGATATGTGTGTGTGTGTGTGTGTGGAGGATTCAAGAGAAAGAAATTGATCTTAAATTATATGCATTTTGAAGAAGTTTTAAATATTCAGGGTCCTTCATAACTTTCAAAAATGAGATAAACTAGGAAATTAAGGCAAGGATTGTGCTGGTATTGGATGTTACTACTGCCTAAATCATATTTTTAAATCAGGAGTAGTGGCCAAATTAGTCATAACAAAACTATACTAAACAATGATAATAACAATAGATGTGTATGGGAACAAGACATGGCCTTTTTCGAATATGGTAATAGTAAACATTTGGGAAAGGAAGATATAAAGGTGCATCTATGAACTACTAAAGAATAATAGTTGTTGGAGAATAAGAATGAACAATGAACGGCATTACTTGTACAAATGCTGATATAAAGTAGCATATATAAAAATAAGAAGAGTGCAATTGGTGGCACACACAATGTGTAGTAAATGAGGGGCAAGACAGGATGGAAGAGAAAAAAATTAAATGGTTGGAGAATGTAGAAATGGTCTAAAAGAGTTGAAAGTGTGGAGGAGAAGGAAACCAACAGAGAGACGGGGTCATCAACTGACCTGTCAGCAGACAATAGGGAATTGGCTATTATTCTTACAGATACCATGGCTGTTGGAAGGGTGTACAGAAAAAATGTTATTTATTTATTTCATTTTCTAGTATTGAAGTACAGACACCACATGTTTTATCTATTTAAAGACGTAGAAATATAAGTAGATGTACCGTATTAGATCAAAATTAAAGCTTAATTTCGATCACAACACATGGTCGGATGCGAATTATGTAAAACGACGCCATATTTTTTGGATAAACCCTTTATCTAAGAGAAATTCCAAAAATAGTGTGTCGAAGTATAATTGTAATAATAAATTATACCTTGAAGTGAACTTTGAATAATCATAAAATATAAGTATAAAATTCCTTCAACGTATAAAATATTTTATTTCGTTTGTTATACAATGACTCCGCAAGTACATATCGTGGTTACTTTTGGAAAAGTACAACCAACATAACTTCCAATATCAACTAATATCATCATCGAACCTAAAATACAATTTCTAAAATAATTATAATTAAAATTATTTACTGTGGCCCTAACCATAAAACACCATTCAAGTTTAAATAATTAATAAATTGATTCAAATGTAATATCATTAAATTTTCTCCATAATAATAAATATTACGAGGAATGTAAACATTTAATGATTCTGTTATGTAGCAAATTTTAGCTAAATAAAAATTTACCTTAATTTCACATACCACTCCACAGTGTTTTTATTTGGAAATAATGGTTGAAAGTTTTAATTGTAAATGGTTAAATTGATTTCTTTCGCTGATAATGGAGTTCGACCTGAAGGAAATTTAATTTTAATACATGATTTACTTCCATCTAAAGATGTAGTTCCATATATTTTTAACCGAGTGAAAATGCAACTTAATATAATTATAGGTTTTTATTTTTCCGTGTGTTATACGAAAAATATAATGCAGTTACTTGTTTTACAATATAACTTTTTTTTATTACGAATAAATCAGTAATCAGAATACATAGTAGTCTATAAAGGCAATGTGGTAGCTTAAAACATATTATTTACATAGTTTACATTATGCCATGATGAGATCCCCTCTAACTTAAAGCCCCGACTTAAGTCAAGATTTTAAACAACATAAAATTACATTGAAATATTAGATCAACCACGATTAAGTTTCGCTAAGAAACAGAATATTGAACTTATAATTCGTTCTTCTCCACATATTTTTCTCGATTTCCCTTCAAATAATCACATGTGTATACTCGTACAGTTGGCGGCAGTGTTTAATTAGGGCAGTTTTCTGGAACTTCAATTCGTAAATTTAACCATTAATCCAATAAGAGACGCGAGCATTTGAAATCAGTTCAGGACATATTTGATATGTAACTCTGTTCATTCTGAAATTAAAATTTTACCGCTTTGCCATTACGATTAAATTAACCTAAACCTAAATTTTAGTTCTTACTTTAGTTGGCGTCGTAGAAAGTTTTTTCAAACGAAAATATTTGCTGTTGACTTTATAGATGTTACTTACTAAAGAAATTAATGATGTGTTAAAGGAACAAAAAATTCCTGGCATGTGTTAATATATAAATGCGGTCTCTTTCTCTGACAGTCTTATGATGGAGTAATTGCCAACACTATAAAAATTAAGTTCTAATGTGAAAACACAATAGGTACTAATAATGTACAATTTAAAATTTTTATTTCATTACCGTTTTCTTCAACAATAAATTTCAACTGTTAAGAATTTATTGTAAAAACAGAATTATATTATTCATTTTATAGTTGATTGAGGTAGCAGACAAATCTAGTACAAAATTATAGATTACACTACAAGTTAATAGTTAGACAGGAGAAAAAATATACAACAAATTGGTATGAAATTTGCGGGGGAGTGGGGAAAACTACTATTTGAATTTGCATAGATGGAAACTGGGATTTTAAGATGATAAACGAAATATCGGGTCTATTTCAATATGAATATGTTTTTAGCCTAGCCACATGAAAGAGATAGTCTCTGGACGCGACAATTGTGGACGTGCACAGGAACTTATACGGCGCGCACGTGTTAAATCAATCTTTCTCCTATTTTTTTTTAACACGAGTAACATGTTTTAAAGCAAAATAAACAACAATATGAGATTTCATTTTTATAAGGTATCAATTTAAATTTTGCGATTTTAATCTTCTAGATGATAAAATAAATACACACATACACTAGGAAATTGACATAACAAAACTTGTAAATTAGTTTTAAAAATTATATTATATTTGTGGGAAACCGATGTGTTTGTTATAATTTTATTAGACCCAAATTAAACGTTCCCCTTCGTTGATTAGGTATATATTTCCCCCTACGATTGTTTTGTCGCACAGTAATGCAACGTGATTTTATTAAAAGTATATCTCCTTAGCTTTAATAATTCTGTGGGAAATTAATGTAACTCTTCAATTAAAGTAAGCTTTTCTTGTTCATTCAATGTTTAAGGAATGTTTGCCATTAATTTTGCGGACTTTGAATTACTATATATGTATTAATAGTGACGTTTTCCCATATTGTAATTTTCAATTCATGTAAAATAAAAACACCAAAATTATACTGTTTATAACAAAAAGTATGTTCATATACATGTTTAAACAAGCTGAGGATGTCCGTTTTTCTCAGTAAAATTTGTTCTACTTTTCCATTTGTTCAATGGCCATTCTCATTCTGCTCTTAGAAAAATTAAAGCATTAAGATTTTCCGGTTATATAATTTTTGAGGCAGTTGGAAGACAAACTAATCACACATTTAACTAATGAAATATATACAGTTGAGATATGAATCAAACTAGTACACTATAACAAGAAAAGAATAGTAATGGTTCAGATACTGTTCAAATAATCCTGGTAGAATGTATCACATAGATATAATCAGTCCTGTTAAAGAGCTCAAGTTATTCAACATGTTCTAAATTAAATTATTACATACCAAATTACAGAAAAATTATACAAATTTTAAAAAGTATTAATTTATTTAAAAATATATTACAAACAAGAATCATGGTTTCTTAAAATTTAATATATATATATATATATATGACACACAAGCGAACATTCCTTTTGTCTATAATTCTAAATGACTAGATCATTGTAAAAATATTTAAGAGTTCATAGTCTAACAGTGCCCTAAAATGTTGTCTCTCCCTTCATACATAATTCAATGGAATTAGTTCAATACAAACACATTAATAGCAGAATGGTTTTGCTGTATGTAAGAAATATTTACAATAGATTAGATATTCTATTTCTTAGGTAATAATTCAACTATTAAAAGTAAGAAAACAGCTATAATTTTAATTATAAATAAATTTATAATTGAACATTTTACTTTAACATAGCTTTGCACAAATATAATTAAAATTTTCTTTGAAAACAAGTTTTCTATATCTAAAAATAATACTTTCAAATATTGCATTTCTAATTTTTTTTTAAGTTTTAAGAATCAATAATAATTTAGAGGCAACAAACATTACATAATCAGAATACGACCAAAGTAATATACTTCTTTAGTATTATTACAACACATTAAAATTTTATATCACATCACATAACTCAAGCACTTTCATTTCTCCAAAGGTAGTTTGTCGGAGATTACAGCATTATAAATTTAATAAGGAATCTATATGTGTAATAACATATCTAAAGAGATTAAATAATATTGTTATAAAAAAGGGAGAAATATTTAATTTTTTAATAATGAAACTCCATAAAGTGTTCTGCTAGTGAGGAAAAAATATTTAAAATTTCTATCTCAGAAAACAATAAGTTATATTAAATATAATTTAATCACATATATGAATACTGCACTTAATAAGCAGAGTAAAACACTATTTTGTCATTTGCTTAATTTGTACACAAACTCTATTCTCAGCTTCCCAGAGTTAAGATTTCTGAAGGAAAGTAGGCTTGAAGGTAAAGTTTCAAAAACTTTCCAATACAGTGTAGGTTTCTTCCTCTTTTTACCAATAATAGTGTTGACATTTAAATAAATTGATCGAGTCTCTTAAAATATTAGTGCTTTTGTCGATATAAATCCATTTGAAGACCAGCCCAGTCTTGAAACTGTTGTTTAACGGTTTTCTTTTGCACAAGGGCAGTTGCTGCTTCCTGGAAGGTCTCTCTATTTCTCCGAAAATACATTTCTGCATCCATTTCAAGTTGAGCCAGCTTTTCTGGCCTGAATTCATCCATAGACACCATTTCTGATAGATATGGATTGAAACGGTAATATTTGCTCCTTGGGAGAAGATCACTCAACATTGTGTGGACAGCTGAAAGTTGAAAATGTTAAACACTAACTGACTCATTCTAGATTATTGTGAAAATTAAAATAGTACATACCTTCAGTGTCTGTAGCACTGTCAAGAATTTTTAGAAATTTTGTTTTCCATGATGAAGATGTGTTGGCGTTATTCGCTATTTCTTCAACATTTATAACAGGCTTACAGCGTCCAGTACCCATAGAAATGATACACTGAATTGGACTGCCAGGCCACAGACGTTTTGCCTCGTGGATGGCAACTGCACATGGATTATTTACTAAAATACCTCCATCCTAAATTCAGAAACAAAACGTGTAAATAATGCCTTGAAGAAGACATTTAAAGAGTCTGTCACTTTGACATGACAATATCCTGTGTTATTTAAGCTGTATTACAGCTATAACATAAATAAGAAAGTTAAAATATAAACTATGGAATAAAAATCAAAGAATATAAGACACAAATAGTGAGAATTATGAAGTTTTAATTGGAAAATAAAAGTTTGTTACATAGTATTTCTCCTGAAATTGAAATTATCCATACAAGAGAGACAAAACAGAAAACAAAACATAGTTTCATAGCATTATTACAAAGAATTTGTAATAAAAACTTGAGAAGGGAAACTTTTTTCTTCTAGTTCTATATCAAACTTCGAAGTTTTAAGATATACAAATATTTTTTGTAGCATTCAGTCTAAGCTCAATTGTGAAGTATCATTTTTCTATAATTCCCAGATGTTTATTTGCTACAATTGAATAATATTGAAAACTTCAAATTATAAAAAATAATATTTGTAAAAGTAAAGTATAATTTAATTACAACACATATTGATTTATATGGATTGAAAAGAGAATGTGATTTCTCTACATTTACCTGGTGCAATAAGTCTCCAAGCTTACATTCCTCAAAGTATGAAGGAGCTGCTGCAGAAGCTCTTGCGGCTTCCCATAAAGCATATTGGTGACTGCCAAAGTATTGTGATTGTATTTTATAAGAGAGTGTGTAATTTCTAAAAATAAATGCCATTACTTGTTCTTTGTTGACAACTGCTGAAACTGCAGCTATCTGAAAATTTGTAACTATACTTAGTGAACTAGTATGACTGACTACAAAAAATTAACTTTAATATAAAACCTTTTCTTTCTTCAAGAAGTGAGTTATTCCTAAAGCAAAGATAGCTTTTCAAAATGAACTAGATATTATGAGGCTTATTTCTTACAATCAATTAAGTAATGGCAAGAACAAAATACAATACTGGTATCAGGAAGATGTGGCTAATAAATTAAGGGTGTTAAAGATAAACACTAGATAAACAAAAGTTGATGTATTAAGGAATAAAAACTAAAACTGCTAGGTATGTATAGCAATTTATTAATGGACTAAACATACCTTGGGACATTGAGGATCTCTACTGGTTTTTATAAGAATGGTTTCTCCCACATATTTTCTTAATAGCTGCTCCCACATTTCAGTACTGTAGTATGCATGACTCCAAACAAGACTGCTGGTCCCAACAATGGGGTTCTGCGTAAATATTTTAGTACTCATTTCTTTGTACAAATCAGATACCTCATCCAATGACTTCCTCTGTGCACCTATGCACAAGATCGAAAGTTAGCCTAAAACATTAAATTGTAAAGCTGAAGTGTAAGAACACAGAAAAACTTACCCACAACACATGCCAATATAGCACCAGTACTCACACCACATATATAGTCAAACATTTCATGAACTTTTTTTCCAGTTAAATCTTCTAATCTCTTCAACATTTCAAGTACAATCACACCCCTGAAATAATTAAACACTTAGCACAAAATAGGTAAATACATTATCTTATCAAAGAATAACAAATTCCCGAATATGCAAATATCATTTCAAAACACAAATATCGTAAGACTGCAAATTATCCTTTGACAATGCCTCCATATAATGTGAAAGGAAAATATATTTAATATAGGTGCTTTGATGGCCAATATAAAACTTACAATTTTTGGGCACAGTTAGCCACTATTACACTCGTTCTTCCTTATTCTTACACTGATATTTATTTGAGTGTAATACATATGTGTTTTTATTGTGAATTAATATTCAGAAAATGCACCATTTTTCAGAAATGGAATTATTTCAACAGTCAGAAAGAGAGAGCTTACACATTTGACCTCATATAAACTAAAAGAGGTTACTTAAATGAGATAAAACATAGAAAAAAAATAACAGTTATGTAATTACCCATTTCATATCAGGACAAACAGTTTAATCTTATTTGAACAATTATTTTAAAATGTTATTCATAACTTATTGATCATAAACATAGTTTTACTATACAGTTTTATATATTCTGCTCAATAAATTGCAGAAACTTAGAATTAAGAAGTTTAATTGCTTAATTTTAATTTTACCTTATACCTCCACCATCTATAGACAATATTCTTATTCCTTGGTTAGGTAGAGGATCTACATATCCCAACAACGTCAAAGATTCCCGGATTGCAGCCAGAGTTTCTGTATCTTCAGTTTGTTGACGGATTCTCAGTAACAATCTTATAGCCCCTTCCTGCAAAAAAGGAAACAAAATATTTCCCCAAATTATAATTTACAAATGGCAATTTTGATGTAAATTAATTATGTAAAAGTTAAAATCAACAGTTTTATGCAGCAGGATATGATGCAGTTAAGTGGATCATTTCTGAGAAGAGAATACAACACTATAAAATTTCTGTTGAATTCTCTTCTCTGAATAATTTATATTGCATCCTTCAATCATGTAATGCATAAATCAACACCTTAAGAACATGTGTCCATTTTAATTTACTTTCCTACACAGATTTATAATTTTCATGGATAGGGAACAGAAATAGTAAGTTAATGGTTTATCTGTCACCATGTCAGACAGAAAACATAAATCTCAAAATGACAACATTTAATATCAGGTCCAAATATTAATTAGAATTTTTCATTTCTGTAAACATAGAACTTCATCGAAATCATGTTACACGACACTTTAACGGTATGTTTTAGCCTAACATAATTAATTTGTCTCTCAAAGACACATTACTTTCTAATAAATTTCCTATATGAATCAAACTCTCATGATGTAACTACATTAATTCTTATACAAAATTAAGGTACTTTTTGAAATGAATTATACCTTGACTGCCAGGTGCTTCACTCCTGGAAACTGGTTCAGGTGGTTTGTCAAATCTCCAATTCGTTTCAGCCTTGATAAAACACTTTCTGCATTTTCAATCAGAGATACAACATGTTTTGTTCTGGATCTAATACTAGGCTGGAACAAGTGCAAATAAAAAGTTTCTCAACAATTAAATTCTTCACTTCACATTATGAAAACAAAGGTGTGTTTGTGTGTAAAGTTTTAATTTCAAATAACACTACTACTTCTTCCTGCAATAAATGAATATTTTTGTGAATGTTTTTTTATACGAAAATATGTATTATGAAATTTACTTACTTCAGATACAGAATCACTCTTGCTTTTCCACTTTGAAATAGTGTCTTCAGGAATAACAACAACAGGTTTCTGGTTAATTTTTGTTTTGAAATCGTTTAGAACGGTTGTCAACTTCGTCGATACTTCTGCTTTGACAGGCTGCTCCTTAACAGCCTGCAACTCTGGTTTATCAAGCATACTAGCCCGGTGCGTAAAGGTTGAAGCAGAAACATTGCTAGATTCTGGTTCTCCACTTTGAACATACACTGAAGAAAATTTCTGTAGAAATTTAATCCAATCCTTGTTGAGTACAAACAGGATCCCTCTTTCGCTTTGTGTTTTTGATAAGTAATCTTTCAACTGGTTTAAAAGTTTCCATTGATTAATTGACATATTTTTGTACCAATAATTTGAGGTTTCCTCTTTTACCACGTCATTAGTATGTCGGGTTGCTTCAATTCTTTTAGAATTGCTGAAACATAATTCATTATTGAAGATATAATCGGTTACTGAAAACTATTATTATTGAGCTTTGATCGAAACTTTTAATCCTAAAATATCATAAAAATTAAAGCCAAATATATAATATATATGTTACTTAAGTTGTCAGTGTGATTTCTGCTTTCATTTGGACACAAACAGTTTACTTCATAATATTACAACTTACAATAAAATATAGTAAATTCAAAGCGACTGACAGTTCAGCAGACGACAAAACAACACAGTCCAGGATTTAAGATCTTTGAAAGAGCATACCACATCTTTGTCAACGTAGCAATAGTGTTATATAAAAATATACTAAATTACATAAATTAACAATTCAATTCGCTATAAAATACTATATAATACATTTAAAAAAATTACATTTGTGTGCAGACGCAACGGTTGTATCGAGCAATATGCTTGCTCACAGACATAATAGTAGCTTTGCAAGCAATAGCACTAAGTACGTTTCTGTTGCATATACGAGAAAAGACTGAGCACAGCCTCTTCCGGACTATGCGAAAACATTACGTATTTTAAGACGCCAAGGTTACGTGTGGCAAATTTTACGCACAACTCCTCGTGCAACCTTGGAAATGTTTTCATTAACTACTTCATGTTTACGTATAAATGTATGAAATTATGAAGAAATAAGTAGTCAAAATTTTTAACAATTTAATGTCAATCAGCTGCCCTTATGAATTGCGCTTTATTGCGTGCCTAAGTATAGTGCAAACCTTGAACAGCTGCACAAAACATTCTACGTCACATGAAGTTGATGGCGTGATAGACTATTCGCCAATAGGAGAGCAGATACCGCTCCGCCCATGTCTAGTCAACACGTGCGTAGGTCGCGATAATAATATTTGGCCTCACAGGCTCGGAATTTTTTCGATGTTTACAAGTTACTTAACAGTGTTTTCCTCATGATCAAATGCGTAGTTCGATAATGATAAACAACGGTATCAGGTGGCCTGTTATTTGATATTTACGCGAGAGTATTAACTATAATCTACATCAATTAATTTTTTTTTATGATAATCAATTAATATTATTCCATGAACATGCAAATGTCATTGACATCGCCATCAGATGGAACTGTAATCGCCCCTTTTTTTGCTTTTCTAAGTTTCATCCATTGTTATGAATCGACGCAAAAACTCTGCCGTATAACTGTGAAACATTGTCAAACACTCAATTGAAACATCTTCAAGATGCTACTTTTGTTCCATTGAAAGCGCTTATCTTGTGGACAGCAATCTCATTTCCTAATTGCAGTCAATGTGATGTTCAGCACTTTTTTTAAAATACTTACCTTATCTGCCAGCTTATGTAATTTCAGTTAACTGTCATCCAATTCTATTTTATGGATTTTGGTCACCGTTTCTGCCATGGTCACTTCATTTGGTTGACCACTATTATGTTCATCTTGGCAGTTTGTACTACCTGGTTTGAACTCTGTTATTCAATATTTAGGTTGTACATGAAGGGGCAGATTCCCCCTGAGTAAATTCTAGCTCAACTTCATATTGGTTGGACTGAGACCTTTCAAATTCACCGAGAGCATTTACTATTGATGGCTGTCAAAAAAACACTAAATAATATAGCATCTTTATAAGTTTGGTACTTCAGAACACTTTGGTTTCTCAAACGATATCCCGCCACCTATACATCTTGTCAGGCACTTCTAGGATTACTCACATAGATTACAAGGTAAAATGAAACTCATAATTGATAAATGCAATTAATTTACTGCACAATTATATAATATGTACAAACAAATATTTGAATAGAACACAACTTCTACAGTTCAGATTTCATATTTGGTTTTTAAATTAATAAATTCCTCTTCACTGCACTCCTCATTATCTTTGCAGTATTCCATGAGTTTTAGGATCCCTGAAAACAGGTCAAAAAATAATCATTCAGTTAGAAAATACGACCAAATACCCTTGTACTAGAAAAAATACACGTCAACATATAACAAGAACTTTGAATGGTTTTTCGGTTTCCTGAAATGCAGAAATGATTTTCATTATCTTCAATGTTGCAACATCATATTATTTTAAGGTATTTTTAATATAAATAAATACAGAGAAACAATCTCAGGCCTGCAAGTTTCTACACTACAAGATAGTTTTAACCCTTTGCACTCGAGGGCTCCATAGCGGAGCCCTCAATCTTGAAGGCACATTTTTAATGGCTCTGCTCCAGCCCTCGAGTGCAAAGGGTTAATTCTGTAATTCTTAAGTGTGATTATAAAGTTCTTTCTGAACATGTGCACACTAAATTCATTATGGCCAAAACATTTGGGAAGTAGAAGAAGCAAACTGTTTTGTGGAACTTGTTGCCAAGCAACAATCCACACCCACAATCAACTTCTGTTTGTTAGAAAAACTAAATTATTTCACATCTGTTTTTAATTAATAAATCAGTTAACAGACACACTATTTTTATAATAATTTAGATAATACCTGTAGAAGATACAAACATGTATTGAAACATTGTAATGCTATAAATAAATAAAGTGTCTGTAAAAGGTCATTTCCACAGATATGTTACACTGAACACTGGTGTCACAGATTATGTTCCGGTTAATATTTTTGCCAAACTGCCACAGTAAATAAATCATTTCACAAGTTGAGAGAACTGTGAAAATGAAACTAGAAAAGGCGGTCTCAAAAATTAAAATCACCTTTATATGTTTATTGTAATTATACTTCATCTATCCTTAAAATGACCTAAAACATAAATACAAGAATCAGACTTAAAAAATGATTGAGAAAATAATCTCTGAAAAGGGAGCCGTGATGCCTAAACATTAGGGATCCATTTGTCTACACAAGTGTATTAAAATAGAGTAAGTTTCAGCTTAAATTTATAATTGAAAAATATTGGAAACCAAATTTCATTTCTTAAAATAAATTATATCAGTTAAATAAATAAATGTTTGTTTTCCTGTTAACAAGGTTTAAAAAGTCTTAAGATTTAAAATGTGAAGAATTGAATTATCCTCTACATCTCACTTTGACTTAGTTTCAAAATTCAAGACCAATGGAAATAATAATACAACCTTCTTTATCTTCTGTTGAAAAGAATAATGTCAATGCTCCAAATCTTCTCACATTTGACAATCCCAAGAGATAGGAGAAAACTGGAGTTTTTTTGGTTATGAAATATTTTACCAAAACCTGTATTATTTCACTTAATGTTTTACTCTCCATGGAATCTTGAAATATGTTTCTAAATTCAGAACCTGCAATTCTCTGAAATTGAAAATAATTTGTAATTATTAATTGCAAACTTCTGCAACAAAATAAAATGCATCATACAGACATCTAACCTGCAAATACTGAAATCTCTGATCTGAATGATGCTTCAACTTATTCCATGCTGCTAAGAATTGTATTGAGGATGTGGGTGGAGGTGGTATTTTCATATCTACTTCTACAATATCAACAATACTCTCATATTTCCCAGTTTCAATACTTTCATGAACTTTCTTTGTAATAACTTCTTCTTGTGTGCATTCAGTAGTATTGTATCTCAGTGTAGGTGCTGCATTAAATTTAATTAGGTTAACATTTTCTTCATGAATTTCCTGAATCTCAATTCTCTTCATTGGTTTCTAAACAAACAAAATTATATTTATGTAAAATAACTGTTTAGGTTCACTAGATAATTGTATAAATTTTTCTCAGGATAATTATGTAGTTTTTCATCTAATTAATGAAATAGAGGAAATAAAAATGAACTATTGATTCAATTAATATACATTAACATAAAATACAAATTAAATCATTAAAATTCATACAAAATTTCTATCACAATTATGTCATTTCCTTTGAAAAGTAAATTGAAGAGCGGTATTCCCTCACTTCGAATATAAATTTGGAAATTCTTTTAGCATCTTTACTTAATACTACTGCTATGTTATTTCGAAATTTGCAATTTTATTTCATTTACCTTTGACCGTATATGTGGAGGTTTGTGTATTGGATGGACTAAATTGTCCAAAGTTGCCGATTCAACGCTATCATTGTGTTCTTCTGTCTTTACACACGGTTCACATTTTATTTTCACTCCTGGTACAGATATATCTGCTTTTCTGGTTAAATTGTAAACCTCTTCTTTTTCATTTTTAATGTCTTTGACAGGAACTTTTGCAAGTACCTGAAGTATTTATGATATTAAATAGTCAACAATATATGGTAATGAATTAATCATTTAATGTTCAATAAATTTTGAGTTTTGTTGGTATAATAAGATGTGTCAATTCACACGAAAATGGTGAAAAATAATTGAGAAAGAAGATTTGCAATAAGAGAAAATTTCAAACATCCACAATTATTATAAAATGGCTAATTAGTTTACAATAATTATACAATTATTAAACAAATGAACTTGTTAGGAAGTTCTAGGATACATGGAATGGATACATTTAATAAGACAAATTATATTCTAGTTACATTTATCCATATAGATATTTTCAATTGGTTTTGTAGTGAATGAAAGATATTCAAGGTTGTTATGTGTACTTGCTGAATGTATTATGGAAATGAGTAAATATACAGGGATTTTTAGTTTTATCAACTGACTTTTTTTTTACAGAAAAGCTATCCTAAACCAGTTGAAAATATTTTCTGTTATCTAGAAGCCAATCAAAAGTCTCATATTTGATCATATATTAAGTAAATAAAGTAATTGCAAGTCAATCGAGAGTAGGTACACAATTTATTAATAAATTTCTGGGTTTTATATATTACAAATAGATCCAACTAAAACAGATACCTTATTTGAATTTAACTTCTTCTCCAGTTTGAAAAGTTCAGCTCTAGAGGCTGTGTTTTTTGGTTCTAATTCTAAGGTCTTGAGGATGTCGACTTTAGCTTCTTGAAGCTGATTTAAACCTACACGAGCTAAAGCTCTTCTCTGAAGTGCCTTGACATAATTTGGGTCTAGCTGTAGAGCTGCTGTGCAATCTGTTTCTGCGGACTTTAGACTGAAAGTTAAATCTTATAATTTATTACTATAGATCAAATCAAATTATGTAAATTCAATATTTACATTTGACAATACATTTATCTGAGTGCAAAGTAAATCATTTTAACTGGATATGAACCGAATCCTAATTATACAAATGCTTTGAAAGTGAGCAAATAAATTATGAGACATTAAACACACATTAATGGGAAAAAAAGATATAATAGCAGAATTTAAAATAGTTATATTTATCCGACTTCAATTGAATCATATATGAATAAATATTTATTTAAAAATATTTCTCAAAGGTTGGTCAGTTTATTCATTCATGCTCAGTAAATTGAAAGGATTTATAAGAAACTATATGAAAATAACATACTCATTCATCTTTAAGAAACATAAGGCACGATTAGCATAAAATATTGCATCCATTGAGTAACATTTTATAGCTCTGCTGTAACACTCAATGGCTTTCTTCCATTCTTGTGACTTCACATACTTATTTCCCTGAAACAACAGTATAGTAAAGATATGTGAAAATTTTTAAACATATAATATAATTGAATAAAAGGGAGATTAACTGAATTTACCAATTCTTTTTCATAGTTGGCTTCTTCCCTACAATGAGGTGTAATTGAGGAAGAAGTTTTCTGTGGCTCTTGAGCATCCACTTCTTCACAAGCTTTATCCTGGAATTCATAAAAAAAAATTATTATAATGCTGTAATCTAAACAAACTATTTCATGTAATATTATCTTGAAACTTAATTTACTATTATGACAAAACACGTTGAACATCGACATATACATCAATTAAATCCTAATTAAAAATTAAATTATTAAACTAAAATAATATATACATAATATTTAAACTAATCATCTGTTTTTAAACTATGTCTATAGTTAACAATGATTTAAAGCCTTCTTTTATACATTTTTCTATATATATTTCCAGAAAAATAACACTAAATTATTTGTCATTTCGATATATTTTCTAATAATTTCAAGAATTAAAAGATTAGCACAAAATTTCATTTCTGTGAACTACTGCTACACTTACATCAAAGCTATCAATACAATTATTGTACAAACCACGTCAAAATTGTTCCATCCTGAGTAATCGTAGGATGATATTCTTTTAGGCTTTTCCTGATTACTTGTTTTTGACTCTCTGATATTCTCGTTTGACATTTTTATAACTTTGTTACGAATTGGTGGTGCACCCTGAAAATTAATCTTTTGAATATAAAACTGATAGTTTGAAGAGAGAACACAACTAGCAAATAGAATTATGTGATTAAAATCATTAAAGCAAAATAATAAATTTTCTTATTCTTCTAGATGTATTAAAAACTCTTCCTTCATTAAAGAAGAGATTTTCAGGATATATCAAAAGCAATACATTAGTTATTGTTCATTCACTATCTCTAGTATTAGAAGAATTCATGTGCATACAAGAGATTTTCTGATATCCAATGAACCAGAGGACAATCAACTGAAAGCATGTTATTACACAAAGAGTTAGAAGGAAGCAGTAACAGTTGTGAATTGTGTTGCATTTGACAAATTCCCCAAAACAGTAAATATATTGAAGTATATTCCAGGTTCCTTATGGTTTAAAGCATTTCATATTGGAATAGTGGTATAAATATTAGCAAACAATTATGGTTGTATCTTAAACAAGGTAAAATATTTAAAATCTGAGCAGTATCTAGAGAAAGTTTTGAAGAAGGTGAAAACATAAATCCAATAAATGTAGTGAACTGTATATCTTATATGTACAGTAATAATACACAAGGATTCAAATGTTTGACTGTAATTATAAACACAATTCTTCAAATTGTCTTCTATCACCATTATGGGCGGCATCGTGTGTTTATCATTATACTGGTTTATATTGCTCAACAATAATTTTTATTGCTTCCTGATTGAAAAGAAGTAATGAAAGTATGTATCCTTGTCACTTGTGATTTGACTGTTCCTAGTTTGTTTCTTGTCAAGGTACACTTCTGATTG
The DNA here is from genome assembly GCA_037074705.1 of Zhengitettix transpicula. Taxonomy (NCBI): domain Eukaryota; kingdom Metazoa; phylum Arthropoda; class Insecta; order Orthoptera; family Tetrigidae; genus Zhengitettix; species Zhengitettix transpicula. The sequence continues at coordinate 50,402,144 of CM073594.1, forward strand.
ATATCCTTATTGGGACAAGGAAAGAATTCAAAACACAGTTACTGATTGTACCTTCATAACGACATATCTTGATCATGCAGTGGCTTCTAGTAGTCCAAGTATTTAGTAATTCACATAATTTAATACAAATACAGAACACAAACTATAAACACTGTCATATTTACAACCAACACTTCATTACAATAACTATACATACTTCCTCTCCAGAAGTAGCTTTAAGATTTTCCTCTTTTCTTTTCATTTCTGCTTCCCAATTCTTTAGTTCTGACAAATAATTCTGAACATCTTTAGCATTATCACGGATTTGTTTCTGAAGTAAAATTGAATCCATAATTCAAACCTAAAAGTAAACAAAGATTAAAGTGTGTACTACTTTGAAATTAATCATTTAAATTAACAATTGCCTAATTAACAACAAAAGTTACTACAATAAGGGATTGGGTTACTATATTCATAAAGTGAAACACTGAATCATATGACTGAACAATGAATTTATGCTCTGAAGCTGAAAAGTCAATTCTTTATGGCTGGGTTGTCTCAAGTTTGAGTACAAAGAATATGTAAGAAATTGCATAAATTTAACTAATGAAAGTAGGCATTCTCACTGTATCGTTTTAAGAAATGATTATAGGTCTATTTGATGAACCGAGTAAGCGTAATTTCTTATTATATTCAACACAATTATATTACGTGTAAAGGATTTGATTGTTACTACAGTTGCTGTGCTGACCGAATCAAGAAGCTATGTAAATCTCTCCAGCGTAGACATCAGTATACGTTCACACGATTTATGGAATTAAAGGCAAAGCTACTTACGCCTCATAGAACACAATAATATTTGCGATCCATTAAACGTCAATATGAACAAAGGGAAACATTTTGTAACCTAACCTCCTGCTACTTCAAATCTGGCGTCTGTTTACCAAAGATAATCATTAATTGCAAATAGAATACTCTCCTTGGATTCATCATAGTGAAACTAAGTATAAATACCACACAACGTTTCTGGAATCCTTGTAACTTTCCTCAAGTGCGAAGAAGAGCCTAGAGTGACATAACTGCACTTGTCAGTTGACAAATCTCAAAAGCTATAAATACTCAAAAGTAGAATAGAACTACCGAGAAAATGAGATATTTATTGATCAAAAAGTTTATTCGTCTAATCTATTTATAATTAATAGGAAAAAACTTGTCACATTTATAGTTTACAAAATTCAACAAAATACCGATTTCTTCCTCATTAAGTAGTTCCATTGTAATGATAACATTTTTGTCATATAACGTTTTGTCGCTCATACAGTGGTGTTAATTTCGATTTAAACAAATCTGTTTCCTTCCTTATGAATGAAATCTATATCCAGAATTTCGCATTATGGAGTATGTCATACATCGTTGGTTAGTTTATTGTAGTTGTGTTATTTATAATATGGTTGATGTTCATTGGCATTTATATTTTGTAAATTCCTTTTCGCAGCGGTTTTAAATATTATGTGTACGTCGTGTTTCACTAAGAAGCGTTGACTCTTACCTTTCTTTTGCAATTAATATTCCCCGATTTCACATGCAATTAAATATATTTTCATTTTTTTATTCCTCAAAATAAAGATCGATTTTAGTATCTTCGTTAGACATCATTGGATGTGATATTCATTTGTTTACAGTTAAAAAGTCTGCCAATCCAGATACATTTGTTAGAATATACTTGTTGTGACGTTTATGAAATGAGTGGCGACGAGAGAAATTTCGACGACGAAATTGCGAAAATAAGAGATCGTTTATCGTCGTCTGGTGAAGACAGTTGTTCAGGCGAAGATTCAAACTCCGATGATACAAATGAGACAGTTCTAAAATTGGAGGAAGCATTACACTACAATGAACTTTCACATCAAATGCTTAACAAGTTGGAACTAATGTTTATATTGTATCTCAAGAAAGCTAAAATGGATATGGAAAGAAATAGTGTCTTGATTAAAAATGCTCAAGCGACTAAGGCGAATGAAAAGTTAAATTCTTTTCGACAGTTTGGTATCCCATATTTTAAAGATACGAACAATTTCTCTTACCCGCAAAATGCTGACACAGTTCGTAGGTTACAGTTAAATGATATTTTTTTCCCCATGTTACATTTTCCACGCGTGTGGAAAGATTCAGAGAAGGTGGTTCTTGAGAAAGTGATTAGAAATATGGAAGTTAATAGACAAAGTGAAAATTTAAAACTTAAAATACTAGAAATCCAAAATAAATTGCCTTTAGCGAATGGGTCCGAATTGAAAGTTTTAGGATCAGAAATAGACCGTTTAAAATGCATGATTTCTGAACTTTTAAAGAAATCACTTATTCAACTAATTCAAAATACAAAAATAGAGTATGATTGGGAAACTATATCCACTCATTTTCAAGGTTCCCATACTCCGAATGAGTGTCGTTCAATGTGGTTTAATTATTTGCATCCTCAAATAAATCGCACTGAATGGTTGAATGATGAAGATGAAAAGTTAGAGTCACGTGCGGCAGATAATGATTTTCAAGATTGGGATACTATTGCATCTGATCTTGAAACAAATCGATCACCCTTACAGTGTATGTGTAGATATCAAAGATTTTTAAATGAAAAGATTTATAAAGCTGCTTGGGTGCCACAAACTAACAAGATGCTTATTAATGTGGTTGTAAATTTGAGGATAGGTGACTACATTCCTTGGACAAAAGTTGCATATAATTTACCAAAGTATACAACATCACAAATAATAAACCGTTGGCAGGTGATTAATCCAATTTATAAAAAAGGCAAATTTACTAAAGAAGAAGATATGTTTCTTGTTGCAGCAATAAGAAAATATGGTAAAGATTTTAAGACTATTTCCAATTTCTTTCCAAGAAGGAATACTGTACAATTATCAAATAGATATAAAATTTTATTGAAAAGAAAGCAAAAGGGACAGAAATGGTCTACTGAAGAAGACAAGATTCTTTTGGAAAAGTTTGAGCTATTCGGTAACAATTGGAGCATGATTAGTACCTTCTTCATAAATCGTAATAGAACTCAAGTTAGACAGAGATATGTAATTATTAAAAATTGGCTTGAAAAGAATAAGTTTGCAAAAGCAGGAGTAGATTTCCCATTAACTAGATATATGCCAAAAGGAGATACAGTTGAAGAAGATTGGAAAAAAACTGTTCACTGTATTAAGAAGAACCACGAGTCATCAGTAAAAGATTTTAAAGCAGAAGATAATGATCTAGAAGATATAGCTTTCACCCATTTGAGAAAACAACTTGATTATGTGCCAAGTAAGGGTCGAAAAATCAGGAATAAAAGAACTCTTTGTCCTTTAGAAAAGCAGTATAATGATGTTTTCCGCTGCTCTTATGCTCAACCAGGTGGTAGATTGAAGACAATTTTCACTGAAGAAGAAAAACAACAGGCTTGTGAAGCTATGTTTCATTTTCAGTCTTATTTTTGTTCAACTCTAAATCTTCCATCTGCTTCAGAAATTGAAACAGATGAGATGTTGATGCCAATAGATAGATTAATTTTAAAACAATTTAAATATTTAAATAAGCCAAGTGGAGTATGCAACTTAGATTTGAAGTGTTTGCCATGTAATATGTCACAAAATGATAACATGCTTGACTTTGATCCAGAAAATTTCCAAGTGAGTAGTATTGTTTTTAATTGTGAACATAAAACACCATGTATGAAAAATATAAATAAAGTAGTCCTATCACCTAACCATACTACATTGGTTGGCTTCCGGACCTACCTCCTATGTCGACGATATTTCTCAAGTGTCTTGGAAGAAGAACCTGAGAAAGATTGTGAAGTATCCACATCTCTGTCATTATGTAGTTCGGACGGTGAAGATGGAATTTCAACATGGGAACCAAGTGAACACTTTATTAATGCTTCTAACTTGTGGATGAAAAGAATTCAATCATTGTTTATGTGGCCTACAGCAATTGCTTCCCAAGGACCAGAAACATGAATTCAATAAATATTGGGGAAATTGTTTCATGTAGATAAACGAGGAAGGAGACAGTTTTTGAAAATAATCTTGTTACTGTAGGAAAATGAGTATTGTCTTTTTAGTATATCAATGTTGTTTATGTAAGACAATATACTCAAATGTTTTATATAATTCTTTTGAATTTTCTTTTGGGATAATGAAGAATGCTGTTTTATTTTACAATGTGATTAAAAATTTATTTATTTATTGTAATGATTGTCATTCCAAATTATAAGCAAAAATGATTCAAAATGTCAAGTATGTTTAAGGTTGTACATTTTGCTTACCATAGATTTACTTAATTACTCTCAACAATAGTTATTAGTTGAATCTTAATCATTTTTGTGTTACATATCTGTGAGTGATTTCTGTTTTCATTGGCCATAATTTACAATTGTAGTTTCTCAGGACTACTGTAGCGATTAAATCCTGAAGTGATATTGTGTAGAGATCTGTCTTGTAACACAAGAATTAACGTCCCTTGGTGATCATAATGACAAAAATCTCAACAGTTGGTAGAAATGTCTACATATTTTAAAATTATATTATTCTAAATTAATTTCTGGTTTTTTTTTGGTCTGTTATATAGGTTGTCAATTCTTGTGTTATAGTCTTGCAGATGTTAATTTTGTTTCTGTTATCATGTGTCTTGTAATTGATATAATGGAATGTTTTGAGTACAATCTAGGTTTATACAACTTACATTTGTTCTGTAGTTGTTATTGATTGAATTAATTACTTGTAAAAGCTTTGTCTGTTGATTGGCCATTAATGTGTCACTTAAAGTGTTATTTTTTAAAATTTATTTGTATTCAATCATAGTGGACATTTCAGGTATGAACTATTCTCAACAACAGATATCCTTTCTTGTGCACAAAGATATGAAAAATGTGTTTAAGTGAAAGTAAATCACAATTCAAATAGTAACATGTATATGAAATTCAATTTTGTTATGTAACAGTTAGTCAACTTGTGCAGCTTTTATGTCTATTTATTTTACTAAATTATTCTTTTCATTCAGTTAAAAGTTAACAACATTATTAATAATTGCACTATATTTTATGTAAAATTATAATTAGATTTCAAGCCCTTTCATTACTTCACTAAATTACTTTTTTGAAGCCTAACATTTAACAATTGTTATTCCCATGTTTATACTTCATCCCAAAAGTTAAATGCAACCAACTGTGACTCGTTCACATATAAGTCCAGTAATATATTGAACAAAAAGGAAGCAAATGTTGAGGCCACCATGGCTCATCAATGTTCAAAAAATTGAACTGAATATATTAATATACTTGCCTAAACAGATAGTACATGAAATAAAAGTAAGTCTGTTGGAAAACCAAATCCATCAAATGCCCTTTAATAGCTTACCTGCCATAAAATTAACAGAAAATTATATGGTCAAGTTTTGCTATTTACTAGATTAACCAAAAGCCAAACAGCTATTTTCAGTTTATTTGACTGATAATACCAACTACACCAGTCCATATTTGGCAGTGCATGATTTGTTCATTTTACTGTCTAGTCAGATCTTGACTTGTAGTTCTCAAAGTGTTTGCTGTTGCCTTCCACTGATTATGAGAATGGGGCCCAATGCTCTGCAATTGGTTTTGTGATGATTCCTAGACTGAACTAAAAAAAACAGCAGCCATTCCCTTTCTAGGAATCAAACTTGGAACCTCTGTTGTGATGCAGTGACTCTACTACTGCACAGCAGTTTGGCTCAGTGTCAAACAACGAAGACAGATATATTATTAAGTATTCAAGTGGATAATTTAATTCAAGCATTTGTATATGGACTAGATTTCTGTCAGCTGTTGTGGCTTTCAAGTGTTTGCAGCTATAAAAATGCTATATATATATATAATTGTGATATTGGTATGTAAAGGAAAAAGAGATAGCTTACCTGAAATTGAAGTACGGTGTAGTCGCAGGGAACCATCATATCCTTACTATTATTATTATATATAATGATGTGACATTGTTGAAATAGTTCAAATATTTAAAGAGTTGGTCAGTGGCAAACTTGAAACTGTTTGTCAAACTGTATGAATGAATAGGTTACATTATTTTCAATTTTGTCCTTTATTACATGGACAAAACAATAGATTCAGCAATGATAGATTGGTTGAAAATTTGTGAACTGTACGTAATTTCTGGGGTATTGTGAGGAATCGGAGCAAGTCATATGACTTGATATGAAGTCATTGAAATTATATAATATCTAAATGATCTTTCAGTTTTAAATAAGATGAATATGACAGTTCTGTAGAAAACTACTGAATGCAATAAAAGGTTTTACTTGATTTATTTTTCCAACATCAATAGTTTGATACATGTGTATTAATACAATTTTCTGGAAGTGTGAGAATGATAAATTACTATCCTATAAACAAATTTACATTTATGGAATACAAAATCTCAATATGTGGAGACTGTTAGTTTTATGGGAACTAAATAACAATTTTAAGATTTACAGACAACATTGACAAAGACGAAATATTTTGAAATGAATCGATGGACGATTCCAGGAAAAGTAGAATTAATTTTTGCTTTTTTACTTTGGTGTATTGCATTTAGTACATGTGCGAACTTTAGTTTGTGCATGGATCAATTTAAATTCAAGTTTAAAAATTACTTGTTAAATAATTATATTACAGGGTAAATAAGTGAGCCGCATACAAAATTAATTTTGCCTTGTTTTTTTCCAAATCGAAAAATTGTATGAACGCTATCGGGTCCAATTTTTTTTAGGGTAACAGGCTACATGAGGGTAATCCACATGGTGGCAAGCCCCCTTTAATAGCAAGGTGATGGATTTGAAAGGGGCGATGCGGAAGGGTAGAGGAAGGTAGCTAGGACTTCACATACATGAATATGTAACTCCATAAATATATAGTAGACAGGGAACTTCAGAAGCCTATATCCAATTGCCCCTCGGTTGGATGGTGTAATAAACTATATAAATAATAATTCTAAAATATATTCCAGTATTGTTTTTTTTTCGGTTACGGCATCCTACGATTAAATTATAGATTTAATATTAACTTTATAATTCTAATCATACTGGTTACAAAAACAAAATGCTAACAAAACTTCGAGGCGTTTTACAATATATCTTATAGGCGCTTGACGTTTCTTAATTGTTTTTATGACAAGTTGCATCGGTGTTTACCCGCCAACTATTATGATTGGAAGTTTCACAAGCTTTCATCACTGATAAGCTAATTAAATCGAAGTACATAACTCAGTAAACCATTCAATACGATACTAAATCGATCTTAGACATTCATAATACCAAGGAATATAGCACGAAGATGAAGCTGTCGGGTAAATCGTGTGTTCTACGGATAATTTGACAAAACAATTGAAATATGAAATTACTGTCTTCTATGTGAGAAGTCATTATTGTTCTTCATATTAGACTAGTGACAAGCCATAGTTAATTTATTAAATTATTGTTAATTTAAGTAAGTTACATAATGTCCATCAATAAAGAAGAGGTTTTAGCAGATTTTCAGGTAAACAATTATTTATAATACTGATTTTAATGAAGGATGCTTTGTTAATGTTGAAGAAAACATTTTTTGGTGACATTGAACTTGTATGAAATTTGTAAAATGTATTTATGTTTTTAGGCTTGCACTGGAATTGAAGATGTCGCCGAGGCAATAATGCACTTAGAAGAAGCAAATTGGGACCTTTTGGTAGTCATAAACTTGTTTAGTGTTATATCCGTAGAAATTTCGTGTGAAGATACTAATTTTTATGAATATGAATTTTACAGGCAGCTGTTAACCGTGTCATGCCCCAGGACACACAGACACTACCTTCAGAACTTGATTCTGATGTTCATATGGTTGAAGATGTTAAACACACCCCATCCCGAAAGTCTAGGTCTGGATTTGATAGAACTGCAAATTCATTTAGTGAATCAAATCATACTTTACCGTTTCGTTTACCGATAAGTATAAGTGCTGATGTGATTCCACTGCCATCCACTTCTCAGGGACGTGATTCAAGAATTTTGCACTTTCATATTCATTACAAAGACCAAAATGTAAAGTTGTCAGTTCCAGATACAGGGACAGTTGGTGAGTATAATTGTAGGTATATTTTCTTATATTGGTCATTGGTTTTGCCTGTAAGGTATTTTGATTTTCTGATATTTGAACCCATTTTTCTTCTTATATACTTGTGATTCATATATGTTAATATTACATGTCAAACAATTCAGCAAATGAATGTAATAACATATGAATTAATATTATTGTTTGTTCATCTCATTTCATAGGAATATAGTTATTCATAATATTTATTTTGTTAAAACTGTTGAGAGGAAAGTTTTGTTTTTCATTGAAATATAATATGTGTTTTTTCAAAATTAATAATAAGATAAAATAGCTAATACAGCAAATGGCTATTTATTTTATCAAAGTTTTTTTGTTATAATGCAGTGGTAAATAATATTTTGTTTTAATTAATCCAAGTTGATATGTATTTGTAATGAAATTTTAAGAAAATTTGTGACCATGATTAAAAATAGAATTGTCACAAAGGATTTACGGTTGATTAAAATAGATGACCTCCTATCAACTCTTGTACTTATTACACAATTTATCATTGTGGATACAATTCCAGACATTTTGTCTTATCCAGTTTTTGAACCTCACATTTTATTTATATTTGTAATCATATAGTTATTTCATGGTATTCATGAGTTTGAAAAATCATTACTTATTTGTTTTACATACAGTGACAACAGGTAAATTAGGAGTGTAAACCAAAATTGATTTACAATTACTGAATTTTACAATATGAAATGGCTTTTAAATAAGGTTAATTAAATAAAAAATATGAAAAAACTTAAACAATAATAAAATGTTTCATAAATGATTTTTCTTTCCTTTTTTGTAAAAAAATATAGATTGTGAATTAAAATATACACTAATTATAAATTGTGTAAAATGGCCAAAAGTCAGAATTTATTAACAGTATAACTTATAATTAAGTACAAAATATTTCTTCATTGTGGTTAGGGGATCTCTTCATTTGTTTTGAGTCAGTTTTGAATATGTTTAATTTGAAGTTCACTATTTTGTCTTTTCTATTTTAGCCTTGTAGCAAGTAATTTTAGATGTATTACCTATTTTCCTCTGTAAATTATTATTTGATTTTCTGAAATGTTAATGAGAAAACTGCATTTCTTACTGGCTTTCACACATACTACCTGCAGAGTCACAGCAGCCATACGTTTTTATAAACCTCATTTGTGAGGAGCACTAGTAGTTGAAAATGGATGGATATTCATAGTGGTGTTTAGTGGAAATTTATTCATATCCTTCTGAAATCCTACATAAATTTTCATAGTGATTGATTCATTTTGAAATGCCTGATGATGTGTTTTAATGTGGGAGAATGTAATACAAGTATAAACATTTGTGCAGAGAAATATGTTACACTGGCTTACTTTGAGGCCCTCATATTTGTGTGTTTTGTTTAGACTTGGAAGCTGACAGGAAGCACTTCAGAAGAAGACATACAAGTTATAGTTTATTATTTCATCATTGTTTTGGAACATTGCCAGCTATATGGAATATAATTAAATAACTTCATTGTTTCTCAGCTTACAGAATATTTATAAAATTACTAATATGATAATTATATATTACTTAGGTGTATATTTTTTGGGGTAACTAAATTCCAATTATGTATTTAAATTGGTTATTACAGTTATATAGAAATGTATTTAGTGAATAATAATGGATGTTTTTTTAAAAACAAATGGAATTATTCAATGTGTTATAATATTTCAGGAGAATTAAAAAGCATGATAGCTGGACAGTTGGGTGTTCCTATTTGTCAACAGAATCTTCAAGGTTGGCGGAATTATCCCAAATCAGATTCAGTTAATTTGAGTAGTCTGAATCTGCCAAAGGAGACTATTTTATTTCTTGTACTTCCAAACATGGAAGATGGGTGTTCTGCAGACAATGAGTATGTGACAAATTGTTATTTTAAATACCTAACTTTTAGGATTAGTTTTATATATATATAAATTGTAATATTGGTATGGAAAGGAAAGAGAGATAGGTTGTGTTCTTCAAATTTTCAGAGGCTCTCAGCCTCCTCCTTCCATACCAATATTACAATTATTTTTGACAATGTCATATCCTTACTAATATATATATATATAATTTTACTAAGTACGCAAATGAATGGTTCCTAATTTCAGATCTCAGTTAGTAGAAAGATTAACTCAAGCATACACTTTGAATATACTCGATGAAACACATGAGAAGACGTATAACCTAAAGTTCCTAGGTTCAAAGACAATTCTCCAAGTGAAGACAGATGTCTATACTCTTACTGATATACCTGTGAGACATCAACTTTGGATTGGTTGGCCACCTGGTGTAACTAGTGATAAGACAACATTAGCATGCTCTGGGATTAATTTTCCAGTGCATGAATTTGTAGTACAAAGGGCACCATTAAGTAATACTACAAGTAAAGAAAAAAAAGTAAGTGACATGAAACCTAGATAAAGTACATTAACAAGAATAGGTTTACTTTTGAGTCCTCCAAATTAAAACCAACTTTATTTAATTGGGACTAGATAAACATTTTATGACTGATATATTTCAGAATATTCAAGGTAAAGTTTTTGTAATATTTAATATACACCCTTTTTTGTAAGTAGTTATAATGTTGTGATTTACTATTTTCATAAATTTCGTCAGTAAGGTCCACAGCATACCGTATATATATATATTAAGGAAAATGTGGCGAAGTCAAATTAAATAACACATTAGGATAGGAAAGAGAGAGAGTGATGCCAACTTACCTGAAATCAGTATTTGGTCCAGTCTGACATAGGTGGAAATTCAAATTTTTTAGGGCCTTACCCCCCTGTCAGGAAGGAAGATCTGAACTTTGTGCTGGCTGGGCATGAACTTACATATACCTATACAGAACAATTTTAATTTGCAATACTTATTTTGGAATATTACAAGTAAATGGCAAGGTTAAGGTCTTAAATAAAAACTATTCTTAGTTTAGAATCAAGTGTTGAGGCTATTAAATGTTTAAATTTTATTAGGTCTGTCCTTCAACAAACATTTACTTGATATTTTTTTGTGTGTGTGCACCTGTTTTTTAAATTTTAACTAAACTGATAACCTCTAACGTCTCTCTCTTCCAGATTATTGTAGATTTAATTGACAGTGATAATAGTTCTGTTGAAGAGTTTGAAGATGCATCAGAAACCTTTACTGTTGAAGATGACATATTTGTTGACGTTGAAACTAAAAAGATGCAGCCACTCAGTAAGACCTCAATTATTGTTAGTGTTTTATTAAAACAAGGTCAATTTTTTATGTGGTTTTTATATTTAGTTCCAGACTATGTGGAGGATGAAACTGCAGGTTGCATTCATTTTGCTGATCAGTTTTCAAACCGTTATGGTGTAGCACACCCAGATTTCTTTCCTGGGTCTCTAGAGGATGCAATAAAAGAGTCTTGCCTACGACCAGCAAAAGATGTAAGGAATTTTTTTTCATTATCTTATAATTTGTAACACCAAAATATGCACACTTTTAATTAGGAAAACAATTATATACTGGTCACAGTACTTATATTGGCTTTCTCTCTGAAGAGAAGGTTGTGGCATAGGAAAGGTTTTGATAGTGATCATTCATACAAAGCACCCTATATATGCTTAAACATATAAACATGCACACATGTATGTGTACACATACATATATGAGCATGCTCATACATACTCATATGGTCTCATGAAAGTGGGGATGGCAGTTAGGAAGGGCACTATTTGAAGGATGTTGAGTCCAGGGCTTTGCTTGGACTGTAAGACATGTTGGAAGGAGAGTTCCCACCACAAACCTCAGCCTCTGATCAAACGGGGGGGGGGGGGGGGTAGAGCTTTAAGGATGGTGAGTGTGAAGTAATGGTCAAAATGGTTTATATAGTGGCTTTGGGTGTGAGCAGCTACTGGAAATTGAATTTGGAAAGTTTGACTGTGCTGCGGTGGTTGGCTATTCGTTCAGGGAGGGGTGTTTTGGTTTGGCCTATATAGAATGCAGGGCAAAGTCTACAGTTAATTTGGTAGATGGTGTTGGAGGAAAGGGAGGTGATGTTTTCTTGGATTTTGTTTTTGTGTGATTCTGAAAGGTGGTGGTGGGCTGTAAGATAGGGCAGACATGACATCTGTTTCTACCACAAGGTTTGCAACCCGAAATGGGTGGGGGTGTGGGTTTCTTACGGGTGGACAAGTAAATTGTGGAGGTTGGATGGGTGCCTGAAGGCAACCCTTGGGCAGGTGGGGAGGATGGTTTTTTTCTTGGGTTGTTTATTGTTTATGGGCTACTGCTAGTTGCGCAATGGTCAAAATGCCACAGTATGAAGCCGGTTGGTGCATGGAATGTTGCCACTCTCCTTCCTTAAGGAGGAAGCTGAGAGCCTCTGAAAGTTTGAATAACTTCCTTTGGTTCCTTGTGGCTACACTGTGCTCCAATTCCAGGTAAGCCACAAACTATCTCTCTTTACTTTCCATACCAAGATCACAAAATTGAAGCACTGTGTAGCCACACGGGACTGAAGGATGTTCTTCAACAACAGGCTCTCAGCCTCCTCATTCAGAAAGGAGTGTTACACCGTTCCGTGCACTGGCCGACTGTGAACTGTGGAGTTTTGACTGCCACATGTGTGTTTATGAGCTACTACTTTATTAATCTGTTCTTAGTTTCACACTATTAAGTTGCTTCAGTGGTGTTGTAGAGAGTAATGAATTATTTTTACTAAGTTAACTTTATACTTTATCTTTTACAGCGAAGGCTTCTTGCGATCTACTTGCACCATGATGCCAGTGTTCTGACAAATGTCTTTTGCACACAGTTGCTTGGATATGAATCAGTTCTGCAGTGTCTAAGTAATCATTTTGTTGTATGGGGATGGGACCTGACACATGAATCCAACAAACAGAAGTAAGATAATCCCTATTGTAATTTTACTGACCTGTAATATTGTGTTTTATAAAATGTTTTCTTTTAAATAACATTAATATTACAAGTTGTTAAAGTTATATTGTGTACATTCTTGATAACAGTTACCAATTACATTACTTACTGTTAGTTAATGAGTTGATAATATTTTCTAGTGAACCTAATTTTCTGCAATGTCTAGGATCTCTATGTACAATTTATTCCATATTGTATAACTCAGTTGGTATCTCCATGTCTGCAAACTTTAAAGATTTGTCCACATCTTGATCTCAACAATAGTTAGCATAACTATGAGGATATTTGAGTTTTGAAATTATTTGTGTATTCCTTTGGGGAAAAATAATATAAACTAAACTTCTGCTAACAGGTTTTATAATAGTTCAGAAAACAAAAAGGTAGATATGTTATGATTCAGTTGACAATCCTTATAAACTATTTTAATTTAATTAATCCATTTAAATTATTGCATCTCTTATTGTGTATGTAATTTGTAGAGGTATAAAAGATTAAATAGAGACCAAACAGAAACTATGAATAAATAAGCAATACAGTCAATATGTCAGAAAAATTTATCGTTTATTTAAACCAAATACTTGTTTGAATCTGATTACCTGAAGGAGTCCCAAAATTTTGGACAAAACGTATTCAAACAAATTTTTGGTTTGATTAATTAATAAATTTTTCTGACATATGGCTGTATTGCTTATTTATTTATCAAATAGAGCACAGTTGTCAGCAGAAAATGGAATTTTATGTTTGTTTAGTGGTTATCATATTGCAAGAAATGTTTCCAAACTATTTCTGGATTCATAGCCAATGTTGATTGTTATGGGCTTATAAATGTGCAATTGTGGTTCTCTTCTTGACTGTGTGGTCTGATATGATTTTATTAAAACAGTAATACAGACTTTAGATCAGAAATGTGGATGGTAAGACATGAAATTGATTTGGAAAGCGTAAGAGATTTTGAGGATTAGGAAGATGCGTATAGACAAATTTTAGGTGCCAATAGACAAATAGAAAGAAAAGGTGGCAGATGGGCAAGAAAATTCTGAAATCAACCTCTAAGAATATAGCTAATTGATTGGTGGGACTGGGAAATTAAAATGTCAGATACTAATGGGATGAATAAACCCAGAGGGAGCAATAATGGAGAAAAATAAGTTGCTAATCTAATCTTGTAAATAAAGAAGAGTGTTTGTTTGTATGTATATATATATATGTATGTTCCTTATACATATCTACACCGGTGGAGCAAATTTCACCAAATTTTGTACACGTGTTCTTTGCGACCAGGAAACAAACACTGTCAGGGAGTGCACAGGGGTGGAAATATTTTAACATGCTAAAATAGCTGATATTAGAGTTGGATAAATATTTTTATGGGTCAGAGATATTGATAGTGTTTCTACTGATGTTATCTGAATGTAATTTTCACCTCCTAAATCCTGGGCAAAGGGCACCCTTGGGGTTTGAGGTGGAGATGCTTTACAGAAAAATAATGCGAATTCCACCGAGATTGGAGTCAAATCGAAGTTTGTGGATGTTACTGAGTTTAGTTATGACATTCAACTTGGCATTTACCTCTCAGTTGCAGGGGTAGCGGGGTGGAAATTTTGGAACATGGCAGATATTTGTGCTGAATAAATATTTTTCAGGGTTAATTATATTGATTGTATTTCTACTGATATTGTTTGTGTATAATTTCAACCCTCTATGTGTGGGGGTGGAGGGGTGTTTGCTATAATTAACGCCAAATCAACCGAGATTCGAGTCAAATCGGGATTATGGATGTCGCTAAGACTATTTATAACAAACTGAGAAACACACTGGGATGGGTGGGAATTGGCGGTGATGAGATGGGGTGGGCAGGGAAAGATATTTTCAAACATGCTAACTGGCCGATTTTTGTGTCGAATCAATATAATTCGGGATCAGTAGCATTCATAAAATTTCACTACATGTTATCTGTGTATAATTTCAACTTCTTTTAGGCATGGGAGTGGTGCACCCTTAAGGGTTGGGGTGGAGTGGCATTACAAGAAATTACGCAAACACATTTGTGTTTTGAGTTGAATCCGGTGTTATATTTGTCACCGTGTTTAATTATGACATTTAACTTACAGTTTAACTTCTCCAAGCGGGGGTGGACGGGGATTGAAATTTTCAAAAAGGTTTAGCGGTCGATTTTTGCATCGAAGAAATATTTTACTGGTTCACTGAGATTTATTATATTTTTCTACATGTTCCCTATATTTAATATAACCTCTTTCGGGATTTGGAGTGAAGCACTCTTAAGGGTGGGGGTGAAGTGGAATTATATAAAAATAACGCAAACACAATCGAGATTGGACTCAAATCCAGGGTTATGGTTATCAGTGAGTTCAATTATGATATTCAAGTTGCCAAGTGGAGGGGATTTACATGAACCTAATTTCGACTCAAATCGAAGGTAATGGATGTCGCTGAATTTATTTATGACAATCAGGGCAACACGCGGGGTTGGGAAGAGTTGGGCGAAGGTGTATGGGGGATAGAAATTTTAAAACAAGTTGACTGGCCGTTTTTTGCGTCGATTAAATATATTTCGGGATCAATTAGATTAATAAAATTTCTCTACTTTCTGCAGGTGTGTAATTTCAACATCTTTCGGGATTGGGAATGGCGCTCCCCTTAAGTGTGGGGGTGGAGTGGAATTACATAATCATGCAAAAACAATCGACGTTGGGATCGAATCCACGGTCATGGATGTCAATGAGTTAAATTATTACATTCAACTAACTGTTTAACTCCCCCAAGGAAGGGTTGGTGAAGGTGAAAATATTTTTGAACATGTTAAACAGTCGATTTTTGTAGTAAATATTTGTCGGGACAATGTCATTGATAATATTTCTACCGATTTTGCTCTTAATTTCAACTCCTTGACACACGAGAAAGATCACAATTAGGGGTGGAGGGGCATTATGAGAAAATAACGTGAATAAATCCCAGATTAGAGATATAGGTGAATGTATCTATAACAACGTGGGAAATGAAGAGGTGTTGGTGGTGGTGTGCGGGGGTGTGAGGGGCTTGGTGGAGTTGGGCGGGGGAATATATTTTCAGCCGATTTTTACTTTGAATAAATATATTTCAGCATCAATGAGTTTCATAAAATTTCTCTACATGTTCTCTGTGTGTAATTTCAACTCCTTCCGAGCTTGGGAGGGGTGCTCTCTTAAGGGTGAGCGTGGTGGCATTACATAAAAATAAAGCAGAAACAATAGGGATTGGAGTTGAATCCGGGGTTATAGTTGTCACTGAATTTAATTACGACATTCAACTTGCCGTTTAAGTCCCCAAAGCGGGAGTGGTCGGGCATGGAAATTTTCAAACATGTTAAACGGTTGATATTTGCGTTAAATAATAATTTCCTGGGGTTAATTACTTAGATATCAGTTATACTGATGTATAATTTCAACCCCTGTGAGGGGAGCAAGCTTATGGGTGAGGTGGAGGTATGTTAAATAAAAATAACTCAAAAACAACCAAGATTCGAATCAGTTCAGAGACTATGAATGTTGCCGAGTCTAATTGTGGTAACGCTATGGGTTTGGGAGGTGGCAGGTGGGGGTAGAAATTTTCAGACAATGTTTTTGTGTGGAATAAATACTTTTTTCTTATTGCACATTTGTGGGGGTGGTCATCTTCTAACATGTAAAAACGGCCAATATATTTGGTGAATGACTTCAAATTCCCTTCGGAATGGGAGGTGAGCACATTTAGGGATAAGGTTCGAGGAGTGTTACATAAAAATAGCACAAAAGCAACCGAAATTGGAGTCATATCTGGGTTATAGATAAATGACATCTCGGGCAATGCCGGGCACTCAGCTAGTATAAAATAAATGACATCTCGGGCAATGCCGGGCACCCAGCTAGTATAAAATAAATTGCAAATACAGGAACGTTATTGGGGTCAGGAAAGTTTTATACTAAGAAAAAATTTGTTGAAATAGTTTGATTGTGTATAATTGTTCAGAATTTTTTGTTTATTTTATGGAATACAATTAGTTACTTAAATTTTAATTTAGTATAATATGAATTTTAGGTTCCTGGCTTCTGTATCTCGCTCACTAGGTTCTGTGGCTGCAATGACAATAAGGAGCATAGAAGTAGAAACTCTTCCGGTGTTGATAATAATAATGAGAATGAGGTCAACTACAGATATTTATACCATCGTACATGGTTTGTATAATTTGAAGTAATATCTCTTTTGATGCATTCAATTTGTTTTGTGTGTGGCATTACTTACCTATATCATGATAGTTAAATATTTTATATGATTGAATATATAATTTTTCTTATATGTAAACATGTTTTTCACAACACACAGTAATTACTTCCTATGTGACTATAAATCATACCACTATTCCATTGTGCATTTAACAATTTGTATCTAATTGATATGGGTAGGAAAGAGAGATGGCTCATCTGAAATTGAGAACTGGTGTCATGTCAGACAGGCAGGAAGAAGGTAATGTATCTAAAAATTTGAAATTAGTTCTTTCCGACATGTTGACATCGGACCTCAATTTCAGGCAAAACTAGAAAGTTTCTTTCTTTCCTCCCCATATCACTGTTTTTTGCAATGTCACATCATCCTTGGTTACATTTTATTCATCCATTCTGAGCGGCCAGCCAATAAGATGTGTAGACCTAGATGCACCAGCTGGCTGCAGACTGGTGCCTGGAATGTGACCCTCTTTCCTGAAGTAGGGGCTGAAGCCTCCAGAAATTTGTAGAACATCTTTCTTTCCCTAGTGCCTACACCGAGCTTCAATTTCAGGTAAGCCACCAACTATCTCTCTTTCCTTTCCATAACAATTATCTCAATTATTTTGACAATGTCATATCCTTACTCGCACATATGTATAAAATCATTTAAAATTGTGCCTGGCTGGCTTGCAGTACATACCTACTATCCTATATATATAACACATTTGGATAGGAAAATGAGACAGTGATGCCGACTTACCTGAAATCAGTACTTGGTCCAATCGGACATAGGTGGAAGTTCTCATTTTTGAGAGCACCTCATCGCTGTGTCTCTTTCCTATCCAATTGTGTTATTTAATTTGACCTCGTCACCTTTCCCCTAAGTGCTTTTTTAGATAGGAAAGAGACAGCAAAGTCAACTCAACCTTAAATCATTAGTTGCTGAAATCATTAGTTGCTGAAATCATTAGTTGGTCCAGTTGTGCTGAGGAGTGAAAATATTTTAAAGTTTAGACCACCTGAGCCCTGTTTGTCAGGAAAGGTCGCAACTGTGTGCTGGCAAGAGAATTTCACATTGTCCAAATAGACATATTCAATTTGATTGTTGCATCTTCGATTAACTGTCGGTAACATTCATATGTTTTCTTAGGACCCTTCTACAATAACAAACTTTGTTTTGGAATGATCTAAATCCAACTTTCTCATGCAACACACAAACTGTTCAAGCATCTTTCAACCACATGGCGTTTTATCTTAACAAAATCAACTTTATAATTATAAATTTTTGAAAATTATACCTTATAAACCTTGAAGTACATTACAATTTATACATAAATGCAAGTAAGGATATAACATGGTCCAAAATAATTGAGTTAATTGGTATGAAAAGGAAAGACATAGTTGGTTTGCTTATCTGTAATTGAAGTTCGGTGTAGCCACTCGGGGCATGCTTTTCTATTTTTTGGGCGCTCTCAGCCCCCTTTTTTATTAGTGTAAAATTATAAGCTCTTGCTATTATACATTTACAGGAAATCTTGGAGTAAATGAGCTGTTAACCAGTTTAGTTCAAGCTGTTGAAGTATTTACTGAACAACAGCGTATGGACATGAGGGAAGAAGATGAAAGAGCAGCACGAGAGAGAGTGAAAAAAGAACAGGATGCAGCTTATCAAGAATCTCTTGAAGCTGATAGGTAATTTTTTTTGCCAAATCTGTGAATTTGAATTTGTACATATTATCAAGTCTTATTGAAACCAACAGGAATAAATATTAAGTCATTCAATTTACAGAATTTTATCTAAATTAAAACTTCAGTTTAAACAACTCTTTAAGAGTACTTCAAGTCTGTAACTTTGTGTCATGGTAACATGTATCGAAGAGAATAGTTGAAGGATGTAACAGACTTGAGGTGGTTGTTGAATAAATTCCAGTCCCTTCACAGTTTTTATTTCTTTTTAGGGTAAACTTTCCTATCTGACTGCAATGTATTTGCTTTCTTTCTTGACTTGCACTATTATGTTTCAAGTTCATGGAGATGGAATTTTAATCAGTCATATTCTCGTTACAAGTTTGCTTATATAACACCTAAAATGAAATTTAATTTTTTTTCCTTATTACATTTTTTAGAGATGATTTAAGAGCACCGGGAACTATGTTGACACCCATGTGATACATTTTAAACACACTATTTTCTTCTTTCAACTAGGAATTTAATAACATCATATTGTTATAACAAAACATCTTGTAACAGAATCAAATATTATGCTGTTACAATTCCTCAGTGGTTGTGTTAAAGTTGGTATATTGCACTATTATGATGGATTTATAACACTAAAAATTGTTGTTAATTAATTTCAGTAACTTAAACTACTGAAATTTTTTGTGTCGAATTGAGAATTTTGATGTATAAATTACTCCCAAACTTAATTTGCTCAATTAACATGATTTATTATATTACATTTAACAATGTGCATTAAAAAAACGTAATTAGATATCTACTTTCAGGGCAAAAGAGGAAGCGAAGAGGCACCAGGAGTTGATGGAATTCAAAGAAAATGAACGTAAAGAAATTTTAAGACAAGAAATAGAACTTATTAGAGAAGTGAGTTAAGAGCAACAACTTTTATTGTATTCAAAATGATAATTCCTTTTGCTTTAGGAAATATTTAATGACTTCTAACAACAATTTGTCTAAGTTTAACTTCTTATTGCTTATATATATATTAAACACACTTATTGAATTAAATGCCACTCTAAAAGTATCAGTTATGTTGATTTGTGAATTTAACTTCCAAGCCTGGATCTTCATATAATGATAACATATAACATAGACATGATAACAGCAGATTTTTCAGTTTGTAGATTTTGTTTGTTAAAGTGCTACTTTTTTCAAAGATGAAAATTAACTTAAAGTAAATTGTAATTATGACTATGAATCATTGTCACTTGGCTGAACTACGGCAATCCTTTTTTTTATTATCTGACCTTTTATGTATGTACAGTATGTGTAGTTCAGGGCTAGGTATTTAAAATGAATTATTGGGAAAATCAATAATATGATGGATTTTTGCATAGGTTAAACATACTACTGGTTCTTGTTCTGTTTCACATTGACATGAAACTAAACTCATAATGTTGTATTTTATGTAACTTGTATATTAATAAAGATTAAATAATTAGTTGAATGTATCATAGTTTTAAGTAGTAGTCTATTATTTGATTTTGAGTGATACATTTTCTACCTAGTTAATTGTAAAGTTTAATGCATTGTTTTAGTTTGGAGCTTCAAATAATATATATTTACATTTTTTCTAGGCATATAGGTTAGAAATAGAGTCTCAGTTGCCAGATGAACCTGATGAGGGTGCAGGTAATGATGTTACAAAAATTAGATTCAGGATACCAAAGGGAGAGTTCATTGTGAGAAGATTTGAAGCTTCTGCTCCACTAAAGGTGACAGTTTTTTGTGTTTGTTTACTTTCACAGATTACAATGTTTTATTCTAAAAATTAAAGCATTTATGTACCACACCCATTATGCCAACATTGGACTAGCTTACCCTCCTTCAATATGCACCATCTGCCATTGTTCATGAATACTGCTATATATATTTTTGGAAATGGGGGGAAAACAACTCTATGAACTTGTTAAAGATTTTATATGATCTTGTTATATGAAAATAAATGTTTACAAATTAATTTGCTTATTGCGTTACATACCAATGGGTAGTTTGTATTAAAAATTTATGAAGTATTGTTTGATTTTGTTCCTTTCCTCTACAATTGTAATTACTTATTCACAAGAACTATTATTATCAAATTGGAATGTTTTAGGTACTGTTGGACTTCCTAGTTGTACTGGGCTACCCTCCAGATGAATACAAAGTATTGTCCAGTTGGCCTCGAAGAGATGTAAGTGTTTCTGGCCCTTATAAGCACAGGATTAAAAAAATTTAATTTTTCTTCTTTCACAAATTTATGCTTGATTGGGGCAATTGTTATAAAAACATACATGTAATTGTAATGGCATGCATGTTTTCTGTTGTAGCTCACTTCTCTTGATGCTAAGAAGACTCTTCAAGAACTTAATTTATGTCCTCAAGAGACGGTGACTTTAGAGGAACGGTAAAATTAGTTGCATTATCAAAAGTTAACGATGCCTACAAATTGGTTTCGCCAGTTAAGATAATTTATTCATGCACACCCAATTATGCATGAACTCAGAAATATGTTTATATTGTATATAAATATTCAGGGAACATCATTCTCAGTCATGTCAGTGTTTTGATCGGGCAGAGACAAATTTCTCTATTTACCTGTCTTGTCACATTTTTATATCACTTTTGATGATTTACTGTATAAATATACTATATCATAAATAAATTTTCTTTTCTGTTGATGTTTTATTTGTGTGTGTGTCATTGATGACATTTACCAATAATGAACAAAGTGAGACTAGTATTATCATTTGGTTCCATACAAGCAAAACAATAATGTCTGAAATAATGTAAATCAAAATTTAAAAGTGATGTCTTCTGTATCCTACTTTTATGTTACATTTTGTCAGTGTCAATCATATTTATAAATTAAATTATATGTTGTGCATAATCATAGTAAAATTTATAATTTTGTAATAAAAAAATTTCAACAGGAAATGTGCTATTGTTATATCCTTTTGTGTGATTATTGTTTCCACTTTTTCTTAGCTAGTGGAAACAAAAACAAATAATACACAAATCTTTGGCCATATATGTTAGTATCTTATTTTCAGAGTTCTGCCCCAATATTTACTTATATGTATCATCTGAAAATAAATGGGTAATAGGGACATAAAACATTAATGTTAATGCAATAAATTTACATTATTGTGCAACATTTTCAAAAAAAAATTCTACTTCAATTATCTTAATAAAGTAATCTGGGAAGTAGGAGAAATATTGTTAATAGTCAAAATTTACTCTTTCCCGTTAGTTAAAAGTTTAAACATTTGCATCTGCTGCTATATTAATGCATTTTTAAAAAATAAAAGTTGTTAATATCAAGCTTGTGTGCTTATTTTGTGTTGTATATTCCTTGCTGATGAGTCTCCATGAAACTACAAGAAAATTTGATTAGTGTGGAATATTGACTGACAATCTGTCGGTATTAATGTAGAAGTAGAAGGTATGTATTTAAACGGGCATAGATTACGAGTTCATCTTATAGGAAATTTGAGTTTTCAGAGGTAATTGTTAATTATTCTATTTGAAAAGGTTTGAATTATTTAAATAAGATGAATTTGGTTAATAGTATTGTACCAATGAACAAGCATATAGCTAAGCTAATCTTATGAAACTACAATGCATTGTAAAGGATTTTAAAAACTGCATCAGATCAAGGAAGATAATTTGTATATAATTATTTAATTTTTATAATGCCTACTTTATTGATGAAGATGTAACATTTATACAAATAGAGGGTTGTCATACTTTATCTAAAAGGGTTCTAAATTTCTTTGCTAAGAATATATACTCTATTGATTATAGGATGCTCAAGTATATTTAACATCCATACACAATTTTCAATGTGACTTACAACATCAAAATATGGGCAATAGACAAGGGTTATTTGAGGTTGCTTTCTGAATTGTACGTTTAACTGGATGGAATTTGAGAGAGATTTGTCTTTTCTCCAGTGGAAAATCGAATATGCAAGTGTTTTGCAACTTCCAGGAATTAAAATTGAACTAAGCTTAATTATTATGTCGACAAAATTCTAAAATGTTACACTCCCTATATCGTTAGGCGTCTACAGTATCTACTGCAATTGCAGCGTGTTAAATATTAAATAAACGTTATTTATTGCTTTTTGAACAACCAAAAGCTAAATAACTGTAATTAAATCATAATGTTTCTTTGACTTTTCTACATTCCATTTTGATGTATATACGGAATTTCAGAACCGTTTCAAATATTCTTGAAAGTATAGCGGTCTCTAAAATACATTTTATATGCAAATACTTTCGTGATAGTGGATATCGAGATTTAATCGCATTATGTAACAGTTTAAATTAAAGTTCAAGTACAGAAGTTTTAGTATATTACATTTATGTGACACAGGCTCGCCCTATAAATTGTAAGGTAATTTATAAAATTATAAGGTAACTTATCTGGTCAAGTTGGTAATACCGCATAGCTGCAATATCTGTAATGGTTTAGATTTGAGTCGTGTTTTTGTCGCGCCATTTATGATTATAAAGAAACATTGTGATTTAGAAATATAATTATCCCATTCTGAATAAGTACTATGAAGATGAATAAATTCGCTTTGTGTTTGCGCTAAGCTCATACGATGCCATTTATATTATTGCCATAAGCAAACTTTTTGTTAAGGTTTGTCTATTGATATCCTCAATATTTCCACCTGATGTTGATACATACATTATTTTGAACCCAAATTATTATTTATTTTAGCTATTAATTAATAGTGTGTAAGTGAATAAGAGTTTGTTTAGTATTCATAAATATTACTATTAATTATCTATAGAATTTATTAAGTTAATGTTAAATTAATTTTGCTGTTTCAGAGGCTGTAATATGCATATCAGCTGTGTAATATGCAGTGATTTATTTGTTGCTGCTGATGATACTTTTGGCACTCAGTGTGGGCATTTATTTCATTATCAGTGCTTAATACAGTGGATAGAGAGGTAACTAATTTTGTCATATCTTTCTTTGAGATGTGTTTAAAAACTATATTGTCTCAATAGTAGTGAACAATATAACAACCAGAGTAATCACATACAATCAAATTTGCATTGTTTTAGTGTATGACATCATTTTTTTTATTTTTAATAAAGGTCTAAATCATGCCCTCAGTGTAGAAATAAGACAACTGAAAAATCAATCCACAGAATTTACTTTAATATACCAAATGTTACTGAACACACAGAGGATCCAAGCATCTTGTATAACAGGATAGATGGCCTAAATTTTCAGATAAGGCTCAAAGATACTGACATTAAAAATACAACAGAAGAAAATGTTAAATTAAAAAACCAAAATTTGGCATTGAGGTATTTTTTGTGCTTTGTATTATTAAAATATTTACATCAAGACATTTTAACAGTCATGAATTATTACAACTGGTTTTGTTTCAGAGAAGAACTTAAAAATGAGGCAAGTAAAAATCGAACTCTTAATCTGAGTGTGGAATCATTGAAAGAGCAAATAAATTTCATGCGAACCCAGAACAAGGAAGTTGAATCTGCTAGAAATGAAACAAAATCTTTGAGAAAGCAGTTGGAATTGTTGAATAAGTAAGCACAAGTATATTCGTCATACTAATGACCCAATAAGTTCTGATGTTCATTCATTTAATTGTTTGATCTTGCAGTGTTCAAACCATTATTTTGGGGTCATCAACTGATGTGGATGATATGTTGAATAATAGTGGGACGTCTCCGGATTGTGTTCAACAATTGGCAACGTTTGTCTCGGTCCTAAAGAGGTTAGTGAACTTACAAAGTACAGAACAAATTTTTGAGTAGTTTTGTAGTACATTATTAATTAATTAAATAAGTAAAACAGAATTTTTGAATATTATAGAAATCAATTATTTAGTATATAAATAAATGTAATTGCCAAACATTCACAAAATATTTATTAATTAACAATGTGATTAATACAAATTATCACTACATTTCATCCATTATTTTGGACAATAAAAAGGAAAATGAGACCTTAATAATACTAACAACTTAAATAGCATATGTAATACATTGTCATTGTAATGAAATAATTGAATGCAGGGAATTATTGTATTAATCACATTGTTAATTAATAAACATTTTCTGATCGATTATTATATGTATTCTAGTCAGATAAATATCAATATAATATTAGTTTATAAAATCCCAAATGGCTTATTAATAGTCTTAACCTAGTACAAATTTAATCCAATTTTGTGCTTCATTATTTACAACTGTTTTGCCTCATTGTCAGTTAAAGCAACATGAACTATTTTCAACAGATGCAATTATCATGAATTCATTTCTAATTTGACTTCAACTGCTTTTCATTGTTTTATGGCGCATTTAATCAATATTGTGTAAAAGATATCTGAAGCTTAGCATGTATGAGGCTCACATTTCCTGCACTTAGAATAGCCAAAAAACTTATACAAACCACTAATCTAGATACAAGTACACCCTCTAGTTTCCTGTCCTACAGATACTAAACTCTGTTCTTTGCAATTCTACCCTTAAAAATTAAATACAGTCTCCTTGAACTCCCCACCTGCCACCTTCTGAAGGCAATCTCCCACTAAAACCTGTTTTACATCTTTCCTAATGATAAACAACTGACTAAAAACCCACATATTGAATCAAAGAACAGTTGGTGAATGATGAAAGAGAAATAGAAACTGTTCAGTGTTGCATTCAGAACAGGAGGAGTTCTTTAACTTTTTGGAGGTGCAACACAACCCATTTACCGACTAGCCACAGAGCCTGCAAAAATTTGAAGAACTGCCTCCTATCCCTATTGGCAATGCCAAACTTCAATTTCAAGTAAGGCACCCACTTTTTCTTTTTCCTTTCTATACAAATGATTTTGACAATGTCACATTCTTACTTACTTTTATATGCCTTTATTGCTTTAGAAATTATTTTCACTCATTATAGAGAACTTCAAGCAGAAACTGACAAAAAACGGAGAATTGCAAACAAGTTAAAAGAAAACGATAAGGAACTCGCTCAAGCACGTACAGAAATTTATAAACTGAAATCAGAGTTAAAAGCATTAATAGAAAGTAAGGAACATTTAGAACAAGATACGAAATATCATGAAGATGAAGTCAGAAGCCTCCAGAAAAAGATAAAGAAATTGGAGGAAGCTATAGTTTCACCAACTGCATCCAAAAACAGTGCTCTCCACAGGCTCATTGCTGAAAGCCCTGCTCCAGTAGTTTTGAAAAGGCCTCGCTTATCAAATCCAGATGGAAATGATACTTCAGAGAAGGTGATTGTGTGTATTAGACTTAGATTTTCAGTGTGTGATTTATAAACAGTCAATTTCATATTATTTAAAGATTTACATCATTTTATATACAAATAATGTAAAAGTACATTGCATAACCAGGATTTTCATTATTATTATGATTTTTAGTGTAAAAGGTTTTTTTGTTTATAAAAGCGTCATGAAGCATCTTAAAGAATTAAGTCTTTCTCATAAAAAATTGATAAAATCTTCTTGGCTTTCTAACCGAGTGAAAAATTGTATCTGTGACGTTTCAATGACGTTCAGGCATTGTCTTCTACCATCTTGTTCATAATTTTGCTGTACATTTTAAATGACAGCTATGAAGTTTGCGTGGTTGAACTACAGACTCCAGGCATGGCTCAACTGATAGTCTGTCTCTTGGTTCATTTTGGAACATTTTCCCTGTATTTGTAGAACCCCAAGAACAATACTGTCCCAGTATCCACTGGTTTTGTTCAGCACCTTAGTTTCTTGTAATTTTGGAATGTGTTCTATGTTAATGGTTTATTCCGCAACCGATGATTTAGAGGTTTCCATTCTTTGTTTATCTAAGAGCCTTCCAATCCTGGAGGTAGTGCAGCCTAGATATGGAAGAAAGGAGAACTTTTTTGGAGATATCTTCAGTAGCTGATTTTTTCTTAGGCTGCTTAAAGGCATTGTTAATTTGGGTTGTTTGTTTCAAATGTGCGATTTTGGCGGGAAGACTTTCTTTATCAATAATTGCCTTAACTCTGGAAATGAGTGAAATTAATACTGCATGCTTGTGTGCTGGGTGTTGGAAACTTCTAACATTCAATAGTCTATTGGTATGTGTGCATTTATGATAGAAGCTGTGATCAAGTTTCCTGTCTAGTTTCCTATGTATTAGTAGGTCAAGGAATGGGAGGACCACATTTGTTTCACTTTTCAGTCTCTATAGTAAATTTGATGTTTTTGTAAATGCTGTTGACATGCTTAAGGAATGTATCTAATAGTTCTTGTCCATATGGCTAGACTACAAACTTGCCATCCATGAATGTCCACTTGGATCGGTGGGGAGTTTTGCCACATCCCACAGGAGAAAGTTGTGACCCCATGGCCATACCATTGCCCTATTCATAATAATCCACTTTGAAGAAGAGTGGGTCCTCAGCCAAAACGTAAAAAGGTAGAAACTTCTCCTGGACTTGTCACTTCACTGTTGACAAAACTTGTTTTTACAATGCACTTTATCAACTGGAAGCCCAAGAATACTTACATCAGCAAATTAAGTGGGAAAGCTTGCAAAAATTATGGTTATATGACTTTGTACTTGTTTTAATAATTGTATTAATTCAGGGCACATCCACCAAATAATTTTATTAATGGTGTTTGTTTACAGGTTGACGATTCCTTGAATCTTGTAGAATCTCCAGTGACTTCAAAATCCTCTGTATCTTCAGTAAAGGTTAGGCAAAATGTTTTAAGCTTGTCTCCGACAAAGGTATTCAAGTTCAGGAGCATGCCAAGTTCCAACAAATTTAGTATTTTTAAAAGATCTCGAGTGGGACTATTGGAAGGAAAATCCACAGTGGTCCCTTCTTCAGAAGAAATGTATGATGGACACGGTGGTCATTCAAAACTGGATGAATTCCCTAGACCTATCCCAAAACTGAAAACCTCTAAACGGTCTACAAATATGCCTGCTATTAAGTTGAAGCAGAAATCCCTTTCTACAAATACTCTCAAAATAGAACATTTTTTATATAGCTCAGAATGAATCGTTTCCAATTGCTTGTGTTAAAAGAGACAGTTTCAAAAGAATGATTGAGCCCTAATATATTTATTATATAATCAGTGAAGCTTCGGTGTTGTGTATTTATATCTAATATTATGATCTGAAAATGAATATCTTATTGTTGACATACAGTATGACCATTTTTTTTGTATGTGTGATTATTTGCATGAAGTTTTCTATGTTACAGTTTGGGTCAGTTTATTACAAAAATGTGACATTATTAGTTGATGTCACTATGTTTATGAACATTTCAGAAAATATTTGTTTGGTAATTTTATTGAAAAATTTTCATTTTCATTGTGCTATTTGTTATGTAATCCCTGATGCACTCAGAATTATTAATTAACATTTAAATAAACTAAAAAATAGTTTTGTAAAATTATTCTATTAAATAAATTGTTGACAGTATGATATTGGTTTTTTTATTTTTTTTTTAAATACAAATTTGATTTTTTTAACATTTGTAGACAGCAATTAAGGTTTCAATTTTTTCTATGTATAGGATAGAAAATGTAACTGGTCATAAATAAGAATTGATAAAGATAATTGAGAAGGAAATATCAAACAAGTGGAATATTAATAATGAATTACAAACAATATGGCCAAAAAAACTCACAAAAATAAAAATGTTTCTTCCACAAATTTGTGGATCTTCTCAAGTTCATAAACAAGAAACCAGGAAACTTCTGTGTGCTGGTATATAATAATGAAAAATCTGATATTCACAGTAATGTAAATAAAAAAACTACTGGCAAAAAAGTTAAAGAGGTCCTAAAAATGTGAAACATTGTTTATTTAATTTTTGTTAATCAACATAATTTTCTGACATAAGGCTGTGCATTTCTTTATTTATACAAATGAAATATTATTACAAAAATATTAAGAAAGAAAATCATAGTTATCATTGGAAAATGTGAAAATTTACACGTTTAATAAGTTGTGAGTTCAAAACCTTTCCTATTCTTGCACTATGTAACATGTTAATTGGTAGTCGGGAACAACAGAATATGATAGGGATCTTGGAAAATGCACAAAAAACATAGTTCCATATCTGAAACATAAGTTTTGGTAATGGAAATGTTTTTCTTCAATTTATACAATGCCTATAAAATATTGTGGATCTATCTTCAACTATGCCAGTATGATTTAAATTTAAGTGGCTCAAATAATCCTTCCCCATTCCATATTTTTTAGCTGTTGGCACAGATGCAGAATTGCACTTTAGAATCTTTTGTGTTATGACAGTATTTGTATATTTCTGAACATTGAAATGAAAATATAATACATCTGTTTTAAAAGATAATGATTAGATAAAATATCCAAATGACAGACAAATGAAGTGATGATATAAATACCACACTAATATGTACATTAATAGTGAAATATAAGCACACTAATGGTAATACTGGGTGTCAATTATTGAAATAAAAATATAATACATCTATTTTGAAATTAATAATAATTATTATTATTATTGGGATTATTTACTGAGCACTGTTGTAATTACTCCATTAAGAAATCATATCCACAATGTTGTTATGTATAGTGTATCCAAATGCTATTAATGAATATTTTATCTGGTATTCCATTGTGAAAGAGTGTAGTATCAGAGAGGGGAATAATTACTGATTGAACTCTTATGTTTTGAACAGTTAGCAATTGCCTTCTGGATCATAATAAAGATTCTGTATACTTCTTTTCTATTAATTTTAGAGATTTGACTTTTCAGTTTTTTAGTTTGTGATACATATCTAATTGTTATCTGCTTCTCATAGATATAAATGAATGTTGTCTACCACACAATACTGAATGAAACATCATAAAACCTGTAAATTCTGGTTAAACTTGTGCAAAATATTTTTTTGGGATTAATTTATTTATCATTTTAAATTCAAAATTATGACCTACAATTACTGGTTTTTGTTTTCAAAACTCCTTATCTAAATAATAATACAAAATGTTCTCAACAAATATACTCAGAAAGATTTATCACAGGGATATCAATATCAAAAAAGGATGAAAGGTTTGAAAAAATTAAGGAATAAATTGTATTAACATGGTTAGAAATGCTATAGTGACAGCAAATTTTAAATAGGGTGGTATTATAATTAATAACGTAGAATTAAAAGAAGTGTAGTTTTAGATATGAAGTTTAATGGTCAGTATATGATTTTCGGGAAACTGAGAAAATTAGGTTTTAAACTTTGATTTCGGTGTCTTCCAAGTGTAAATACTTCGACCCCACAATTTATTATCGTTTCTCGCTCTGTTTCTAATACTTTATTTTTCTCAGTCATACACCTTAATGTTAGCCTACTTCAAACAGGATGGTGCGGTCTAGTAGGCTTCGTTGTCGGTTAATAGGTAATCGGAGCTACATTCACGAAAGTCAATGTTAATTTAGTTTGATATATATACATTTGGAAGAGAAGGAAGCTGTGTAATAATATATTCGGAACGGGCGATAATTGCAGTATTCGTAAAGTGGGTTAGAGCGAACCGAATTCCGCGACGCTCTAATGTTTTAGGAGAGAACCACACCTCATGTCATTCGCATTGGAGTGTTTTGGATCGAATAGCTGGGATTTAGTTTCAGATATCGTTAAAGCTTATTAAATTGAAGGCTCTGTTCAACTCGGATCGAAAGACTAACGTCAACTTTCGAAATAGAGAGTATCGGAGAAAATAAACTATTAGT
This sequence comes from Zhengitettix transpicula, assembly GCA_037074705.1. NCBI lineage: Eukaryota > Metazoa > Arthropoda > Insecta > Orthoptera > Tetrigidae > Zhengitettix > Zhengitettix transpicula. Next base: position 50,432,905 of record CM073594.1, read on the forward strand.
CTACGCGGCAAAGAATACATGTTTAAATAAAGTAATCCTAACATTAGCCATATGCTACATTAACCTCAAAATGTTCATTACATAGTTATTTTGAAGTATATTGAGGTTTCCATCATTAATCGTCTTGAAGCAAGTATTCTAATGAGTAAATAGAATTTGATATCAGCTAATAAAATTCTTAAACAAAGTGGTAACAATGTAACTTATTTGAAGAATTAACGTTTCTGTCTTAGTATATCGAGGAGAATTGGATACATTTGGTTAATTAGAACGTATTGAACAGTTACAAATAGAAGCCAGAAGTAAGTAAAAATTTTTGTGTGTCAATGTTCAGTACTGAGTGTCGTGTTCGCTGTTGTTTATAATTCTGTCATAATAACATTTATGAATAACAAACTTTCCGTGGCCTTGAAATAATACTCCTAAATTCATTTGTGTTTTTTTTGTGACATTACATTCTGAGAGAAAAAAAAACTATCTTTAAACATGTATAATCATTTAAGATCTTGTAGAAAATTATGCAAAAATAAATTTTTGTATTACCAATCACTTTTTACCATTTACTCTTATAGATCCCTTACAGTATCTTTCAACTAACATTGGCTTTGTGAATCTTTTTGCATGTACTGTTAGCCAAGTTTGGCTGTAATGTGGAATGACTGTTTTAAGGAATTAGCATGTTTTAATCACTTATGTTTTCACATAAATATTTTTGAGTAACTAAGGTACAAACCAACAAATATAATTGTTTATGAATAAAATAAATTTTATGAAACTTATTTCAGTGGATATCTCATTGAAATTAAATGTTGATTGACGATTGACAAGTGTTATCATATAAATTTTTGCCATTACTTTATGGAAGTCACCAACATATGTATTTAAAAAATTCTGTACATTTCAAGAAATATTTTTTAACTGTTGTCCATTTTAGACAATGCATTTCATCTGTGACCGTGCTTGTTTTATCCAACCTTCTTGACATACTTGGCAATATGTTCAAGTGAATTAGAACCAGAATTTATTGACATTATATATTAATACATTTTTAAAAGAAACAAATAATTATGTGTTTATATGGGGTAATGTCGTGTAATAATAATTTATAAAAAATATGCATTTGTAGTGAAATTATACAAGCTGCAATATTTGTATTATAATTAGTATCATGATATGACTAATATCACAAATTTAAGGTTATAAAATTTACTATCTGGTTATATAAATTTCACTTTGAATTTTATGGCGTGGAATTTGTAAATGATTTTTCTTTATTGATTGATTTATTGGTTGAACAATATTTCTTTTTTTTGTTTATTTTGTCAATTTTTTTATATTTTATACCAATTCCTTGAAATTATATAATAAAATAATGGCATCACAACAAAACTACTTCAATAAATCTGTGTCAACAAACAGAAAGTTGAAAGTTTGCATCATGTTGAACTTAAATTTTCATGATGATATTTATACCTGACTATTAAGAGTAGATTATAAATAAAACATACATTTAAAGTCAGAAAAAGATTTGTAATTGAAAAAATATATGAATGGTCATTATTTGTGACCTCTTCAGGTATATGAATTTTTTCCAAATTTTGATAGTCGGGGACTTATTCCCTTCACTACTATGTATTTTTCAGTTATAAATCTTATTCTGATTTTAAAAGGCTTTAAATTTTCTTGGATCAGATTTATCCCATTTGGATAACTTAAAATAGAGCAGGTATTTACAGATTAGTTCTCTGGGTGTAAGATTAAAAATGTGAAAACCTTACTATTAACTTTTCAATTAAGAATTATAGTTGCTATCAATGCTTGCAAATGGAATATAAAAGAAATTAAATTAAAAAATTACAAATCGAAGGAACTTTTATATTAGGAAGAGAAATAATACACAAGGAAGGGCTTATATGATTTCTATCAGAAAAAACGTGTAGAAACAGTAAAAATGTCTCCATATGCAAATAAAACTTGGAAGGAAACAAGATCCAGATTCTAGGTATTTAACGAGCTGTAATTTTAAAATCAAATTTAAAAAAACAACAGATATTGGCAAAATCCCATAAAATTGAACAACTTGCCTGGAGAATGTTTTGGAAGAGTCTTACAAAAAATGTCTAATTTAAGCATAAATGTTATTTCAAGTATTTCTAAAAGCTAAAACTGATAGAAATGATTCAAATTAAAGTTAAGTGTTATCAACTTTTGGTTAATATGCAAATAACTTACCACTGAGTTTGTTCAGTTTTGTTAATCAATTAATGTAAACTGTAATTAAAAATGAATAAGTATTGGTTTTAATAAAGTATTGGCTCAGAATTCAATCACTTGAATGAACGCTTTCAGTTTGTTTGTATTTTTTGAGAAGCATAATTGGCCCCATCAACATTTAAATTGGTGTGAGGGGTTGAGGGTAAAAATACATTTGAAAGATTTCAAATAATCTTTTACCAAATGTGAGTCATTCAGAATTTTATGTAAAAAAAGGGTTAAAAAACTTGAAATGCTTATTAAAAGCATTTGTAACTGTGGGGCCTTGGTTCATTTTTTATCTACAGGTCAAATTTAAATTAGTGTCAGTTCTGCGTTATGTGGTAAGTAAACATATAGTTTAATTAAAAAAAAGCCATACCATTACTTTAACATCAAACAAAATAAACTTAAAAAAGTGATTTGTCGTAATTGGACACAAATAATTAATATACCAATTATAGAATCCACAGGCTATATTGAAAATAAATTGTTATATCTTCATTTTCAATGCTATGACTAGGATGATTGCTCCATAACTCCAAATGGATAATGTAACTCAATTATTAAGTTATAAAATACGTTTTACCTCAATTTAAAAATTTGCAAAAAATTCATTTTGCTTCATGGGTTATCTTGGCTGCTGACAAAGACATGGTATTTCAAATGCTGTGTGTCTGATACGAATACAATTTATGATATGCTAGAGATTTTTTTTGAAAGATGTCTTTGAATTATTATTATGAGACAAAACTTAGGCTCAAATTTATGCAATATCAAATAATCAAATGTGTAGAGGAGACACTTTGTTTGATGCACACATTAAAAAAATACAAGAGTCTACATTCTCAGGAAAAGCAATATTAGTATGTTTTTGTCTGGAGAGGGGCAAACTGATATGTGATGAAATCAAAACTGTTCTTGAAAATTGTGCTGTATGACCAAGCATGCACCCGTGAGAAAATATGTAGTTGAAACTCCAAAAACTGAATTTTTAGGTACTGGATGATCTATCCAGTATCCTTGGCTCACTCTGTAAGGATATACCTGTTTTAGGTGTTGAGATGACATCTCTGAACCAAGAAGTGTTACATATTTAATTTGGTGTTTAGATAAAAATGTTTTCCAGAATGCACACAGTTTGATCAAATGCACAGGATACCAAGAACATGTAGAAAAATAATTTTGATGATCTTTTTCATAATGTGTTAAATTGTATATAATTATTGAATTGTCTCTATATGTACTACAACTTCTGTTTATACATATTAAATGTAGATTGCTGTGTGTTTGAACACTTTAATTTCTTTGAATGTGAGAAAATATGTAGTTGAAACTCCAAAAACTGAATTTTTAGGTACTGGATGATCTATCCAGTATCCTTGGCTCACTCTGTAAGGATATACCTGTTTTAGGTGTTGAGATGACATCTCTGAACCAAGAAGTGTTACATATTTAATTTGGTGTTTAGATAAAAATGTTTTCCAGAATGCACACAGTTTGATCAAATGCACAGGATACCAAGAACATGTAGAAAAATAATTTTGATGATCTTTTTCATAATGTGTTAAATTGTATATAATTATTGAATTGTCTCTATATGTACTACAACTTCTGTTTATACATATTAAATGTAGATTGCTGTGTGTTTGAACACTTTAATTTCTTTGAATGTGAGAAAATATGTAGTTGAAACTCCAAAAACTGAATTTTTAGGTACTGGATGATCTATCCAGTATCCTTGGCTCACTCTGTAAGGATATACCTGTTTTAGGTGTTGAGATGACATCTCTGAACCAAGAAGTGTTACATATTTAATTTGGTGTTTAGATAAAAATGTTTTCCAGAATGCACACAGTTTGATCAAATGCACAGGATACCAAGAACATGTAGAAAAATAATTTTGATGATCTTTTTCATAATGTGTTAAATTGTATATAATTATTGAATTGTCTCTATATGTACTACAACTTCTGTTTATACATATTAAATGTAGATTGCTGTGTGTTTGAACACTTTAATTTCTTTGAATGGTATCAATAAAATATCTGATGTGTGTCAAATATATTATTGGTTATCAATATTTGAATCATTTCTGGCAGGGATTTTGTTTTCTTGAAGAAGTCTTTCCCATTCTATTTAAGAATACATATTATACATCTGTATTTGGTTCCCTGCATTTTATTTCGAATTTATGATCTTATCTACCAAGGTAACTAGGTTTTGGAGCTAGTAACATTCCATGACCTTTGTAATATTTATGATTTGGATAACATATGCAGCCTTGCTCTCCGCCTCCTTTAAAATAATAACCACCACCCTAAATTTTCCACTTTTTTGTGCCCATGATAAAGCTCTACTTTTACAATCTTAGCTGCCATTTTGTGTACCTTTTCCAATTACTACTTTTCCTTTTGGGATTTAAGTAAACAATTTTTGATTATTTGGCAAATTGATTTGCCTCTGATGGTTATGTGTGGTGGGTTTGTGGATAAAGTTTGGTATATCAAGTTATAAATCAGCAGTATTGACAAAAATTACTGATGATTATACTAGTTTTTACTTGAAGGTTTGTTCTTCTGTTTTGATATTACAATGATAAATACACTGAGTACTTATAACAGCACACACTTACTAAAACATTGTATGAGGTTAGAATTATAATAATTTAAACAATTTATGAAACAAATATTTCTTTCATTTTGATAACACATGCAAATTTTTTTTTCTTCAACACAAACAAGCAAAGGCTCATGGTCAAAGATTTTATTCATTGATAAAATTGGGTCTATTTTATCGCTAAATTTGACCCATTTAGCTTCATAGATTTGATTATCATATCATATGAATTAATATTCTCGTGGAAATTTAACTATATATGCTCTTCATCTACTTTACCTAAATTCATATATTTTGTTTGTTCTAGATTAATAATCAACATGGCTTTACAAAATCCAATTGAAATAAATGACCTTCCCAATGATCTTCTCATAGAGCTGTTTTCTTACCTGCCCCTCACCGATGTCGCAAACACTGTAAGGTATGTGTGTATGCGGTGGAAGTGTCTTAGCTATGATATTTTTCTATGGAAACGGTTTGTATACAAGGTAACTTCTCACCACAAGGACAAATTTATCATGCTGTTCTTCCAAACTAACCCTCAACTTCAGTCTGTAATTTTTGAGACAGAAGTTACTGGAACTGTGTTAAAACAGCTATATCTCAACTGTAGGCACCTTACTTCATTAACATTTTATCAGTATCAGGAAGTCAGTGCCAATATATTGGATTGCTTTCGGTCACATTGTCTTGACTTATCATTCTTGGCAATACCAGACTATGTTCTGCAGGACTATGAGATGGCATACATTGTGGCACAAATGAAGCAGTTGCGAACTCTTAAGTTGTTGCGTTCAGCTGGATTCCAGAGTAGCATGTCTGAACTGTCCCTAAAATCCCTTGCAGAAGGTTGTCCCAATCTGAGAAAAATAGATCTGACAGACACATGGGCCACTTTGCAAAAGGAAGATTTTGAGCATTTTCTCATAAAAAAGGAAAAATTGGTATCTTTGGCATTTACAGGAACAAAGACTGATGACATTTGTGTAATTCCTCTGTTGAGGATACGAGCAGATACCTTGACTGAACTATACATAACAAGGTTTGAACACAATTCAGATATTAAAATCCTGAAGCTTCTTCGCAATTTGGAAGTCCTTTATCTCTACTTAATAAAAGAACGAATCAGCCTCAATGATATGGCTGATTTATTTGAATGTGGTTCATTACGCTACCTTGTACGTCTTTCACTGTGCCAGCTTCCAGTTGGTGACAGGATCTTGAAAGCAATTTGTTTAAACTGTTCTAAACTGGAAGTATTGATTCTAAAATTGGTTCGTAATGAGTCCTTGACTGACTTTGGTTTAGAATTTCTGCACCACTTAGAAAGACTCCGTAAACTGAAGTTATTTAATTGTACTCAACTTACTTCAAAAGGAGCTAATGACATAGCAAAGTGTATACGTCTTCAGGAACTTGTCCTTGCTGGTTGCTGTCGGTTGAAGCCGTCTGAGACATTCTTCAACCAGTTGAAGCATATGCGTGCCTTGGTGCTGGATGATTGTGACATATCAGATCTGCCATGGGGTGATTTGCGTAAATGTATGCCATTTCTTAAAATGTTAAGTGTCCAATGCTGTGAAGGTGTGAGCAGAGAATTTTTTGTTGAGGTTTTGCCACATTTAAATCTAGGAAAAGTTGAATTGCTTACTGATTCCTGATGAGATTAATTTTTAATTTACATAAAGTTCATTATGCAATGTCAACTAATTATTTTAGCATTTAAATACATTTTTTATTTGCCAAAGACTTTGTTTTGCTTTCTTGATGGGTTTGTGAACAAATCAAAATAACTGAGGAGTTAGTAAATACCAACAACATTAGCTTTTCAATGAGTAATACTTTTTATATTATAAGTTAAATAATATATTAACTGTTTGTCAAGCAAGTGCCATCCAAATAAGTCTTGAACACTACATTTTTTTTATTAATTCACTGAATCATTTATCACAACAAGTAAATTAAAATGTGTACGATGTAAGTAACACTTTTCAATAAATTTTTCAAATAATTAAAAGGTATTCTGTGTATGTAAAGCTTAAGACATATTGTTGCATATATAGAGAACTTTATTTTTACACTCATATGTGATCATGCTTTGTAATTGGACATTTTTTGGGGCAGAGTTATAATAAGGTTAAGTTTTATAAAAAAAATGGTACACGTTAAAAGTATACTAATCAAATAAATAAATTGCCAATTAACAGACAAAGTTAAGTGATAAAATAAATAACACTCAATGTTTCTCCATTCTTTTTGCTTTTGTCAGGTAAATGTAAAATGCAAGAATGACAACCACACAAACCACATGACAAAGTCAAAAACAAAGAGGGGTTAGCGTAGCAACAAGGGAGAATGGCCATTGTTGATTTTCATAGTAACAGTGAAACATGTTTTATTTATTTTATTACGTATTTTTTCAATTATTTGGCTATTTATTTATTTAATTAATGAATTTTTGCTGAAGTAAAAACTATATGAAAATTTTATTTGCTTTTAGAAGTTTAACTTTATCTCATCCTCGCTGTTTGTTGATGTTTCATGGTTAGATTATACTTCATCAATGATAACTGTTCTGTATATTGCAACTTAATATTGATCTGTTTACTTTTTAATAATAAAAATGTTATCAAATTGTTGAATTTGTTATACTTTTACTAGTTTGGTAAATTTAAAATATTTCACTTATACAACCCTTTTATTGAATGAAATAAATGATTATATTGTTATATGACCATCATGTTATCATTTAGACTTTCCTGTTTAATGTTAATTTGTGTTCCCAATATCTTACCCATCTTGATTGATATATGTATTTCCATGTGTTGGTGATATTGTCCGCCATTGAATTGAATTTAATAAACAGAAAATAAAAGAATAAACAATCTTGAACATGTGAATTTGTTTATTATAATTTTAAGAATAAAATACTTTTTTTATGATTCGGATGTTAAGTTTCACTCCTACTGTTTAAGACAAACCATATCAAGATGTGGTGGCTCTGTGGTAAGTCTACAAACAGAAAGTGCACAACTATAGTAATGGCCACATTCCTTGTATGTTTTAATGGTCATGATTTACTAAATATGATAATTTTATACTGTCCAACCAATCACTTTTGCAGACTCTGCATGTTCAGGAAACGTGATTGAGCTATCTTTGGAATTAATGGACAATAAAATGCATGATATTGTGAGTGAAGGCTGCCACCGTTAAACTGTGTGAGATGTTTAAGGTGGTAGGCATCACAAAGGAACTGTTGGGTACAAGATATCTTGTATGGAATTCTGCATATGATGAAGACAAGTCTCTACTGGGTGCTGCATTAGTTGACTCCAGTTCTAACACGTTTGATTGGGCAATTTGCTTATTCTCCCATCGGATATTGGGGTGACAGAAATGACAGATTTTCCATCTTTTGAATGGAAGAGGATATAAAATAAGATTTTTTTGAGAGTTAATATAAAATTTTAAATCTTGCTATCTTGCTACACCGATTGTGTTAAGAAGAATGGTGATTGTTACAAAATAAACACAATTTTGTATTTACTATGTGTTTTACCAGGTAAACCATCATTATATTACAAGAGTAAAATGATCACATTCATCTGAAATAGGATCATTCAATAAAGTGACTTGACAGAACAATTGGCATACAGTTCATAATAAATGAAAAATAAAAGCAGTTCTTATTCACACGATGTACTTAGGCAATGAATCATTATTCATATCTTGAGGGCAAGAATAATCTTATTTTTCTTCTTTCGTTGTAAAAAATAATTTTAGTTACCAGTATTCGAAACTTGCTGAACACTGTGAACCTTGGAATATATATTTTTATTTTATTCAAACGTGAACTCATTTGGATTCGCTACTTTACTCCTATTTACTCCTTTAGATGACCGTGTACGAAATTCTTTTCCTTCAGTAAGGAATTAACTTGTCGAATATGGATGGTGATACATTCAGCGCATCACTATCGGAACTTGCAGAATTTTTCACGGAACAGTTGTTTTTTAATTCGTCGTGTACGTTTTGTAAATCGTCTAGAATTTAAAATGTTGACGTATGTATTATTTTTATTAGCAACTGTTGTTTTCTTCTCGACGAAGAACGGTATTTTATTTACGGTGTTGTTACTACGCTCGGTTGTAGCCGTGTTTACCTGCCTTATCTCTCCTCGCTACATTATTGAGGACGTTCTGCATTTGCAAAGTTACTTAACAAACAGGCGAACATTTGGCACTTGTGCATTATTCACGCGCAGTTTTGCCATCGGGAGCGATGAAATCTCCCTACAAAAGGAAGGGAAAAAGGAGGCGTGAGGCAGGACGGGGCGAGAGAGAGAGAGAGGGCGAAAACACCCTGGGGAAATCTCACGGCGAGGTTGTCGGGCCAGAACGGGGAAAATGCTGTCAACTTAGTGCCCCGGCACCCTCAAGAATCGTTGACGTAAGATTTAGTGCATTCTAATTGCACCTGTTACTAACCTTTTTTTCCTGAATTTTCAAATTTTTATTAAACATCATAAACGATTTTCCACTGACCGCCGGGGAAGAAATCTGTAGGAGCTATTTTATTAATTTTTTCCGAATAAAAATCATGTAAGATATGAGTAAAGTTATTTACCTTACTACGTAATTAAACAGATGTTTAAATATAATATTCTTCAAATATTTTCTTATAATTGCGCCTGATCTTGGTGACGTATGCTACACGCCGAGTGGATTTGTTACGCAGTGAAGCTGGCTCAACACGGCGCAGCAAGCTCCTATCAAGAATTTATTATTGTTTGGTCACGTGACGTCACTAAAGCACGTGCCGCCCTAATCAGTTAAGTACTCGACCTCTCCCCGCTTCTGTCGTGTCTTGAGGGCTTATGATTTGTGATGAAAATTGATTCAATCCTTTGAATAAAATAATGCTTATTAAGTCATTTCGCTTAACAAATTTCTCGCCGCTTTGTGTTCCAGGCTTACCAATGCAGGATTCTGATAACGTAAAATCTGTTTAATAGACACTTGAACTGGTTATTTGTCTCTTGATGTAAGGTCAGCGGTGGCGGTATATATTACTATATACTCTATTACTTTACAGTATTTTCTCAACGACAATTATTGAATCTCAACCAGATTAAAGTAAGTAAATTAAATTATGGAAACACTGGCCTTCTGGCATCATGTACGTACAGACAAGTAAATAAATAGTTTGCGAGCCAAAGAGAGGGGAGCGCCTAAACCGTTTGATATTTCCCCGGAAGGGCTGTCGGGCGGAGATCATTGCAGTTATCAATTGTCAGAGGCAGGCTCAGGGTGGGCCTTTGACTGCAGACTTGCACGCAATCTCCGGCCTCCGGACATCAAAGGCACTGCCCAGAGCCCGTCTATTATCATCCACCTGGACTTTTCATCGTCGTCCTCGTAGCGAAACAACCCCCATAGAAAATGATTCCGGCCTTAACATGTCAGTTTGCTATAAACATTGCGTTATTATTTTGTATGTATCTACACAAGACTAACAAAATCAAATCTCACAACTTATACTTCTGAACTACTGTTTCCAATTTTTCATTATTCCTTTCATAAAGTATATACATTTCAAATTATTTAAGTCGCTCATTGATATCATATATAAAAAATTAATTCATATTCATTTATCTGCAAAGATTATATCAATGATTTAGATAAGAATAATGTAATACATAAAGTTTCCTGTAAATACTGCATTGCTTGTTACATAGGAAGAACTAAATGGGCAAGAAAACCCGACTGAAACGTACTTCTAATTTAAAACAACTTCTGTGACAAACATACAGTTCTCAGTAAACATGTCATCACAAATAACCACAGTTTTGGTTGAAATAATGTAACAATATAAGATTATGAAATCAAATATTATGTGAGATTAATACTTGAAATGTTACACATTAAATCCATTATTTTTTTTTAAAAAACGATACATATAATCTCGGCAATATCTATGGCTGACTCAAATAACCTCTCTGGTCATCTCTTATGTATATCGTACTTACAGTTTATTTGTACTGCAAAGATGATGAGGTCCACGGAATTTTGGAAGAAACGTGATGTATTAGAAATGTTTCTTAATATAATAATGTGCAAATAATTTTTGTTTATAATTAATTTTTAACTGACAATTTGGCACCTTTAAGAGGAGAGCAAAACATGTTCAGTAAACGCAAGAGCGTCGTCCACAGATTTTCTTGGTAAAACATTCCAGCGTAGTTTCCTTATCAACTATATATTTATAACCGAGCGAAATAAAAAACTTACTAATGGCTAAGAACGTCGCGCAGCAGTTATCTTCAGCTATTTCAAAATAAACTCACACCTTAATTACCCTGGCGAATAGTAGTAGGAGAATAAGTGATGTCGTTCAGTTTCTTTTTACATTGGTTAAGAACAACATTTTTCGGCTTAGGAACTCAAATTCTGGATTTGAGATGAAATTTATGAGACGTTGTAGTACAAATTAGCGACGGTTATAATAAAATTTAATAACAATTTATCATTTAATACAGACAAGCTAAGAAAATTATAAAGCTGTATACATGCCGTTTAGATCTCAATGTAAGTCTTTATGAAATGTTTAATTCTCCATATGTACGAGTAACTTATTAAGCCATTCATGCTTCCTGTTGTAATATTATATTTGAATAAAAATAATTGAAAAACTACCCAGACTCCCATAACTTTATTTAAATGACGTCAATACATACAAATCATAAGGCCTCAGGCACACGGTTTGATGGCGGCAGCCTTCACTCACAATATCATGCATTTTATTGTCAATTACTTCGAAAGATAACTCAATCATGTTACCTGAACATGCAAAAGTGATTGGCTGGACAATTTAAAATTATTATTAATTAATTAATGAGTACAACCAGAACAATAATCAGATGATAAAATTGTAATGAATAAAAACAACTGGAAATGTCAAAGTAAAAAAATAAAACTGAATTTTAAAATAGTTCCATAGAAAGTTACATTCAGAATCTATTTCCTTTTAAGTTAACAGAATTAATATATAACGGCTGATGCCCGCGGTATCTTATTGGTGAAATATAAATAATTTTCTTTGGGCACCAGTAGATTTAATCGACAACTTAATATAATAAAATGTGTTTAATTCTGCCATATGTAATTCCAAGCAGCAAAATTATTTCTGCACATGGTAATGTGGGTAACGTTGCTGTGCCCAAAGAAATTGTTTCCTTATTTCCACACGCCAGCTTGATCACGCCGCTCACGGGATATTGTTGAAACTACAACGTTTCGAGGGTCTATTGCTGCTTGGCTCGTCACACTCTCTCTAATCTTCTGCGATGAGTATGGTACTGATGTTGTAAACGCCGAAAGATTTTCAACGTTGAAATAAATTGTTTTGTGAATTAGACTTTTTTTTGGATGAAACTACTCATAGATTAAGATATACGTCTCCTATGGTTCCACAGCCCGATTTCGGGCCTCGAGCTCCAGTAGTAGCTTCCTCAAAACTTCTCTGTCTAAAACTATTCTCCTCCAGTTCATCAAATCCATCATCCTTTTTATGTCCTTCTCTACTGCGTCTATCCATCTGTTCCTTGGTTTTCCTACCTTTCTTTTACCTCCCGTATCATTGTATAAAGCCTTGAAAGGTATCCTTTCATTTCCCTTGCGTTGCAGGTGTCCTATCCATTCCATTCTATTTAAAATAATAGCGATGTATATAGGCCATATATTTCCTTATTATATCTGTGTCTCCCTATGCCATTTTAATTTTTTGGGTCCCATATTCTTCTTAGGATCTTCCTTTCAAAGATGATAATCGCTGCCTCCTCTTTCTTCTTTAGTGTCCATCCCTCACTTCCATAATATAGTATTCAGTAACAATTATTCAGTGAATAGGTATTAAAATATCAGTAAAGAAAATTCTGTACTTTATGAAATAGAAATTTTAGAAATGTAGGAACATGTGAAAGAGATACACAAACTAAAATTGCAATGGCAAAGAATGCTACCTAGATTTTACACGGAATAATTTGGAATAAAAATTTAACAAAGGAAACAAAAATCATAATTTATAAGAGCATAATAAAGAACATTCTATATTATGGAAATGAAACTTGTTCCCAGACAGAATTAAAAACAAAACAAAATTAGAACAATATAATTCGATTGTCTGAGGAGAAGTTTTCAAAAAACAAGACAGGATAAAATTAGAAATGAGCTCCTTTGGAAAGAAATGAACGTAACCACGTCTGCCGTTAAAAGGATTGAAAATCAAACACAATGGTATGGTCACGTAAAAAGAATGGAAAATGGAAGAAGGCCAAAAGAAATATACCAATAGTCACCGTTCTGAAAAAAATAAACGGGGCAGACCGAGATTAAAGTGGAAAACCCATGTGAAAACCATAATGAAGGATAGGAATTTGGAAGAGGGAGATTGGAACGACAGACAGGAATGGAAATTGAAGACGGCAAACCTATCAAAGGGGGAAAAGCTGAAGAAGAAGAAGAAATTTCTTCAATTACTTGAGAATAACATGTTTGAGTGCCTACTGACGTATGCTTCACGCTGAGTGGATGCGTCACACAGTGAAGCTGGCTCAACACGGCGCAAGCTCGTATCTCAGCTTTATTAGCTAGCTTGGAGCTGTGGCAGGCTAAAATGTAGTTTAAACTGTAGTCGGGTAAGTGTGAAACTAGCCTTATGATTTGTATGTAGTGACGTCATTTAAATAAAATTATGGGAGTCTGGGTAGTTTTTCAATTATTTGTATTCAAATATAATATTAATGGCTGACTAGGTTACTCGTACATCTGGAGAAGTGTGAAACAGAAGTTAATAACCGCGCATTTTTTTTATATAATGTAGTAATTAAAAGGAAATATAATTAATTAATGAACAAGATTTTGGACGTGTATTGTTGGCGGCTTAAAAACATACGAGTTGTGTACAAGAATATGGAGCGATAATGCATGCTTGCTGGGTATTGTCGAAATACATTTTGCTGGAAACGCGGAGTTTCAGTTTCAGTTTGTGGGCGGGAGGCAACGGAGAGTGAGTGTGTGGTAGGAGACGGTAGAGAAAGTGTATGAACAGTAGGTATAAGAGTAACAGTTCCGACAAACTTTGAGAAAGTGTGTATTTGGGAGGCAAGGTTGTATATAGTCTAACAGCTATAATATTCAGAACGATCTACGGTTTCCAGTCTATGAACAAATAACTGCAACGATACTACGCCGACTGTTATTCGGAGTCTAGCCTACATTCACGAGTTAAACATTTATTCAATTATTGGGAGCCAGGTTAGTGCATCTAGTAAATAACCAAACTTTGAGAATGGTCATAAGTTTTTGATAAAGAACAGCGAAGCAAGTGTTGTGAGTTAAATTTGGCAAGCAGAAAGTGTTGTCTATTAAATTCTGTGTATAATGGCCTGTCTTTAAAGTGTCAATAATAATCGTGTGTGTGTGTGTGTGTGTACGAGCCCATTTTCTTGGTACAACAAAACTGTAAGGTAAAACTGCACAACTTATTATCTGTAAACCCGCCAGTAAATGATATATTATCCTCAGATTTCATATTTCATATTTTTATTGTACTGATTGTATAAATTAATGTCTTAATAACTTTGTAAATTTAATTGTTTATCATAAATATTCTTTATTGAAGGCCCGATGGTCGGCCCTGAGATCTAACCGTGGTATATTGTCAAGTTTTAATATGTAATATAACTTCAATAATTTGATTTAATAAATTAATCTATTTGTATGCTCAAAATTTTAATTAAAATCCAATTATTAAAATTTAATTTGCTGATAATTTAAAAGTAACTACTACAAATTGGCACCTCAACGTGAGGCTAATTTAAATCATATAATTGCAATTACTACAAATTGGAACCTCAACGTGGGGCTTTGTTTTAAATAAATTGTTTTATAGTTAATTACTACAATATATAAACAAGTCTCTACTTATTAACATTAACTTATATGTGGAGGGTTAAAAAAATTATTTTAAAGGGAAGGTAAGCTGGAGATAACTGATATTTTACTCACTGGAGATGTCCACATCTAACCGAACTGTGTTCGACACGGACATTGGTCCAGTTTCTGACAACCCGTTCAGTTAGGGAGAGTGTCAGTCTGCCGTGGAGAGCTTGTCAACAGAGCCCCGTGGAACGCCGTGGGAATGGCGCTATAATATGCGACACCAGACAGAGGAACTCATCACAACATCAAACGCTACAGCGCCGATAGTGCAAGAGTCCTCAAGGAGCCTCCAGTCCATTTGCATAGTAATTACACATGAATAAACATCCGCCCTCTACGTACACATACAAAGCCGAAAGCTGCCATCATTTTTGTTGTGTCTTCAGAGGAGTTTCTACAACAACTTCACTGGGCGACATCCATAATCGAATTTTATGCCACTTCCAGTTACTGACTCCAGCCACTAGCACGCGGTAAACTACGTCAACTCACTTTAATATGTATCAGGGACCAATGATATTTTACGGTTTTTCATATCTTGTACTGTTGCGGTGGGGATATGAAGATTAAATAAATGGAAGAAATTAAAACAAGAGAAAGTTAATCAATATCAGACTGTAACATATTTAACATTTATTTTTATTAAATCGAGTACAACATTTGCTGCCGACTACCTGAGAGAAACAACGTGTCCCTACTAAATCTGTAGCCAGTCGTGTGAACTGCGCAGTAGGAGAAGATGGAGGGGAATATGGTGGTCAAGGGGGAAATTTCCCTTGGAGACAAGCAGCAGCCACGCTACTATTATTCTTAAAAAAGTTCATTATATTCTTACGAACGGAACAACGACACGGTCGTTTTACCACACCTACTCATCATCTCTTAACACTTACGGATGTTATTTTTTTGCCGTAAAACATATCAATCCTGAACTGAACACAATATACAAACGGAGTTTTAAATCATATACTGTTTTGTAAAGTTTTGTAAACTTTGTATTTGTAATAGTTATTCTTTTCATGTAATCTTATATTATGACGTATCCTATTTCCTAGACCGAGACTAATGGAATGAATAATAAATCTAAATCTATCTCCTTGCGTCAATGTTTTCAGAATTACGCTACCAAGTTGTCGTAAGGAAGGTTTGTCCTAAAGTCTCCGGCCTACCACGACTACAACATCAGGTGAGTGGATGACTGCGCATCGTATTTTGACATGACTAGTTATTTCTCTAAACTTACATTAGCCTACCCTCCCTCTTGAGTAACCTGTTAGGTTAACGAAATATTCCGTCGTTATTATAAGTATTGAACTGGTGGAACATTGCCTGTAAAAAAAGAAAGAAAAACCAAGAAATGAAAGGAAGATCAAAGGCTAAATGGTTAAGGTAATGACACAGTAACAACAAAACGTAAAAATATACAGAAAAACAAGAAGAATAAACCGGAAAGAGACAGACACGAAATAATAAAGAGAAGCCAACCAGCAAAATGATAGTAATGTAAAGTGAAAATAGACTCGTTTTTTTTTCGATTTCTGTTGTTTTCCTTTAACATGAATATGTATTTGGCCTAACGCCAGTCGGAAAAATTGGTCACGACCACATGAACGGGAACTTCAATCGCGGGTGCGTGATCTGTAAAGGAGAGCGCGTGAACTTCTTTCTTCTAAACTGTGATTGGCTTGAAAATTGTTTTATGATTCGAACTGTCAGTTAATTTATCTAATTTCATTCCTCATTTATTACCGTTGAAATTTGTTCTTCTTTCGATAGGTCTGCGAGGGCAGAACTTTTTAGGAGAGACCGAGAGGGCTACCTTTGTTTTTGTACTAAGGTTCCCACAAGTCAAGGCACCTCGGCCTGTTTTGAGAGGTGTATGTTCCAGGGTCACAGATCTTGGGTACACTGTAACAGTCGTTTGTTGTTTCCATTGGAACAGTCGGCCAGCTGCCTCCTAAACTGGTTGAGGTACGGATAAGGGAATGCTGCGTCCCCACAGCAAACCCCTCTCCCGCCATCGGAAGGGTGTGGGGCAAGTACCCAATGCTCGACCCATCTGATGCAGGTTTTCTAGGGTTTGTCCTGTATCACTTTTAGGCAAATACCGGGTAGGATCCTTAAACTATAGCCAGGGGGCCCTAGTTAACCCTTGGCTACCTTTCTATACCCTGCCGAATCCCCCCTTTCAAATCCCTTGCTGTGCTATTAAAGGGGAGTTGCCATCATGTGTATTGCCCTCATGTAGCCTGCTTCACTAAAACAAATAATAATAATTGTTCTTCTTTCGTTACTCCGTGTGAGATAACATGAGCCGTGTTTACAGGAGCGCTGACGTACTCAGTGCTGACCATCAATTACCATTTTTGATATGGAAAGTGTCGTTGGAGCAGTTTTTGAAGATTGGAGTGAAATGAAGCCCGATCTTATGCAGATTGCCATCTGCTACGTAGTTCCTCAACTCAAGTTACAACAAGAATTTTCTACCCTTCATGCATTATTCACAAAGATTTCCTCACCCCATCCACCAACCCTCAATATCAATCTAATAAAAGTATGGGGCAATATTAAAAGAAATTCCGAAGGCGGCTGCTGCATGTGGAATATCAATTACAATCCCCAATCCAGCGCCTTGTCCGCCGCCACCGTCTCGCTCGCTTTAGCAGAGTAAAGTTGGCGAATCTCTTTCCGGTGAAGAATCCCTTAAGGTAAGAGAATACTCATTGAATATCATCTAATAAGTTCATTCAATTAGTTTCATATATATATTCTGAAATTACTGATATTTATTTATACAATGATATTTAGTTTACGAAGTTTCTCAACGAAAACTGAAGGAGTCATTTCTTGACTTAAGGTAGTCTCAATTAACTTCCGAACTAAAATATAGTAAGGAATGTCAGAGGTTGTTGTAAATATTAAGAAAAACCATTGGCAAAGAATAGAACAAGATGGTATCACTCATTCAAGATATGATTGGTCCAAAGACGACAGTTAAAAATAACCGGTAAATAAAGTATTTGCCAATATTTTTTTATTACTGGTATGCTCCTGGAATAATAAAAATTATACATATAACGTGCGAATTGACTAAGATTAGTTTTCATGAATTTTGGAGAATATTTATCAATCCTTGAACATATAATATTTTTTATAGTGTCCACAAGTGAGGCCACAATCAAATTCCACGAAATATAAAATAAAAAAATAGGTAAATTGATTTATTTCTTGTAGGAAACAACTACATGTCGAAGTTATAATTTGAATTATAAATACATAAATTTTATAATAACAACTATACATTATTTACCGTACGAAAATTAATAACCATTAAAACATTTCACTGTATTTCTCTGTTTATTGATAAAAAATTACCTTCTTATTTTTATTCTCCTGTGTGGACATATAAAACTGTGCTGCAAGCATGGTAACATTTATATAGTTACCCGTACAACCTCCACAACCTATCATAACCAGACATTATTCATTTAAAAGTATAGACTTATAAATTCAAGTAATTATATATTATAATAATTCATTAAAATATTTTCAATTATTTACACTGTTCTAAAAGTTCTATTTTAGCCCCCGTGCTTGCCTTCGTTGTTTAAATTTTTTTACCTGAAGTCAGTGTATCTGGAACAATTTTCAGCAGATTCCTCATCATGGTCAACTAACGTCTAAATTATAGGGGTTGTTCGCTAAAAATCTCTATACTCCAATATTATACAAGAATGTAAAAAGTTAGTTTAAAATTCTAAGTTTTAATGGGGATAATTTTTTTTTAAAAAAATTGCACAGAATTATAGAACGCCTGAAGTATATATATTCAGCTACTACGATTCTTATACTGAATCTCAATCCACGGCGCACTGTTTCTTTATTCTTGAAACTTTTTTTACACGATAAAATTGTCTCTTGAATAAACAGAGAAGAATGGTTCTGTGCAGTGGGCGTACGGAACACCATATTTGTTTTTCATAAAGCACGGTCTGGCCAGAGTCAACACTGTGAAATATGGGGTAGCTCAACAGTGATAAGAGCAAAGTAAAGCCACTACTGCAATAATAAGATAGAAAGGCCGTTCGTGCATCATCGTACGTTGCGACGACATCACTGCGGCTGTAGTCTACTTGCAACGGAAGGGACACATTCGTCCATTGTCTCCGGTTTCTTCTTTAGATACGTTGTGATTAAATTTAACTTTCATTTTCATAAAAATACAATCGAGAGGGTATAATGCTTAGGACCGTATTTAAACCAACAACTTGCAGTAAATAACCAATAATAACGAGGGCACAGTTACGCTTTTATAATTTTTAAGTTATGCTGAAATAAAAAAGACGAAACAATTTTTTTTATTAATAGTATAACTGACTGTATTATCAAATACAAAAATAGCTTTCGACCTCCCAACGTCATATTCATAAATATCTGCAAGTTATTTTTTTGCTCAGTTGTTTACACCTTATCAATACGGTACGTTTGATACCATGCCATGTATATAGCATCACTTATTACATCACTTGTTGGCTTCAACAAATACGGTATTTTACGGACTATAAGACACACCTTAATTTTTTTTAAAAAAGTAACAGTTTTACTATTTATATTATTAGGTTGAATAGCCAGAATTTTTTTTTCTTAGTTTATAAAACAGAACTCACCTTTAAAATTCCTGAAAACCGTCATCTGAACTTTCTCCTTCTTCCTCTTCATCGTCATTGTTGTCTTCTACATATATAAGATTGCCTTCACTGCCATCGAGAGCGTTACTCACTCCGGACTTATTGAAAGATTTAACAATAATATCTCCTCTCACTCTAGACCACGACTGTTTCATCCACCGACACACTTGTTTGATTGTAGGTCGTTTTAAAGGTCCCTTCGGCGAGAATTCATGTTGGGTTTCATCCGTCATCCATTTGTTTCATTTCTCTCTCATATATACTTTAAATTGGTTATTTATCCAGACATCAAGAGGTTACAACTGTGAAGTAAGTCCTTCTGGAATAACAGCAAGCTCTGTATTTCCCTGCCTCAACTTCTCTTTTACAGAATTTTTAAAATGACTACTAAACTGATCTAGCACAAGAAGGGAACTCTTCTTCAATAAAGGACCTTTCCTTCTGTCCCACACTCTGTTAATCCGTAATTTAATCCAGCTTCGTCCATCCAACCCTTCATTCGTCAGATCGGTGCACTTCTGCTGACAGTTGAATCCAATGTTGCCAGATAGATAGGTTTCTAGCGCAATGGAATATACGGTCATTTTCAAGACTAGCGGGAATTTTAAATCAAACACAGGACATTTTTATATTAATTTCTAGTATAAGACGCACCTGAATTTTGAAGGTAATTTTTTGAAGAAAAAATTGCGTCCTACAGTCCGTAAAATACGGTACTAGTTTTCAACATGTAATGTTGTTTGTTTTTGCTTTGTAATTTTAAGCGTTTATTTGTGTTCTCACATGTCGTTTGTACATAAAATTTCATTCAATTCGGAAGAGTCCTTCGTTATTTTGCGATTTTTACAAACATGGTGGGCTGGACTGACCTCTAAAGCAACCTCCTCTTTTCCCCACTGAATTTCTGAAACGACAGGGACGTGTCCCGGATTAAAAGTTAAAACTGGATGGATTTCTGTTCTTCCCGTCGGACGCAAGCAGAATGGAGTTTCGATTTCGTTGGAGGTTAACCCTCCTCTTCACTGGCTTGTCAGCATTTTATAGCTCAACTATTCCGCGCGATCTCATGCGAACGAACTGGTCGATTGAAGCACAACAAAGCCTAAAAGCCTTCGACAGAAACAGAAATTTACCTCTTATATCCTTCGAATATCGTTTAACGTTATGCAGAGTTATTTTGTGCTGAAATTCGTGTATCTTATAATCTATGAAAAAAAATGTAGGTAACGATGGGACCGAAATTTTGTGTTAAGCCTAAAGAATTAATCATGACATCCTCTATTACTATGTTGCACTCGATGTGTTAAGTTTTATTTGATGTTAAGATTGAAGGTATATTTAATCAAGGTTTAAATAGAGCTGTTGATTCATCAATAGTTTAAAAAACTGCGATATCTGAAATTATTATTAAGATTGTTATATTTTAAATACAATATAAGAAAAATTTAATGTTCTATGCAGAATTTGGATGCCAGAATTTTGAAATTAAAACACAATATGTCAGAGTTACAAGTAAACTAATTAGATAAATAAATAACCAAATAACAGACAAAATCAAGTGATAATTTAAATACCGCACAAAGTTTCTACAATCCTTGTTGCTTTCGTAAGGTGATTAAAACAAATGCACGAACCGCAAGAATGACACACCGTACAAACCAGTTGACGAACTCAAACGCAAAACTAAAACGAAGTTAAACGCAATGACAATTCAAAAGCAAAGAGGGGGTTAGCGTAACAATAAGGGATTATAGACATTATTTACTCACTTTCCATTTCCTCAATCTTCACTTTAATTCACTTTAATTAATCTTTTTACGCTTCATTTTTTCCCCACTTCATGAGTCACAATTTTTTGCCAAAGACATTGTTGAGTTTCATAGTAACAGTTTGTATGTAATTTCAGTGATGTTAGATTTAATATGAAGCATTTATGATATAATTATGGAGTTCAGGTAACAACGTCTAAAGTCGTAGCATTTTGCCAATCAAATGAACGTTTTGAATTTATTTTTAGAGGTTACAGATTGTTTATTAATGGGAGGTTTGATTTTGGAAATATGTTATTCAATTCGGATATTAAGTGATTGTTTTATTTGCCCCATGTAGCAGGGTAACTATCACAGCAAGAGATTTTGTAAACTACTTAATGTTTGCTATAGGGTGGGTCCTTGTGTTTCTTTTAATCAAGAAGAAAAGTTTATTAGTATATCTGTAAAAGATTTGATATTCCTTAAAAATTTTGACAAACTTATGACGTAAAATTTTTCTATTGAGGTGATTGGGAACGTGTAGCAGTAAACCATTTGATTTTGTTCAATGTTTGTGTGATACTCCCAAAAGAAATTAAAATGTTCCGGACAATATGATGGAACTTGGAGGTGGAAAGTAATATAGATCTGTCTACAAGATTGTATACTACAGCTCTATGTTAGTTAGCAGGATGACAAGAAAGAAAATTGAGTAAACGTCCTGAGTTAAGTTTGGCTCAGTTTAATATTCTAAATAGATAAGTAAACAGCCAATTAAGTGTAGTATTTATATTATAACTTAAATTTTGTTTGTTAATTATCAGTAGATTGTATTATATTAATTAACTCCGTTGAAATTCTATGGTTGGTTTGATTCGTACGATATTTGGCCAGTCGTTTTCACTTAATCATCTGATTTACTTGGAACTGACGGTAAGATCTTGTTTTCTCAATGCTTTGCTCAATTCTTGTTATCTGACGCTAAATTTTTCCATGCTGCTGTTCGTCTAAATCTTGAGGTTAAAATTTCCATCTGCTGTGTGAAATTTAAGAAGGCTGGAGTAATAATAAGGCTATATTGAGAAGGAAAGAGGCTGTCTCCTCCAGCAGTGGTGTGGCGCATTCGTCTGTGACAATCATTAGCGCCGCGACGGATGTTATTGTTGTTGACGCTGCGCGGGGCGGGGTGGGGCCGAGGGCGCCTGCGCCCAAGTTCGTTTCCCCCCTCCGCCGACGCCGACGTCGACGTCCCGGGCCCGGACGCGGAGCTGGCTCAGTGCGGCGTCGGTCGCGGCGGTATGCAGCAGCAGAAGAGGACGACGCAGCAATGAAGCAGCAGCAGCGGGAGCAGCTGGTGCGGCAGGCGTCGCGACGCCTTCGCCGCGTGCTGCACGCCAGAGCGCCGCTGCTGGACGACGACCTGGCCCGGTTGCCCGCGGCGCGCCTGCTGGCGGAGGCGTCGCGACGCCCCGGTACGCCGCACATGGCGTCGTGCCTGGCCCTGGTTCTGGCCGCGCTGCTCATGCTGTCTCTGGGCGGCGGACG
Organism: Zhengitettix transpicula; assembly: GCA_037074705.1. Taxonomy (NCBI): domain Eukaryota; kingdom Metazoa; phylum Arthropoda; class Insecta; order Orthoptera; family Tetrigidae; genus Zhengitettix; species Zhengitettix transpicula. The sequence goes on from CM073594.1 coordinate 50,455,765, forward strand.
TCTGCCGGTGGGTACCAATCGATAGTCGTCCGAGTCCTTGCTCGAATCGATATAATCAGCTGACCGAAAGTGAATGTGCGAAAAGTCTATTGCAAACGACACTCATAGCATATATATACGGCACTAACGATTGACCGATGAAATCTGGGTTAAGACACGTTTCGAGTGTTACCTCCGCCATCCTCATGATATGGAGAAACGAAAGCATTACCGGTCTTCTAATTCAATGATGACAACTATTATGGGCGCCCGTAGAACGTGTGTTAACGAAAACGTTTCTACTGGTACTGTAAATACGCAGTCATCATAATGCATAGGGTAAAATTAACACAATGACGTGGGTTCTTGTTTCTTTCCATGAAAAGCAAACATATATACTTACTTTTTGTGTATATATATATGCAAAGGTTTGTCTAAATGAATAATACTTACTATATAAATTATATGGAAAATATTTAACTTCTAATATATGCCTTTTATTTACTATTTAACTTTAATTAATTAACATTTATTGTAAGAATCAATGAATCGTTTTCAATGGCACCGTAATATAGCTTGCACAAATTCACAATTAGAACGGTTACATACTAATATGTGTTATTACAGTTATTAAAAAACAAGTCTGTTTACAAATAATTTTTAAGTGAAATATATGAATAGGTACTCTTTGAAGTTTCTTATATATTCAAGACAATGATTTGCATGAATTTCCATGCAATTGTCGATGTTTAGAGGTTGTTCTGTTTAATTTAAAGTGTGGGAATTGTTTTTCCTTATATTTAATAGAGTTGTCTCTATTATTTGTATTTTGTCTGATCAACGTATATATCGTAAGTTACTTATTCAGAGGTGTGTATCAGTAAAATCAAATATTGATCACTTTATTTATATGATGGAATTTAATATTTTTTGCTACATATATTGTGCCATGGTTTATTCAAATAGATGTAGAAGGTACAAGATTGCAACTATTTCTATTTTTTATTTATCTTAATACTTAACAACATTGATGGGAATGTTTTACAATACTTAATCAAAAGAAAATAAATGTTTCTATAATGCTGATATAAACTGATTTCTTTTTGTCGGTAATCTACAGCACTTTGTTGTTATTACAAATAGAATTAATTTAATTTGTCTGTAGCGTAAATCAATAAGTGATTATGGACGAAGTCAGACTGCTCTCACCCTAGAATATTTAGTGTTAAATGTCTCATGTGATTCTTTCGCAAGTTAAACTTGGTATTTAACCTAATACCGGTCCCAAATGTTACCTTATCCTCAGAGTTTTCTGTCGATTCTTACACCAGCACAATGTTATTTCTTATTCCGTAACGTAAAATTAATTAATCAGTAAACATACGACGAAACAGCTATAATTGTGCGTTTTTAATCAAAATATAATAATTAAAACGTTTCCTGTTACACATTTCCAAATTACGTGTTACCCTAAAAACGACATAGTTCCTCCTGCCATATTCCATTTGCCTTGAAACTAATTTTGTTTCTTCACCCTCTTAATATATTTCCAGAAACTTCTCATTTGTTGACAAGGTCACAATGCTTTGGGTTAAGGTCAAAGATCTTTGACAGGTCACTTCACGAAGCGTGGGAATAGTTTTCCTTATACTTAATAGAATTGGATCTATTTTTTAAATTTGTTCTGATCAATATATATAAATAAGGAAGTAAGTTATTTATTCAGAGATATGTATCAGTCAAATCAAAACATTGAACACTTTATTTCTATGATGGAATTTAATATTTTACTCTATAAATATTGTGCCATGGTTTATTAAAACAGATGTAGAAGGTACAAGATTGCAGCTATTTCTGTTTTTTATTTATCTTAATACTTAACAACATTGATAGGAATGTTGTACAATACTTAAACAAAAATAAAATAAATGTTTCTATAATGCTGTTATAAACTGATTTCGTTTGTCGGTAATCTACAGCACTTTGTTATTATTATTATTAACTCTTATAGAGTATTGTCAGAGTTTTAAGATTTTTATTGTTATAAAACTGATCTATTGTTCAATTTATTGGATCGGCTCGCACGTTAGTGTTTATCAATTTGGTTTTTCATCTGAAATTCCATAATCTGAGACTAATAAATTTGATTCTTCATCAGCAATTCCATAATCCACCAATCAACGCTTACGATAATGAAAATCGTTTTTTTTACCCGGTATCACACGTTTTAAAGTTATTTATTTTTTTGTCAGATGAACAAAAACATTTTGCGTATCAAATAAATGTAGATAAAACACGGATTACGAAGATTATTTGTTTTAGATATCCTACTTCATTGCAGGTTCTCAAATTTTTAAAGCTAAAAACATTCTCTTTAATGTCCGAAAATTGGTTCCAGTTATTTTATTTGTTCAGAATTTTGCCATCTATTACATAAAGGCAAACTCATAATTGTCACTCAACTATCATATTTATTGAACGCACGAGTAATAAGACAGGTTTATTAATATCAATCATCGTGTAAGACGTTTTTATGTTTGTCGTCTTCAGACAAATTGGATCTATTATTTAATATTTAACGTAATCTGTGAATTATTATTTAAAAAATAAACATAACAAACAGTGTGTCAGAAAAATGTGCATGAATTAATTAAAACAGGAAAATCATTACACTACTATGTTTCGTTCACAATTTTGGGACTTCCTCAGGTAATATAAATAAATAAGCACAACTCTCACAGGACGCAGTCCATGACGTATATAATTTTGCATTTAACGAAATTTATTCAAATATATTCCTTTCTTTACGTTCGTAATTCTTTATTTAAGTATGTTTTCGATAATTTAAATTTCTAATTTTGCTTATATAGGTATATTACCTGAGGAAGTCCCAAAATTATGGACGAAACGTAGTATTGTATTAATTTTTTGTTTTAATTCATTAATACACAGTTTTACTGACATATTGGCTTTTTTAATTTTTTAATTTAACCCTTTCTCAAACTATTTTTCAGCATACGTTCTAAGGTTAACCATGTTTTATCGAACAGTTGTCTGTATTACGAGGTTAAATAACCAATTTTTGAGAACAGAATATCAAAATAAGGTTTCCGATTTTAAATCAGGTTTCATATCCGGCGAAAGGAAAACAATGCCACGTGCCTTACGTTTTCGTGGGATTCTTCTATTTGAATCAGAAAACACATATTGAATAACGTTTATTTATCAAGGCTAAATTATAATACACGAAAAAAGATTTAATTAAATGTCTTTTAACATTGCCACACTATTTTTCATTTTCTTTATATTTCTCAATGAATACAATTTAAATATCTATTAATCGGAAACGTCTCTAGGGAGACTTCAAATTTTGTTATTTACATTTTATTATGATCAACATATTTCCATTTATTTTCTTTCTTAATAATTGTTGTGTTTATTGTGTTTTATATGACGAATGCGACAAAACAACACGCGTGGTTTCAATTGTTGAAGTTGACAACTGACTACTTAATTTGTTCTGGCGTTTTTTTTGTCACATCAAGAACTTGTAATTGAATTAGGGAAATTGCATAGTACATCCATTGTTCCATCTGTAACGACCTTAGATAATCTTATTTTCCCCTTTAAATTAATTTTTACAACGTTAACCCCATAAAATTTTTATCTGGTTGTAAGTTGGTTTTGTTTTGCTGTTTTTTATTTTCACCAGAATACTTTCGTAAAGAACTGTAGGATCCATTTGTCTTTCTCTTAATTTTTATAATCTGCGTCCTTATATGAGTTCCAAGACATATTATCTGGAAATATTTCTTCGACTGGTTTATTTAATCTTTTTTAATGTCATATTCTCCATAGTCTTGCAGAATGATTTGATTTATAATTGTATATATATATATACAATTATAGATCAAATATATATATATATATATATATATATATTAAAACTGTTTGTTTATCCAACAATTTCCTTCTCCTAAATGTAGTTTTGTTTATAGAGATCCTTAAAGTCTCTTTTCTTCTTGGAGAAGGAGACATAAATAATAATATTACCTTCGACGAAAGTCTTTTTTTCAGGCGCTTCTTGTGATTCCCTGTAATTGATCAAATTAGGACTCCGAGCCTCGTACAATATTGAATAAGTTCTCAGAAACCGTTGAACACGAACGTGGAGTCTCATAAAATATTTATAGAACATATTGGACCCTAATAGGGCACAGTGAACTCACAATCAATAGTTAGGTTGAAATGAAAACCTCTTAAAGATTTAACCTGCATCGTCTTGAGTCAAAATGTATTTTCGTTTTTATTTTTTCATAATCAGAATTAACCTAAGAAAAAATGGTAACGGATATTTTTAAAGAAGGTACCAGAAAAAATATTAGAGTTCTAATTATTTCATAACCTAGAGAGACCTTATTAAGTTTAAAACTTCAGGAATAAACCTTTAAAAAATATTCCCCTCTTCAATTCCGATGTGAAGATGTTGCAGAATATTCAATTTATAAAATGAAAATTCTCTTGAATGGTATTAGACATTTGCAAATTACTATACACTATTACGCTTATTCAAACTAAGTAAGAAAGTTTATAATCGAAAAACATATTTCTAACAACCTTTTAATTCATTTAAAGAAGACAAATATTACTTTCATTTTTAATTATAAAATTTCGTTGTGCTTAATATTAATACGACTATTTAATTATGAATTATCTTGTTCTTGTAGGAGTTCCGTAATTACAAAATCCAAATTAGATCCTGTTGATTTGTCTGCAGCTGTTGACACACTTTTTTAAATTTACTTAATTGAAGTTACAAAGGAGACGTGTTATAGTTACGAAAAAATTAGCTTTTTGAACACTAGCTTGTCCACCGTAATTATAATACAGAGACTGCAATAATTAACAAAACGTCTAGAAAACTAGGCCACAACTATTTCCACGAAATATGGACAATTTTTAATAATGCTGTATTAACGCTATCTACAAAAATTAAATCACTTCAAGAACATGAATTGAATTTCAATAAATTTATTGGTCACATCGTATAGACTACAGTGAGAAGCAACACTACGCGATTTTCCCCCTGTATGACAACGTTGTGTATTTAAAGTATTTTAGCCTTTCCTTTGTAGATCTGAGGAAAGTTATAAATTGTTAGATACGTGTCCTTTATTAAAGCCTTTGTTTAATTTTTCTGTCAATGATCTCTATGTCAGCCGAGGTATTTTTTTGTACATCACACCAAAAAATCCTACGTAAAATAACTCAGAAATTTTTGTTTGCATAAAATTTATTCAAAACTGAAAAAGTTTAGTGTCCATCGTGTAACAACGAACTTTACTTTTCTCTAAAGCATCAACAACGCGGATGGTAGGAGGAAACTATTACCACACTACTACTCAACTGTCATTTCCAACTAAACTAATTAGTCTACGTTAAGCAGAAATACCTCGGCTGACAAAGAGATCATGGACATAAAAATTAAACAAAGGCTTTAATAAAGGACATGTATTTAACCATTTATAACTTTCCACAGATCTACAAAGGAAAGGCTAAAATAATTTAAATATACAGACGTTGTAATATTGGGGAAAAAATCGCGTAGTGTTTCTTCTCAATGTAGTCTATACGATGTGACCAATAAATTGAAATTCAATTCATGTTCTTGAAGTGATTTAAGTTTTTTTGTTAGGTACTGTTGTAAGATTGTAGGAAAATTTTAATTATTTGCGATATTAACATAGTCATAGTGTCGAGGAAACTCTGTTACTGGGCCTACTCCCAATTGGATTAAATAATTAATTTTGGGGACGGAACGGCGCAAGTAGTCTGCCTTTTTTTCTTCTCCCAGAACTGACTGTTGTTTTACTTCGTCCATTGTGCGCCTCGCTGTCGGTTTCTCGCTGTGAGCAAGAGAGTAACTTTTTTTTGTCTTCAATATAATTCCCTTTGAAGGGCAGTATGAGAAGGTGTGTGCGTGTGAGCGACATTACTCTTTCTCTCTGGAAGCTTTTGTCGCGTTGTGGTTTAATTTAGAGTCCGCTGGTCGCGTCTGCTGTTCTGCCGTGATTAATATCTGGGCGGGGTTGGTCCTGTGGTGTGCTACAAGGACAGTGGATCATCTTCCAGCTCTCAGTCCTCCCGGCTAGACATCATCGAGAGATAAAAGAACTCGGCAACTTCGAGGCTAATGGACTCTTCGTCGTTGTGCTTCAGAATAAACATCAGACGAGATTGAAACCAGGAGTTTCATAATTTTAAATGTAAAATGAGGCCCTCTCTTCGCCTTTGAGTTCTGTATTTTATCTTGAAACAGGTACCTGAATGTCTTTATCAGATTGACTAAATTGCATGTTAAGAAGCGTACGTCACTGTTGGTAAAATTTTTCACTGTTACTGTTTCAAACGTCGTCGGTGTTGTTTATCCTCAAATAAATCTCCCTCATTCAACAGGACAATGTTTAATCGACTCTTCGCTAAGAAAATTTATTCAAAGATTTGACGTTTCTTCACAATATGGATAATAGGGTTTGCTGAGGGAACAAAACAATATTTTTAAAATACTATGTTAATAGGAATTAAAGAAAGAAATATATACTTAAAAAATTAACTTAATATGTCATAACCAAAAATTTTTAAAAATAAAAGAAAGAAATGAAACCACGAAAGACGGAAATAATTATAATGGCTTTTTACAAGAGTCAGAAAAAAGCTTCTTCAGGTGAATTATTAATTCCGAAATCATCGGTTTACGAAAGATAAAAGTTTCCTTTTAGGTCGTATGACCCCCAAACCATATTTTACAATTCATACCTTTATATATTCTGTTTTATGTAATTTCAAGATTTACGACTTTTACACTTAAAAAGGCTATTTAGCATACAATTTATTTATTCGCTTATTAATATATTTGGTAAAATATCCTTAATTGTATATAACTTCTGCTTCGGTATTATTCAACCCATATATTCTCATGAATAAGAACGGTAGCCATTGTTACGCTCACCCTTTGTCGTTGCGTTTTCGTCGCTTTTGAGTTTTGTCAACTGACAAGTGCAGTTGTGTCGCTCTAGGCTCTTCTTAGCACCCGAGGAAAGTGACATGGATCCAAAAAACGTTGTGTGGTATTTATATTATCACTTCTTTTGTCTGAATTGGCTATCTTTCTTATTGGATAAAAAGTTCTCGGTTTTCACACGGATGCCAACAGCAATTAAAACGTGACGTTTGGACAACTGAAAGCTCTGTCGTCAATTACACCGAGAAAGTCTTCAATCTTTGATCTTTATTATTCATTATTTTCAATCAGACGTAAATTTTTCTTTTTAACATATATTCTCAGTCAATATATTTCTCAAAGGTCTGATGGACTCAATTGTTTCTTACCCACAAGTTGTCAGACATAAAATTTTAACAGTTATTACTTAGTATGAATAAGAGTATCTGGAATATTATTTAATTAATTTACAGGGAAAAAATGATGCTATGGAAATTTCTTTACTTAAAAATGAACATGTTTTGTGGTTTCAAACACTTTAAGTTAATATGAGGTATCATGAGCGGTGGAAATTTTCTGACGATGCCGGTGTTTCAATAAAACGCGACGCAAGGAAACACCCGGAAATTTATTACAAACAATTAGTGGATCATGACTTATTTTCATAGTATTTTGTTGCAGGCAAATAATTTTTATTAATATATGTAATATATACGTAGTACAGTTTCTGAAATAAATCAGAATTATCGCTAGCGAAAACATTGACTACAGATAGTATTAATTTATTTGAAGTGAGTATTAAATGAGAACAGGTTCAGGAAATGATTAACTAATTTTCAATAACAATAAATTAGTTGAATAAAAATGTTATTTTTATTGAAAAGCTAAATTTATGATGCAAACTTTCTGAGACCTCCGTCACCACGAAAAATTGAATAGTTTTTATATATTTATATATCATTTTCAACTGATTATGATAATTATAAAATGATAAAAATCTTAGTAACGGCCCAAAGAGAAGCAAATTCCAATAACGATTGAGTTTGTTTTTCAAGCCGACTCGGAACACATATTTCCTAGTGAGTATGTAAAGTAAAATTCAGTATGCACTGACTTGAATATGTCTCAGCAATAACGGTGTTGGAGACCGATGCAAATCAATCTGATTCAAGAAATTAAGTCCTCAGCGTTGTAAAAAATATATCTTAACAGATTACGAATGATATCCTAATTTTGTCAAATGTCCTTTACATGGTGGCGGGGGTAAAATATAAATCATTTGTTAAGAAGTAATGTTCCTGTTCAAGACATTTATTGCTCCGCATATCTGCAGGTACTTCGTCTTCGAGTCTCCGTTTCATAATGAATCTTCTGGAACGTCACGCTCTTGACGTGAATAATATATCAAGCATTATCTTGCCTACCCTCCATATCGCTGTCATTATTAATAATTGAGAGATGGGTTAAACCTATCGTGGGCGTCTTTGAGTCTCGAGACGATCTTTCTTGACGAAAAATTTCCGTTTCTTTTCCTACGGTATTAAACTTACCATACTAATCAATCATACTTAACAAATTATCATTTTTCAGTAAGTGAGCAATTTGCTAATTTTAATATTAACATTAGCACTGGATGAGACTCGTGTTAACTCATATACCTTTTGAATAGTTGATAATTTCAATGTTCGGAAAAAAATTCAGTGAAGTGCAGATTTCGGTTTCCTGCCTTAAGTTTAATTATCTGTACTCTCCTTTCATCGTTGTTTTATCTACATTTTTAAATTAGTATGTGTATCACGCTGCAAATCAATGATCGTTACATGGAAAAATTAATGTAATATATTTTGAACAAAATATTAATAAACGGACATAACAGCATTAGTCTTACATGACGAAGTAATCTTTGTATTTCTATAGTTTCATCCGCAACCGAAGTTTTAGTTAATACACGTAGACTTCACGTCCGATTCAATTCAGACGACCTTTGTCTCCATAGCAATTTCATATGAGAAACAATTACACAAAAAATAATTTTAACATAGCTGGACGTTTCAACCATACTTAGTATTTTTCTCTAACAGCATGATTAAATTATTTTTGTGTAATTGTTCCTTACATTAAGTCTGTCTCGAAAATAAGGTCGTCTTAATTTTTATTATAAGTTTTAGTTGTTCTAAATTTGCAGTTCTAATTTTACTTAGCGACAACTCTGAATTATGAGCTACCTCGTCTGAATGTTAACTGATATTGGAGTTTTCTTTTATTATTATCTTCTGGAATCTCCAGAATTTTTTACTTGAGTTGACATTGGTTTTAGACTATTATAAAGTGTATGTGAGTTACTTACGTCTATTTTTGAAATTTTCTGCGCCCGGAAAAGTGGTTCATAAACATGAAGGAGTTCACTTATTAATCACGTCAACGTTTTCATAGAACCAATACCAAATAAATCAGAAGAATTACGCTACCCTTATAAATATTTTCAATTTTTGTTCTTATTGCTCATATTCTCTGTTTGGTTCTGTTCCTATACTTTATATACAATCAATGCTTAATTGTAACATTTTTTCTTTTAAATTTATTTCTTTCGTGTTCGCGATTTCGTCGTCTATGTCTTGGGAAATTAATCTCCAATAAAGATGATATATTCACAATTCTTTTCCATTGACACTAAATTTACTATATACATGTAGGAAAAAAATTGCGGACCGTGAAGAAGTTATTTTTGAATTCTAGAAATAAATTTTGATGTTCAATCAATTTTCAAATAATGTTTATAAAACTTATTATCTGTTAATATTTAGTTATTCAGACTTGTAAATTTTTATATTTCCCCCTGAAGAGTTCTAAAAAGGAACGATACGTCGTGAACAATTTTATTTTATTAAAATACATTTCTGACAGGTTTGTTGGTTCATTCATGTATTTGTGAATATTCCATCTGCAGTACCTGTAGGTCGCAGCTGGATAACAACACGCATCCTGGACGATAATCTCATAACACTTATACCATGATATATTACGCAGTGCAATCGTGATAGTTCAATCTACAAGGGTTGGGTTCAATGGAAGTGATTATACCAATTTTGGAGTAATCGGTCTTGCGCTGTACGTGTTAATCAAGGTCCTAATTGGAAGCACCAGGACATGACAGCAATTCCTCACTCCACTGATGATCGTCGGACACATTACAGGATACCAAATTGTTAGGACAGTCAAACGTTTCATCTTTTTGTAACTGTTGCACGTTGTCCTGAAGATATTTTAAATTTGTTAAAACACCGATATTAAAATCACTCCCAACTTTAACTGATGGAAATCACAGGCTAATTTATCCGCAACGACGTAATGTACGGCGATGTTCATTAAAATGCTTGTCATCGACCATAAGGTAATTTATTAACATGAGAATTAAATGAAAAATTGAACAAGTCAGAATAAATGCACGTATTCGACTCAATGAATTTTATTTGTATTTGTGCAATAATTTATCGGCGTATTCAAATTACTTTTCAGCCCTTATATCCCGAAAATTACCCGTAAATAAGTTAGTTCTTTAAATAACCGTGCTAAATTCAATTGATTTCAGTTCTTTTCCTTGTTTAACAGCCAGAATTGCTGCACGTTGTTTTTCAACCGCTGTGGTGTCTCTCTTCCGACTAACAATTTATCCTGGAAGAGCATGTAAATAGCTGCATAGTAATTCATAGAAATTTTCTGCACCCGCGAACACGTAAATAGGTACAACAACAAAGGGCGTAAAACAAACATTTTTTGTCCTCTTAATGCTGGTAGTCTAATAAAGACTAAATATTCTGGACAACGTTTTTTTTGTGAACCATTCAGAACGTTAAACAAAATAAATTGTGATATCTCTGAATAGCTAAAAAGTTTAATTATATGCACTAATTTTTTTCAAAATATCTGGAAACACGTTATTAATATCGCCTGGTCTTTTTATGAGAATAAATATGATTAATAAATATTTCGCGGTTGAGCACTATGTTCAGATTCCTCGAAATTGACGTTTCTGCGGTCATTCGCTGTCTTCATACCTGGTGGTTAACCGCGAAAATATTATTAAAAATTTACACCAAATATGGCTTTTTGTAATTACAGCTTGAAACTTAAAAAAACATTAACACCAGCCTTAAATTTTTTTCTTCTCTTCCAGCATACAGGCGTCGTTATTCACAATTTCTCTGTAAATTATCAACACAATGTTTTTATACCTACCTACAGAATTTTTAAATTACTATGTGTAGGTTTTTCACACTCCAGTTGTAATTTACAGCACATTTACGTATCGTTGTACTTTATATTTTTAATTTTTATGAGAAATATCATGTTAAAACAGTAAAAAAAAGTCGGATAAAAAATTCAAATTATTATGATATCATTTCATTTTATAAAATTTATATAAATTTTTCCTTCAATAGTGATTTTATCAAACTGTGAATGTTATTGGTAACTTTTTCAATATTCTTAAATATTACATTTTTCTCTAATTCTAATGATTTTCTGGATTTCCAATTTAAAAAACCCTACGTATTTAATTTGTTAACATTAAAATGTTTTTAAAAATTATATCTCATCTTACCATAAATAATAACAAATTTAAAAATCAGTTGCATTAAATTTATAATCATTGAAGAAAATTCCGTTTATTTTGTCTGTAAGTTGGACTCTCTAGATCGTCTCTATCGTACAACAGCACTACAGTTTTAATCCTGTAGCACGAGTGTTTACAAACAGCTTGGGTACATAAAATTAAACATGCATCTCATTATAGTATTGACCACGAACTGATCGATCACGTTGCCCCGTATTTCCAATGGACCGAAAGAATAACTCGATAGTCGTCCAAATGAGTTGCGGGCAAGTATCACAAGGCGAGGTCGGCGGGTGAATAATATTATTATTTACACAATATGTTTTCATCTAGAATTCTTTATTCCTTACTCTCTTTAATAGTTAAGTTTGAAGAATTCTTGTTAAATCGTAAAAAAGTTACTAATTTCCGTCCGTAATGAGAGTTAAATTTTCAAGCAACGTCGCGAGACATTTTATTCTTCTGAAGTAATGTACGAGATATTTACAGCTTTCTCGTCGAAATTTGACTTTGTAATTACCACGAGAGATGCATGCTGCTTTTAATTTGAATACGACGCTATTTGTTGATCCTGTTTGAAGGACGTGTTTTTTTTTCTTTCCATCGGCGCCGCTCCGCTTCGCTCTTTGCAGTCTGTTATTGTGTAAATGATTTGCTCGCCCGCGTGGGCCACTTTATTTTCGATGCAAACAAGCACTCTTTCTCACTCACTCACCCTCCACCGACGCAGCAAATCAAATATTTGTTGTTATTGCGAATTGAAAAAATCGCGGCGTAGGGCTGTAAGGATTGGACTTCGATTTGCCGGATTCAGACTCAGCCGCGCAGGGCATAAAAGCTGGCTTATAAAAGGCGCCACTCAATTTCCCGCGTCACAAACAACGTTGGGAAGATCTGGGTCTTAAAGATTTCCGATTCCATGGTTTCGTGCAGGTACTTAAATTAATGACTAATTTCTGAGATTGAAGGAAAACAGATTCTGGTTTATATAATCGAAGTATGGAAGAAATTCATAGTGTGGACGTCGCTTACTGAAAATATTATTTTATTTTACTTGGGAAATATGTTGACTCAATATTATCTCGGGGTAGATGACTTTTCCGTTAATTAGGTTCGTGAGATTGGACGAAGATAATAAACGTGTGAAATAAAACGATGGACTCTAAACAGATCCTTGTGGTAAACACAGAGGATTTTTTAAGGTCTTCTGTATTTTATTCTTCGCTCATCTGACACCGGTATCTCAACAGCCGTTTGGCATTTCACCATGATGGAGAAACTTCTTCCTATTAGTTTCGTATTTTAATCAAAGAACTGTATTGGTAAATTTTTATTAATTTAGGTTTGAACCCGTTAGTTGTATTAGAGTTTAGTGGATCATCCACAATCAGTAATTTAGATATTAAAATCCACGCAATTTCGAGATCTCTTTCTGTCATCTTTAACGTCGTGAGACAAAGTAGATTAATTCAGGTACATTGGGCCGAGTTCGTGGAATTCTTGAACTAAATTGTCTCCAGAAGGCACAAGTTGAATAAATGGTTACAAAATCGTTTCTATTTATTTTTGGCTACTTTACGAACCATCATATATAAACGGCGACGGTCTACGTTTTATTGCGCGCGATATGATTGGTGCTTGGAGATTGACGTCATAGGCTGTGATTATCCGTTAAATTCTACAATCTTGGAATCACATAACAGATGTGGTTCAAGAAGCTACCGGGTTGAAGCCCGAGACCTATTAATTTGACGTATTCACCGGGCTTTCATTCATTGAATCAGTTATTAAAGGAATCTGTTACAAATATGGCTATCGACTGTGAAGTCCAGAAGCCACAAGACATTAATTTATAGCTTTGGAATGCCTTCTGGTACCTCTTTATTTCTCCTTTCTGTAAAAAAACTGATTGTTAGTTTTCGTATTGTTAGTGAGACGTCGAATATTTAATTCAAACATGGAAATATGACAAATTGATACATTCTGACCGTCTTTATTTTCCAGGAGAGTTCCAGCGGCGATGACGCATCTTCCTCGGACGCCCCTGCGAGCAGCGGCTCTCCCTCGAGCCAGCAGCAGAACCGAGTGGAGTCTCTGGTGACGGCGTACGGCCACCTGGTGCGGCGTCATCACCAGTACCCCGTCGTCAACATCACCGGGTGACTCGAGGACCAAACAAAGACTGCTGAAAAGTGCGACCACCATGTTTGTTTTTTCGTTACTGCCCCTGTCTCCATCACCCAGTCTCTCTCCAATATTTAGCTGTTGATTTTGAATGTGCAAACAGATTTTATGTCAAAGAAACAGTAGCGTTATAAAACTACTCTAATAAATGACAAAGTAATCTTTCTTCTGGATCCTCTTTACCAGAGTTATTAACCCTTCATCATTTCCTTACTGTTATTAATTTAAAACAATTTTCTACTGTGAAATTAAACATTAAATATTTCAAATCTGTTTAGAGGTGATAAAACGAACAAGAATTGTTTGCGATGCTGCCGAGTTTTGTGGTAATACAAATATTGGTACTTGGTTACTTGGATACGCGAAAGGACTTGATCTTTCTGCACAGGAATGTTTGGGAACTAGGGCACAGAAATTACGTAGATTGTTATTATTAGATTTTGGGGTGACTCGGAAATATCTACGTACACAGCGATGGTCTTGATCTGTCATCACTGAAGTTGATAGTACGACTTGCAGCGAACTATTGAAATCGACTTGTGCTGAGCACGTATTACCAATAACATGGCTCTCATCACAGGATGCTGTTTGATAAAGCAACTATTAAACTGATCGTTTTTATACATCACTTCCGCTACACATTTTCCGTCAGTTACAATGGGTCTCAGAAAGTGTCACGTTTCAATTCAGACCAATGTTCAGGACACTTACAAGTCAATAGGAAAACTTCGGTAAATGAATACTTGCTAACCAATCAGAGCCAACCATGCACGGCCAATCGCAATTGTTATTGAGCCTACGTATTTTTACCAACTTAACACGCGACAATATTCATTGCGCTCTAATTGTATGACAGCGGAAGGAAACAGATCTGTTTGAATAGCAACTATTCTGTAACGGTGAAACATTAGTCGCTGAAAATATTTCTATTCAAGAATAAGGAAAGATTAATCAGGCATCAGTCAGTCCGTAAGTCCATGTTAAGATAAGTCTGAGAATGGAAAAATGTCGACCGGAACATGAATCGAACCCGAGACTACCGCTTACTGTGCTTGTAAATTGTAGGAGAACAGAATTTTGGTGAATAGAGGAATTTCGCCCCGGAAGTGGCGTCGACAGGGACGGTTCAGTGGTAGAGCGATAGCCCGGTAAGCGGGAGGTCCCGGGTTCGATTCGTGGTCCGATTGAAATTTTCCATCCTTTAAAGTTTTATCAACTCGTATTGTTGCTGGGGAAAACTTGAATTATTAAAGATATATAGCTTATTATATATTTCTATCCATAAATATTTTTACTGATAAAAGACTACTTGAGTACAAGGTGTACGTAATATGATCATCAAGTTAATAAAATACTTTAATTTTTTACCTATGACACTTATAAAGAATGCGATAAAACAGTTGATTTTTTCTTGGGTTTAATGAATGGAGATCATTCTTGTCATGTCGCATGTACCATGTGGGAATACAAACGCAATCGTTTTCAATACACTACCGAATGAATAAATAAGCGTTTGTATTTATTATTTTAGTGTTTCTGTGAATATATCAATTGAGTAAATAGTTTATTTTTTGAATTTTAAGGAAAATAAATGTTTGATTCTAATAATTTTAAATTTATTACTGAATAAATTTATTTATGAGGGACAATTTTTTTTAGAAAAACAACGAAACATTTTTTTTGAGGGTGGAAAAGTGAGTTTCATTGACTGTTAGCGATAGAAACAAAGTAAAGTATTTAATGTTTCACTGTATAAGTTAAATGTAGTATTCTGAGATCTTCGAATGAAAATAATAGATTTCTGCTAAAACAATTTGTGTCGTCATCGGTTCAGCCAATTTTTGTTACAGAAAATGTGTCTTACACGTATGATATAGCTGAATAAAACTCTGACTTTCTGTCCGTCGGCACAGCGTTTAATTATTAAAGTAAACCATTATTTTGAAATGTGTGGAGGATTTACGGTTGTGGAATATGCTTTTAAATCTATTTTTTACTTATCTTCGGAGAAATATTACAGGAAGTACTCGATCGTAACCAAACCATCGACACTCATCTGTTCGGTGATGCAGGTAAACTGTTCCATCTTGTTTACGAACGAGAATTTGCTTATATCAGACCTTTTGTTTCCATATACAGTAAAAATAGTAATTACATGGGCTAAATATCAATTAATTGTTTTATTTAAAAGGTAAAAATATAAAATATCCATAGATGTATAAAAGTAGACGGGAAAGTAAATTAATTAAATTGCGGATAAATATTAAAAAGAATTTTTAATGATTTATTTATTCAATAGAACTTGTTTTTATAAATTTTTCACAGTGGATAAAGTCAATTATTAAGTCCTCAAATAATTTTTTTTCGTTCTTGTTTCTTATTCTTCAAAAAAGAAAATTCGAAAAACATTACGGACATAGAAATCTAAAACTAATGAAGATTTAAACATCATAATCCTGTTTGAACATACATGATCCTACTCGTTGGCTTTCGGATCGAGTCGGGGTAAACGATGAAAATCGTTTCAGATCATAGAAAAAACTGACAAGGGCTAGAAATAAGCATTAGACGTGGAAATTATTAAAACCGATGTCACATTCGTATTGTTTAATGAGATTGAAAGTGCCACAGAAATGTTTATTTTAGAATAAAAGCTCTATTGATAACAGTAGAAAAGAACAGTTGATCTTTTCGAATAATAAAAAGTTTCCTCGCTCTAGACCAAAGTAACTTGTCACGATGCGAACTGACACATTCCTGGATCGCATACGTGTTAGTGAAGAAGACACAATTCATGGTCGTATGGCAACTGTGTGTAAATATAGTAATATTAGAATTTCTGCAATGAAATGCTGTTTTCTCTATTTGCTATGTCTAGTTACAACGATAAGTGTTGTTTTCTTGAAAACGTTGCGAAGTGAATCTTTTACGGTTGTCACACAATCGCCAGTGACTCTCTCCTTTCATTGTGAAGAACCTCGTATCTTTCGCCGCCCCGTTTTGCGGCGTATTTTTTTTTTGGTTACTTTTATTATTGTAGCTTGGCGGAATCTTTGTGTGCGATAAATACGGAGCGGTTCCCGCTGAGAGAGGACGTTGTGTGACTATATATAGATATAGTCTGGAAGGCGTACAGTAGCTTCGGCCCTTTATGCCATTGCAGTTGCGGAAATGTAAACAACTCACAAGTGATTAATCGCGGAGGGAGAAAAAAAAAGAGAGATGGAATATTGTTATTATTACCAACACACTTGAGTGTGGAAAAATATATGAGGCAGTTTATTTTCCTTTAGAGGCGATCAAAATAATACAGTAGGCGACTAGGACAACAAGTACAAATCTACCTCGTACATAAATAACACAAAAATCTATGATTAAAAACAATAAAATGAAAATATTGATCTAGCAATAAATTGCATAGAATATAGGAGATAACCAATAAATTTCAATGGAGTTCATTGTGTGCAGACAGAAGCAGTATAAAAAATAAAGCTTCATAAATTTCTTTTACCGTTCGTAATTCCAATTCACATATATAATTGCAATAAAATTATAAAACTTAGTTTATACCTTCTATTAACTGTAAAAAAGGATGTATTGGTTATATATAATCACAGATTAAACCTTAAAACCAAATATAAAGTAGTTATTTCCTTGTCAAACCATTGCAGAGTAACAAATCAGTTCTTTTATTTTGATAATACTTGAACGGATATATAAGTAAAATAACAGATTAAATTAAAAATATCAGAAGCCACATTACAAATATTAATGGAAATGAACTTGTTAATGACAGAAATGAAGGAAACGATTTAGTAAAATATTATTCTGGTAAATTGAAACCTACTTAACTAACGTAATAATTTTCAACTAAGTTATTTGAAAGTGTCTAGTGTTGAAGGTTCTTGAAAGTGTCTTGGAGAGTTTACTAGTTATTGGACGAGCGTCAGTGTCAGCTGTGATTGTCCTTTAGAATATATAAGTATAAATATAGGATAAATAATTGTGATATTTTGGTGATTTGAATAGAACAGAAAGGTAAGGATTATATTTCTTAAAATAACTATTACAATCTACGCTGTATTATCAGTTTATTAATCTCCAATTGCTTGATTCTGATTTGTATAGACCCAATAAGTAATTTAAATTAAGACTGTGATTTTTGTATACTAATAACAAGTAATTAAATCTGCTGTATAAATAACATTATATTATTCTGAAGAAAATAACCGTTTGGTTGAAAAACCTGGTTTTTCTGTAACCTATAGCCTTAGTTCACACCAGGAAAATAGTAACCAGATTATTCTCTTGTGGTGTAGGGGTCAACGTGACTGCATCGCATTACAGAGGTCCTGGGTTAGAATCCCGGCGAGGGCATGGATGTTTGTGTGCGTGACAGAAACTATCGTTAATTCGCCCCCTGACAGGGCAAAATGAGTATTTTTAAGAGCCGCTAATCACCTGAGATGTTTGTTTAGTTAGTATATTGCCTTAGTTATAAGAATTGGTCTGGTTTATCATGTAAATATTACAACTGAAACCTTAACTCAGTAATGTAACGCAGAAAAAAAATAGCTATGCCCGCAAAAGCCAATTTTAATATTCAATATTTACAAAAGTGGAATAAATTAAATTTGGCTCATTGAAGGTTATGGATAATAATACCTGAATTTTTAATGATTCTAGAAGTAAAATTAATGAAAAAAATAGAATAAATTCTAAACATATCAAATGTTATTGTTTTGTATTTAAAACTTTTGACATAGATTAAAGACTGTTCATCTTATTGTCGTGTTTGATAAATACCTTCAGATAGGTCAAAACTGTAACAGTTAAGTTTCAGTAAGTTATCCGTCAGTTTTTTTAAAAAATATTAACCTTCAGTCGTAAGTTCTTTGAGGAATAATTATAAACATTTGTATAATTTATTGAGCCATTCTAGAGCTTTTTGACTTTGATCGAGGATGGAGTCTATACCGAAGGGTCTGCTTGGCGAAGACTTATTCGCCTCGTGGACAGAGCAAGTGATGAGAACACGGAAGGGATTGAACGGCCAGAGCACGGTGAGTGATTTTCAATTTTCCATTTTCACGGCTCGAAGTCCTGGATCCATAACTGGGATTCGAAAAATTCGTGACTGTCAACCATTTCAGATTCACTTCAAGCGAAATATCTCTAATAGGTTACAAGCATCCGCCATCGAATTCTAAATTCCGACATGTCTGAACGATAAAAGGATACGAAAATCAACTTATCAATCCAATAAAAAAATTGCGTGCTTCCTGGACGGCCAATGATTTAATTGAAATTACCATACACGGAATTTTTATACTCTGATGTAGGTGCTGGCGCGTGTAATGCAGTTTAAAAAGTCCCCACGATTTTTTGACAGTCAGGAGACTTACAGAAATAAAATTTGTTGGCTTTTCTGAGAGTCTGGAAATATTAGTGTAATTTGTACACTTAGGATAATGAAACTATTTGCCGAATATTGCTTACGTGCATCGTGAATATTCTTCTTGCATTTTGTGGGCTCACCACTGTCATATTTATGACTGTTTATTTCTACAGTCCCTCAAATATACTAGGTGGAGTTGTGAATACAAGAGATAATTAAATATAGCTGTGTATAGTATTCAATATCGCTGTTTCATGTTAAATGAAGACCTAAGTTTTAGCAGCGGACGCCAGTTCCGTTCTACCTTGAAGCATTCAATATTCTATTCCATTTATTGCGAGGTCGAACGACATAAATAATAATTTATTTTAAAATGCAGAGTCCTGTAAAGTCAGGATGCCGAACAAACTATTGAAAGTTTAAATAAAGATGAATGAAACTGCGAAAAACAAGAGGGGGTTGATGTCAAGTATTTGTTTGTTTCACCTATTCCGCCGATTATATTTCTTTACGCTTTGGTTCCGTCGAAATTGTTGAATATAGACCATTAGCAATTAGGAAGATTATACTTCTTTTCTAGATTGTTATATTTATTTGACATTAATTGAATTTACAAACAAATAAACCGGGAAAGATGTAAGGAATAATTTAATAAAATAACTTAAAAATGACACAACGTTCCGTTTCTTTTCTTTGTATCCCCTCTATTGTACAAGTTTAAAATAAAAAAATTGTATGCATGAATTATACAAATATGAATATCTAAATATTTGAAGAAAATAATTTTTATAAAGACCTATATGTATATATATATATATATATATATATATATATATATATATTGTAAAGATTAAAAATTCGTAATTAATTAATAAATTGTTTCTTTGATTACAACTCTGAGGCCATGACGTTGTAAATAACTATTGTTTGGCGAGAATGCAGAGCCGATAATGGTTGCTACTACGTATTGTCAAAAAGGCATATATAGACGTTCAGAACTTCAGCGGAGTCCAGTTTGCCAGTTCAGAGTTGTTGTCAGATGTTGAGCAGAATGTAAACAATTGTCAGATATTTAGAGATCAGAATGTAACCAGTTATCAGTTCCTCACGTGGATTCAGAGAAGTGTGTGCGTGGTGAGTTACGCAGATAGCCAGTTGCTCGGACAGTCAGTATGTGTGTGTCCTGACAAGATAGTCAGAAAACACATAATATGTAGTCGGCAAACGGTTTGACAGTTGGCGAAAAATTTCCAAAGTGTTTTACTAGTGATAAGAGAGTAGAATCAGTGCAATGGCCTGTCAGTGAAATAGTGTACTAGATAAAAAATTAAAACAATTCACGTGTGCACAAACCAGAGCAGCTCAAACAAAATGGTATGTAATTAAAACAAATTTTCATCTGTAAACCTTATAAGTAAATATAATTTACCGTCTGATTTCAATAACTTTACTAGAATTATATAACTTTTCAGATTAGTAATAGTTTTTGTTATTGTAAATTAAAACAAATTTTTTTCTACTGTCTTTATTAGAGGTCCGATAAGCGGCACTGAAATTGAGATTTCTCATAAAAACTGAGGCATAAATTTAAAATGTAAAATCAACCAAGATTAAATTTGTAAATTACATATTTTTTTAAAAAGTAATTGTTTAATTTCGATTTCTTCTTTTATTATTTTAATCATTTGAATACCACATTATTTTGTCTATAGCGTGTTTGTGTTTGGTTTATATAATTATTTTGACATAAATTGGTGCCACAAAATGCTGGTAATTTCCTTTTTGTAATTTTATAAATTATATTTTGAATACTACATAAATTTGCACTCCAACGTGGGGCTAGTAAATTTTAAAAGTCTATTTTAAATACTTTATAATTTGGCGCTCTAACGTGAGGCT
The DNA here is from genome assembly GCA_037074705.1 of Zhengitettix transpicula. NCBI lineage: Eukaryota > Metazoa > Arthropoda > Insecta > Orthoptera > Tetrigidae > Zhengitettix > Zhengitettix transpicula. The sequence continues at coordinate 50,476,837 of CM073594.1, forward strand.
TATTTTCATTTGATCGTTTTGAATATTACAATATATATATATATATATATATATATATAAAATAATCAAAGACTCTGGATACGACACTGTGGTTTTCCTACATCAGGGACAAATTTGTTATACTCAGCGACACAAATACACGGCCAGACTCAAGGTGACCTTGGACGCCTAGCTGCCTATATAAGCCGACAAACGAGTCAAAATCATCAGGATTAGCGTTGACAAGCGTTGGAAAACTCGCCGGAAACAATAGCCTAAAAATATTTACTAATAAAACAATTAGGCCAACTTATAAATTGTTTCTTAGAAATCTTCTTTCAGAATTAGTTTAAAAGTAGCATTGGTAGAAAGCTGTCTTCTTTTACTCAACTGATATGTAACATGCAAAAACATGACTTGATTAAATACAAGTGTTTGTCAGGGAATTTTTTATGTCATCATAGGTTAATTGTCTCGTAATTTGAGGTATACGTTAAGACAGATAACTCCTAAGTTTTAAAGTAAAATTTTCAAATTTTAGAGTTAAAATAAACATGGTTATTGTCCTGTTTGGTATATTTATTAAATATTTTAGGTAATCATAAAATATCAAGTGTACTCCGCTTGTATTACAAGTTGTTGGGATTGGAAGTGTCTGCAATATATATCTTGAAAAAAAATTCAGACCTGCATATATGAAGAGACATTCGATATTGAATACGTTAGATGGGAGAGATATGCATTGTTTCTAGAGTTTCTGTATGGAACACGCTCATAACATGGCGATTAAGTGAACCTCTTTGATATTGTTATTTGTGGCTTTGTTGTGCGCCGGGATGCAATGCAATGCCAAAGTCACGTTGCCGTCAATGGCCAAGCCTTTGTAAAGTTAGTAAGTAGGTCGCCCGCTCACGAAGGCGTTGTTTTTCTGTCGCCACTCGGGTGGGATCTGGCGGTGTTTATGGGAAGGGATTAAGGGATAAGCCACTTGCAGTGCCTCTCACACGGCGATCCCATCCTCACGTGCGACGCCTGGCTCAAATGACGTCGCTAAGGCGTCGGAAGCAACGACGCTGCATGTCACGAAACGCTGATACCGGGCAGGGGCGGAGCTAACCAACAGTTATTATTATAATACATTGTAGTATTGCAAAATTAGGCAATTAACATTTTTAATTAAAAAATGTTTCCTTCATGTTTGCAAAACTATTTTTAGGTTATGCACAAAGTAGAATACCTCATTTTATATTGAATTCATCAAACGACCGTTATTGCCTAATTTAGCTCATAATGAATTTGTTTCTGGAATTTTTAAATATTTATAAGAGCTCAGGTGTGAAATAATTGTACGAGAAAATTTCCTAAATTATAGAAGGTTGGTTCCGACTGTAATAAACTATTTCAAGTAATCTTTTTACGAATATTAACTTCATTTTGATAATTTACGTGAGATTCTACTATGTAAAAGCTATAAAATTGTATTGTACTGTTTAATGGAAGATATTGGAAATTTTCAATTCAATAATTTACTGTATATATTGTCTCTTCAATATAGTTTGTGAAATATTTAAGCATGAAAGAATAAACTAAATAATTTATCTCTTCATTAAATTGTGTGGCCAATAAAGTGAGAAACAATGTATTAAATAAACTTAATACACATTTTTTTGGAACTTCATCAGGTGTTTTTTAATCTCAAAATAATAAAAAAATTGTAGTTTGATTAAATTTCCAATCAGCTACAAATTTTATAATCATTGGACTAACTTAAATTTAAATGTGATAATTTCAATATTCCGTCTTATATATTTTATTAATATGTCAGATTATAGCTGTGTTTTTCCTCTTGTTTCAAGAGGCAAATTATTTTCAACGGAGGATTATTAAAATTGTTTTCAATAACTGCTTCTCGTCGTGGAAGATAAATCGCGTTATTTTAATTAGGAGCACTGATTTCTAAAAATAAATATTTCTTCAATGCATTGTTTCAAAGCCTCTTTAAAGGTGGAAGCCGTACGCATGCGGCTGTGGTATATTGGATTAGGAAATTTCTCTGTGCCTTAGTTCGTTTTAATGAGGTTACTGGTTCATTCCCAAAGAGCCGGGAGTCAATATTTCTTTCATAAAGGTATATTATAATTATTAGTTCATTTTTCGGCTCCGGCATAGACTGACAGCTAATGTGACTCATTCAAGAATTAAAATAAGTCACTTACTTGTTAAATAAATCTCGTCATGGCCACATGTTTCATGACAAACGTATGAATTTTTTATGTAAACAGTTTGGATTTGAACATGCCCAGTTTACTGACAACGGACACTGTAATCACGCTTAAGTGAATTAAATTTTATTTATATCAAAAAAGAAAAAAGTATGGACAATGTCATATTTACTAAAAAAAAAAATTAGGCTTCATGTTACACGGCCTTACACTTCCGCTGTACCATTGTTTCCTCGGCCAAATGCTAAAGTGAACAAACTTTGTAATTACTGTCCTGCTGTGCGTTAATTTAGTAAATTGTAATTACGTCCCCTTAATTAATTTACGAGAAGGTAAAGCAAAACAAAAAGGGAGACGAGAGCAGTTAAAAATTTCTCGCATTTCCCTCTTGCCGTAAACCCAATCTCTGTATTATAAGAAATACCAATAATCACTCGATGTAATGTTAAATTGATTCATATTAATTTTTTTTAAAAAAATACCCCTGTTATGTACTAATTGTAATGAGTAAAATAAGTGGATCAATACTTGTTTTAATTGTGGTGTTAATCACCGTAAACAGCGGCGATGAAGAAGTCCTTCTCTTCATTTCCTTCTACTTCCTGGATAATAGTCGTGTACATATACACTGGGTTGACTTAGATTACGATGGTCTCCTAAACTCTGGCTGTTCGTCTTCACATTTGTACAGAGTGAGATGAATCGTATTGGTCCCTTAATTATCAATCAATCAATTGACATTTATAACCTCTGATTTAACATTTTTGCCCATTATCTTGTAACAGGTACACAATGTGAGGTTTTATTAGAAGAGAAAACTGACTTTATCTTTTATGCTCATATATAAATCATTGATTAAGATCAGATCAACGCTTTTATTTTTATTTTCACGTAAATATTTCATACATAAATAATAATAACAATAATAATTTTAGCAAAATTGTGAGACTTCAAAAGGCCACCTAAAAGTATACAATGAAAAAATATTCTTTTACAGCAATGGAAACTGTTAACAATGTGATCAGAAAAAGAAAAAAAATGGATATTACATGCGATTTCTTGGAAGTTAATAACTTAACATCCTTTCTATGTCTGGATACAGCTTTTTATATGAAAGGGAAAAAAAAGCGTTTCTGTAGGGGTAAAAGGGAGGCCTTTCACATGCACCAGACGTTTTCCAATTTAAGGTGAAAGGAAAGTAAAGGAAAAAAAAACCAAGTTAGATAGAGGCCAAGACCGAGACTAAATAAAATAGTCCCAACTTCTACAAACGATGTGTTTCGTTAATCTGTAAGGTAGGCAACATGGCGACGAAAATTCGCGTCATTAATCTTTGGGTCTTTAGGAGACGTGCTCCTTTGTAAACACGGGACGCGCGTTTCCGGTGGGAAGTAAATTAAAGACATTCAGCCGTGCGAGAAATTAAAAGCCTTTCTGCATAAATCACACCAAGTTGTGTTGCGCGTTCGTTCGTTCAGTCCTGGGATGAATTTCTCGAAACAAATGCGGACGGTGATTTATCTTCTGCACCTGGGTCTCCGCTAATCGCAATTAAATTGCCCCGGAGAAAATAAGCAAAATGCGGCTAAAGCTGACTCGCACACAAACACTTTCAAAAAGTGTGAGATTTCGTCATAAGCTAGAGATGAAACGCACTCGGCACCACTTTTATGTTCACGGCTTGATATTGTATTTACTATTAATTTTCATAACATGTGCACTTTATCCAGACATTGAATGTACAAAAAAAACCTATAATACATACGGCATGTAAACGAATAACAATGCAGGCCAATTCAATTCTCTTCTAATTGATACATTAAATTCCATTTCCGCATATTCGCCACCGTGTAATACGTTTTGTGAAGTAATTATTGTCATTCCGAAACAATTTTCAGAGTGCGTTAGAAAAACACATGGCCGACATTGCTTGTGAAACGTGAGTTTTAGAAGTGTAACAGTCATCTATGGTTAGAATTTCGATAAATTTGCTTCTTTAAGATGCTTTATAAACTCCTTTCATACGTATATAGTGTCCATGAATATTTTTAAATTATTTTTTCTTAAATTTTCAAAGAAATTCAAGAAAAATTCCTGTTAATTTTTTTTAAAAAGAGTTACGAATTACAATGTAAGGAAATCTATTAAAAAGTTAACATAAAGATCAATTATCATAATTATTTACAGAAAGAGTGGTTTGAATTACTTGATTAAATTTAATATATTTACTTTACAAAGTAATTGTTTTGTTATTATTATATAAAACGAGAAGTTAAAATACATTAACAAGTTTTTCCAGTATTTACCTACTGGCACGGTAAATTAGAATACAGTTTTTCCTGGATTTCATCAATCTTAATCGGTATTGCAATTTCTTATAAGATCTTCGTGTTTGTTACATCTACAACATACGAGTAAATTCAATATTAAATTATTTCTACACCCTTCACATTAATTTTGATAAAATTTGTTAACATGAATATATTTTTAGCTTGACAGGAAGTCTGAGAAAAACACTCACGACAGAGGAATCGGTTACGTTCTGGAGGCTGCATCTGTCGAAGTTTACAGGACGTGACATCTGTTGGAGAGAAAGTGTTTTGTCTGCAATTATGAATATATTTTTCCAACTAGATATATACAGATACCTGCAAACATCTCCGCAAATATAAAGATGGCTAAAACATATTCAACTTATGAATTAAATTCACAAAGTCACGTATTTGCATTTTTTGTTAATTAGTGGAATAATTGATTTTCATTAGCCTCGACTTATCCTTGAAGCCCTGCTTCACTACAAGGCATACGGAATATGATCTAATACTATACTCAACGATGAAAAATTTTGTTCAGATAATCAATAGGCAACCAGCATAACTTAATGTATAGTTTAAGGTGAAGTTGCGAATGCAATTTTCAGTAATTATTGGTTGCACCTCTGATAAGATAATAGGGATAATTAATAATAATGTAACACCTATTTTGCGTCGTAACGTCTGCGGTTCCTAGTTTCTTGGAGAGGAACTGAACCGTGAAGATCTGGCGACAGGGGTTTATTAGTTATGTAATCATATAATTGGTAATTAAATTGACTCAGATAATTCCATGAATGATGTACAATATAATACTTTTTCTTTGCATTCATAATAATACACACCATATTTTTATAGTTTTCAAATGAATATATACGGCGTGTATATATATAGTTCAATTATAAGAACAGCCTCTTTGTGTGTTGTGGTTGTTGCTGGTGAAAAGAGTTCAATACAAAAAGTCTATGCAAAGTAGGTTATCAGTTCATTTTACAGTCGCAGATTCCAACAAGGAGCGCATGGGCAAAGCGGACCGTAAAGCAAGATGAGACTAAAGGGAAACGTTAATCTTTAACAAGCAACCAGACTGTCAGAGGGGTTGGGACCGAGTTATGGGCGTCGCAGTAATTGGACCGCTCCGCAGATAGCGTCATCACTCATAAACAGTTTAGAAAGAGAAATATGCTTGCTTGTCTGACTGCTCACTCCACGCCACACTAGACTCGTCATGTCCGATGTAGTTTCTCTCAATGATCAACAACTTAATCATCATAAAGGCTGACTGGTATCACGTACACTTCATTGAGTGTATACCATTAAAATTTTTGTCGCCATGATTTTCTGCTATATTGTGCTATTTTTACCTAGACTCACCATCGGCATCGTCTTTTCTATATTCCATCCATAGACTGAAATTCATTTTGGGTCGTCGGCTCTCTTTGATAAAACTGTCCTATGTAGTATTTTTTTTCAATATTCTTCTGACAGCTAAGAGGTTGTGCTACATATCCTATATCTCAATATTTCTTTATTTTTACAATTCAGACATTCAGATATTTCTTTGTGCGACTTGAAAAAGATGCATCATCGTCCAAATGATTAACAAAATTATATGAAAACTGAATTTATTTATTTACAATTTTAAGGCGAATTTCGAATTTTCTGTTGGCAAAATTATAACCAGTAAAAATTTTTTCTCCTGCAATAGTTGCATCACTTGTGACTTTGCTCATTAAATAAAGTACAATGTAACATTTTATTACTAAATAGCCAGAATGATACTCAAGATAATTCTATTGTGAATCTTTTAAACCAGGGATCAATTGTTCATATACATATGGATAAATCTCACCATGTAACTATATGATGTAACAAGGCCAAGAAGAATGCTACTGGCATGTACTTTGAGACTGATAAATACGGTTATTATAGAATGTATACAAAAGTGAAATATTTATATTATTTTTGAAAATAAAGAATCAATTTATATATTTGTTTTATGTATGTTATACAATGTAATAATATAAATAATAATTTAAATAATTTTAATAGTTGCATGACATTTACGTATATGAATTTGTCCTTTGTCCTATAATTAAATTAATTGGAAAATATGGCCTGTATATTTTATTTTCTGAAGATATCCACTGCTGTTTTCCTTCGAGTAGATTGTTTACAATAGAATTCATCTAGATTTATCAACGAAAATGCATTATCGTCGAGCTCTGAGACCTGAATGCTCACGACACAGGTTGAACCTCTCGGCGAAGGTATTACTTGGCAAGCCTGTTGACGATTTCGGTGATGATGTGCCAGCTGTTCCAGGGCGGAAGTGCACTGTGCTCTGTGCGAGGTATTTAGGAGCCCCTGCTCATTACGATCAATGGAGCTGCTGACGCACAAAAGGACCTCTGCTCGTAAATTAAAGGCGCCCAGAGCAGTTATCAAGCCATTACAGCCTGCCGGGTCCTGGCTGGCTTCGGTAATTAGCTGCACGTGCCGTCACCTCGGTTCGAAGACACGATCCCATGCTACTGACCATTAACACCCGAATGTTACGCGTAAGGGGTGACAGCCTTGAAATGTTCGCCGCCGGCGGCTATATACGGTCCCATCAGCGAAATTGGGATGTAATCCCTGACGTAATAGCCACACCATTTCAGGACATCAGTAACCCAAAATATACGCATGACGCGTAACTCAGTTGCGGTTCTGGTCTGCGTTAAAATTTTATTTCAAACTGAATAGAGATACATCAAGAAAGTAATTCCATATTGGCCTATGTTGATTTGCTCATTCAGGCAGAGACACAAACAGTACATCCATAATATTTAAATACATCTGTCTCATATTATAACAAGCTATATAGTCGCTCCGTCGTTCCAGCTGTTGAGGACCTGAAATAAGTGAAGTTTGGACGATACGTTTACGTCAAGAACCTTCTAGAAGAACCGGCCTAAAAAAGGGGAGTCTTTGTGTAATTTTGCTAATATACATAAACGGCTGATTAGAGTTTAATAGGTTTTATATAAATAACTGTAAAATTTTTGTACATATTGAATAAACTGCTTTAATAAATAAATAGTATAAGTAGCAAAAATAACAGAGATCTTATTTAATTTTTAAAACCTTCTCTTGGTTTCTGTTGACGTATTTATTAAATTAACATAGAAGTAATATAATCTCCATCCTTATCTAAACATATATCCCAAGTTTTACATAAACGTTTGGTTGATTTTAAATGGTAAAATTTGAAGAGTTTACCGATTATCAGAGTAGTTTCCTAGCATTTTGCCAGATAACGGTACTGGAAAACAAGAACGACGAGTAAGGATAGTCTGTGGATAACAGCCATTGTCCAGTTTGCTGATTGCAGGAATTATATACCACGTTGGAGCAACACTTGATGGTTTTTCCACGGTCATTTTCCTTGAATTGCGCACTAGGGACATTTGAGTTGTTAGCAATAAACGTCAGCTGTGGTAGTTACACTTCTGGAAAGTAATTTCGAGAACACTGTTCCATCTCTCACGAGACGTTTAAATCGATCTTTTGTGTACAAAACAACCATCCCTATTTGTTTTTTTAGTATTCACTCCTACTTAAAGGTAACACTCGTGGCTGTTAATCATGAACAATATTGTACATAGGCTAAAAATGATTAAAAAGGAGTATCTATTAAGCACATTTGTAACTGTAATAACTGGGAAAGCAATGTTATCCGATCACAAGTCCTCTCACCGTTAAAATACGTTTTATTACCGAACATTCCTCCAACACGATGCAAACTTTTGTTGAAGACTTAACAGTACATATTACTATTTAACGTCTACCTGGAAGATAGCCGTGTTGCTTTCCTTGAGCTTCTACAGTTGAGACCCACGGGTAAGATTGTCACTATGATTGACCAATTCACCTCTAACTTTAAAATATAATTTATATCAAAGATTTACGATAGAAAGATAGGAAATGAATTATCCGGGGATATGTGATCGGGTTGAAGCTAAGTCCTACCTTCAGAACAGCGAGGACTTTAACTCCAGTATAATCAGAAAAGAAGATTAATTATTGTTATTCACAGATAATAAAAATAATAAAATGAAAACATTTACGACTGATTGAAAATAATGAATAAGAAAGAAAGCCAATACAGACAAAAGAGGGTAATATAAATACCACACAACGTTTATGGGATCATCCCAACCTACAATTCACCCATGAACTTGAATCTAGCCATTCTCTTAATTTCCTTTATGTCACCGTATCCATTCACAATACTTCCATTCTCACCAATTGGTTCAGAATACCTACATACTCTGGACGTGTTCTCAATTATCTTTCTGATCATCGTCCAAACCAAATGAGAGATATTGTATACAATCTTGCAGACAGAGCTATTTGACTTTCTAACTCCAAGTTCCATCAACACAACTGAAATATTGTCCGAAAAATTTTAATCTCCAATAAGTACCCTGTAAATTTTATTATTAAACACAAACAGCAGACTGAACAAAATCCAACATCCTACTATCAACCGTCCCCAAACACCTCAAGCCAAACTTTTTCTCAAATTTCTACATCACAAATTTGTCCAAATATTCAAAGAATATCAAATATCCATCATTTAAAGATCCAATAATACCCTTTCATACTTTATTAAAAACCACAAGGACCCACTTCACACATACAGCAATGTATGATGATCAGAACTTGCTCTAGTTGCAATTCCTGCTACATAGGGCAAACAAAACGTTCCCTTAATACACGTATGAAAAAACATATATCTAATATCAATCTTCCCATTGATAAACAATCTGTAGTATCCAAACATATCATCAGTTCTAAACATACATTTGATTTGAAAAATGCTAAGATTTTAGACATTGACACCAGGTACAATTCCAGACTTATTTCAGAGATTCTTCACATTAAATCTAACATCACTGCTATCAATGTACAAACAGACACTATGAAACTCTATAATTCCTATGATCCCTTATTATTACGCTAAACCTTCTGTTTCCCCATTGTCGTTGCTCTCTTTTTGTTACGCCACCCTTCGGCTCTCTCATTGTCGTTACGTTTTCGTCGCTTTTGAGTGTTGTCAACTGACCAGTGCAGTTGTGTTTCTTTAGGCTCTTCTTAGCACCTGACGAAAGAGACAAGGATCCCAGAAACGTTGTGTGGTATTTATATTACCTTTTTTTGTCTGTATTAGCAATCTTTCTTATTCAATAAAAATAATAATTGAAGATAGAAAGATTGAGGACATGAACGAATCTGACAATTACCGAGTAGCTGAATTAAGATCATGAGCTGAGTCCCACGTGAGGCTTATATTTCAGAGATCAACGCATATTTCAAAGCATCTCGAATGCAGTGGTTTTTATTGCGAGTCCAGCAGAACAACACTGTCAACGATCCTCTGCTCTCCTATCCAAGGAACTAGGAACCGCAGAGGTATCGGCGTAAAATAGGTGTTACATTATGATTAAGTAAGCCTTTTATCTTATTATGGGAGCACCCAGAATTTCTAAAAATTTACCTCTCTATTTATTCTTCACCTTAATCTTAGACATTAAATTATGCTGGTTGCCCCCTGATTATTTTTCATCTTTGAGGATTAGATGATATTCTGTATGACCTGAAAATAAGATGGGCTTCAAGGACGAGTCGAGGTTAATTAAAATCAGTTATTTCAATAATTAAAAAATGCAAATACGTGACTTCGTAAATTTAATTCAAATCGTGAATATGTTTTAGCCATAGTTGCGAAGATGTATGTAGGTATCTGTATATATGTAGTTGGAAGAATATATTAATAGTTGCCGACAAGACGGTCGTTTAAAATTTCACTTAATATCCAACAGATGCCACGTCCTGTAAACTTCGACAGATGCAGCCTCCAGAACGTAACCGATTCCTGTTCCATTAGTGCTTTTCCAACGGTTTACTACTTAAGCTAAAAATAAATTCATGTTAACGAAAGTTACCAAAATGAGTGTGACGGGGAGTAGGAATAATTCATCATTGTCTTTACTCGTAACAAACACGGAGATCCTATAAGAAATTGCTGTTACGCGCTTCAAATTCCGTGCTTCCTTCATACATAACAAATTACAATCAAGTTAACTTTAAAATATAATTGTACATTACACATCACAGAAATAGCCTAATGAATGTTAAAACCTTTAATTCATTTTTGCAAAATGTTTCAAACACTGATTCAGCCACTAAATTATTTCAGGAAACAAATGTTGGTAACATGATTCTGAATTTTTTAGAATTTTATAAATCTATGTTTTATGTTCGGAGATAACACTACAGTGTATTTTATCGAAGACGTATTTCCGAGCCGTTACATAGCTATGAGCCCTCTTCGGCAAAATTTAATTAAATACTTTTTTTCGGGCGTTACGAAACTTTAGCTTTAGTTAATTATAAGCAAAAGAAGCAGTTAGACCTGAGGCGAGGGAAAGTATAATGCGAGTGTCGAGGGTGGATGGAGGAAGGTTCCTGGACACAGGCCGTAACAACCTCGGAACATCAATCAGAAAATGACTGTAAATTAGAATGGTAGAGTTCAAGGCCTGTCTTTTCTTTGTAGTTTTCTCGCTCCTAAATACTAATAGGATGTTCAGCGTGCAATAAAATATGACTGACAAGCGGAGGACAATTCTGTGTTTGACTATTTTGTAGCAGTTAAGAGATTTGATTCGGGTCACCCTTCGGGCTCACTGTTTGCAAAATGATTTTGAAAACGAGCTCGCAACGTTCGAGTGATGAAAATAATTAATGCCACGCGTTAGCGACCAAACACTGCACCCGAATGAAGCTATAATACGTAATTTCGAAATCGCACGTAACATCGCCATTCTACTATCGCTAATGGACGCTGAAATGTGCTTTTATTGAAATCGCAATTCGCAATCGGAATTCATCGAAAAATCGATTTACAAATGTGTCTGTTTATTGTGTGGCACGTTTTACATTTTACAGTACGTTGTTCATTAAAAGAATTGTACAGAAGATTGATATATGCGAATACATACAGGATGTAATTATCAAGGCTTAAATGACTCCATTTGCACAAAGGCTGAAATAGTTTTTCTATGGAATTTAAATTTATATATTTAAAAGGAAAATACCCTGCTGGAGATGGATTTTAAATATAACGCGTATAACTAGTATCCACACTGTTGAATTTTTACAAGATTATTTTAGTTTTCTTGGTTGGCAACTAAATATGTAAAATATATAATTTAAGAATGTTAAAGGAAGTTGATGACCGAATTAATGTATTACTGAATTAATAACAAAATTCACAAAAGTACTACTGTCATTGGTTGTTGCAATTTGCAAGGTTGGTAAAAAAGTTACTAATTTGCGAAATATTGTACGTATAATATGAATCGGCTGGACGAGTCGTGATCAACGATTATGCTTTTAGAACAGGTAAACTTATTTAACATATTACATATGTTTGTAATGCACTTAATTTTTTACAATTGCTCGTATAAATCACAGATGATAAAAATAGTAACGTGCTTTCCGTGAATAAACATTAAATATACTGAGGACAGTTTGGATTTTATTACAATTATAATTTTAAATAACCAGATTATTATAGTTTTATCTCTTCTCATCGAGTAAGCTGAGAATAAAAATGTGAAATTTATTGTAATGTCAATTTAAATATAAAAAAATGAATTTATATAAATTCATCTCACAATTCAAGAAGTGAGAAGATTTTTTCAAATTTTGTATCACAATGTGTAGTATTTTTCACTTCATAGAAATTAAGAGAATTTATTTAGATCACTGGCATGAAACTCTTTTCAGAACAGACACAGGGAGTTTTTATCAATATTTTCATCCTTTTAATTAGCAGTAACACAATCTATTTCATGCTTGTCTGGTTATTGCCAGCTAAAATCCTAAAGTCCTGCGTGCCAGGAAAAAGTGTACAACACATTTCCCATTACCATAATTAGAGGCCAATTTGTCGATTTATACCATGGGGATAGTTTGTTTTACAGTTATACAAACCTCGGAATGTAATTCCATAACGTGCCGAGATGTTTGGAAGTTTTCATAAATATATATTATAATTAGAATATTTTTACGCAACCTGGGGTGAAATTTAAATTTTATCATTTACATAATGTTATCCAATGCATCAGACTGACTATAGTTAGCGTCAGCCGGAGTAATTATTGAAGTGGTAGTACATATCTTATCTGGTAACTGTGAGAGCGAGAGAACGATGGCCGGCCAGAGACAATAGCCGGCAGAGATATGCCTTTCACCTCGCCCGCACTCTGTGTGCCGCGATCCCCTTCCGCTACAGAGAATGTATTGCACTCCATTTCCAGAGGGAGGAAATTAAATCAGCGTGAAAAGCGTCGCCGCAGTTCCTTATGCAGATACAGCGTCGAGGCGCCTGACAATGGCTCTGCGAATCTCCGCCCCCGCCGGACGCAAGGCTCGGCTCGCTGATAATAAACAGACACGAAAAACGCGTCATTAGTCGAATCGATTGCGTTTTCTGTCAGATAAATGGTTCACTACCTTGTTCCGTAGATTGTTATGGAAACCACGGAGATTGACTGTCGATTTTCCATGCTTTGTGTCAGGTGGAAACGTCGTCGTCACTACGTAATTTCCTGAGCCGTGCAGCATGCACGAATTATCTCGTAACTTCTAAACGATATGTCCAACTTGTTTGAAGATATTTTATATCTATCTTAGCTACAGGCATCTATGGTAATATTATTAAACGTTTGTATAACGGAAGTTACAGTATAACGAACTATGTCAGTAATCGAGCACCAATCAGATACCGCCAGGTCAACGTGTATATTTAGGCACACATCACTTATTAACGCCTTTCGGTGTAGATTTTAGGCTTATTCTTGTTTTTTTCCTTAAAATATAGCCAGGGGACCTAGTTAACCTTTGGAACCTCCATTTATATCTCAATTAAAGGGGAGAGACCACAATTTGGATGACCCTCAGGGTCACCTGTTGCTAAGAACGGTTATTAATATTTTTTATAACAGTATCTGTGTGCCTGTAGTTAAAAAGTCTTAAAAGACCATCGGCTAATTTTCTTTTTAAAATATTAAACTATAAGCCTATACTTAACGACTAGAATCCATCCAATGTTGTCTTCTAGATTTTACTGGTCACTTCACTCATACACTGTGCTCTGCTTTTATACATTGAAAATTACACCAGATCTTCTGGTTGTCAAGAAATATTATTAATAAGAATAAAAGGCATCCCACTGTGTCTCCACTGCAAATCCCACCTCAAGTAATCAAAAGGACGATGGACAAGTACCCTGAGCCCGATCTATGTAATGCAAATTTTATTTAGGGTTTTACCTGCACCATATTTAGGTATATAGTTAGAGGTCCTCTATTTAATCTTCGGCTATCTAATTCTCTCTTCCGCATCCTGTCTGTCTGTGGCCATAGCGGGGATTACGTTGAAGTAGTCTGTTTCAAAAAACATTGATGACTACTTGTTCTAATTAAATGATACACATGAAAAAACAGATGTTTGCAAATACTCCTTCCTAAATAGAACCATGAATGACTCAAAAAATGTATCTGCAAGTGTTTGGAGAAAGTCCTCTAACGGAAAGAAAATTTAGATTCAATCTCAACTCTCTAGTGAATATAGGTTTGTGTAATATATATATATATATATATATATATATATATATATATTGTGGTAATTAAAAATATGTAATTATTTAATAAACAAAATTTTACAATTTTCATTATCGGCGGCGTAAATATGAGGAATATGGAACCTATAATGCTTGCTTGCTAGAGTTGCTTGGACTAGGAAGGAGAAAGAAGTGTTTTGTGGAGTCCCTGATTCAGAGTTCCTGGTACCATGATTGAGCAAGTGTGATTAGGCAGCAGAGACATATTATATTAAAAGTCCCCGGGATTTGAAATTACAAGTCGTCAGTTTGGATTATTTCGTCTATTGCCATATTCATGCAATTATCAATATTTAGAGAACAAAGCTATCAAGTGTGATTGATCAAACAACGTTATTAACAGTTAAGAGCAGGAAATGATTTGTATTTGAAAACTAAAATATCATCAAATTCAGTGAAATATGGCCTTTCCCGGATGTGTTCAAAACATCAAGTGAGATCAAGCCCAGACGAACAGCTAAGGGTAAAGTAAACAAAAATGGAATTTTATTAATTGTAAAACTAAAGTGTAAATATAATTATCGTCAGATTTCGTATTTCAATAATTATTTAACTCAGTTACAAAATGACAATTAAAATCTTTCAATGAAAAATATTATTATCTTTATTGGAGGCCCGATAAGGGGCCCTTAAAATTAAGCCGTGGCACAACAATACCAACTTGCAAAATTTCCACCGAGATAAGAATTTGTTTTTATTAAATTAATTTTGTTATATTTTGAATTCTTGTTTTCATTTTAACTTTTAATTTGTTCATAACGTAAGGCTTATTTTCACTTTAAAATCGAATTAAATAAATTTGTAAAATAATTTTTAATATTACATTTTGTGCTCCAATGTGGGGCAATTTAAAATGAAATTTAATAAATTTAATATTTTGATTATTACATTTTGGTGCCTCAACGTGGGTATTATCTACATTTAAATATAAAAAGTATAATTAAATTCGTGTTTATTACAATATATATATATATATATATATTAATAGACTGAGTAGTAATTGATAGTGAAGTGTAAGTGAGAAATTTATTGATTAGAATTACTTCTTTCTATCAGAATATTTTCACTACTTATGTATCTTGGAAGTGAATTGTATGACAGTTGTAGGTTTCCTGAACACGGACAATTCTAAATTGAAATACATTTACAGTCCGTTTGAGTTGACGATGTCACTCACATTTGATCTTATTTCTCGACATGTCTTCGAATATCGGCTAAGTGAATGTATAGGCCCGAGAGTGGCACAGTTAATATCAGCGAGAGTGCGGCTCTTACGGTGCGAGCGAGATAGGGATGGAGAGAGATGGAAGAAAGATGGTCTCCCAGAGCGTCGACGGCTGAAAGCCAAATGTAAAAAAGGGATTTCCAGTGAAATATCGCCGATATATACATTTCTGCGGTCCGCAATGTGGCGCGCGTGTGCTGGGTGCCCCAGAGGCGAAGGATCAATGGTTGTCGTCGTAGGCCACGAAAAGGTTTTCAAATCTGATGGCAGTGCATTTCAAGCGGAAGATTTCTTCGGGGGGTCTCTAGTGCAAACACCGAAAAGTGAAAGAAATGACGTGAGAGGAAATTAAGGAGAGGAGATATCCTGTTTGAGTCATTTTTTTTGAATATAATAATCTTCAGTCACATCCCTCGCTAATTTTTTTTTTAGCTTGGTGAATACGTTTGAGAATTATCTGACGGAAATGGAGACACCTCATTACGCTTATTCACGATAAAATCAAAAGATCCGTCGACAGTAACATTAAACTCTGAAAATTTATATTTGTAAATATAATATTCAATTATATTAGAGGAAAATTAAAATTATTCTATTCCCCAATAGATATTAAAATATTATTAATGTTTGGATCCTTAGTTTTGACACTCTTCACAAATAAATTTAACAAGAAAATTGAAACTGTACAACATATTTTTCACGGTTAAGCACCAGGTTCAGATTTCTCGATGTAGACGTTTCTGTGGTCATCCTGTGTACCACTGTCTATGACGCTGCGTGACGTGTGCGTCGTATTTATAGGGTCAGATTCCAAGTCTCCTTGCTGCGATCTGATTGGCCATTGAGGATCGCCTGACGACAGTGTCAAGGACATAAAAGTAAGACAGATTCTGGGCTCTGTAAAAGATTACAAACTGCTGGAGTTTATATGATTCCTTGCCGAAAATACATCGGATAAACTTTGAGGACCATCCAAACGCTCGCTGCATTGAACACGAAAGATATGTTCGTCTAAAACAACCCGAAAAATTGGCTGTATCCGAGGACACAAGATGCGTTTTTCGGACACTGTCGAATTAAAACACGTTGAAAAGTGGCACGATAGTGTAATTTTGGAAGCCACATCAATCAAATTCCGTAACAATATTTTAATCTTCCAAATAAGTAACGCGTGGAATCCAATTATTAACATATTACGCGACATGGCAACACATATGTCCTTGACACTGTTGTCAGGCGATCCTCAACGGCCAATCAGATCGAAGCATGGAGACACGTTACGTCACTGAACCACATAGTCCGAAGACAACGGTAGAGAAAGTCCGCAGAAACGTCAACATCGAGAAATATGAACCTGTGAAAAATTTATTAACAATTTACACCGGGAAATCTTACATTCATTAATGCACATCATAATTTTTTAATCATATTTTCTGGAATGTATTTGCCAGACACATTAACAGACCATAACTATAAAAATATTGCTACAGCATTGAAAATACAATTTCTGGAATCAGAGCATTGCTCTAAAGATTTAAAATTTATTTTAATATTGATTCATTTGATGTATTTGAGAAATTTAATTTTAGTGTTCCGTCTAGAACCTCTAGATTTAAATGCTTGTTTGTGATTTAGCATTATAGAGCAAATTATACGTTTAACAATGCCATGATTTATTTGATTTTAAAATTTTCTTATTTATTCAAATTTGTTTTGATTTACGAATGATTATGTGAAAAAATATTTGTTTATATAATATAAACGTAATTTTGTTTCAAGATATATATATTCGTTTTTCTATTTTATTAATGTAAAATGGACAAATCCTTGTGAAGAAAGAATTCTTCTGTGATTTTACGTATTTAATAACTTCACAGGCTTAGACCTCTTTTTTTTAAGCAAACCAGACCTCAATTTTATCGTACTTCATTTTTTTATTCTGTGTGATTAATGTAAGAGGAGTGATTTATCTGGAAGCGTAATGATTATAAATTTGAGTTATAATATTGTAAATATTATTATAGAATCTTACGAAGATTATTCATATAAAATATGTTTTAGAGAAGATTCTGAACGTTTAATTTGATACCCTATTCCCCAGGATAGCTCACGATTCGCAATTTTTTCAGTTAATATTCTAAAAACTATCGATTTCCTTTTTTTTTACTCAAGCTCACTGAGATAGTCATTTTATTTAAAAATGAAAAATGAAAAAATATAATTTCTAAAATATTTGGAATATTTTTTAATATTACAGATATATTATGTAAAGGATTAAGGTTTAATCTTACACAGACAATTATTTCTAGTGGGTTATATTAAGTAAATTATTATTATAATTTTGAGTGAAAAGGTTTCGTATGAAAGATGCTATCTTCATTCTGTGGCAATCGTATATTTCGACCTAAACATATTTTTTCTTTTTTTAAAAAAACCCAACTTACTGTATATCTCTGATCTCTTCCCCAGTTATCAGCATGTTTTAATACTTGCTTGGTCACCACCGCGGAGTCGTAACCTCCCCCCCCCCCTGCAGATAACGTGAATTACCCCCCGCACTTGGCCCTGTTATCGCAGTCACAAAACTTGCACTCTTGCACCGGAACTTTGAGCAGATATCGTCTCTAACCACCGCCAAGAAGAACTCTTAGAAAGCTCTCCCTACCCCGGTCTTTACCGCGTCGTTATGGAGATAGCATCCCTGTTCCACATTCCCGCTGTCGTCCTGCCGTAGGATGGTAATATCACATCGCTTCCAGAAATCCAAGTGGCGGGCTCCGTTTTTGGAGTCGCTGCCGGTTTAATCATTGATCAAGAGAACTCGCAATACCTGACTTCGCTCTTCTTGTACTGCTAAACGAAAATATTTTTACTTATTACAGTTCTGTCAAGGCTAAAATAGCAGAACTATTTTAATCTAGGAAAAGTTATTCTGTTAACGGAATGATCAAGTGTTTGTCAATTTATTTGCACAAGTACTTATTCTAATATACTGATATTTAAACCACGAGGTTTTTTAATTAGCCTCCGTTAAAAAAAATAGGTATTTAAAATCCTGATATTAAGGTTTCTATCAGGACCGTATCATGTGCATATAAAATGTTACAGGAAATTCTTATGATAAATGATATTCTCCCGCAGGCAGAACCTTGTAGGAGAGACACGAAGGGGCTACCTTTGGGTATGCCTTTTCCTGAGACAGGAAGCCTGCGAGAGGATTTCTCGCAGGTGAACCTTCCCAGAGAGCTCTGGCGGGGGCTACCTTTGGGGATGCTCTCACATCTCTCTGGTTTTTTTGAACTAAGGTTCCCACATGCCGAGGCACCTCGGTCTGTTTTGAGAGGTGTATGTTCCGGGGTCGCAGACCTTGGGCATACGGCAAGAGTTGTCCGCTATTCCTATTGGAATAGTCGGCCAGCTGCCTCCTAAACAGGTCAAGGCATGGCGAGGGGTAAGCTGCGTCCCCACAGCAAACTCCTCTCCCGCTATCGGAAGGGCGTGGGACAAGTACCCAATGCCCGACCTACCCGATGCAGGTTTTTCTAAGGTTTTCCCTGCATTCCTTTAGGCGAATGCCGGGTAGGATCCTTAAAATATAGCCCGGGGGCCCTAGTTAACCCTTGGCTACCTTCCTCTACCCTTCCGCATCCCCCCTTTCAAATCCCTTCCTATGCTATTAAAGGGGAGTTGCCCTAAGTGGATTACCCTCATGTAGCCTATTGCCCTAAAAAAAAAAAAAAATATGCCTTTTCCTCTCCGTTTTTGAACTAAGGTTCCCACAAGCCGAGGCACCTCGGCCTGTTTTGAGAGGTCACAGACCTTGGGCATATGGTAAGAGTTGTTTCTGTTCCCATTGGAACAATCGGCCAGCTGCCTCCTAAACTGGTCGAGGTACGGAGGTACGTCCCAACAGCAAACTCTTCTCCCGCTATCGGAAGGGCGTGGGACAAGTACCCAATGCCCGACCTACCTGATGCAGGTTTTTCTAGGGTTTTCCCTGCATTACTTTTAGGCGAATGCCGGGTAGGATCCTTAAACTATAGCCCGCGGGCCCTAGTTAACCCTTGGCTACCTTCCTCTACCCTTCCGCTTCCCCACTTTCAGATCCCTTCCTATGCTATTAAAGGGGAGTTGCCACAATGTGGATCACCCTCATGTAGCCTGTTACCCTAAAAAAATCTTATGATAAATACACATACAGGAAATACAGATGGAGCACAAAAAATTAAAACATATCCAGAGAAATCTAATTCTACAAGAAACTTTGAAGGTTTGTTTAAAACTTTTAATTATCATAACTGTATAAATGGTACTATGTACTATGTTATTGGTGGGTAGACAATGACAATCAAGATTAATAAAAAATATATATCTCTATAAAATTGAGAATGATCAAAACATTTGGGTTTTAAATATAAATATACTGGAATTAAATATGAGTAATATTAAATTAAATAATGAAATAATAGTATTTAATTTTAAATTAATTTAAATTCAAATTTCAAGGCCTATATGGCGGAGTTTTGTTTGAAAGTTTTCCTTCCGTTCTTACTGAATGTATTTATTGTTTTATATCAAGCTGTAAAGACATACAGAATCTTACCAATTTTTGGTAAGCAACAAATAGAAAATTTTCTAGTATTATATTACCCTTAGTTTTTTTTGCGTACATTATTTATTTTTTCGGTTTATTCTCATACGCTACTCATTTGTCCAGAGAAAGATCGCTGAAATGTTAAAAATTAACAAAATGTATCCAAGTTTCTGCTCGAACAGACGACAAAAATTGTGGAACTAAATTACCAGTTAATATTAACGAAATTTCCCAGCGGGATATTAAAATACGTTTTGTAATTACAAACCTCAATTTCATAAAATAATAATACGCCTGCAGGATATGTAATTGACAAATTAAAACATCAGTTTTGTCGTTATTTTTAATTTCCCGGAAAATTAAAGAGAACATAGAAGCCTTTCTCAAAGCTCGAGGCTAACGAAATGGCGAAAGGACTCGACTATTGTATTTAGAAGTGCCCCGATGTCAATTGAAAATTATAAAGTTTGTAAAGGGGTCAGTTTAATTACTGCACTCTATAGACGTAGACGAAAAAGAACTTGAAAAATTGAGTTAATGGCTTCCATTTCCAGTAATGGAAAAAGAACTACTACATTAACCTCGCATCTGCACGGTTTTTCATCCCATAAAAAATTCAAGAGATTCACGGAATTGACATCAAAGTTCGTGCTCGCGCAATATTGAGACTTTTGGCTCAGTACAGGAAGAACTTTAGAGGGAATACAATGGGGGTAAATGTTAGGAATGAGACACGTCAAATTCTGAATTTGAAATATTCTCTATAACTACGCAAAGTTAAAGTTGTTTACTCATATGTACAGGTTTAAACCTGTAAATTGAAGAGCACTATATAAAATGGAGTTTCTTTGGAATGACATAGAAAGAAAAATTGAATCAATCTACCGGAATATATTTTAATTGAGATTATTTTACCAACTCTCTTTCTCCTGCTGTAACTCAACAATTTATCAAATTACAAATAACTTCTCTTATTATATTGATCTGTGACAGAGATCTCTGGCGGAGGCTACCTTTGCGGATGCCTTCATATCTCTCTGGTTTTTTTTTGAACTAAGGTTCCCATATGCCGAGGCACCTCGTCCTGTTTTCAGAGGGACGCAGACCTTGGGCATACGTTAAGAGTTGCCCGCTATTCCTATTGGAATAGTCGGCCAGCTGCCTCCTAAACTGGCCATGGCATGGCGAGAGGTAAGCTGCGACCCTACAGCAAACTCCTCTCCCGCCATCGAAGTGGCGTGGGACAACTACCTAATGCCCGACCTACCCGATGCAGGTTTTTCTAGGGTTTGTCCTGCATTTCTTTTAGGCGAATGCCGGGTAGGATCCTTAAACCATAGCCCGGGGGCCCTAGTTACCCTTGGCTACCTTCCTCCACACTTCCGCATCCCCCCTTTCAAATCCCTTTCCTATGCTATAAGAGGGGAGTTGCCACTATGTGGATTACCCTATACAAAGCCTGTCTACACCCCCCAAAAATATTGATCTGTTTTGACTGTCTGCGAGGGCTATTCTCTCGCAGGCAGTACCTGCGAGGGATGTTCTCTCGCAGGGAGAACCTTGTAGGAGAGACACGAAGGGGCTACCTTTGGGGATGCATTTTCCTCTCCGTTTTTGAACTAAGGTTCCCACAAGCCGAGGAACCTCGGCCTGTTCTGAGAGGTGTATGTTCCGGGGTCACAGACCTTTGGCATACGGTAAGAGTTGCCCGCTATTCCCATTGGAATAGTCGGCCAGCTGCCTCCTAAACTGGTCGAGGCACGGAGAAAGGAATTCTGCATCCCCACAGAAAACTCCTCTCCCGCTATCGGAAGGGTGTGGGACATGTACCCAATGCCCGATCTACCTGATGCAGGTTTTTCTAGGGTTTGTCCTGCATTTCTTTAGGCGAATGCCGGGTAGGATCTTAAATTATAGCCCGGGGGCCCTAGTTACCCTTGGATACCTTCCTCTACCCTTCCACATCCCCCCATTTCAAACCCCTTTCCTATGCTATAAGAAGGGAGTTGCCACTATGTTGATTACCCTATACATAGCCTGTCTACACCCCCAAAAGAAATATTGGTCTGTTCCATTTTACTAACGATTCTAACCATGATTATTCAGCGTTAATACATTCCAAAAAAAAATTCATTTTCTAAGTATCTCCACAAACTATCTTCTTCAAACTGGGTTTTCTGACTCCATGAACTAACTTGTGGCATGCCCCTTGACTACCCGCCGTAGGAGGTCTTCGACCGTTAAATTCTTAGAACGGCTTACCTGCGGTAGGAGGAAGTAACTTTTGAAAACAATATCCCTTGGTCATTCTAAGCTAATTTATTAAATATTATTACAGATATATACAATTAAATTTTGCCCTACCGACTAGCCAGTTATGAAAATCTCAAGTGGCAAATTAGGCCCGGGAAACGATTTATGAAAAGTGCTTTACGCAACCATGATATGTGCAATATTTGTTACCAGACTGGGGTCTCTGCAACACAGCGACGTCCCTCGCTGCTGGTCATCGATGTTTATCGAGCTGGTGAATCTCTACTTCTCAAGCAACCTCCTCTAGTCAGCATCAGCAACAGAATGCCTGACCAGGCCTCCACTTCTCCCGACCTGTGGGACCAACCGTTCCTCTATTGGTCCATTTAATTTATTATGGACCAATCACAGGTCCTAGACGCTTCCATCAGCGAGACTCTCCGCACCTGCTGTTTGTTGACGGGAAAACCCCGGAGGTACCGTTACTATCCCCAGCCTGACTAGCACCAAACGGTACTTTTTGCCGACGTTCGATAAACATGGTTGCTCACGCGTTTAAATAAACTGACTAAAATATCAGTAAAATCAATTAAAAAACGCCTATCCTAAATAACGCGCCATAAACTCATCTTGGTCGATGTGTTTTATAACTCCGTCTCTCTCCTTCAACAGTAGTAATTTTTTGGGGGGAAGCAAATAAAGTTATGGATCTGCTCACACCTCTCTACAAAATTATAATAGACCGAAGAAATTTTTTTGGGGGGCATATTTTGATGCTTATACATATAAATAATGACGGGAAACTGGAGTATTTTTTCTGTCTGATACAAACTAATTAAATAAAAATTAAAATATAATTATAGTTTTGTATCTGCTTACACATGTTGACAAAAGCTGTAGAGTTCTAAACTCCTTGAAAATTGTTAAAACAGATCTCGGCTCAATTTTGCTAGACCGAAAAGATATTTTTCGGATCCTTAGACAAATAAATGGTGGCGAAAAATTTAACATAAGTATTTTTTTTCTATCAAATAGTTAAAGAGAAATTTAATATATAATCTTAAATTTTACTGGAAACTGAACTCGTTAACAGTGACTACTAAGAGTCTGTAGTAATATTTTTCTAGTTTGTCATGTCTCCATTATTCATTCATTATATTAGCATATTCAAAGTCCCTCTTTGTAGGTTTTCACAGTCTACTAAGCGGAGGGCGGAGTTCAACAGACGAGATGTATTACATCTACAATTTGCCACGGTGCCCATTATTTTTTACTAAAATATCTCAGCCTCCTCTTTCCGCCGCCACTTTCCCTCCCAGGCAGAGCTTCCTGTTCTGCCGCCGCGGATTATTTTTTTTTTCTTTCATTTTATTCCATACGTTCACGCCTGATGCGAGCGCTACCGCTCTCTCCCGCATTTTCAAGCCAACTGTAAAAAAATAATTTACTTCTGGCTAATTTCCTCGACGTCGGCGCGAACAGATTCCCTGCAGCCCTGCAATTAAACATTTCTGCTGCCGCACTCGCTGCCACTCTTTTTCTCTCTTTCTGCTCTCTTTATCTCTCTCACTTTATTTCGGCAATTGGCAAGGGTAAACAATTGAGGCGAGACTAACCGTCACTACCGGCAGGACGGAAACGGCGGCCATCTGGCGCCATGCATCTACTGCAGTCGTCGCGTCGCACTCTGCCTCCAAAAACAAAAAGAAAATATTAAAATGTGTACGGATTTGCCAAGATTATAAATTTTTTAAAGTTAGTAACACACCGCTTCAACGCAGTGTTGAATGCTTGGCAGCTTTACAGTTCCGTGGCTTGATAATTCAGGAAAAGTCCCTGAGCTGTAATATATAAAACATCATCCAATATATATCACGTCGTAGTCTCCCTGACTTCTACAGTTTTCAAATATCGTCGACTCTTTCTCTCCACTTCTCTTATTTTATCCAGTTAGTCCATGCCATAAAGTAGCAGTTGCCTAGGTCGCTCGTGAGTGAGGAACTCACCACCACGGATTAAAATATTTCACAGACTTCGAAAACAGTGGGTGCGGCAATATGTTACTGTCAGTCCATGGCCTTGTTCGTCAACATATCGATGGGTTTAAATGTATATTAAGTGACTATTGTTGCAGACTGACGACATTAGTACACTGTAGAACGGTGACGGAAAACTTGATGGATTCCTATTCTAAATTTTTTTTTGTGGTGCTATTTATATAAAAGCGCGTTAAATTAAATAGGAATTTTATTTAGTTTCAATCTTTTTATAATTACGTTTTTAAATTTTCTTAAATTAATTAATACATATTTTCGGAAAGAGCTACCAGCATTTTGTAATGCAAAACAATAACTATATTTAATGGCTTTTAAGAAAAATCAATGTATAACAACAGCTACCAATTTTTTAACCCCTCCATTTGATAAGAAATGTAGTGATGGAATAAATTGCGGAGTTTACTTACATAACCTTCAATATTCTAGAATAATAATTCCGGGTAATTGTCACCTACGGGAAAGTACGACGCCGTTTCCTCTGCTCCGATGTTCGTCCTGTCTCGTAAATCGTTTTCCTTGTTGCAGCTATGGGACTGCAACTTTTGCCCCTGTTTCTATCGATGTGATACCACACTTGCAAAATCAATGGTAACATCGCAACATATCCTAGTTGAAGAGATCCCTGTGAGCCTTTTTTCGTCTCAGTTTATATCGCGTTCCCCCACTTGGGAAACGTCATCGCCTTTACCCCACGTGGTGCAGACATAAAGTTTATTTTGAATAATTCTGGGCTTCCCGACGTATTTTTGTTTTGAAATGTCTGGAGGATTTACGATGTTGGGAACTTTTCATGTGCTTTAAAGGCCAATTTAGAATTTTTATCTGCAAAATTATTAAGGACGTACTCGATCATATCGTAATTAAAATATATGCTGTCTCTCGTATTTATTTTTCAAAAGAAGGAATCGTAAACGCAATTTCATACGCATGACGGAAAACTTGAAAAATGGAGGGTCCTACTGGGATAAAAATTAAGCAGTGAAAAATGGCTTGACCCGAGCTGAAGATTTTTATATTTCAGATATAATTAATTAAATTACATTAAATCTTGCCTCAATTTTTTACTATTACATATTAAGCCTGATTTATTAATTACTGCCAATATTACAGCCTTGTGTTTTTAATTACTGCTGGAATGATAACATTTTTGCATTCGTCTGCCGTGCATTTGTGCTAATAACAGTTCGCCTATATTTTCCCACATCTCTGTTAATTTTTCTTCGGCTTTGGTTATGCAGAGGACTGATAAATATTAGCAAAACAACGGAACATTAATGCAACCGTTTTTTCCCGAAACGCGACGATCTACGTACTCGGCTAATTCGTTATTTCGGTGAATTTAACTGTGCCCCGCGGGAAATAAATATCATTAGGAGATAGAGGGGCTAATTGGGTTTTCCTGTGGAGTGTTAATCGGTAATCACAGAACTCGTCCTACGGGACCGGGTGCTTAATTTGTTCTGCGTCAATAATGAAGTTGGCAACACTGCGCCTGACAGGTGTCATAGGTCACCAAATTAGATGCATGATTTCCGATTCACGAAATTTTTCCGATTATATCCCGGGGTTTTAGAAGAACTACGAACACATTTGGGTCGACAATCAAATTCTGAAATTCTAAGTGTATACCCGTGTGTATTTTCTGCAGCTAAAGACGTTAATTTTACAGAAGTTTATTCTGTTTTAAGATCTTCCGGACAAATATTTGTTACCTCTGTCAAGTAGATTACGAAAAATTGTCCGAATGGATAATGCGCTAACTTTTTTCTACAAAATTCAGTTGGTATGGTCAAAACACAAACCAATTAAATTATATCGATACTTGCAAATTAGTATCCTGATGTGGAAAATACTCTAGAAATTTCTTTGGATGCGTCAAAAATGAAGTTAGTAGTCCTGAATGTGCACCATATTCGAGAAAAATCAACCTATAGTTTTCTAAGCGACTCTGAAGTGACGTCACAGACAATCACGCCAATGTGTCGTATAATAGCTATAATAAAACAAACTGGATAAATGGCTAACACAATGCATTTGGTTAAACATAACGTAATTTAATAATCAGAAATAAAGAACATATTTCCAATACCAAACTTTTTTGGGCACTGAACAATATCTACGACCTTAATTGTCTTTTTCTGTTATTTGTGGTCGTTAGTTTGGTATCATTCAATTAGGTTAACGGTTAATTATGATGTTTCCATGTTGATTAAGACCGAAACGTATTTACTGATTTGGTAAAAAAAAATTGAGAACAACTCGTTGTTTGAAAATCGACGCATGGCAGATATTTTTAATCTTCTTTATTCAACAGTTATAAGCAATATTTTTATTTTGTGGAACAGCATATTGAAGAACGGGTGTTAGACTAAAATATATATATATATATATATATATATTGTGGAGATTACCAATGTATAATTTACATTTTATTACAAAATTTTCTTTTAATTATTGGCGGCGTAACTTTGAATCCAGAGAATTGCAAAGAACATCATTGTTTGGCGCAAGACAGGAGAGACTATAAACTATTGGAATAGTCGGCCAGCTGCCTCCAAAACTGGTCAAGACACGGCGAGAGGACAGCTGCGACCCCACAGAAAACCCCTCTCCAGCCATCGGTAGGGAGTGGGACAAGTACCAAATGCCCGACCTACCTGATGCAGGTTTTTCTAGGGTTTCCCCTGCATCACTTTTTGGCAGAGACGGGGGCCCTAGTTAACCCCTGGCTACCTTGCTCTACCTTTCCGCATCCCCTCTTTTCACTTCCTTTCCTATACAATAAGAGGGGAGTTGCCACTATGCGGATTACCCTAAACATAGCCTGTCTGCACCTCATTCATTCTTCCTTAGCGGAGAAGTCAGAGAGACAGTCAGTCAGTCAGTGTGTTTTGGGAGAGACTGACCATGGTAGTCATGGCGAGAGTCTGTTGTGGCGAACCGGCCAATAGTGGCCGAATTCAGCAACGTATAAGCTGAATATATCAGCTTATGTATTAAAGGGATTTTTCACAGCAAAACTGAGTTGGATGATACCTTCGATAGTAAAGCAGAAAGGCGCCGAAATTGTTGTAAAGTGAGACGATAATGCCAATCAGTGGTATGAACTTCCAATAAAATATTGTTCCGTTAAAATTAAAAATAACCACCAGTGCAAAAACCAGCGCAGTCCTGAAAAAAAATGGTATGCAAAAACGTAAAGTTTGGAAACCTTTACGTAAATATCATTTAGCGCCAGATTTCTATAACTTTGTCAAACTTCTAGATTTATCAGATTTCTCTGGTTTTGGTTGTTGTTAGATTCAATATATAAAATTTTGCTATTGTAAAATTAAATTAATATTTTTCTTCAGTAACTTTGACAAAAATTGTAAATCAGTATCTTTATTAGAGGCCGTACAAGAGACCCTGAAGTTTAGATTCTCATGAAAGGTGAGGCATTTATTTACAAACAATAAAATGTAAAGAATTCAGCGTAAATCAAATATATAAATTAAATAATTTTTGGTTTAAGTTAGTTTAATTTCAACATAAAATCCTCAAAACTTCCTTTGTTTTATTTAAAAGTGTATACCATGTAATTTGTCTCCAACGTGGTGCAATATTTTATTAAATTTTTTTAGTATCTTACATAATTTGTCTCTCCGACGTGGGGCTTGTTTCTTTAATATCTTTTTGAATACCACAGAATTTGGAGCTGCGACGTAGTGGCATTTTTGTTATTAAATTGTATTTGAAAATTACAATATATATATATATATATATATATATATATATATATTGTAATAATTAAATATAATATGAATGTGGCGTTTCTAAATGAAAGAACTTAATTGAAAACTATTAAACAAGATTTATTAACAATTTTAAAACAAGTATAAAATACACAAAATATTTGGGATCTCAGGGTCTTGAACTGGGTTTGATAAATGGCAGAATTTATATAATCAAAATTACAGTTACTTTTTATGGAAACCAATACGTCTGAAGATAGACGAAATTTGTTGCGGAAGAAATAATACTAAAGATTGAATTTAAACAATTTTAATTTTATCAAGAATTAAGTATCTAATTTTATCGATAATTAAATAATTAAAGAACGATCTGACTTTTATCTTTTAATCACGGTTTACAAATGATTTTAAAGTTTTTCTCTACTTACGGCCGCCCAGGTCTCTTTTTAGCTTTTCGTGCACAATTTTGGGGACATCACTGATTCTAAGTACTCACAGACTCTAAATGTTCACAGACTCTAATTGGCGTTGTTTGTTAGTTGGTTTAACACAAATTGGTTGGTTCTCGATGCTTTACTGCAACCTGGATTTGTAGATCTCATGACTTTAGTTGATAATGGACTTCATTGGTTCATCTATGGCCAGCATGATGAATCTACGCTCGACCACCGAATACACACTAGTCCTTCCCGACTGAATATTGCTTTACTTTTTAATATTTGAAAGCATGTTTGTGACTGGACCACATTCTTTCGTTCTGACTGCCGACTGTAAAACTTTTCGTCTGATCTATTCGCTGTCTGCTGCCCGAGTGTACGTTCGTCTCGCAAATTTTGAGCGCGTAAAACCTTCCCAACCGATCAACAATGTTTTCTTTGCCTTGCCGGTTTGTTGCGGCGTCCGCTCTATATCCACTAATAATGAGTCCTCTACAATTCAACTTTTCAATTAAAACAATGCCTTAATTACCAATTACTACAATATATATATACAAATAGTGAAATATTAAATTTCTTTATATTCCAGTTTTTTCCATTAGAACACTTTCCATTGGTTATTGGTTAGAATTATTATATCTAACAAACAAATAATTTATCAGTTCTTGTACTGAAATAATTTTTATACTTTCAAGCACTATCAAGAAAGAAGCTTCAAGTTAAATTTTCCATCCCTTCAGTCTGTGACCAATATTTGTCGAATACTGATATGGGGAAAAAATATTATCTTTGGCGGGAGACATGAACTAACAAATGACTTAGGTTAATGTTGAGAAATTTCGCACGGTTTTGCTGATGTATTTTCCTTGGTAGTGTTGTCTGAATTTATTTGTTGGTCGTAATTATCAAGTTGAGTCTGAATTTTACAGATACATCTAACTTGATTCGTACCCCGGGATTTGTAACTCTGTGGTCTGCTTTCGGTTTATCTGATGCTCGTTTTTCTAGGTTTCTCATGCAGCTCTTCTGGTCGACTGGAGAGTCTGAAAGTCTAGTCCTGAAGTGTTAATATACGTCAAAATGAAAAAGAATAATAAAAAACTTGAATAATTTTTTAGTAAGTCACTGAGCAACCAAGAAATCATCAACCTTACCGAATCTTAAGTTGTTGACATATTCACGGACTAAATAATTCCGTGCGAGTTGAAACCTACACACCGCTGGTCGCCATCTTGACGCTAGTTTGTTTTTCCACGTGAGGCCTGTCTGTGGTGTCTTGGTTCACCCTCAATTAGCGGCTGCCGGTCAAGGAGGTGACATCGGGTCAAGGGTGTCGCGTCATTACGGCTGCAGGTGTAATTAAGTCCTGCGGGAGTACGCGCGAACAGTCAATTAGCCTAACGAACCGCCGCGCCTAACAAGGACACATCCTGCCACCCCAAAACACACACTTTCACGAGTTGTGTCGTATTACACAAACTCTCGTAGCACAAGGAACCGCAGAAGGAAGCCGCATTGTTCGAGTGACCGCCTCCAACAACACTTGGAGGTAACAGTCCGTGGCGAATCGCCAGAGGATCTTGTAGTGTTCTGTTTCATGGCAGCAATTACGTAGACGGTTCTTGACGGAGAATAAAAATAACACGTGTAATCGAAACGTAACGTAAGGAACATTAAGAAAATTTTTGTTGAAAAACCAAGGAAATGTAGCACCTGAAGATTTCATCAAGGCAGTGAGTTCAGTACCAGTTACTGGCCCGAGAGAAAACATATTCCTATATCCAACACATTCTGTCACAGAGAAAACTCGACTTAAGTTAATTCCCTTTTTTCCCTCATTCTTGTTTTAAAGACGTACATAATAAATACCCGGAAGATATTCAGGGGCTACCATAGGAGAGATACGAAGGGGCTACCTTTGGGTATGCCTTTTCCCCTCCGTTTTTGAACTACGGTTCCCACAAGCCGAGACACCTCGGCCTGTTTTGAGAGGTGTATGTTCCGGGGTCGCAGACCTTGGGCATACGGTAAGAATTGTTCCCTATTCCCATTGGAATAGTCGGCCAGCTGCCTCCTAAACAGGTCGAGGCACGGAGAAGGGAATGCTGCATCCCCACAGCAAACTCCTCTCCCGCTATCGGAAGGGCGTGGGACAAGTACCCAATGCCCGACCTACCCGATGCAGGTTTTCCCTGCATTTCTTTAGGCGAATGCCGGGTAGGATCCTTAAACTATAGCCCGGGGGCCCTAGTAACCCTTGGCTACCTTCCTCCACCCTCCCGCATCCTCCTTTTCAAATCCCTTCCTATGCTATTAAAGGGAGTTGCCCTAAGTGGATTACCCTCATGTAGCCTGTTGCCCTAAAAAAAATCAGGGGCTACCTTTTCCTCTCCGTTTTTGAACTAAGGTTCCCACAAGCCGAGGCACCTCGGCCTGTTTTGAGACGTGTATGTTCCGGAGTCTCAGACCTTGGGCATACGGTACGAGTTGCCCGCTATTCCCATTGGAATAGTCGGCCAGCTGTCTCCTAAACTGGTTGAGGCACGGAGAAGGGAATGCTGCGTCCTCACAGCAAACTCCTCTCCCGCTATCGGAAGGACGTGGGACAAGTACCAAATGCCCGACCTACCTGATTCAGGTTTTTCTAGAGTTTATCCTGCATTTCTTTAGGCGAATGCCGCGTAGGATCCTTAAAAAATAGACCGGGGGGCTTAATTAACTCTTGGCTACCTACCTCTACCCTTCCACACCCCCCTTTCAAATCCCTTTCCTATGCTATAAGAGGGGAGTTGCCACTATGTGAATTACCCTATACAGATCCTGTCTGCACCCAAAAAAAATATCAATTTAACATCTAAAATATTTTCGTTTGTCTAACTGGGAATTTTATGAAGTTATATAAAATTTAACGCATCATTGGAAGTCAGGAAGTTATTTATGGTAAATGTCTTTGTTTTGTTTGGTCCAAAAACAAAACTAATACTAACTTGCGATAGTTGTTCGCATGGTGTGGGTGTAAATTTAAGCCATGATATTAATGGCAGTATTTTATTATTGATATAATATACGTCAATGTCATAAATTTCATATTATTTCAAAATAATAAAAAAAAGAAATCACTCATGCGTGGGATTTATCTCTTCTTTTTTTTTTTTTTTTGCAATCCGCAAGTTCCGACCCACGGGACATTTCATGTACCTGGAACGCTCGTCGCTAATTAGCAATAAACAAAGGAAGCATCCCATAACTGCATGTGACCCTCAAAAGGCTTTTTAAATGGCGTTCTCACAATGCGCTCGACGTAAAGCTACAAAACACAGTCCGCGTGTCCCCTGTCATCCATTCATTCATTGGGGGGGTCGACCTGTTGACATTTGCGATCAAGAAGACAATACTGTTTCGCTTTTATCAAATTGGGAATCTATGTGAGTTCGGTCTGTGGCGTCCGCAGGCTTTGACTTTCTGCGGTGTGGAGAGAATTTTGGTGCGTGCAGAACGGGAATATTGTTGCGAAACACAAACCGAGGCAAGTGTTGCATAAACAATGCAGACGAATTGGGGGTACTTTATGAATGAGAATAAGCCAGCTGCTGCGTACGGTGTGGATTAAGGACTGGACAAAAGGGTCTCAGACAAAATATTTGAGTTTGCCATGAGAATGTGTTTATTAAATGCACAGCAAAATAAGTTCGTTTTGTAATTAACGTGGATCTGACTGCCCAGTCTGTGGCAACAGCGTTATTTATCGTACTCACTCTCACTGCACAGTTTCAGCAGACGAATCGCCTTCCGTATCTGTAGCAAATATGGCACTAAAAATAACAAAATTCAAAGTTTGCTAATTTTTTAAATATTTTCTTGCTATGGGTTAATTTTCAGGTTGAAAATAATAAATATTATTAGTTTTATATATTTACCAGAAATCTAAAAACTAATCCGGACAATTGAGCTGAGGAACCCGTGTTATAAAATACGAGTCTCATAAATATTTTAAAAACTGGTAATGTTACGATTTATGGAACTCGACGATGACGGAATCAATTTCAAGGAATCGAAGTGAAAACAAAAAGAATAGTGGTGTGCGAATGTCGTGACTATTTATGGCGATGTCGACGGTGTGCACGTGCAAGCATGTATTTATGAGCGTGCATTGAGAAGCCACACGATGGCCGTATTGACCAGAGGCAACGTTGTTTATAGCGTCGATATGGCGTTGCAATTTCATTAGAGCGCGAAGAGGAGGCCATCGAAGCGCAATTAACAGCCGGCGCGGTGATATTGGTGGCAGTTTTATTGGCTGGTTCGGTGAAGCTGTGTCGTCTTCTGCTCCCAAGCCGTAGTCACAGCTTCAGGATGCAAAATAACACTGTCACTAAATGCAGAAAAAATTCCAGTACTCTGAGCGTCTCTAAATCTCAAGGGGTTAAAAAATAATTGAATTTAAAAACGTTTTCGGAACAACATGAATTCATATGAGAATGTATAGCTACCACCTGTAAACTGTCAAATATGTGAATAGTAGAACAATGGCATATTGGATATATTTAATAGTGACCTTTATAAATGCATAACGAAAAAAGAATTGAAGTACTACGTAAAGACGTTTTTAAGTCGCAGATGCTTTAGACAATGCCAGCTGCCTTCTAAACTGGTCGAGGCACGGAGAAGGGAATGCTGCGTCCCCACAGCAAACTCCTCTCCCGCTATCGGTAGAGCGTGGGACAAGTACCCAATGCCCGACCTACATGATGCAGGTTTTTCTAGGGTTTTCCCTGCATTTCTTTAGGCTAATGCCGGGTACGATCCTTAAAATATAGCCCGGGGGCCCTAGTTAACCCTTGGCTACCTTCCTCTACCCTTCCGCATCCCCCTTTCAAATCCCTTCCTATACTATTAAACGGGAGTTGCCCAACGTGGATTACCCTCATGTAGCCTGTTACCCTAAAAAAAATCAAAAATATCGTCGGGGCATGGAGTATGCTTCCTCTCAGAAAAACAATTCTCGGAAGGACGTGGGACAAGTGCAGAAAGCCTGGCATACATGATGCAATTTCTCCAGAGTTTAATTATTATTATTTTTTTATATGTTTAATTTTTAAACTCTTTATTTTTAACTTTCTGAGGGTCTACAACTGGGAATAAATATTTATTTGAATTAAATTAATTTATGAATAAGAAAGATAGCCAATACAGACAAAAAAGGTAACATAAATACTACACAACGTTTCTGGGATTCTTGTTCCTTCCGTCAGGTGCTAAGAAGAGCCTGACGAAAGGGACAAGGATCCAAGAAACGTTGTGTGGTATTTATATTACCTTTTTTGTCTGTATTGGCTATCTTTCTTATTCATTATTCTCAATCAGAAGTAAATTTTTTCATTTTAAATTAATTTATTACTTTAATTGTCTGATATTGGCAATTATTAAAAATTTAAATTATACAGATGTAAATCATTAATATGGGTTGATATATCTAAAATTTCTGATTTAAAGGGAAACGTTCTGACAGGATCCTGACCAAGTTAAAGCTAGTAATTTTCAGCTATCGTCAGAATTTACATCTTACAGAACTGGGCGTGTTTCCTCTGTGAGTCTTTTAGGGTCATGCATTTTTTATAAATCAGTATTAGTCAGTATGCTTAAATATATATTTGATAAATTTATGTGTTCATTGTTTATTGAGAACTTAATCTACATAGCTTTACGTCGGAGAATTTAATTTACATGGCAAAAAATACAGTATATTACTCAGGACTGTATGAAAGGAGTCGATTCGCATATTTGATTGGGTGGATTGCAAAATTGCGCCAAGATTGCGTATTTGGTCAGGACAGTCTGTGTTAGCTCTCGTGACGTTTTAATGAGTTCCTGCCCGCTCGAGGCCAGGTCCGCCCCTACAGTTAAATGTTATGAATTTTAATAAATGCCCTATCTGCCCCCCCCCCCTCACTCCTAACTTCCATTTCAATATCATTCGGAACAAGGCTGTCGGCCCTCTAGCATGACGGGTCGCCATGGAAACGAGACTATTCCGTAGTCCCATACCGACATGAGTTGGATAATTGCATTTTACTTCCTCTTTCAGTCCGTAATTTTTATTACGACTTAGTTTATTTTTCATTGCATTTATCTATGCTTAGACTAGATGACTGATTTCAATTTCGAAGTCCCTTCTTCTATACACGTGCTAAATAATTCTCCCTCCGCGTTCATTTGCTACTACGATGCGGATAACTTCGCAAAGAGAATATTTACTACGTTAAATAAATAATTTCTCTTGAGTCAGAAGACTATTTAATCACTTTATTACAATAACGACGACGTTTTGTTCCTCTTCTGGGACCTGTTCAGGTATAACAATTATTAATCTACAATTTAGAACAACGAAATTTTTATATTTAATAACAAATGCAAATTATTTGATTTCATTTTACTTACAATTTTGTGTACAATATTTTCTTCTATTAATAATTTTGCTAAAAGTAAACTTCACAGGCAAGGTCCTAATATCGTTCCTGATTTAATCGAAATGAAATGTGGTCGAAAACAATGTATTGTTGAATACACCTTAACAGTGCTATAAATTTTTAATTGTATAAATGCAGTCTAAAATATTATATTAAGAGTATCCTTATTTTTGTTTTAATTTTTAATATATTAATATGTATAATAAAATGTATAAATATTTTTTCTGAATCAAATATTCATATAATGTCATTTATTATAGCAATAGGATATTTTTATCTTGTCATGATAAATTATATAAATATTAGGAAGAAATGGCCGAAGGTTTACATTCCAGTCGATTGAAGTAGAGAACCTTCTTTATTCTGTGGACCAAGGGTCCTGTTCCGAGTCATTATTTTCTATTCCATACCATCTACATATAATTGTATTTGTGGAAATGTGTAACTAAGTGTTAAAGTAATCTCAAAATTAATATTTATGTAGTTTTGTTTATTATGAAATGAGAATTAAAAGCACCACAATTTAATTATAAGGACTTATGCATAATTTTATTCAACGATTTGATTTAATAAAATCCAATGTTCGACGTTTTGAGACCTTTGGCTTGTTTCAACTTGTGTTTATTATGGGGGCTTATAATTACTGTATCGCTCACAATATTTTATATTTATTTTTAATAATTGTGGGATGCTCTCTTACAGTTCGGTAATTAATATGGAAACTGTAACGTGTGCATTGTATTCTGATGCCTGGACGAATTAAAAATAAAACTGTTTCCCTATTTAGGAATACAAGTTATTTTTCCCGTATGAGAATTCACTTTCCGGGATTTAATATTCAAAGTAATTTTACACTTTTCTATTTTTTCTTCTGAAACTATATCTCCTTGACATCACTAAATAATATTGTTGGGAAGGAAAACTGTGTTTATTTTAAATGTTAATAATCAAGTTTTTTAAATATTTCTTTCGCTTTTCCTTTAATGGAATCTGCTACATCCAATTTTGAGAGCCAAGCTCTTTCATCTATATCGTAGGTAATCTTTTTGTGTGACTTAAGAAACTAATTTGAATCACGTTTTTTTTCTTGTCCGTATTTCACCATTATGTAATCCCGAATTTAATATTGGAAAATGAGGAAATACAGTTGACCTTCTTTACGATGAATCTTGGATTATTTAATTTTTAATGCGGACTCCAATTTGGTCGAATTATATGAAACAGTTATATTTATCTGACTTCATTGAATTATAAATCAGCCAAATAGGTCATAAATATATTTTATTTTTTTAGATCTTTATATATTTAAAAAACTCATAATTGATTTGAACATTTTACAAAAGGAAACCATAGATCGGGTCAAATTTTATTAATAGGGTAAAATATTTTATTTTATTAAAATATATTTTTTACAAATTTGACTGGTTTATTCAATTATAACTTCTATTTTTATTAATAAATGGCTTAATATATTCTTCCAATGCGATTTTAATTTTTCGCTTACATTTCAAGCAAGTTCACAAATTATTACAGTGAGAGTGCGTGCTGTTACATCTCTTAATTAAATTCTTAATAACCCGACGTTTCAATCAACGAAGTGTCGTGTGAAATAGTTTTGACGGTGGCAGAATCAATGGAAGCTCGCCAAGTTAATAAGTGTTCGATCCTTGGAGCTAGATTTTTCTTTTCCTCCATCCACTCTTTCTCCATTTCTTTCCCTTTTTAATAAATTGGCAATTGGAGTAAGCGGGGGAGACGGCGCTGTTATTTCGGAGGCATCACAACAATGAACGGAAACCAGACGGTAGAAGTGGCTGAAGGAAACGATCCGAGCTCATCTCTTGGAAAATGAAAATTGCTTACACTCTTCGACTAACGCGCAGCAAAAGGGCACAAATCGCGAGATGAACAACGACAACAACAAAAAAGGATCTGTTCAACACAAATTGACGGGAACTGATTTCTAAATGGAGTGAAAAGTAATTTCAATCAACCACGGAAAGAACATTCTCTTACGTAGTTGTAGAAACTTGTTCCCCAATTTTATTAAAGGAATGAATTTATAATCAGTATGTAGAAATTTATATAAAAAAATTCTATCTTCCGTAAAAGGACGAATATTTTGATTGTTAAAAGTATTAAGTTTTTATTTTCCTAATGTTTTACTAAAACAATTTTGTTTATAATTAAAAATATGGTAAAAACAGCTTCGTATTTTTATTTTATATAATATACAGAACAATTTTTAATCCGGAAATTTTACAATTATGATACATTGATTACGTTAACATGTTAATATTAACTTGTTGGTTCTTGAGTGAGTAGTTGAAGAGGAAGTTATAAATTATATATATATATATAATTATTTACGGTGGTTGCCAGGGCAATTTGTCTTTTTCATTTTAGCGTTCTGAGGGGTTTAGGTGGAGGAGGATGGGATTCTGTATTAAAGATAATGGGATTGAAGTGGTGGAGATTTCTATTACGTTGGATTAGGGCGGTTTGAATTACGGCTTTTTTGGGTTGAGGGAATATTTATGTCATTGTGAGTTCTAGTGTTAGTAACGTTCCAAGGACAGTTGGTTATAAGGCGGAGTATTTCATTTTGGGATATTTGAATTTTATTTATGTGGGTGGTAGCGGCCGAACCACAGATATAACAGGCATAAAATCAGAGGGTTTATATGAGGGATGTGTAAAGGTAAACTCGTCTAGTATTATAATAATGCAGCGGAAAATTACAATATTTTAGTAAATAGCGGAAACAGTTTTCTTTTAATTTTTTAATAATAGCATGTATACAATAATGTGTCTTCCGTAAAAACTAGTCTTTAAAATCTAGGATATTCTAATATATATACTTATAAATTAGAGTTTATCCAATGTTGCTTTCTGGTTTGATTTTGCTTTTTATATCTATAATTGAATAATACTTTTTTATATTTGACCTCTATCTATAAATTACTTTTATTAATATCTACAGATTAACATAATTAAATAAAAAAAGAAGTTGCAAATGCTTCACAATATAAATAGTTAGAAGGCAAGTAAAAATGGATTTACGTGGATTGATGCAAACGGTATGATACAAACTAAGCAGATTAATGTTGAAACAGGTTTATCTACAAATAAATGATTATAACGTTAAGTAC
Organism: Zhengitettix transpicula; assembly: GCA_037074705.1. NCBI lineage: Eukaryota > Metazoa > Arthropoda > Insecta > Orthoptera > Tetrigidae > Zhengitettix > Zhengitettix transpicula. The sequence goes on from CM073594.1 coordinate 50,515,008, forward strand.
GCTCGGAATAAATTTATTCAATGGACTAATGGTTTAATAAAAAAATTTTGGTTTATCAACCGTGTCAATTGTCCGCCGAGTGACAGGTGTGTCTAGACAGTTTCAATCAATGTATTCCTTCGACTTACGTATACATGGCACATCAGTCACCTGATGACGGTGGAAATCATTTCGCAGAAAATAGACAAGGTTACCCAGTTGATCGACCAAGAATTATGTATTAAATCAATTTACCGAGAAAACCCGCGTTATTTGATGTCTTAATTAATAATCACATTAGAAAAGTCTCGGTTTATATATATATATATATATATATATATATATATATATATATATGTATTTTGAAAGATATATACGGCTCTTCACTTTACTTGGGACCTCTTCACGTGTTTAATATTCTGGCCGTTCTTGCTCATATTTCATTACTGTATATTTTATAAAGAACCAGTCTTCTTCAGCTTTTAAATGTGAACAATATGTTTTATACTAAAAAATGAAATCAATTTATACATTAGACTTGTTATTTTTTCAAAACCAATAACAGACTCCAGTGAATTATTTATTCATTAATTGGAGGTTTAGAGTTGTAAAGCCATATTCAGGTATTTTTAATAAATTGAGAACTTCTAAATTAAAGTAATATTTTCAACAAAGTTAATTGAAAGTTGCTTTTGTTGAAGCTCGTAGAAAGAGCCTTGGTCATTTTACGAACGTCAGATGTTAGACGTGATTGTTTTTAGAATGTATTTAAATATATTTTTAAAGTGGTAATAGGTCAGAATTGTGCTTTTAAATAACTTAACGATTTTAACTATGCTTTTAAAATAACTATTGTAATGTAATCTATATTAAAATATTATTAAACTCCACTTTGGCCTCTGGTTAAATAACATTTCATAAGACAAAATTTGCAATTAATGTATAAATAATTATATCGTTTTTGAATTTTGTACAATCATTTATACTTAGTTTATTTTTTATAGTTCTGCTAGTGTTTAAAAGTTGTTATACTGTCGTGTAGAACTAAATTTGGGCAAAATATGCATTTGTTTGATAAGTTTTCATGATTTATATGGTGATACAGTCTTCTCCACCTCTTTATTCAACCCGCATTTGTAAGAGGAACTGTCACCGTAGTTTTTTTGCTGATTACTTCCGCGATAATTTCTCCAGAGCCTCGAGTTGTAATTCCGTGACTGCGGAATCTAATTCTGACATCTAGGAATGCTGTAGACGACGTTGGTGTCGGTAGAGACTACAAAATGTGCAGACGACGTTCCTTTGAAACGCTGTACGTGCAGTGCTGTCTCGATGACGTATTGAGTCGTCGAGGAACAGACGGAGAGAAGAGACAAGACGGAGACCGGGAGGCGAGGACGGGGTTTGGACTAAGGGCGAAGTTGGCGTATTGTAGCTTTTTAAATTCGTGAGATGTACAAGAGGGGTTTTGAGAGTGGGTTGGAGAGAATGTCTGTTGTGGAAAGTTTGGCTGTCAGAGGAGTGCAGATGCGTGTCAGGAGAAGGGGGAGGAACACTTCAACCCCCGGGGTAAGGCTGGTGTGGGGGCAGAAAAGCCTTCAATGCTATACGCGACTCTTACCACAGCGGCGTAAGAATTTCAGCAAAGATGTACGACCCGTGCCCAAGTCCAAGAAACTTGCCAAAGCACACTACTAAAAATATCAACGACCGCGAAGAGAAATAAAAGCACACAAACACTAGAGAACAATTACATCTGTTACTTCAAAATATCACTTCGCTGTTACATTATTATTAATATTGGGTCAGTCCAATCGGTAATAAATAATATACTTCGTAGCTGTGCTTGAAGGAACTACGTGGTTGATATGATAGGAAAGACAAAGCGTAAAGAGTAATGAAACATTCACGAGTGGCGCCTTGGGGCCCTTTAGGAACTTTAAGGAAACCAGATGTAATGGAAAAACGGAATAATTAACTAATTGGTTTCTTTCGCAAATGAACTACATTAACTTCTATACAAAACACGCCGTTTTACAATATTCCGTACGGGCATTCATTATATAAATAAAGGGAAATTACGCCCGAAGAGAAGATATAATATTGTAAATGAAAAGAAAAAAATAGATATAACAAGTACCAAGACCTTTTAAAAGAAATTCAATATTATGCTTCTGTGTTGCATTTACAAAGCGCTGCCAGGTTTATTTTTAGCATGATGCTACATAGTAATTATTTATTACAGATATATTTTGTCGCGAGAGCTTAGTAAAATTTTTATCTACATGCAGTTTTTTTGCAATAAAATTTCCGGACCTGATCCAATAATTTCAGTATCCCGACGTAAACGAAACGGCTAAGTTTCTATCAACATTTTCACATGGATCCACCTACTCCCAATAAAGGTATTAGAACCTGTTCATTTTTTATATATTTTGGTTACTGTTATATCAACCGACGTGGTTTATGTACAGTTTTAGTATTAATAATGACGTCACGTTGAACAATGAAATATCTCCACAGCACCCTGTACGTGCGAAAGTTTTGATCTTATCGATCCTTTTGGTTGATCTTCCTGGACCAAAAAAAATCAAATACGTGCCCAATAAAATTATACTTTTCTGGAGAACGTCTCGGAGTTCTAGTTTGTTCTCAACCCTTGCACATGTCTAATAAACTTAAATGGAATAAAATATGTATGAATCAGTTGTAGCGCTCCGGAGGGAAGGATTCTTAGTTCTCACACTTGATAAGATGGTATGAAAGTTAAATTGAGTTACATGTAATATTTTGAGTTCATTTAAAATAATAATTTTATATTTCAGTAACATCCAGCGAGTATATATATTATTGAAACAGATTCTTGCTTACAGGTTTTCGTACGTCCAACTTACCTTTGGACGACATTCTGGGTATTTTGTGTAGGAGGAATGCACCGATGCGGAGAAGTTATCGTGTTTGATGTTGCGAAGGCGTGGGTGGTTCCAAACGTGGGGTGATGAAATTCGTTCAGCCTGACTACTCTCCACCAACGAGTTCCCGCAACACCTGTAAAATTCTCCAATAAATACTATACCCGCAAAAGTGGCTGACCGTTCAGTACACCCTTTCAGGTTCCAGATTGGCCAATCTATTCTCATTTTTCGTCCCCATGTCTTTTGGCCGGACAATTCTCATTAATGTCACGATTTGTTTCTAGCGTCCAGAAATACGGTGCTGTACTTTAAATTGTGCTCAGTGCTTTGGATTTTCAGAGTTGGTCGCTGATAGTCATACGACATTTTTCCCAAATACCATTTAAACGACAGAAATAAAATATATTAACCATGTAAAAATTCCCCATTGCATTTTTACACGGGCATGACAATTGTATATCTATGTTAAAGAAAGAGGATGAGAAAAAAATTAATAATGAGAGCAGTCGAATTGTAAGGAATGAAAGTTTAGAGATAACAGTTGGTGGGACTCTTGATGGACGCTCATGAGGTAGCTGGACCATCATAAAGTAAATATCAATGTCTGTAATTATGTATGGTGTATGAGAAAATAAAGTAGTCTGGTTCGACGGTTGGTAGTGATATGAAGTAAACTTTGTACGTCAGAATATTGCACAATGGGTTTATATTTTTGTCGTTCTGCGTTTGGACTTAGAAAGATGTATCTGTTGATATCAAAGGGTTTTCTCGTGCAGTTTGATTCTTGTTCTATAGCAGTGAGCCAGTTATTCGAGGGGGTGTGTGTTTGAAGTGATGACGTGTTGGCTGGAATCATCCTTACCTACGAAGATGTGTGTGTATCTGGGTCAGTGCTAACGTGACAGCGGTGGGCGCGGCTACGAGGACTCTGGGATTAATCACTGTCCTAGGCGGACGAGGTAGTTAGCTGGCAAACGAACCACACCCTCGGGGACCTGTCCTCATCCCCTTGGAATCTGAAGTATCAAGAGTTAATCATTACGAGTCGTTAAAAAAATATTCAGGAAGAAAAATAACAATTTTTTGAGAAAACACTCTGATGTTAATCCAAAAACTTATGGTCAGATATCGGACGAGTTGCTATATATGTAAAATGAAGAGAAATAAAAAATTAACAAACCTAAAGTGAAATAAAATAATTGGTAGATTCGGAGTGGGGTATATATATTGTAATAAACAAAAGATAGCCTTGAATAATTTAGATAATTAATAAAATTTAATACATAATATCATTTATTTTCACTTTGTGATTTTAACTCAAAAACAATTAAAATTTAAAATATTAATTTTTCAGGGCCTTCACTGGGTTTCATACTGGACACAACAAATTGATTTTAAAATCTTATTAACAAACAGTTCACATTTACCTGAACAATACGTTGATAGAAATAAATTAAAAGGAAACGAAATTAACTTTGATTGACAAATCTGACTCTATCTTTTAATTACGTTTACAATTAATCATTAGTTTGGTTTTGTTACTTACATCTGTCCAGCTGGTTCCAGCATTCTTTTGGTTTCGGAAGTACACTTTTGCAAAATTTTACACTGATTCTAAGATTCACAGATTTTACACTATTGAAGTCAAAATTGATAGGCTCCCAGGAACTCGGATGATCCTCTTTTTTGTCAACTATCTGATGTCTGCTTGCCTCATACGAATCCTATGATTCGTTGATTTGGTAGTCTTTTACCGCTGTGGACTTAAACTGACTTCCTTTCCTGGCTGCTACAGACGTAAAACTGCACTCCTTTCCAGGCTGCTGATAGACGTAAAAACTGCTAACTTAGCGATATTTACGGGGTAATACTTCGGTGAATGTTTTTACTTTGTCTTAAATTCACAACTTTATTTAACAATACATTAACGATGGCTAGTCTCTTCTCTAGTATTATTCGTTCCGTCCTCTGAAATGTCCCGCCACCAACTAACTCTTAGTGCTCTCCAGTTTTAGCGCGCATACGCCATTTTTGACTTTCAGACAAAGCAACACAGCCCGGCTCCATTGTCGCTTTGGAAGCTCCTGCCGCTACAATTAAATTTTATTAAAACCAATTAATGGCCTAATTAATTGGCATTACAATATATTTATTGATATATTGGTATGTTGATTTTCCAACGAAAGTACAGGGTGTGCCAAAACTCGACGGTCAAATTTCTACAATGGATTCCTCATATTGAGTGAATAAAAAAAGTGTAGTACAATATGGTCCGGAAATGCATAATTACTGAGTCATCCGATCTTTTATGCAAGTTAGTGCATGACGTCTTGCCTTGTGGATGATGTACTAAGTCTCTGTGCACGCATCGTGGGAGCCTGTCAGACAGTAACTGCCTTTATTCAGTCAAAAGGAGGTGACTTTGAACATTTCACCTGATATATGAACAGAGCGCTCCATCAAGTCAGTTGAACTTCATACACACCGTTCAGATACGGAAGTATCGGATAGCGCTGTAACTGTGCATTACCGTACCCATGTTGTACTACACTTTCTTTCTTATCCCAATATGAGGTAGTATTAAGGGTCTAAATATGTTAACTTCTGGTTTTAAAGTAAGGTATTGACAATTAATTAGATGGATACATCGCGGTGGAATAATGATCGTAAAGGAAAATCTTCGAGAATTATGCTACTTTTTATTGATGGATATGCGAACAAAATGGTTTGCTGAATAATATAAATCACTTCAATAAGAATGTCATAAATGGAATTTCCAGATTAAAATCTTAACTCTAGTGCTTGAATTAGGGAATATATAATATTTTATCGAAAATGACCTTTACAGAAAATTAGCTTTCCGTTTTGCACCAAACTGTTCAGGTTGAGGTTAGAAGCTAACTAACATTCTCTTCATGAGGTAATATTTTGATTCTCCTCTCGGAACCAATCAGAGTTGACGTATAAATAATGAAAGAATCAAAAGAGAATTCTCATTTCACGTGACAAAGCACGCAAAAAAACTTTTCACTTTGATTCTGCACAACGGGGAAACTTGTTTTTCACTTTCCAAACGCTTGAGGGATTCATATTGAATCCGCCACGAAGCCTACCTCTTCGTCGATTTATTCTATAATCCAAGAGATCCGATTTATGGCTTTTAAAACTGCGCGACCTTCACGTCCATGAATAATAATTCGTCCCGCTTCTCACTGATCCAGCGGGGCCAAATAAACACCATAGTCGCCGGAAACCAACGCAGGAATTGTTTTGTTCCATCACGGCCATCGACGGCCGATAAATAAGTAAATCATGGCTCACCATCCATAATGGAAAACGAGAGGGAGTTCGGACGGAAATGAATATTTTGGTGGGGTAGCCCTTGTGATTAACGGACTTATTTTTAAATAATACCGACATTTTTTACGGCTTACATTACATAAATTTATTACGTATTGCCGTATAATGATTTAATAGCTTGTTAATCTATAAAATGAACGCCAGTGTAATCTCCTTCAAGCTTTATGGAACTAAAAGGAATGTATTAGATAACAAAGCCAAATATTTGAAGAAAATTAATTGAAGAAAAATTTATGTTTTACTCGTATATAATAATTTTTGTTATAGAAAATAAGTCTTGAGAAAAATTAAGCCACGGGTAATGGAGAATCAACAGTATTTTAAAGGAAATACTTATGAAAAATGAAATAGTATATATATAGTTCCGGAGTATAACTAGATACTCATTGTGACTAACAAACAGAAAATTGATGTAATTAAATTGCAGATGGTATTTCTTTAACCGATGTTGTACTTCTAGAGTTGAATGAAGAAATAAACGTAACTGTTAATAAAAGTAAATACAATGAAATTAAAATTGATTAGACTTTAAATTACACTGACATTCAATATAATTTAAGTTCTGACTGATGATTTAGAATTAATCGTGAGGTATTTGGCTAGAATAATTTTCGCATAAATTTAAATTATTCAGGCCATTTTTAATTAAATTAATCTGTGAAGAGTGACTTCGAATTTAATCTTTGTGGTATAAATTCGGCAGCAAAAAGTACAAAATAGATTTAAAAGTAGAAGATAAGTGTTCACCGTCGTAAACCCTCGAGACGTTTAAATATAATGGTTTGCTTTAAGAATCAATGGAAATGCCACTCACCCGGGAAATCCAGAGTTGGGGATTTATCGGTCAAAAACGACTTTACCGTCGTGACCATGTGAGTAAAGGGAATGACGTTTTCCCAGGAGGGGAACGGTTGTATAAAAAGCGACACGTGGATATGGTAGTATTGTTTTCTTACACGCAGAAGAACGTAGAGAAACAAGGACTCCAGTATGAGGCCCAAACCTCTTTCGGAGAAAAAGTGGCCGCAGAAAGGAAAACGGACTATCAGGCTTGACGAACCTCGAAGTAGAGGAAGCCCTGTGCTATTTTCTTGAATATTCTAATAGAATGCCGAGGCTATCACAGCATTACATTTATTATTAAACTAGCTGAGTGCCCGGCGTTGCCCGTGTCTTATTTATATAAACCCGAAAAAGAATTTAATTCTATATTAATCTTTAGTCAAGAAGACACAACCTAAATCTAAGTATTCCTAGTTCCGTACACAATTTCGACCAATAGTGCTTTAATTGAACAGCTATAAAATACATTGAATTTTATTGCATCAATCTCAACAAACATACCTCCGAATTTCTTTACCAATACATAAATATACTGCATTAATTTAATAGCTATAAGATACATAGAATTTAATTGCATAATAGCAACAAACATACCATCGTTATTCTTTAGAAAAATAATTCTCCGCGAACAAATAATTGTCAGTAAGTCTTCAGACAGTACTTCTTGAGTATTGCAGGATATAATTGTCCATCAGTATTCGCACATTACGAAGGATTGAAGTGATCAAATTGATAGCTACATTCCAAATGTAAAGAAATGGTGGCCATATTGCACTCACTAAATTAACTAACATTTTCCGCAACGATTGTAAAGTATTTTGTATTGTTTTTTATTGTCACTCGATGGAGTATTACTGGATAGAATTATACTTTTATTCAATGAAAATATTTCTGCTTCATTTCATTACGGAAAAATCGAACTATTTCCTTTGTTCGTCGCGTAGTAACGTCTCTCTCTGTTGCGTGATGTCATGATATATTGGCGCGCAGTAATTTATCACTTAATGATCACTTTTTAAAATTATAATTCTTTTCACATTTATGCTAGTGGTTTGTTTCCCCCACAGTACCGGTTCTCGATTTTGGCATAATACGTATACCAATTTTTGTTGCATTCTGTCCACGCGATAAAATTTGTATAAAGAACAACGTAAATACATACATACATACATACAAATATACATCCTTTTTTATTATATAGATTGTATTCATCTGACGTTTTGTAAGTTGTTCTGAACAGGCGAATTTTGAAGCCTTGAAATTTAATTATTTGGCATTTTACAACATTCCATATTTATTTTAAAACTTCCCGTAAACGAAAAAAATGTATTTTTTAGTTTATGTAATTTTAAATGAATGTTTTAAATAAATGTGTAAATATATAAATCAATAAAAATTTGCTTAATTTATATTACAACGTTTTTCTTGGAAAGTGTTTATTTGTCACAGAATAAATAAATAAATTTCTGAGCATGTGAATTTCCGTCGACTTGTAGCGGGGTTTGAAAGTGCTCGATGCCGAGTTTTGAGCGTTGCGAGAGAAACGGACGCGAGGCAAACATTGCTCCGAGCTCCGTGGGCGATGCATCATTGATGCAGCAAATGAGGGAAGGTTCCAGGGTATGGGGAGGAATTGAAATCACCCCTGGCTGGCGCTGTCAGACAAACAGTCGATCGAGTACAAGACCACAGTCGCCTCGTCACCGCGCATTTATTCTCATCGGAAGTGAATCGACCGCTAAAATCAAACAGAGTTGTAGCGTATTTCGATGGAGGATTGGTAAGAGGCGTCTTCATTTTCTTTCTGGTTACATTTGCGGCGTATTTTATGAAGTGGAAGAGTCTGGAAACCACTACATTTACGTTTCGCACTCCATTTTTTGTATTATTGTAAAAAAGAAGATGGAAGACACCTGAGGAAAAAACCAAATGGAGCATGAAGGGCAATGATAAATAACCATGTTGCCCCAATAATAACGAAACGAATTGGAAACTTGATAAGGAGCCCTCGTATTGCTCACAATTATTTAAATACAATTTAATCGATGGATTTACGGTATTTCTGTGAACTTTTAATTGAAAAAGCAGACTTTATTGACAATATCATACTTCATCCCCCACTTTGACTTATAACGGTGACTGAAGAAGCATTTATGAGTGTAAATTTTATTGAAGATATAGAAAATTTATAATAGTTTCAAGAAGTTATTTAAATACCACAACATGAAAAGATGAATGCTTTTAGAAATGTCCAAGAGGACTATTAACCAATATAAAAATAAACAAATACCTTTGTCGTTTACAACGATAATTGTGTGTTTAAATGGAACTGTGTTTGAGTTTCCTTTTTTCTTGTTATGTTTATTATATTTGAACCTTTTGTGTGTGTATAATCGAAATAGTGACAATTATATTTTCTCTTGAGCCAACAGAGCTAAAAATAAAAATGTCAATTATAGAGGTGAATTTGTTTTTCAGACAGGAAATTATGATAAATATATTTCATTATTTCTCAGAATTTTTTTCAGGCACTTATTTAATTGGAATAAAAAAATCCTGTTACATTCATTTTCTGAATACTCTTTGTTATAATTTGAGTTTCACATGATATTAAACGTGATAAAAATGTATGTTATACCATGATAATTTTTTATACGAACGCGGTATTAAACTGTACATGTTTTTTAATAATATATTCAAGAAAATTAGTTTTCTTCAAGAATATAACATTTATATTATAAAGGTTGATAATTTGTTAATTTTAGTTTTAACCCCATTCTGTTTTAAAAATGATTCAAAATCATCTGTTTATCAAAAATTAATAAATATATAATTTCTAAAATGTTATGTAGAATATAAGTGGTTCTAATTTTTTTTATTTGTGCAGATGAATATAACAAACTGCCAAAATTCTCTTAAAAATTAAATATTTTGAAAATTAATTAATTTTTTATTTTATTTTGGAGACCGATTAAAAAATTTAGTTAATACTAAAATAAGAAAAATGATTTTGGATTATTTAATTTATTCCACGAAAATCTATTAGTTGACACATAAATTGTTTCGAAAATAGTATCAATAATTTGGTTTATCTTACGTGAAATTCTCGCAATACAAAAGATGATAGAAACTCTGGTTACATAATAAAAAAATAGTTTTTGTATAAATTCGACAAGTGAAGAAGATTATAAAATTAAATTAAACCTGTGGTCGATCTTCTTTAACAGATTCAGACAGAAATCCACAGACTCTTGATCAAATTAATAGAACAAGGCCCAACATAATCTTTCAGAAGACTTAAGATTTACCGTTTGATATTCAAAGTTCTTTGGTCTCCGTGCATGACTATCGCATTGGGTTTTATCATATATATTAACTTGTTTTAACTAGGATGAAAGTTAGCGTGACGGATTTGAGTGAATGAAGAAAAATGATATATTCGTCCGCCAGCATGGGGCTTGTTATACGTCACTTTTTATTTTAACGAGAGGTCGGTGTCACAGTGCCAGATGCAACCCCCTAATAGTAGGGGAAACACGGCCGATATGAATTAATTAATGAACCGCGAAATGGCGGCGGACGCTGGCCGTGACATCAAAGTGCTTTACGGTCGTCCAGCCTCACCCCCGCGTCCCCACCCCGTCCTCATTAAGGGGGCGGCACCCGAAAACGGTAATTGAAGAATTCTGGCTCAACCCCTTGCCCCCGCCACCGCCCTCTCACTCCCCTGGATTATCACCACTTCATTTCAAATTACCGCAAAAAAATTAAAGTAAACCGCAGACTGCTGCTGGAATATAAAAAAACAGTTTATTACAACACAAGCGCGTCTTAAATTCGGAAATCTGGCCGTGACAGTAACTGGTACTTGAGCTGAAGGGGAAAGGGGGTAGTGGTTGGATTTTATTGCCAGCTCCCCTTCCCTCCAGAGAGCAGCTTAATGCGTGTGTCCTGCGATAAGGATTGCTGTCATGTGGCCGCCACCAACATGGCCGCCATCGTGGACAGGTGCGCGGGGGTGGAAGTGGCAGCCTAGTCTCTAATGAGGTTCGTGACGCAGCGTGGATGCAGGAAGAGCTACCTGTCTTATCTCAGAGTGCCGTACAACCCCCCCGCCCCCCCTGGAAAGTTCTTTTCGATCAGCGAAAATTATTTTCTGGTATCCTGACAAGCAATTAACCGTTGAGGTCATATAAAAAGGTTCAATGCAAAACCGGAGGGTATTTGCTCCTTAATCCTTTTTGGTCTGCTCTCTTGATAATTAATAAAAAAATTAGCCGTAGAGGAAAATCCTAATACAGTAATTGAAAATTTAAGTCGTTACTCAAAGTAATACGCTGACAAACAGTGCAGTCGTATTGCGCTGTAGGTGCCTGAGATAGAGTTTGTGAACTTGTTAATCCAGTCAACCTAGGTTTAAAACATTGAATGGTGGGAACTATAGTGAAAAAATTGAAGTCCGATTGTTTTTCAATAGCAAGTTATTTCGATGGTAAATTCGGTAAAGAACTTAAATTCTTGGAGACATCCACCCGATTATCACACGTGCGATTACGCAAGTCTCTTTCTTTTTTATCGCAACGAACACTTGTTAAGTTTGCTAACAGAGCAGTGCTTTACGCAAATTGTTAGAATTTGCGAACTTTACGCGAAGACTTGAGGCTCGTGTTACCCTTGATCCGCTTAGGGGAAAGTCCGGTGAAAAAGTTTTAACGAGGACTGCTGCGGTGATGTCTTGCACAACGTTGCCAACTTACTGCGGTGTCGTGGTTTTTCAGAACAGGAGGGGGTTGGGGGTGGTAGGAAGAATTTCGCTTCAATAGTTGCAAAAACTTCGCGTTCTACAAGTCCCTTATAAAGTCTACTGCTTATAGTTTATAAATAGCAAACAAAATATATAATCACACAATAGAACCTGCTGTATTGCGGGTCAGTAGACACTAACTCTAAGGAAAGTTACTTTTGAAACCACCCTTTGGATATTGTTTTTTTTTGAACGAACGAAGCTTAACGCAATCCTTTATTCCTTACCTTTGTCTGCTTCGAAGCTTCTTAAAGTTACGTTTTCTTTTAACTTGAATATGCTTTCAGTTTAGCGTTAATCAGAAAATTGTTGCGACGTCGGCGCACATATGTGAAGAGAAAATGGTAATGTTTGATGTACGTCGTCGAGATTTGGAACTCAGATGTGGCGAACTTCTTCAGTAAAGCCTGTAACAGGTGTTTTATACTTTGGAGCATATCGCCATTACGACCTACGTCAGGTAATTTAAGAAATAATTCTTAAAGCAGAAAATAAAACACCAAACACATGAAAAAATATGTATTCATAGAACTCAATGGACGCTATTGAAGTTTGCTTAAATTGTTTTACTAAATTTTATAAAATATTTTAATTGTTTCTTTAATAATATGTCTGAAGTGGTTTATAATCAAAGTGAATAAACGTTACGATGTAATTTATTTAATGAATTTAATTTTCTAAGTTTATAAATAAATATAACCAATGTTGGCTAGTTTCCACTAATTATATTTAATATAAGTCTGATATAGTTTCAATTTTTAATTATAACTCTTTGAAAAAAAAGTTTTGAATTAATGAAAAATGTCTGTCGTTATATATATCTTACTGAAATTAAAAACAGACGTTAAAATAATAATTAAATATAATTCAATGATATTGGTCTTATTTATCTTCTCTTAACATGTGGTTACAGTTGCGTGACATGGAGTGAGCAAGACAAAGAATGTTTTGAACACCAGATATAAATAGGAATTTTATATAAATTTAAGACATCCTTTAATTAGTAATTAAAAATATTAAAAGGAAATATTGTCACAAATTATTGTACAAAGATAACTTTTAAATTATTTTGGTTGGGGGAAAAAAACATGCTTCTCCTCCGGATTTAATTGGAGAAAGTTTTGGACTGACAAACGCTAAAGTGAACTGTGAAAATAAAGAACAGCAAAAGTTGACCTCTGTAGATGTTTCCTCTACTCGTAATATGAGTTTCAGACTGGAGTTTAGCAAACAAGAAAGTTACTTGCCAGCTTCATTTATGGTTGTTCGAATTTATTAGTTTTTCTCGGAAAAAGAGATAATGTATAAAAATCCTTTGTCATGAGTTACAGGGTCATTATTATTTTTTATATGAAACTAATAGATTTTAATTTCCGTTTTATTCTTTGCGTGTAACTACCCACGTTCAGTGCTCATTTAATATAGTTATGATTTTGATACAGTAATATAACCTGAAATAATATTTTTCGTCTGTTTTTAAGGACCATTAATAGACATTTATGTAATCCAATTTTTTTTTATTAATCATAAAATTTTACAACGTTTCTGTACATAATTGTTCCCTCGTCAGGCTGTGCTCTGATATTATAATTATTTTCTCAGTATGGATACCATGATTATTGTTTGAATTAAAAGCGTAATAGCGCGCGCTGTCCATTAAATATTCTGTAAACGGGACACGCTAATTTATTTCAGTTTTTTAAAATTCATAGTTTAATATGATAGCTTACAATACTCAGAAAACGATACAAATAACAGGCGTTATTTTAATGGAAATTAATTTTTCTTCCTACATATGGAAACTGACTTTTGTAAGCCATAAAATATTATGCACTATACAAAATAAGAAGCTTTAGGATGCGGAAGTCAGTATTCACTATTCGGATGTAGGAAATATCGACACTTTCACCTTCCTGCATCCTCAAACTACTTTTTTTCTTTTTAGAAAAAAAAATAACCAACTTAGTCGGGACAGGATACGGACAGAGAGACAGACCTGACGACAAAGGAAACAGTAATGTCGTTCACGAGGACAGACGGCCAGAGAAAGAAAACTAAGCCGATTGTCTTGCATTCAAAAGGAAACGCAGGTTTTGCTCTACAGTGGATAGATATATCTTCGTTCGGAGAGTCTCCAGAGATATCATCCTTCTTGTAAACAGTCGGGTCAAAGAAGTCACGCGCGTCGAAGTAACTTTCGACGAGAACGATCTGCGAAAGTACACCCGAGATTACCTGTGCGTTAAATATTAAATGCATATGCAAATAATTTAATACACATCATCCCAGGAACACGATATTATTTAATATTTCATTGAAAAGTTCTTCGATATTAACTTGAAATATCAAAATTAGAGTTTACTTTAAAATTGACTTTCCAACCTTTAACAAAAAACCTGGGGCACAAGTTTTTATAGAATTCATATTTACAATTTTCACGTTCTAAATATCCTAGAATATATATTACTATTTGTTCAAATTCACTATTTCCTTTTATTGTAAATTTAAACGAAATTCTGTGGAATGCTTATTTCATGAAATAATATATATATATATATATATATATATATATATATATATATAGATATTATACATTAACTTTTCATCTTGCCTTCGAATTCATTATCAAAGAACCACTTTAATAATACTATGAAATAATTGATACTCTTCAAATATTAAGAGATAATTAATTTTTCATATAATTGCGTTCCAGTGCAGTGAAGTGTTTTTATGTCAATTAAATATTTGAATTATTTATATTAATTTTGAAAACACTCTTGTTGGCTATGTGATATCTTCGGAGAAAGGGAGTTGATGATTGTTGAATATTGAGGTTATTTCCCTTGTTTTTGTTGAAGCTAAATGTTGAAGGAAAACTTTACTTATATCAGATTAATTATATTTGACGATACAGATCACATCAAGTGTATCTGGGGTTGACCCAGATAGACTCGATTGCGAAGTGATAATAAAAAATTGAAGGATGAGTATTATATATTTTTAGTGTACCTAAAAATTGATATATAAAAATAGTGTGGTAAAAATATCTTTACAAATTTGACTTCCATTAGTAGAGCTGATAAAATAACATTAGAAAAATTTGCACTCACAACGTAAAACCTATACAATTAATCCTTACACTAGAAAATCATTATCGATGTCTTCATGACAGTTTATAATTTATACTGTAATAGACTCTGCTTGTGTGTCTCGTTTGGACGTTTAAAAAAAATTGTCGGTGAATAATTTTTGAGCACTTTTAATTTCTATACTATAAAATGTACATTCTGTGAGTGATGCTAGTTTAAAGCTGACAGTCATATTTCAAAAACCTGCGTTTTCTCGCAACCATGTACTGTAGCTGTTATTTTCATCAGCTTTATGTCTGCTGTACATATTACATGACGTTAGACCAAATCCATTTCTGCCTCACTAGGGACTGTCTTTATTGCTACAGAAGTCATATATCTCTGGAAACAGGGGCCATCAGCCGATGTTTGGCCCTACTCCACGAATACCTAGTGGTTGCAATATGTATACTTTTTTCCTCCCCCTGCAGCAGATGTAATCTTGGGCAGACTGCGGCGACTTATGAAGGAAATGTGGCCAGATCTAAGAGAAAATTGAGGTAGCTAGATTTCTTATGAATGTAAAACCACGTCTTCTGCTGAAAAAATCCCTCCAACCTCCAAAGAAAATAAACAAGTTTTTCCGCAAGAGGACATTTTGCTTTTGTCCCATTAATATCAGGGAAGAAAAAAAAGTTAAACTAGAAGAAGTACTTTGTTTAAAATTATAATCTATTCAATTTTTATGTAACTTAATTATGAAGGAACGATATCTTGCCAAACGCTCTTGACAGCTAACGAATAATAACTTACTATATAAACACATGAACTACGACGATTCTGCCCCTGACAGAATTACATAAGAACAAAATTAGACCAGTGGAATTCGATTATCTGAGGAAAAGTCTTCAAAAAACAAGACAGGATAAAATTAGAAATGAGCTCCTTTGTAAAGAAATGAACGTAACCACGTCTGTCGTTAAAATGATTGAAAATCAAACCCTTAAATGATATGGTGACGTACAAAGAATGGAAAATGGAAGGTGGCCAAAATAAATATAGTAATGGTCACCTCCTGGAAAAAATAAACGGGGCACACCCAGATTAAAGGGGAAAACCCATTGAAAAACCATAATGGAGGATAGGAATTTGGAAGAGGGAGATTGGAACGACAGACATAAATGGAAATTGAAGCCGGCAAACCTATAAAAGGGGGAAAAGCCGAAGAAGAAGAGAAAATATTCGAACTTAAACAATCGTCCTTTATATAATTTATTGTACTTAATGCCAAAAAATTACATATTAACAAAGAAGTAGGGACAATTAATTTAATATTTAAGAATCTCGAAATTAAATATTTAAAAGTAAATAATAAATTTTGAAAGGGCTTAATTATCTGAGGTTGGGAAAATGTTTGTTTTACTGTATTGGATTTCGACCCGCAGGCAATTTCCTAGAATTGCGGCAGGCTATCTGCGGTGGCGACTGCAAATACAATGCAGCGCCGATCTTGTTTCAATACTCTTACTCTCGAATAAAATCCATTTTCCATTACTAATTCCTAGAATTTCTCACTCGCCCTTTAATAACTTCCTCCCTCTAACAAGAAACGTTAATTCCTTTATTCTTCAACACGATCTCCTTATCATATTCCCATAACAATATTGCACCTGGTCGTTAATATTCACAAAATTCCCCTGTATTGAATGTTCTCGTCAATATTTCTCAGACTTTGGCCATAATCCCAATTTTATTATACTGAATGTGTAAATATGCACCTGAATTTTTCCGAAAAATTTAGTGTACACAAACCTTGGTCTCTTGTTTTTATACAAACATCTGGTCGTTTCTTAATCTTTTCTGGACTGAAGCGGAGAATTTTTCAGACAATACCAAAATTAGGCTCCAATTTTGTTCACTACAATCCCATTATTGGTGTTTTTTTGTAATGTGCATCAGTCGAATGTATTTTTTCCGTATAAATAAATTAATATAAAAAAGCTTATTTAAAAGTTTGTGAATTTTCAAAATTGTGGCCGGAACATCGCTACAGGACTCTATTTTTATGCGCATTTGTTTGGATGACGTCATTGCGCATCCAACTTCACACGATGCAAGCGTGATCAGCGTTACTGTGCATATCAAGTTAAGCTGTTATTGAGCATAAAAGGCGTTCAGTGATGTTATTTAGCAATTTTAATTCCCCATGATATATATTTTAAATTACCTTATTTTAAAATCATATAGTTTCTGAAGAAAAATTAAATTTTTTAACACTACGTGTATAAAGAAAGATATTTCTGGTCGTCAATTATGTTTTCTTAAATTGATTTATAAAAATCGTCACTTTAATTTAATACTTTTTGTAGTCCAATGAAGGTCAATGTCCTTGCATGGTCTCTCTACACTGCTTGAAGTAAATATTTAATATTAAACTTCTGCTGAATAATTTTCCATTATTTATTTTATTTGTCGGATAAAAAAACAATATTTTAATAAATCTTTTAATAGTAATATCAGCTTTTTCGTGCCACGTACAATATATATTGTTTTCTTGTTTAAACTTTAATTGTCCAGAAATTATAATTTGAGAATTAGGTAGAGTGAGCTGGCTTATTGTGTACCCTTGTTTTTAAACCAGGATATAGCAAAATTAGTTTACGGATATCCAGACTATAATATTGTATCCTCAACGTATGTATAATATTTTTATTCTGCCACTTAAGTGAAAATAAATTTCGTGCGTACTAAAGGAATGCGAATAAATAAAATTAACTCTAAAACCAATAAAGTCCCGACACGATTCGGATGCTCTACCTCAAATTGCGGAAACAGGAGTCCGTAATTGAACGCTGCTGTAAACAAGCAGGTATCTTGCTCGGGGGAACTTGAAATAAAACTGTCGAAGCGCGGGAAAAATAAACAGAAATTGTGGTAGAGACTGCGGATTCTGCAAGTGAGCTGCTCTCGTTTTAATTGAAGCGTTTGAGCCGGATAATATTACAATGTTATAAATATTTCTAGAAAAAAACAGCAAATTTAAGATATCATCATATTACAAGTCTTGAAATTATCCACAAATTTAGCTCGAGGTTTTAACAATTTCCTATTTCCTGTAAGTCGTTAAATTTCTGAATTGCTACAATTATGATTGTTAAAAAATTTTTATGATCATTAAAATAAAGGTTCATGCATTTATTAATGAATTAGAACTTCTCTTCACTTATTCCTTTACATAGACATGTTTATGTGAAATAACGTTTTCTAATTTCTTGTCATTTGCCGTGTTTTCACAAATGTAGCAACTATATTCCACTGTCGGCCATCATCTACGTTCCGGCCATACATCCAAATAACAAATAAACGCGTTGTCCTATACTGGTCTTAATGATTGAAAATTTTCCCACGTCAGTCGTTAGTTTGTTTTTCTTCAGTTTCGAAGGGTTGTCTAAAGAAAATGAAGTTCGACTGGTGAACGACTCTGCGTCCTTCATTTCGACGGGTGAACGACAGGCCATGGCACAGTTCGAGTGAAGAATGACAGGTCGTTTCCTACCAACAAACTGAACTCAACATGCCACTTCACCCTGATCCATCCCTTTACTGACACAATAAAGTAAGTGCCTGCTGATACTTTGGCAAGCGATTGTTCTTGACGTACTTTCACGCAAAATTCTCATCTTGTTAACAGTTTTTCAGGAACTTTCTTACAGAATAAGCTTCCGTACAATTGTTAGCAGGTGTCGCCATGGTGGACTAAATTTTGAAGTACGGATTAAAGTATACCACAAATATATTACTGTGACTGTTTCCGATTTATTTTGCAGATAAAGCACCTGCCGTAGTGGCATAGAAATGTCTGAAGTCCGCTCAGCGGCACTACGATTGGAAAGCTATCATCTCTGCCGAGAACTGTCTTCCGCAGTCGTCCTCTTTGACGCGCCACAGAGCACACAGCTCATCTGCCATTCCACAGGCGTCACTCCTCCACGGCAAGCGCGCACGAAATCTATTCTCAATATTTCATTCAAATCCCCCTGCGATAGGCTTTTATTCTCCACTACACATAGGGAGGCGGCGACAGACAACTACGTTATCGCCTGCCAAAGAGCCTCGAATCTCGTGCTGCTTTCCGCTCTCTAGAGTAATCCGCCACGAGACAACGGGGTCGAAGTAAGATTTTATGCGCAGACTTCTTATCTAAGCTTACAGCCACTCTCTCCATTCACTTAGTAGCTCACGCAAAGTGCAGTGTTGTTGTTAACAGGTGATACGGAAAAGAGCCAGAGTGAAACATTGTTTGCTCACAATATACTTTGACATCTCCGCTGCCATTCTCATCCAAAAATTACTCGTGTCATGTTTAAGAAAATAAAATGAACGTGATACCTAAAATAGTTATTTGTGGCATAAGGAAAAAGTAATTCATTTGCCATCGGAAATTTAATTTTATAATCATTTGCTCTTATTAAATTAATGTTGAATCAGAGGGAAATAAAGTAAATGCGGAATTGAATTCATCTCAATGGCGTTCCAATATTTAATTTACAATAAAAAGCTCTGCATCAGTTTCGGATTTTAAAAGTCGATATTTGATTGTCTAATAAAATAGTCACTCATATCTCTGATGATGTCTGCCCTTTGAAGTATTCGATTGAGCTCAAATCTGGATTACATGTACACATCACTTTTTAAATACTGATGCCACGAATTGTATGCAGGGGGAATGAAGAGTTTAATAATGAAATTTTTCTATTTTAAAATTTATTTCCTTTTTTTATAAGCGCGACAAAATAAAGTACGTTTCATAATTTAGTAAATGTCGGTTCTGCCGTTTTTTAACATAGTGACCGATTATTGAAGGGTAATTTCATCATTGCGACTGTTAATCTTAGGAATGTTGTTTTAAGCTCGTAAAAAATTATGCAGGTTTTATCTTTCGAACTATTTTTATACAACGCATACATTTTCAGTAATATGTGTTGACGACACATAAAAAAACCAGCATAGTTACGTAGACAATATTAATCATGGCGAGTGGCCTGTGATGGGTAGAGGGCGGTGACATCATGAACGCGGTGATTAGTAGTATTTTGTGTGCAGCTCACATCCTCCAGGCATTATATTTTAAGACTCTGTCACTGATTACCACCTTTTATCGCTTTACACGTACAGTAATTTAAGATGTCAGAGCACAAATACATTAAAATTTAAATACCATAACTTCAGGGTTAGGAGTAAATTTATTAAAATCTAATTTTCTCCCTTCACGTGTTCAAATATTTCGTATTTTATATCACAAGAAAAGTGAATAATACATTTTTACTGCATTATATCTAATTAAGATTTTTCATTCTTAATTTAGTTTAACATTTCTCTGAACTTAAGTAATATGTTTATATTTTGATTTTTCATATAAATTATTAGTTATATTTTATGGTATGTATTTTGTAAATAATAACGTCAATGAAGAACCAATTGGAGAATCAGGCTTGGTTTTATAATATATATATATATATATATATATATATATATATGTAATTGGGGCGCTGAAAGAACAAAATTTGAATGAATATCCTTTTGATACTGTTGTCGTATTTATCTTAAAATTTTAAACGAATAAAATAAATTTTTGTAGCAATGATTACCATTAATACTTTGATTTGCATTGGTCTTGCATTGGGGGTGTTATATTGTTTTTTTTTCTTCAAATTTTTAATTGAATATTGGTTAGTTCTATTAATGGTCTGTAGTGTATTATTACATAACACGTATTAGAGAACTATATTTTAATAGATATTATAAATAATGTAACCAAAACAAAAATATATTTTAAAGTCTTATCCTTTATAGTCCGCTGTTCTTGAGTGCCCGTGAAGGCAGACTTTGTAATTTTTTTGATCGCGGTACGTTGTTGTTCGGTTAACAGGCATTGTTTTCTGTTCCTCCAGGTACTCGCATCGACTTAATTAACGAAGGCAAAGTGTTGCAGAAAGAGCAAAGTTCTTCATAAATTTAGTAATTAAAGTCCCCTCTATTAACAAATTTAGCTGTATAATATCTCGATGAGGTAACTTAATTTTTTTTGTACTGAAAAACACATTTTGTACGGAAAACTATGCAAAGAGGACACGATAATAATTTATGTTTCAGAAATGGCGGAGAGAAAGTTTTAATTAGGAACAATGGCTTTAATAAAATGAAACAATGTCAGAATTTGAAAACTACTTTGAGTCAGGTAATAAAACCTATTTTGTGAACCGAGTCTAGCTAAAGTCTTGGATTTTAATCTTGAGAGATTTAAGTGGATACTTTTAATTGATTAACGCTATTAATTTAATATTTTAGACAAATATAGCAACTATAAGTCCAGATAAGATTCCGAAGAAATCTAATACATTTGTAGAATTATAGCTAGAATTTTTAATCGTTTTGTTGTTACCCTGATGAGGGTCCACTGCGGAAAGAAACATGTTGCTAAATTAAATTCATTTGAATTATAATTTTTTAAATGCTATTTTTCCATATTAATAATATTAATTACATAAGTTCTTTCACAGTATTTATTGTAAAATTGAATATTTACGTATTTTTAATGAGGATCTAATTATTTTCAACGTCTGTACGTTCTACAGACTTGTGTTTTCTTCATGACAATTGCCAGCTTAATCTTTGATACATTGAAAGGCCTGAGACAAGGAGACGTCCTATCTTGTCAGCTTTTCAATATAAGCTTAAAACCGTGGATATTTGATTAACGATACTGTTTCAGTCAGTACACATACTATTGTCTGCAGATGTTTTATTTCTAACGGGAGAAAACAATAAGAAATTCTTATGTACGATAATCTGTAGAAACGCAAATAGGGTTAAAGGTAAACTACAGTAAAATAAAATGGAAATATTTTCAGGTCAACATAATAAAAAATATTCTGACTATTGAGAAAACTAATAAATAAATAAAACTTCAGCCAATTTTAAGTCAGAAAAAAGAATTTATTAAATTAACAACGTTTCATCGCTTCATTTGCGACCTCTCCAGGTTCAAGTTTTTTTAAAAAAACTTGATGGACAGATGATTCTACGCTCATTGCCTGTTGAGGTCGAAAATTAAGCGATGAAACATTGTTAATTTAATAAATTCTTTTTTCTGACTTAAAATTGGCTGATGTTTATTTATATAAAAGTAAATGACGTCTGCCCTTTGAAGTATTCGATTGAGCTCAATATGGATTACATGTATTTATCACTTTTTAACGACTGATTCCACGAATTGTATGTGTGTGGAAGCAGGGGGAATGAAGGGATAAATATTAAAAATTTTCTATTGTAATATTTGTTTTCTTATTTTATAAGCGCGACAAAACAAAGTACATTCATGTGGGAATTACAACTCTGTAGAAACTACCCACTTAATAAGTGAAGGAAACAAAAGTTATTACAGCCTAAAAACAGCTAATGATGTCAAAAGGACTGTAACGCCGGTTAAGAAAAATATTACTAGTTATTAATGAATTTAAACTTTCCCGATGTAAAGTGAACCATGTCCTCAACCACGAAAATATGCAACACATTCTTAAACCTAATAACAAACAAATAAGTGGATTTAGGGAACATGAGTATTTTAGAATAGGAATAGAATGAGATTAAACCTCACTATCCGATACTTTGTTTTTACCACCCAGTAAAAGATCACCTACTTTGTGTAATGACATCTAAACTTTTCCTAAATATTAATTTTTCAAAAAGGAGCCTTCGTATAAAATTTACGATTCATTTAAGAAACACTCACATGATGAATCACTCGTTGAGCTAATTTCAACCATATAAGTGGAAAAATCCATGAACCGGAATAAAAATATGATTTTTTTAGCATCCTTTGTCGATTCAGAATGTTCACGGAATAGACAATACTTTTCCAAGCTGTCTACATAAGATTTTTTTTTCGAGGTAGATGTTTACAGATGACTAGCAACTCATCTTGACCATGTGGCGTGTCCCACGTGCGCATACCAGTGGTAGACTGGCTGGAAAATTTGGCCAGCGTGGAGCAAGACGCTCGATGACTGGATTCCTGCGGCGTTCCTAGCATAGCGTAGTGCATCCATCAAAGGAATCTGCAACAAAGCTAATAAAAAAACAGCGCCGACTTGGAAGATATTAAACCAACCCCCCTCCCAGCGAGGACCGGCACCCCACCGCTGTTATAAAATTAAACGCCCTCACTTCAATATTAAAAAAAAATACGCTTATCAAGAAAATAAAAAATACGCCGGCTTCATTTGATGTTTTCGCCGCATACTCAGTACCGAACAATTGAAGATTCAATGAAAAGACTCCATCAAATTTAAGAGGAGAAATTAACAGGGAAGAACAGAATTTTCAGCCAGGCGAGAAATATTTCGGAATTCCAGCTTGAGAGCTTGTGCTTGACCACAAAAATCTTTTGTTGAGGACCCGAGCATGGCTTCGCTTGAATTAAAGTTCTTGAATTCCCGCTCTAGAAGTTGGCACATAATACGGATAATATTATTTAATGAGTTCTGAAAACTTAAATTATTAAATGTAAATAGATAATAATTTATTTTCAAATAAATAATTTAGATAATGTTTTTGAAACGAACAATTGTCGATAATAATATTTTTGAAACATACCTATTTTGAAATTATTAATGAAGAAAATTATTCTAATTATTTATTAGTTACTCCAATTTCTTTTAACATGCCCGATGGCAGCACTACAACGTCACAAAAAATTATTGGAGAGTTAACTATTAATGCAAAAATTTATATAGGAAGTAAAAGGTACAAAATTTAAAAAATTATTGTGCATATATATTAATTACAAAACAGAAAAATACGTAAAATAACTATGCAATAGTTTCTAAGTTGATGTCCAACAATTTTATAAGTATAAATAAAAATTTATTATTTGAATTAAGTGAATGGAAGTTTTTCTCTTAAACTCTATTAATATTTACTATCTTTCTTTTCCCAGTTATGTATTTTATGTATATAATTAAATTGCTGGTCAAATTTTTTGTGGGAATCTGGAATAAATAATAAATATAAATCCAAATCGTTCGACATAATTATAATTTGGACGTAAAATTTTTAATAATTACTTTTTTAACTCTAGACTTTTGTATTCTTTAATTATTTCATTTTTATAATTTTTTTATTATTATTAAGACACCTCAAACTATTTCAACGAAGCTGTTGGTTTAAAGGTAAATGTCGATTTATTATTAAAATATTAATATGTGATCCATGGTTTCTTTACTATAAATAGTCTGGTTCTGATCCTGAGAAAATCCTCAAAAATTTAATAAATATGTAACAAACTTGTAGTTTTTTTGTGTAATAAGTTTCAAACGATTTTACAAGTAATAACGTTGTATAAATATATCTTATTGAAAGACTCATTTGAGCTTTAATACTTAAATATCACATTTTGTCGTCATTCAGACAACGCGAGAAGAATATAACTTAAAAAATTAATTTCGTTGGTAAGTGATTGATGTACTTTTAAGATCCATTTATCGGAATCCAAAGTAAAATTGATTATTTTGCAAAGTCGAATTAATGTTAATCGCACAACATGAAGGTATTACGCGTAAATCGTATCAAATGAAGTTGAACAGTCCGCTAAGCACCCAGAAGCGCTTTAGTTCCCTCGTGATCACCGATGTGGATTAATTTTAGCTTTTGTCGTTGTGCATGAACGGATAAAGTTCAATCAGCGTCGTCTTTGACGCTTGAGGCACAGATTAGGACTTTGAATTGAACTGGTGCGTTGAGTTCTCGCAAGTATTTTAGCGAAACATATCAAACGTACGTCTACTATTCTCCCTCCAAGGTATGAAATATGAGGTAGGATGCGACGGAGATGAGAAATATTTATCCACCATCATACATTTATATAAATTTTAAGGCCGTGTTATTAATCCATGATGTAGTTTACAAATAAAAATATATATTTGATTTTCTATTATCTCTGCGTTTAAATTCCATTTATATTTGATTTTGTATTCGTCGGGGTTGTGTCGTTCTTACGGTTCCCTTTTTTTTATATCTCATAATGAAAGTTACAAGGATTGCAGAAACACTTATTTCAGACAGTTATTTGTATATTTATTTATCTAATTAGTATACTTACAACACAGTCGTTTTATATTTAATAATCACGTTATTGTACTTATCAATTTTAACTTTATTTTATTTAGTGTATAATTGATTTTCAGGTATATATTGTAGTAATTAAAAATAAATCATTAATGAAAAAATATTTGGACTCGCGTGGTCAACGGCAGAAGGCACACAGGTTGTACCCAAGGATGTAATTATGGGATAATTGGGGGTAAGATGGAAAATTAGAAGTGAGTGAGTTAAGTGTGTGTGTGTCCGGATCTGTGGGGTGGTGTGAAAAAGTGTGCCCGAACTCTGTGGGGCGGTATGAAAAAGTGCAACCGGATTCGTAGTGACGTGTGCAAAAGAAAGAGATATAAGTCGTTGTGAGAAATAATCTGTAAAGAGAGCAGAGGAGGTTGTCGAGAGAAGTTAGTCTGTTAGCAGTGTTCGTCGGTGGTGGCCGTCGGGGCCGGATCGGTCCAAGTTAGGTGGCCGAAATAAATAGGAGTTCGTCGTGAGGAGTCTGTCAGGAGAGTTCGTCGGTGTTGGTCCTCGTGGACATTGGGCCAAGTTAGGTGGCCGATATAAATATAAGTCGTCGTAAGAAGGAGTCGTCGAGAAGTCGTTGTGAGAAGAAAGTCATGTGGTGATAGTCTACCGTTACGTGAAAAATCTATTTAGTTGTACTGACGAAAGTGTTCAGTGTAAAGTGTGTGCACAACTTGGTGCTCATTATGGCCTGCATATAAATTGAGTAGGTGTTGATATGCGAGTAAGCCGAATTTCATGGATTACCAGAGACTGTAAGTTAATATTTCACAGTATTCATATTTGTAAACTCTTAAGGAAAGGTATTATCGTCAGATTTAAGAATTCGAATTTTGTTATTGTATGTGTTTTCTTTATTGCATTATAAAATTCTTTAACAAGTATTTGTTTAATTAAAGGCCCAGTAAACGACCCTGAGAAAAATAATATTTTGTTGTAAAAATTCATTTGATAACTTGTGTAAATTCAATTGTTTGTGTGGTAATAAATTAATTTGTTTATCTATTTTAAAATCTTGAGTTCTAACTAAAACATCCAATCATTTAAATATGTAGTAATTATCACCAATTGACGCTCCAAAGTGGGGCTTAACTGAGAATTTATTTGTATTTATAACAAATTGACGCCCGAACGTGAGGCAAAACATATAAAAATTGTAGTTTTATATTTGTGGTTACTACAAAATATATATTTAATAAATTTGGGAGTTAATCCAACAGGAATGATTCAGTTCAAAGTTGTAGTAAATAATCGAGTTATGATTGCTATAGTTGACTGGTCAATAAACGCAAAATAACGATTACTGTTTTCGATAAAAAGTAATCTAGAAATAAGTGAAGAAACTTCAGCCAATTTTAAGTCAGGACAAAAAATTAATTAATGTAAAATTAAACAACGTCTCGTCGCATATTTTGTGACCTCAACAAGTTCAAGTTTAAAACTTCAAAGATAACAAAACAATTACAATGATTAGAATAACATTTTTAAGAAACATTTGGCAGATAACAAACAATATAAATTTCGTTCGACTTACAAAATTGTGATAGACAAGTCATTCTCTGTTGACTGCTGTGGCCGAAGTCTACAATTTGAAACGAGCACGACCAGTAAAAATTAATTTACATTGTTGGGTTCGGTTTACAATTGAAATAATTTATAATTTGAAACTATAACAGTATATAAATTAGACGTTGTTTAATTTTAAATAAATAAATTCTATTTTCTGACTTAAAATTGGCTTAAATTTATTTATTAGTTTTATGAATGGTCAGAATATATATTTATGTATATCATTACTAATCTAGAAATATTTGTGGTTGTCGTTTATCCTGCAGATACCACTAGATATATTACCTATTATTTACAGTTGCGTGCCAAGTTTTTGTTGTATTATTTATCGTTTGTTAAGTATTCGATATTTTAATACCCTTTTTTGGCCAATTATTCAGAACCCAGTTCATTGCCATTACTCTGATTTGTGTCCTACAGCGTGTCCGTCCATCAACGATCTTGTGATCTGTCCTTTGTATCCATTCCACTGCTTTTGCCTTTGTGCTCCTCTATCCTGCAGGCATTCAGAATGTTTGTTTTCTGTAATCAGTTCGTATTATTTGTGTAATTCAGTTGGGTGAGCGGCATAATCGGCTTATTCCATGCGGAGTCCAATTAGAGACAAAGAACAAGGGCTGAAATCAGAAGCAACTACAATCAGTGTCCCGTAGAAGTTCATTTCTACCCCGTCCCCCAATAATTAGTTAACGCGCGAGTTAATTAATCAGTGCACTTTGTCCGCTACGCCGCACCTGTGTTAACGTTAACACCTTTCGATTACCTCGGCCCCGATATGGCGTTTCCAAGTTATCACAGACAATAATGCAGCTAATGCTATTGTTGGCAACGGTAATTAATGAATGTGTGTGAAAACATGGCGACTGTGGCGCGTGACTATCTGCTTGCACAAGCAGCTAACGCCAACATTTAAACTTTAGCTGTTCAAACCGGCGTCGACGTCGACGTCCAAATATTGGGTCGCTAACAGACCGCTCGCTCGCAAGCAAAGACATTTCAAACAAAAACGCGTCAACATGGACGCCAAATTAGCGCAAGCACACGCACTCGCAAAACACGGACGTGAGCAACGCTTCCCATGCGGGCCACATACACGTACATCGTCAGGACTAAACGCTGTCACACTTGGAGGGTAAATAGCGACGTATCGCGCGCACTGTTGCCAGATTGTTCTGCTACTCAGAACGATTAAATAAATAGACCCTCGTATAATAAGCATTGTGACTTAAAGACGATTAATATGTTGCTTCGTATCTTTATGACTAATGTTCTACACTTGGTTTATATTAAACGAATCACGAATTTTAAAAAACAAGTAGTTTGGTATCATGGAAAATAAACCAATACGTAGCATTGTCGATAAAAACAAATAAAAAATCAAATGTGGTAGTAAATAACCAGCAGTCAATGGTATTCTAAATAATTTAATTTACATGCATGCATCGTCATGACGTTGGCCATATCCAACCTGTTATGCTTATAATCGCTAAATATAACAATATCTCCTTCTTACAAACACTATTTATTTCACACAAATTAATTATATACACAGTTACAAATTATCAACATTCGTCCATACAAAAGAATTTTGATGAAAACTTCACGTTCTATGACGTTTACTCTGACGTCGGTCCACTCACCTGAATAAGAAATTCTTAGGTTCAAACCGTGGTGAATATGTCCTTTCTTAGCACAAGTTTAAGACTATAAAAATACTTTTTCCCTACAAGACGTTCAAACACTTATCCCCTCTCCTCCGAAAATGTACTCATAAAAGAAGTTTAATGCGGACAAAATTTCACATCTGTCGCAAATTCGCATCCACAAGTCAGAAACACAGTCGCTGGTTTGACATTTATCAGGGAAATGAAGCTTATAAATATAATGTTAATTATTTGGCGACGAAATAGGCGCTACGACTAAAACTTTCCAATAAAATATTGTGTTTATTTCTAATGCTCAAAATTCAATGAAGGTTATACGTTTTACATTTTAGTTCCTAATACAATTTATTTTAGATATATCGATCATAATTAATATTTTTTTTTTACATTCAGACATATATTGAACCCTCTGTTTCTTTTACAACAATAAAGACTTATCCTAAGTCCGAAATTTAGTAAACACTTTAGTTACAGAATACATTTTTACTTAAATTTCTCTATCCTAAAATCTGGAATAAATGGTTACATATTATTTATTTAATCCGTTACCTAAAACTTAATAAAAATTTTCGTTATAAAATATCTGTTCCGAACAAATTAATTCGTTCAATTCATAATATCGTTGTAAATTGGACGACGTGTTATCAATATTAAGTTAATTCACATACCTTAATGATATTTTACTACGCTAGGAGAATCTTTTATTAAATTTTTGGAAAGGTATGGATGAATATGGCCAACTGAACGCCATATAAAATAAATTATTTAAGAATTACAGTGACTGTTATAAGGTTATTTACTACAACATTCAACCACCAATTCCAGGATAAACCTAATGTAATAAAAATCAGGATAAATAATCATATGGATATGTTATTGTGGAACGTAAATTCACGGTATATAGTTAACATGCAGACTCGTATTTTTTCTTATGAAACATAAATGTTGTCTGTGTTTACATAATTAAGTTTGTATTAATGATGTTGTAAATCATTATTAAAAATTTAAAACTTTCTTCAGGATTCTGCCTTTTTATGCATCTGGAAGGGTTGTATTCTCACTTTCGCAGTGACTTACTCCGTGCTGATGTTTCAGTGGCCTTGCGTGCCCTATTTCAGCATGAAACGCACAAGGAATGGAAAGCATGATTTAATACATCAACAAATTTTCTTCACGCTTAAAATCGTCCGTCTTACTTCCCGCTCCTGCTATTTTATCGGAGGTCCTGAGATTAGGTCAGCCTTGCCTCTGGCATCGCCTGAGCACGTTTAGCACGCGAAGGTTTAAAATAACCTAGTGGTAAACTCATCACACTCTCTCTCTATTTGGTAGCAAAAATTCTACTAAGATTTAACTTTCTTTGCCTGTTGTGTACCGAGCTATGTGTAATGAAAATAGTCGTTTAGGGTAAAATTTCGGTATTTAGAAATTATAAAAGTCTCGACACATGACTGGATTCCGGAAGTTACTTGGGAATCTGAAAGAATTGGTTTATCTGTAATTACTGATATTTACTACCTTTCAGTTATTATTTTCCATAGAGAAATACGTACTATCCCATCAGATAAGTATTTCGAAATGTATTTAACGCTGTAGCACCAATTTTTTTTTTTATGTTCCACGTCAAAAATACTTCTGTTCGAATAGTAACTAATGTTCACTGTTACCCATGGCTTCCTAGATCCTGCATTGGCAAACTATTTAAGTGATTATTTTCCGACATATGCTAGCCATCCAGATCTTGATTATTTTTGACCACTGTGAAATAAATTCTCTAGGGCGTTCTTTGGTTAATTTCCGCTCTCGATTGCTGCAATTCACGTCATAACAGACAAATCTCTCCCCACACGCGCGGCAACATTCCTGAGGGAGATTGCAGTCTCAAGTGGACTATTTATGAGCGTGTCACAAGTCCCGAGAGTTTCTGGGTCTTAAGGGAATTTTATTTACAAATGTGCCTTTGTACTTCTGTCAACAAACGTCGAGTAACATTCACCGAGATCCCTCAGCATGTTTCCAATCCTGGTTCTTTATCTTGGTCTGCAATATGAGATTGATCAACCTCACAAAATTGATATAAAGAAAATTGATAAGGTAGCGTTTTTCGATTCCAATTTCGGTAGGTGTATTATGAGTATCCTCGCAGTTTCCGCGAGCGCTTGGATGGTTGGACGGTATTGATCCGAGCAGACAGCTGTCAGGTGACTGGGCTACAGGGCCGTGTCCTTGGCCGTCTATCTTGAGGCCATTGCCCTGAAATACTCCCTCTCGTCTACCAACCCGAAAAACTTCCGTCGTTGGTAAAGACCTTTAAAAACCCTCCTCCTGCGTCCGAAAGTTCTGCAGCCGACGCGATGGCGAGTTCTGTTCCTGGCGCTGTCACTTACGAAGCCACCGACTTCCAGGATTCGATTACGGGACGAAACTTTAACCTGGGCAAGCTCATTTCGTGGAAACCTTCGGAAATAGTTTCGGGAATACGGATTTTACTGTCGAAGGATTACATTACGCTTGAGCGTAGTTAAATTTTAATTATTCTGCATAATTTATTTAAATAAACTCAACAATTCTGAGATTTCAATGATATTAAAATTAATAGATTTAATCAATGATCGAAGGCTTTCCCGCTGTAGCAGAAAGAGTTCTCGAATACGCGTGTGAAACCCGAGAACTCTTTCTGTTGCAGGTTTAATAATCAAATTTATTATTTTCATTTTTTAGTTCATTTAATTTAAATGTTACCTTATTTCGAATCTCGCAAACAGTTTACGAATTTAAAACTTAATTCCCATTGCTCTTAACGGTTCAAAGATAAATTTAGCCTGTATTGGAAGAAAATAAGGATTTAGGTTTTACCAATCTAGTCAGAAACAATATGAAATGAATGGGTTGAAAATTAAAGTTAATAAAAAAATATAACATTTAAAATTAAGCTGTAGTAAATAACCAAATACACAACAGTACATCCTTAACGTTTTGGAACCCCTTCAAGTATAGTAGAAATCAATATTTAAATGAGATAATTTGAAAATTCTTTCTAAATTTTATAATTAGTTGCTTAATTTAAGTATTTAAGTGATGTACGATAAGCCTGACTAAAGTCTCATATTTAACTTCAATATCTAATTATGATTTTTGGAGGAATTTTGAAACTATTCCATTACAATATTAATAATATTTACAAACCCGAAGATGTTGCAAAAAATGTTGTGTATTTACTAATTACATAAATACATAGCCACATAACCGAAAAAAAAACTCATGCAAAATTAAATATCAATAATGTTGTATTAATATAGAAGTTATTTTTAGCATTTTAATTGTCTATTTATGTATATAATTAGTATACTTGAAGCACAGACGTTTTATATATCAAAAGTTCAGTATTTTATTTCTTACTAAAAATTTCATTGTAAAATTTACATTATTCAATCTATTAATACAATATAATTATTTCTGATCTGGTTGGCAACTCTTATTAATTTATTAATCCGTCGAAGTGTACTTAAATTTTGGTATTACTTTGAGATGAGGTGAATGAAACTTTAACATCATTTCAGTGATTAAAAGACTAATATTTATTTTAAAAATTGTAATTTATAACTCAACGCTTTTAGTACGAGCATATTTTAGATTTCTTAGAGGTTAAAGTCATTACGGAGAAAAAAATTCAGTGATGAAGACAATATAATCATACCTGTGTAGTCGTCATCAATATAAAAATTATTAGCCATTTCAGCCCGCACTTACTCACACTATCGCTATATTTCCGTATTTCAGGCTCATATTTCTATTTAATGGTTTAATCAACAACACTGCAAAAAAGTGTTAGAGATTCTTCCACATTTGTCAGAATACAGAATTTGTTTGAGTATACATTACTGCAACTGATATAAGGGAAATTTTTATTTGTTAATTAAAATAATTTAATTTAGTTATTCATCGTCTACAGAAAGGTAAAGGTCGATCAAGATACATCGGTGTTTAAGGAAGACCTAAAGAAAGTGAAATGAAAAGCAGCTCAATCTCATTTAGAGAGCTAATTCTGATAAATGAGACGGAATATAGGCGGGGTATTAATTTCAAGGGTGACTATATACAAATATAAGGAATACATAGTGACCTTGGGTGGGAGGAGCAGTTGATTTTCACGGCCCAAAAACCGTCGTATTCTTTACGTTTGGTATTAGAAATCTAGAAAAGTAGAGCTGAAAATCTAAATCGGGCTATAATTTAAGGATCTTACCCGGTATTCGCCTAAAAGTGATGCAGTAATACCCTAGAAAACCTGAATCAGGTAGGTCGAGTATTGGGTACTTGTCCCCCGCCCTTTTGATGGAGGGAGAAGGGACGCAGCATTCCCTTCTCCGTGCCTCGACCAGTTTAGGAGGCAGATGACAGACTACTGTTCCAATGGGAACAGTGAACAACTCTTACCGTATGCCTAAGGTCTGTGACCCCGGAACATACACCTCTCAAAACAGGCCGAAGTGGCTCGGCTTGTGGCAATCTTAGTTCAAATACGGAGAGAGGATAATTTTCATTCCAAAATATAAGATTAATAAATGGAAAAATTTACCTGTGGGAGTGTTTGGGCAAAGTTTCTCCTCATGAAAATAAATAAATGAACCGCGATTATTCCAGGCATGTTTCTTTTTTTTACGGTAGAAGTTTTCTAAGGACAGAGGATTATTATTGGGAGTCTAAGTTATATTATAAGTAATATGTAAAATAATGTCATGTTTAAATACATTCTTATAGATTTTTTTATTTGAATTTTTACATGAATTGTGATGTTTTTCCTTTTCGTAGCCTGGGAGGTGCTCGACTCAATGAACGACGCTCGATCTGTGTGTTTGTGACGATCGTCTCTGCGCTAATGTTGTTTTCTCGCCACCGAGGCGAAGCTTAACACCACCCTCACCTCACCTCGCCCTCACCCTCAGTCGTCGGGCTGGGGTGCACTCCCGGTAATGGCCCTCGACGTCACGTATAATCTGATTATCCCGTAGGTTTAGATTGTTACCGTTTCTCTGGGTGCGTTGGAAAACAAGCGTTCGGGACATTTTGTTTACGATCGTTGCGAATCAACATTGACAGAGCTTCCCCTCGCACGGAGAACTTAATTCTGCCTGGAATGATACAACCAGCACTCTACAAACGGCCACGGATTATTCCTGACCCTCAACATGAGTTCGGGTGTTTATTTATAATTTGGGCAAATAATAACTTTCGAAACTAAACCAAGAAATCGAATATTTATTTTAAGGGTTCTTTCAGGTGATATATTAGAGACGCAGGTAAAGGAAGTGAAAATAATTGAGCCTGTGAAATTTTTTGGGTCTATATTTAGTAACCATGTTTCCGAACCAGGTCGTTTAGTGATATTTTGTTTATTTGACACAATAAGATTCCACATGGATTACGAAATGGGAAGTCCGCGGGTTCTATAAATAACTTTACTTATACGAATTCTGTAACAGAAACCTTTAAAATCCACAGATTTATTCTATTAAAAATCTGTAGCTATTCAGCTTATTGTAATCTCGTACACATTGCGAGTTATATACGGCATTTGCTTCAACTGAGTAATATATCATCTCACTTATGCTTTAAAAAAATCTGTCAGCCATGCATATTATATCCGAAAAAGTAATAATAATTTAATTAATAAATTCCATCGTTTTAATTCATGTAACGCGGTATTACGAAACTGTCGTTAATAAATCTGCCAAAACCGCAGTGATTAACTGAATAATAGTGAAAAAGTGACTTTTTATAATTGTATTGCAGAATCATTGTCGAAAATGTATTTTTCATGTCAGCGCACGATAATAATGAAGGATGGAATATTTAAACGTCTCTCTATTTTTAGTATTCTTTTAGCACTCTATAAATATTTTGTTTCTGTTATAAGAAATGTCTTTACAATGGTTGCAGGGTTTTACAGTTACGCTTTCGAATAAGGGATGAAAATATTTGATAATGGTTTTTATAACTGAACTCTGGTACAGTCTAAGAGATTATTATTATCGTTTAATTAGCTATGAGCTACATTTTCCATGTTAAAATATAGCTTAAAGAAGAATCAAGTAATTTGTAATGACTTTGAAAATTGGCGGCCAACGTGGGGTAATTTTTGCTGATGAAATTGTTTGAGACACTTTGGGCAGGATTATAGGAAAACGTATTTCAGATGGAGATATTCGGTTGATTAACGTGTTTTTAATTAATAAAACGGTAAAAAAATATGAAATAAGATGTGTTTTAATTAATGATAAATTTACACAACACACTATAATATCTATCATATTATATGCGGTTGACGCTTAATTAATTTTAGTACATGATTTGTCTTATAAACGACATTTTCGTATATACGAATTTGGGTTGTCCAAGTGATATGATTTGAATTTCAAGAAGTTGACTTAAATGATTACCAATATTTAAGAAAAAATCTGTATAAAGCTAGATGTTCCTTATTCTCTAGAAGGTTAAACGAAGGAAAGTCAAACTGGAATAAATAAAGACTGTAAACTTCTCCATTTCTTACGAACTTTGGAAGTATTTTTATATTAGATGCAAAATACATGAAAATTTAAATAAAGGTATTAAAATACAACAACATTTCCGTTTTCCTGTGAATGGAATCGCAGAAAATGAAAGAAGTGTTCTTGAATGTTATATGTAGCTGTAGAATTAATAAGTCGTGTGACGATTATATAATTAAGTGGTGGTGTTTTCCAAGACATTTCACAGTAGTATCCAGTAAATGCGATCGGACAAAAATGAAGACAGAGTGGTAAGATTTCTTGAAAGCGACTGAGGCAGTGGATTGTAAAAGTAAAATAGTTGTACAATTTAAATGTGAGTGAAGTACCTGAAAATGATCATTAGCATTAGCATTGATATCGTTGCTGACGGAGATATTTTCTCAGAGTTCGTTGCAAAGTTGAAGCGAAACGAGGAGCTCACTATTTGCAAGACAGATGCGCGTAATCTCTGCAGCTCGTTGAATATTTGATAAATGCTCCGGAAACTGCAGTTGCGCATTTCTGATAGGACGGCTACTTCTCCAGGAGACTCCATGTTTTGTTACTTAATTTGAGCAGTGGAGCGCGGCGGAGAATAATACCGGGGGTAGCGAGATTGTTGTTGTCTGCTCGGGGGCGGACTGTTGGGGGTGGGAGAGGAGGGTGGTGGCTGCTGCATCTTCCCTAGGGCACAGCCAGCTCCGTTGTTTCATTACTCCGAACAGTTGTTTATGGCCGTGTGGTTTTAATATAGAGCCTCGATTCGCCTCACAACAGGCAACAGAACCAGCAGAATGCATGCAATACGGAAGGGGTTGGAGGGGGATATGTAGACAACGTGTTGAAAGACTCGGATTTCACGTCCAAAAAAAATATAAAAAATACGATAATAGTTAAAATAACAGCCACCGGAATAACAAGAAGTTTATTGTAAATGAGTTGTTGTCATTATTTTTTGTATCATGACGTACGATCGTATTTTAATTACTTTGGAGTTTGGTGCTGTACTACTTTTTAATGTTATCCGTCTTACACTATTTTTACCACGAAATGTTTACAACTATAACGGTGATTGGTAATTGTTTTCCGATGATGTCACTTACATAGGCTCATCGAGCGTTCATCAAGCGCGATTTTGTCTGAAGGTGGATGATTTACGTCTTATTAAATTCATGCCAGCAAATGAAACAAGTCGAATCTTCCAACATCTATATAATAAAAAAAGGATGTATATTTGTATGTATGTATGTATTTACCTTAATTTCTATACATATTTAGACGCGTGGACAGATTGCAACAAAAATTATTACACATATTGTACAAAAACTCGAGAAACGGTAATGCGGGGGTGAGAAAGCCGTAGCATACACGTGGAAATAATTATAATTAAAAATGTGTTGATTTTGTGTTAAATTACTGCGCACCTAAAGACTGTGACGTCACAACACACGCTGGAGAGAGATGTTACTACAACAAAATAATAACGTATTTAATTAAATAAAACAGAAATATTTTCGTTGAATAAAAATTATAATATTATCTGAAAAATCCAATTATAATAAAGTACAATACGAAATACTTAACGATCCTTGCGGAAAATGTAATATAATTTTCGTCATTAGTGACTCTAATATGGAGACCATTTGTTTACATTGTGAATCTAGCTAACAATTTCATGAATTTAATCTTTCGTAATTTCAGAAGACTGAGGGACAATTAAAACCTGCAATACTCAAGGATTATATTTAATAAGAAATTCGGAGGTATTTTTGTTCGGATAGATGCAATAAAAACTCAATGTATTTTATTGCGGTTCAATTAATGTACTATCGGACGAAAGTACGTACGGAACTAGGAACATTTATATTTAGATTAAATCACATCCTGACTAAAGATTAATATATAGAATTAAATACTTTTTGAGTTTATATTAATAAGTACACGGGCAACGCCGGGAACCCAGCTAGTGCAAAATAAACGTTTCCTTTGTATATATATATATATATATATATATATATATATATATATATATGTGTGTGTGTGTGTGTGTGTGTGTTCCCTCATGCGGCTTTACTTGATATTTAATACACGCCTGAGGAAATTAGAGTGGTGGGGATCCTAAATCCCGAGGAAATTTTTCTTTATTGAAATGCTCTGAAGCACTTAAAAAAAAATTAAGACGAATTTCAGACCTATCAAGAAATTAAGACACGCAGTGCAATAACTGAACTTTTGTGGTGTTATAATTTTCTAAACGAAAATTTTAAATAGAATTATTTTAAGATTGTCGATTTTCTGGTTCATAGTTGTGTACCAACCAGTACTTATTTTAAAAAAATGTCTATTACTTTTCTTTTAGATTTACAACTTATGTTATTTTTTTCAACCTGATTATTTAGGTAACACACAATTACACGTAATGTAATTTTTGAGTCCCTTATAATAGATGACACAAGTTCGTATCAGCCCTTGTACTGTGATCCTGGAGATTGAGTGTTATTTATGGGTTACATGTCACTATTTTCTAGTGAGTAGATTATCTTCAGCATGGCCAAGTCTTTCTTTATCGGCGTCGTACCTACTGGGCGACGATGGACCTCTGCCAGCGGCACAACTTGGCCAGCCTGTGCTCAGCGATAAGCTACAGGTTTCCTGTCCCAGGGTAGATAACATGGTAGAGTTTCACCCTCAAACCCCGGCCGTCTTGTACTTGTATCCGGGGCGATATTTCAGCCTTCTCGCTACAGACGCTAATTAAAAAATGCTTACCTTTACCAGTAGCAGCAGATATCATTAGCTGGACTCGGTTATGAATGTTTCATAATTTTACGCAGCTGTGGGGAAATAAAATTACATTTCCATTCTACAGAAGGAATTATTCCTCTAAATCAAATAAATGATTAAATAATATAGTATACATTTTGGTGGTTAAAAATTACAAAATTTGATCGATACAGCCTACAATCCTGATAAAAGTTTTTCCGTCACATTCCGAATAATATGTAATCCGTAGGGGAATTTTTAAAACATTTCAGATCGGCTCTTAATGTTAGACGTTGCTTTTGGTACAAATAAAATAATGTACCCTAGTTATAGGATTGGCTTGAGTCTATTATTTTTAACCCATTATTCACTTTCAAAAGTTTTTCTTTTAACCTCTATTTATAAGATTATTTAACTGAAAACTTGTTACCTAATTTTGACTGCTTTTTTTAACCTGTTAATATGACGAGTGAGAGAAAAAATAAATTTGATACACTGAATTTTAATTTTAATTTTTAACGAGGCACCTCGGCCTGTTTTGAAAGGGGTCACAGACCTTGGGCATACGGTAAGAGTTGTTCACTGTTCCCATTGGAACAGTTGGTCAGCTGCCTCCAAAACTGGTCGAGGCACGGAAAAGGGAAATTCTCTTCCCCACAGCAAACTCCTCTCCCGCTATCGGAAGGGCGTGGGACAAGTACCCAATGCCCGACCTACCTGATGCAGGTTTTTGCAGGGTTTGTCCTGCATTACTTTTAGGCCAATGCCTGGTAGGATCCTTAAAATATAGGCCGCGGGCCCTAGTTAACCCTTGGCTACCTTCCTCTACCTTTCCGCATGCCCCCTTTAAAATACCTTCCTATGCTATTAAAGAGGAGATGCCACCATGTGGATTACTCTCATGTAGCCTGTTACCCCTCTCCCCCTAAAAAATTCCAGCCGAAATTCATATTGCATCGTCGATTTACGATCCTATTATGTGTGAAACGTAAAGATTTAAATTGATTTAAATTGAATATGTGAAATGAAATTACTCATAGTTACTACAAACTATGGTATACCAACCTAAAACACAAAAAGTTTTCGTACAATATAACTAATAATACTGTATAATAATTAAATTTAAGTTAACTGTCTTAAATAAATTAAATTGTAATTTGCGTTGTGTAATTGAAATGTATTGTTTAACAGGTGATTATGACTGTAAAGTCGAAAGCTATCGATTCCAGTTTTTATTAACGAATAAATCCTGATTATTAATGTTTTTACGTTCTCTATATTATTAAATAATAATGGAACAGAAAACGAACTTAACATTACAAAAAGTACAGTTTAATACAGACATGTATAATTTTATTTATACAAAGACCGTGACAAATTGTAGGGATGGCGGATTTTAGTACAAAAGTACAGTATTTACTTCTCTTCGGACACTGAAATCGACATCCCCCATTCTTGAAAATCCTTTTTTCTGCTTATTTTGTAACTATTTTTGTTCATAATTTTCTTACTTCAAAACTAACAAGTCCAAATTATTATTAGGTAAACTATTTTCACGATTTCATTCAATAATTCAATTAGACGTGAATTTTTCTGTACATAATAAAATATATAATTATCCAAACAGATTTACGTAAATCTTATTTTTACCGATGTTATTTAAGAAAAATAGATTATATAACATTTACTAGAATTATTATCTTCAAAATATTTTAGTTACTTTAACGAAGAAATATAAATCTTCTTTATTAAACTTTTTTTTTCCGTAAATAAACGATTAATTGGGTCGAAAGACAATTAAAATTTAATTAATGTAACTTACTGATTGAGTCAATAATTAAATTGTAGATGTAGATGTTCAAAAACTTTATGATTGAACTATTTTAAAATAAATTATAATTTTCAAAGTGTCCACAATAGGACTGAAACATTACTTAAAGTAAATTAATTAATTTTTAATTACGGTTTGATCTCGTTAATTATTTGAACTAAGGAGACAATAGTCATTAGTCTTATTATTCTTTAGATTTTGTATCTTTTACTTAGTTGCTTTTTGAAAATATACCCAAGGAAAATAATTACACATTTCTTATTTAATATTTTATATTTTAGTTTGCGAAATTTTTAGTGATTCTATTTGCCACGAAGTTGAAGTTTCTTGTATGTAATAAATATTTTTTTACGCCTCAATCGCTCCCCTTGGAATGTTAAGATTTTATTTTTGGTATTCTTTGTTCACACTTGAGTTCTGTAGGCAGCGGTGCGTCACTTTCCCCGGAGATTTCAGTGTCAGGAACTCGTCGTAGCCGGCTGCAACGGAGGTGAAAACATCTGAGGCCTGTCGGGCACGTCTGGGCTTTGTATTTCCGTCGTGGCGGTACGCGGGGAAGGGGATGTAGGGTAGTTTGTCTGTGTGTTGGGGAGTTTGCTGTGCCGATAACGTGGTGGTAGACCGCACAATGCCTTCACCTGCTCTCAGCCAGCACAACAGACCAACAGAGTGACCGCGTCTCAAACACCGAATCCGTGTCGATGGATTCACCTCAGCAGTTACGATAGAACGACACAAGCTTTAGAAGTTATTGGAATAATACATTTTCTATTATTCAACAAATACCGACTGTATTTCTGCACCAACAGTGACTTTTTGCAACAAAAATCGTACTTCTACAGAATTTCCATAATTGATAAAAATAATACACTTGCGAAAGTGACAATTAAAATGAAAAATGAAATTAAAATTATTTATGCTAATAAAGAGGAAGAGGGAATCGGGGAAGGAATTATGGAAGAAAATATGGAAGCGTAACAGGTATTTATATCCATGATGGAGCATTCAGAGAATTGTAAAACGTACATTTGAATTTTTAAGAAAACTGGTGGAATATTTAGAACACCAGATACATTTATCTATCACTAACAGATCTTTGACATTTTTTATAATTAAAAAAATTATTAATTGTTGATGAGTTGAAAAAACCAATAACAGTCTCCAAGTTTATAACTTTATTAAATAAATAGTCGGAAGCTTTCAACTCATTGTTCTAATCATCCTGAATGAACAATAAAAACGTTACCAGTTATATAAAAACATCAAGTTACGAATACATTGCAACATCTTCAGCATAACATACCTTCTTGTCTTATAATTAAAATCACATTAACTTTAAAAATTCTTAATATCTATAGGTTCTTAGTCACTACTATAAAACTATGTTCTTATTCAACAAGGTCTGTTTTAAAATTGCTCCATTAGGTGGTTCAGTGTGTAGCATTTCAATCGAAAATATAAGTGGTACCGTTTTTATTGTTCATTCAGGATGATTATAACAATGAGTTGAAAGCTTCCGACTATTCATTTAATAAAGTTATAAACTTGGAGACTGTTTTTTGTTTTTCTACTCATCAACGTCTACGTCAACAGTCCTTTTTACCATAAAAATTATTAATCAAGTAGAACAAAGTTTCTGTACATATTTGTACCCTTTCCAAGCTGACTGAAAGAAAGGTTTGTTTTGATGTTGTTAACGGTTTCTCAGTGGGATTTTAACTAGACTGATTTTTTAATAAAAAAATTAAAAATATTTTTTTAAAAAATTATAAAATATTTAAAAAAATCAAGACAAATCTATTGGATGTGAAGTTATGCAACCCCGCAGCACAATATAACCACTTTTGCGGTTCTAATTCGTTTTTGATTATACTGTAGAATTTCACCGACTCAATAACATAATTATTTTGCTTCTTGTTATATACATCGGAAGAATACATTGGTTTTAATTGCTATCGTTTTAGTAATTATCAAATTTTATGTCTATTCCATAAAGACCTTTCAAGTTTCGAAGAAACAGTTTCTCACATAGATTTCCGTGTTATAATTGTTTCACAAATTTATATTGTCTTTTATAAAATAAACAAACTTGGTTGGAACAACACATGGTAACCATCTACTGTCTGAAATCTCAATCATTTGTCTTTTGAATGATTCTGTAGTTAAACAATGTAATGTTGGCAATTATGGTGGTTATGTTTGAATTCACTTTTCCCACATTTATATTACCCTTACAGGAGCAATATATATCGCGAAAACTAGTAAATTTATAATAATAATTATTAAAAGAGAAATTATTTAGTTGGCGTGAAACTATATTTAGTGAGTTTCAATCGCCATATTGTGAGTTATTTTTTTGTCTCTTTGCACTGATCTACCGCAAACGATAGGGAAACACTTTCGTAAATGTAGCGAGTTTTATAGCTTCTATGACAGTTGAGCTTAATAAGGAACGATTCTGGATATTCAATCCATTTACAAAGTTGGACGGGGACTTTCTGGGCTAATTTTTTTTCGCAGTTGTGAAGGGATTATGGATGCTATTAAGAATATTGCCGGTAAGGGCGGAGTGTGTTCAATTTTTTTTTATTTCGGCGGTGGAAGTTGTACGCGAGGGGAAGTAGGGTGGGGCCTTTGCTTATTTATAGCTACCAAGGGAGTGGGTGGCATTCATCTCCATCGTCGCTAAGCGCCACTGGCAGTTCTGATTGATTGGCCATTGATTAATTAGTTAGATTGCCCTTGGGACTGGAACTCCTGGCAGAATTAGGGCGGGTTCACCTTTGGCCTGAGCTTCGTGAAAAAGAGCTGCATTTATACGCCGATACATGGGCTGCGAAGTAAGTTCGTCAGGAGTTAATAAATCTCGCAGTCTTTCAATATTCATTGTTATAAAATTATTGATTAATTAAAAAATGTTTAACATCTCGAAATTATTACATAATCCATTAAAAGTATATCGCTGTTTCTCTGAAACACCGCTGCAGCATTCAACAGCAATCAACGCATTTTGTAAAGAATGTAGTCGTTCTCGGTGTAGAGAATGAATAAAGTCTTCTCGGGCTTCTAACCGAGTAAACGCGACGTTTCGATGACGTTCACAATACCATTTTTGCTCATTTCTAAATTATTCAACTCATTTTGTTTTAAATGCATACTAATTAGATAAAGACGTAGCCAATTAACAGAAAAATAAGTGATAATATAAATATTTCACAATGTTTCTGCAACTCATGTTACTTAGGTCAGGCGATTAAAAATTGCAATACCCGCTAGAACGATATACCGCGCAAAACCCCTGTAATTTTGTCTGTTAATTGGCTTCTACATCTAATT
Organism: Zhengitettix transpicula; assembly: GCA_037074705.1. Classification (NCBI taxonomy): domain Eukaryota; kingdom Metazoa; phylum Arthropoda; class Insecta; order Orthoptera; family Tetrigidae; genus Zhengitettix; species Zhengitettix transpicula. The sequence continues at coordinate 50,557,852 of CM073594.1, forward strand.
ACTATTCAACGCATTTCACAGCCTTAGAAAGAAAATCTTCTTAAATGATAACAACCCTCAAAAATCTTGTTTCATATTTATTTTACGATTGTACGTGTGAAATTTAACTGTTCTTGTTACTGATTGATATTTTATATTCTTCAATATGACGCTGACGTGCTTTCATCAGGTTTTATGTTTATATGGTAACAAATGTGTTTTGGTTAAAATTGTTGCAAAGAACAAATAATATTTTAAATCACAAATTTAAACATTTATTTTTTCTTATTTTTATATCATACAATTTAAAACAATATTTTTAGTTATTTTATTATTAAATTTATAGTTTAGTTATTGTTGAAAATATGTTGTTAAAACTTAAAAAACTTTAATTAGTAATTTATAAAACATTACATAACAATAAAATTGATTATTGATTGATGATTACTGATAATGACGTCTTAAATTTTATATACAACATAAATAACTTTTTTTAAAATTAATTTCTCTAAAACGTTATCGTGGCTTTAAGGATGATGAATGTAAGTTGTAAAAGTCTCTGGATAAGTTGGTCATATTTTTTATTAGCATTAAATGATGAAACTTTTTAAAAAAAACTATGAAGTTTACTATTCTCTCCTGTGAATTTCTCAAAAAATATTCAATTATGTATATCGAGAAAGGGGACACTGCGCCCAACTCACGCGAACGAAAGAAAGATTTATTTCATTCATAGCTGGGATTGTTTTCGTTCCGTTACCAGGCAACTGGTGTGTTAGATAATGTGACACGTCTTTCTGTTGTCTCGTTTGCGTTGCATTTCACTCTCTATAAACCAAATTAGCACAAGTGTCGTGGAAGGAAAAAGGTTGAAACTACACCTTCTCCATCTCTCGTTTACTAAAGCCGAATCACTACAGAATATGCATAATTTATGGAAATAAATTTGCAAATATTCCCGTATCCCGGCCAAGCGTGCCGTGTTCTAGAGGAAAAACTAATTTAAATGCAACGTGAAAAAGATAGATGGGCGGCTCTAATTTCCTTCTGCGGTTTCTGCGAAGAGAAGGTCTCGTCTGTTATGAAATGTGACAAGACATTCGTATTTGCATAAGACCGCGGCAGACAGCGGGGTGAGGGGTGTGGGGCGAAAAAAAATAAATTATTGTACGTATAAATGTCTGGGGCATTCATCAACGGCGTCCCCGAGTCGTCGTCTTCCCTCGAAAAGGAAGAAATATTATCCTTGGCGGGTTTGGTCGTAATGTGCGTGTGCACGCGAGATAAATGCGGGGATCCCACCCGCTAAGCAGTGTGGAAATGCGGAAACGAATAAATGTCGCTCATGTTAAAGCGAGGCTGAGTGAAATTCGTCATCCGTAAAGTCGTGCACGCTGAAGGCAATTAAAATTATTCACTTAAGACTCTCGGGGGGGAAAAAAGTCTTTTCTATCTCTGTGAATACTTTTATGCAATTTTTTTTGCAAATACATTGCTGTAATACAAATTATTTGACCAGTAAAACGAATTAAGTTTTATTATCTTTATTGAACGGTTGAAAATACGTATTTAGTGACGTCTGGACGTGTTTAGCGTTTTATACGAGTACACTGCTGAAGTAAAATATGGGTAGGGATTATAGGGTCTATATGAAGCCTGATTGTGGTGATGTTAGCCTGGAGGGGGTTGTCGGCGCCACAACCAGAAATAAGGCTTGCGAACATGTGAGAAACTCTTTGCAAACTTTTTTATTACAATTGTTATTAGGGTCGCGTCGACAAGTATCGTTCATGGCGACCTTCAAAATAGAAATTAGTTCCATAATATTATTAAAATTATAGTCAAAATATCAAGATAAAAGTACATTATGGATCAAATAAAATCTGATAATTAATTCAGATTACGTAATGATTCCTTTAATGGCTACAGAGCTTGAACAGAAGTAATGATCATCTTCCGGAGAATGTAACATGAAGTTTTTTATAGATATTTATATTTAAATCAGTAGACATTGGCCTACAGTAACAATATTTGTTTATAAATATCAAATTAATTAATTAATTCAGATTACGAAATGATTCCTTTAATGGCTACAGAGCTTGAACAGAAGTAATGATCATCTTCCGGAGAATCTAACATGAAGTTTTTTATAGATATTTATATTTAAATCAGTAGACATTGGCCTACAGTAAGAATATTTGTTTATAAATATCAAATTAATTAATTAATTCAGATTACGTAATGATTCCTTTAATGGCTACAGAGCTTGAACAGAAGTAATGATCATCTTCCGGAGAATGTAACATGAAGTTTTTTATAGATATTTATATTTAAATCAGTAGACATTGGCCTACAGTAACAATATTTGTTTATAAATATCAAATTAATTAATTAATTCAGATTACGAAATGATTCCTTTAATGGCTACAGAGCTTGAACAGAAGTAATGATCATCTTCCGGAGAATCTAACATGAAGTTTTTTATAGATATTTATATTTAAATCAGTAGACATTGGCCTACAGTAAGAATATTTGTTTATAAATATCAAATTAATTAATTAATTCAGATTACGTAATGATTCCTTTAATGGCTACAGAGCTTGAACAGAAGTAATGATCATATTCCGGAGAATCTAACATGAAGTCTTATTATAGATATTTATATTTAAATCAGTAGACATTGGCCTGTAGTAAGAATATTTGTTTATAAATATAAAATTAATTTTTAAATTTATCAATAAATGAGACTAATACATATAATGTATCATAAATTATATTTAAAATTATAAGTGTCATTTTTCACATTTATAGCTGAATTATTTGATCTGATGTGCAACATTTCGCTCATGATTCCTGAATAATATTTACTTCCTTTGTCTAAAATTTTATTATTTTGACAATAGAATTTATGGTTATTTAATTATTTTTGTGTTTGGACACGACTGTATAATTTTGAACGTCGTACTTAAATTTTTTTGTAGTTTTGAATTCGTTTTTCAAATATCGTTTAGTTGGGCCCATATAGTACGCATTGCAAGACAAACAATTAATTTTGTTAACCAAGAATTTTTAATTTTGTCTTTAAATTTTTTGAATAGTTTTAAATAATATTAATTTTTGTGTTGATAAATTAATTATAATATATTTTAACGTTTTTATTAAATTATACATATTTATAGACATATTATGATCTTGCAACTTCCATCAGACCATCCGTAACAACATTTTTTAGGTTTGACGGAGTACAAGACGAATTCCAGACTTCCAATCTACGGAAAATTTAATTGAACTTTCCGTGGAGTTCTATACAATCAAAAGAACAATTGTAACAATCCTCATAAAAGTTACGGTTACAGATATTCCACATTCGGTTCTCATGACTCATTTCCCTGATTTTCCAGGTGGTCTACTTGAATCAGACCTCCACCAGCGTGATAGAAGAATGCATATTAGACTTTCCAATCTTACACGCCGAGTTACTTTAATATTATCAAAAAACGTGCCTCTTCAGTTCTTGACTGCAGTTAATATCAACTTAATCAGAATGCCAAGAGCCTCTATAATCTACTTGATCCCTAGAGGACACTACAATTAATTGTAGCTAGTGCGCATTATCCTTCATTACGTGTAATCTCATTTCTCGCACTCTTTTCTCTTCCAGTTCCTTTCTATTTTAATGATACTGCGAGAATAATATTAACCTCAAGTTGATATTCATATATAATATTTGTAGTTTCAAATTTACTCCATATTTTGTTTTACTCTCGTTGTTTCAGTAAGCTGAGAATTGTAATGCGAATGTCTTGTTACGTGGTTAATATAATCTACTTTATAAATCACTGTCTACGAGGGCTTATCTCTCGCAGGCAGAACCTCTTAGGAGAGACTGAGGAGGTTACCATTTGGGGATACCTTTTCCTCTCAGTTTTTGAACAAGGTTCCCACAAGTCGAGGCACCTCGGTTTGTTTTGAGAGGTGCATGTTCCGGGATCACAGACCCTGGGCATACGGTAAGAGTTGTTCGTTGTTCCCATTAGAACAGTCGGCCAGCTACCTCCAAAACTGGTCGAGGCTCGGAGAGGGGAATGCTGCGTCTCCACAGAAAACCCCTCTCCCGCGATCGGAAGGACGTGGGAGAAGTACCCAATGCCCGACATACCTGATGTAGGTTTTCTAGGGTTTGTTCTGCATCACTTTTAGGCGAATGCCGGGTAGGATCCTTAAACTATAGCCCGGGGGCCCTAGTTAATTCTTGGATACCTTCCTCTATCCTTCCGCATCCCCCTTTCAAATACCTTCCTATGATATTAAAGGAGAGTTGTCACCCAAAAAAAAATTATTTATAAATAATTCAATAATAAAAACCGGAATATTAGATTTATAAGATTTAGTCTTATAATTTTAGTATTGATAATATATCTATGTAATCATAATATAGATGTATTTTCTAAGTACTCTGATAAAATATTTAATTTTTTGTCAATACTCTAATAAGGATATTGATTAGAATATTTTACAGTTAATGTATGCTATATGATCAGAACGGAAAAATCTAATTTACGGTTCGATTTCTACCAGATCAGTCGAGAATTTTTTAATACTGTTCCTTGAATTCATATTGTAGCATTTAGGTTGGTTTATAAGAATTTCTTCTATTCATTAATGTACATTTTGACGACATATCTTAATCACAAAATTTTACTCTTGCCCGCGCATTTATATTCTTCAAGTAACTCGTTTTCTGATTTGTTTTTTTACGATTATCATAAGGAAATTAGTTTGAGAAAAAGGAAAATTGTAACCGATCGACAGTTTTTTTCACAAGTTTGTGAACCTATATTTACATAAGGGACTTACTAATTTTCATGTGTTTATTTTTTGCCCCAATACCACGCCCGCCTACATCCCTTTCCACTTATATATATATTCCCATCCCTGAAGTCCTTTACCCACCCACCCTTTCATCTCTTTTCTTGGAGGACTTTTATTAGTGGCCGCCGATCGGTCATCTATATCTTCAATTACGGACCAGCAGGAAGGAAAGAACAGGGAGGGTGGCAGACAGAGATGGCAAAAGTCCTATTATTGGCCGATAGACTTTGGCTTCTAATAAGAAAGATTGTTAGGGGAGGACGGGTGGAGGGGGGCTGAAACAGCTGGGGCTGAAGGAATTCCTCTGACGTCTCGAAACTTATGACATGTTATTCCACGGGATTAACGAAATACGTCATCGTCACGAAGTTATTAGCCCTGACGTGTCTTTAAAAAAGGCTGGCTCCAGTTCAACATAACGAAGTGTTATGAAACTAGCGTACGTTTTTAAAAATTGGAAAATTGAATATTTTTAAATATTATGAATTACCTATTACGTATTTTGTTTTTGTCAGTTAAACAAACCTGTCCAAAAATTATTTGAACATTTTACATAGCAAATATTTATTTTGATTTTAAAATTGAATTTTAGTAATAAGGTTTTGTAATAAGGTTTGTTTACCAGCATATGTTTACTTTTATTCTGCTGTAAATTAAAATTTCTGCTTCAACGTTCGACTAAAACATATAGTGATAGATTTAAATATGATATTGGAAGCGAAACCAAGTTTGCTTCAAGTCTCGCAATGCCAGAAAGAATCTTGTTAATCTGATAGGAAATTAATTACATCAAGCTGACAATTTTCATCTTGGTAAAATGAGATTTTAAGGTAATTATATTATTCTTTTTACCTTATACGTGTTCTTATTTTGTTCTCTTTCGCCTTCTTCTCCTGGTCCCGGGAGATGGACCGTTCTCGTAGTCAGCGCTGAGAGCCTTCGCCTGTTGTGGTTCTGTTCACCTTAAGTGGTTACATGGAAGTCTCTTGAGGATCAGCGGCTAACATCCGTCTTCCACTCCGCTGCAATCCTGGTTCACCATGCTCTCTTCCAGAAAGAAAAAAAAATACGCTCTGGCTTTCAGATCCCAGAAAGAACTCATAGAAAAATAAATTGGATATAATGTCTTAAGAGGCCACGCAACCTCCGCAGGCTTAGACAAATTTAATTTTACCACTTCATCCTTGCGAATTACAGGGAATTAAGTAGAATATAGAGTGATTATTATAAAGTAATATTTTCACATCAAATTCTTTTACTATAAAACGTCATTTAATTACAAAACTAATGGTTTCAATATTGGCCTCAGAAGAACGCACAACGTTTTAAAAACCCTAATTTCGATCAAATCCCCCGAGTTTGCCTTCTCAAAGAAAGAGAGATTTGAAAGAGGTACAAAAAATTTATGACGGTCGTCATCACAGCACTAATATTTAATCCATATTTACAGCCACTGTAACTGAAATTTATTTAAATTAGTTTAATGAGGAACATAAAATAGAAAAGCAGCGCGTTTTTATACCCCTCGTATTAGAATGGATTCTTGTAGGTAAACAAAAGCGACATTGATGTAAATCAGAAACGTATTAATATTGAATTGTAGTTAGGAATTCGTAATTAAGATTTTTAAATTATGGAGAAAATAAGATGAACGAATAACATAAAATATTTATGTGCCAAATGAATATAGTCGTGAATTCAGTTACGTCTATTTTAATTAACTGCTTTTGCATGTCGAATTTTTAAATGTTTGTTACTGTGGTAGGTAAATGTTAACATCTTAATTTTGAATTGGAATTTCGTGGCAACGGTGTTCCCCATTTCGTAAGTTGGTTTAAATTAAGAAGGTTAAAGATATTGAAAAGGAATACCAAGAAGGAGAATATGTTGTCAGGTAAAAATACGGAGAAAATGAAACAAGTTGGCCATAGCAAAAAATATGTCAAGAGGAATTAGAAAGGCAACGTAAACAAGACAAACATATAACAAGAATTATTCTGGCTTTATCTATGTATTGTTTAGTACTAGAAACGTTTTCCTAATTATTCTGGCCATATTTTTCGCTTTGGAGTATATCTTTCATCTTATCTTTATTTCTACTTGACTTCATATTGTCACTCGCCAAGAATTACTTTTCATCTTCTGTTGTTCTTAAACCTCCATAAACCGATCTAGGCAACGGAAGACCCGAAAATAATATCTATAAGACTGTTAATAACCAGATGAAAGTATAAAAAAGGTACTGAAACGTCGTTGTTTTTAATAAAATATTTTAAAATGTCTCGAAAAATATAGTTAATTTATTTAATGTCTGTTATTAAAAATTTTCACTGAACATGTTTGTATATCTATTAAATTTCTCCATTCATTTATATCTCCCATAAAATTAACATTTATCATTAATTTGAAATGGATAAATGACGTAATGAGATGCCCATCATTGGATTGGTAATTATGGTGAGTTAATTTTTCTCGAATTGTTGGTTATTTGTTTATAATTTTAATAATTTTCTTCCTACGGTAATATTCATAATAAAATTTATCGTGGTAGTAATTATATTTACAGACAACGCATCCTTCCAGACTCATTGCATCATTTTAATTTTTTTGGCTTCTCTATTATCACCTTCAAATAAGTAGTTTTTCGAACCTTACAGTTTGTGCTCGGTCCACAATGAATGTAATCTGAATGCTCAAAAAGCGATGCAAATGTTCACCTCTGCATCACCCGGAGAGGTAGGAAGGCGTTATGTTTTAGTCCTGAATTAATTACCCCTGCGTAGTTCGCATTAGGTGACTTTTGTGCCACCCTCCGCCCATTAGCAGCTCGGGGGGGTTTAGGGGGTGAGTTTTGTATTCCGGCCACGGACGCCCGTCGGCGTTAATTGCAGCTGATCAGCAGAGAGGGCGCGCACATGTTTTATTAAAGCCTCGAGGAATTTCCTCATATCTGCTCCTGCAGGAGCATTCCTTCCTCTTCGCCACCGCGAAACCACCCCCAACGTCCTCGCTGCCGTGCGCAGAATTAAATTGCATCAGCGAAAAAGAAGAATGAGACGAAAAGTCTGCCTTTCCGCTCTGTGTGTGAACGCCTGACCAACCCCAGGCATTCGGCCTCGGCGCCAATCTCTGCCTCTCCCGTACGAGCTACAACATCGTTATTTATAAGCATTACCTAACATCTCATCAGTGAAATTCCGCTATATTTCACTTTCACTCCATGGCTCACTCCCACGATAATTTTTTTTTGCCAAAGAAATTTCTGTGTGGCGTGAAGTATCTTTTAACCTCACAAGGGGTCACTGGTTTAAAATCCTTTACGAAGAATTGGTCGTTGATATATGGTATATCCAACATAATAAAATAAGCTACCTTAATAATTTATTAACTACAAAACTATTATATAATTTATGTCTTAATGAACGTATAAAGTTGACCAAAAAACATAAATCAAAATGAACCCTGCAGCTGTTCAACTAAGAATTGGTAGGAAAACAAAACACAAAATAGATTCTATAGTTTTACGAATAATTCGTAAATTACTGTTATTTTTATTTTAATATGGGACATAACTTTGAATATTTTTATACAAATATCCATAAATTGAAAAATTATTTAAAATATTTTAATTTTTTATAATTTTATTTTACGTGCTTCCATTGTTTTTTGATATCATGATAGCAACAAGTTACGTTATACCTTGAACTCTCGTTTTGTTTCTTCTTAGTTATTATCAATCCATACCAATATATGACTCAAATTATTCAACAGATTTTCAAAGACCTAAGTGTGTAATTTCCAACCATTCAATGACTGTTCAACAATTTCATTCAGGTTTCGCCATATATGTATATATATATATACATATGTAGTTAAAATTACAAAACACATACGTATATTTTTGTCTCCGTCGGTAAGCGTTCTTAATGTTTTTGCTTCAAACGATTTATTTTTTGTGTATATTATTCCGGATCATTAGTTGTCATCTGCGTTTTTTGCGGCCTGATAATGTGTTTGAAATTTTCCAAAATTTGTGTGTACGCTATTCATTTATCGTAAACCCGCATTCTTTTAATATGTCTCAATAAAATAATTTAAAACTCCTTTGGGGATGCCTTCACATCTCTCTGGTTTTTTGAACTAAGGTTCCCACATGCCGAGGCACCTCGGCCTGTTTTGAGAGGTTTATGTTCCGGGGTCGCAGGGTCAGCTACCTTTTAAACCGGTTAAGGTACGAGCGAGGGGAAGGCTGCGACGCCACAGCTAACCACTCTACAGCCATCGGAAGGGTGTGGGACAAGTACAAAATGCCCGCCCTACCTAATGCAGTTTTTCCTTGCATCACTTTTAGGCGAATTGCCGTGTAGGATCCTTAAACCATAGTCCGGGGCCCTCGTTAACGCTTGGTTACCTTGCTCTACCCTTCCGCATTCCTCCTTTCAAATCCCTTCTTATGCTATTAAAGGGGAGTTGCCACCATGTGGATTACCCTCATGTAGCCTGTTACCCTAAAAAAAACTAATAATTTTTAATTAAACGAGAACCAAAGGACAGACAATATACCCCTATTATTCTTCAAAAATATATATTTTTAAATATAATTTCTTATTTTTCGCAAAAATCTGCAATGTCTACATTAATTGTTGGTTATCGAAATGACCAATTATTTACTATATTTATAACTCATTTTTATAAAATATATTATGTTGACAATTTATATATATTTATATTACGATAATACTTTTTTGTAGATAATATAGTTATAATATTGAACTAAAGCTACGTTGGTTCAAAATTAATGAAACAAATTAATAATGGAGTTTCAAATTATTTTATTGAGACTGATTAAAAACCTTTGGTGTTTTACATAAATACCAAAATTAAAAACAAGTCATATTCAATTTATAATTCGAAAGGAATAAAACTTCGTGTACTAGTTACACTTCACTTTGAAGTCATCCTACCTGTTTTCTTAAAAATTCTTCAGACCTTCGGTGTCTGTTTTACGGTATTTTCAATTTATTGTCTTGTTGTTTTTAGTGAAGTGCACAACTGTAGTCAGATAATACAGTAGAAACAAACTATAAAAACACGTTATTTCGTTTAATTATATATAAACACTAAATGTGAGTATCGTAGAATTAAATAGCGTTGCACATCTTTTCACTAAAGGATTAATCGGAAACAGAAGCGTCATCATTTTGTATTAAAATTGTATTTTTCGTTGTAAATAATGTCAGTGAATGATGAGTGCAATCGAAGCCCTAAGATTGTAGTTCAGATGCATAGAATCATTTACTTTCGAGATGTAAAAATGTAACAAAGGAAGGTCGACCAATTGTTTGTGTTTCAGGTTTTGTTTAATTGGGTTCAAATTAAATTTGAATAGTGGGGTGTTATAAACTATTAATCTTTGCGTGTGATTAGTTTTTTAAAGACATGGAGGAGTATTTACTTTTAGTACAGAATGAGATGAACAGGAAATCCTTTTCGGGTTAAGAAACCGCTTTGGCATGAAATCAATTTCCCACGAATCAGCCAGTTGTTGCGGTAATGCTTCACGGTTGTCTGCAGCCTTGATTCTCGGAATGTTCTGCTATTTACCGCGAGTAAATAGTCGGCGAGCAGCTAATGACCCCGAGCGAACGAGGTGGCCAGGAAATTGGATTCAGCTTAGAGGGCAGCAAGATCTGCAGCGCAAGTTTTACCACTCCCTCCCTGGTCCCTCGCTATCTCCGGCAATCAGCAGTCAGACAAGTCCGTCCACCTACAGGGGATGGGTTGGGGCTGACGTCAGCCGGGTGTCTGATTGTGAGTGGGGACTCAAAACACATCAGGTCAGCGGATTTCTCCCCACCGCAACGTCCATGGAGTTAGCAGTCTACATACGAAACGAAAATCTACCCTCGTCCATGTTATGCAAACAGTTCCGACCGTCGGAGAAATGTTTCATCCGTGCACTCGTTATCTTCGGCCTATTGCCATTCCAATGAAGAAACAAGATTCTACCCCAAATAATATTTTATTCATACGACTATTTTTATCTATGATATATTTAACAATCCATAACAGTTTTTATAATTAATTTTTTTTAATAATAAAATATTTATTATGCCTTCCTCCGCCTGGCTATGAACATTGCATGTTAACTGAACATCAAGATTATTGATGTGTGTTCCTTTTACTTATACAAATTACTGTTTTATTTAGCTTAATAAACCAGATAAATAAAGATTTAAAAGTTCAACGTGATGAAGGAAACAATACAATACTTCAAATTACTAAAACAATTTGTATAACTTCATAAAATTGACATCGATCCAAAAGAAAAAGATAATTATTTTTAGCCCAGTCAGATATAGTTTCAGGAAGATAAAAATGAGTACAGAAACGTTTCTACGTTGTTAATTAAAGATTAATAAATTGTGTTATAATTATTTAAAAATTTAATTGTCGTTAAATACATACAAGGGTAACACATTTAATGAAATTGAAAATAACTTATAAATGTTTTCGCATTGAGATATTTGAGCCGTAAATAAACATACTAAATGATCATATTCTTGGAAAAAAATTCAACCACACGATAAAAATTTAAGTTTTGTTTTAAAAATTTCCATTTTTTTTATAAAGACACGAATTATTATGAATTTGGGTTTATTCAAACTTTTTATTGAAGGAATTTATCATTCATTTTCCTCGTGTTGTAACACGTACCGGTGTTTTCGTCTTAATATGTGATTTCCCTCCTTCGTAACACTTCAGCTAACCTAAATTCACTTCGGTGTTAATTATTGAAGTTTCAGAAATTTTCGTCCTATCTCATCCGCGCGTAGTTACGTAATGAGCGCCGTTCAGCAAAGACGAGTTGTTCGCCTGGAACCGGCAAACATCTCTACGTAGACATCACAATAACATACACATACACACACTGAAAGAGGAGCGGGGAAGAGCACGAAACATCTTCTCAAACGAACTCCAATATTATTAGCGTAAATGAGGAGTTGAATCGGTTTGTGTGTTGATCAAATTAGTGTTGATATTGACGCAAATACGTCATTAAAAGGATTGCCGATTTTTGTATAATAATTCATCTTAAACATTATATATTAACTCGAGTACGTAGTATGAGTGATTTGGGTCCCGTAGATACAGTTATTTACTGTTAAATATTCATTTGTTTTTGAATAGCTGAGTGCCCGGAGTTTCCCGGGTATTTACGTATATTAGTCCGCAACAGGAATTAATTCGACAGAAATCACTTGGTAAACACGTGATTTAACTGGCTTAGACAGCATTTAGTAACAGGAACTTAAAGAGCTGCGTAATGACGTCACATAGTTGCGCGCGCAGGAGATTATAGCAGAAGTTCTCACATTTTTTAAAACTAAATTTACTCCTACCTTCACGCTAGGTGTTTCTCAGCCCCACAGTGTGTAAAAAAATAGTTATAATTTGAATGTGTTTAGATTTCTATGAATAGTATATGTACAAACAAACAAATCCTTCTTTATTATTTAGATTGGATGGCGATAACTGCAGTCGTTTAGGGTATATAGCTGTTTTTCTGTTGTTTTTTTTTGAAATTTTACTCTTCTTCTAAATATTCATTTTCTTCCAAATCTTCGTCTATTCGCGAGAAGTATGTATCTACCTTATAGAAGCGGCCACGCTGAACACAATGTCGTTGACCGCAGATCGATAACTGCAGCCGTTTAGGAGATATAGTTGTTTTTTGTTTTTTCAAATTTTGTTCTTTTACTTACAAATCATTTTTCTTCTGAATCTTAGTTTTTTTCCGCAAGAATTAGGTATCTATCCGCATGGAAGATGCCACGCTGAACACAATGCCGTTGACCGCAGATCGATAACTGCAGCCGTTTAGGAGATTTAGCTGTTTTTCTGTTATTTTTCATGTTTTGCTTTTATTCTTCGAAATATTAATTTTTCTTCGAAATCTTCGTCTTTTCGCGAGATAAAGGTATCTATCCCCATAGAAGCGGCCACGCTGAACACGATGTCGTTGACCGCAGATCAAATAACACAGTTTACACCTATCACATTTAAACATTTCTCAACATAATTTCTAGTAGTGAAACAGTACATGCCGTTGTGATTCACGAAAACAAATAGATCGGCAGTAAAAGTTTTGAAAACAATTGTTAATTAAGTGTCTTACAGTCGCTTTGAGGTTCTCCGTTGTCTGTGTGTGGAGCCAGTTTCTCTATGGCCAGACTAGAAGAGACTTTTCCTCCCTCAGCGGGAGTAACTAGGAAAGTGCTTAGTACTGTAGCGATGACCACACCCTTAGTTCTAATCGCGTGTGCTTCGGCCGTCGCATGCATCTCATTAATTAGCCTCGTTCGGCGACAAGTAGTGAAGCTGCAGCCCCTCTCCTCTCTGTAAAGTGCCTCATTTATCCTCTTATCCCCAGAGTCCACTCGCCATATCGGCAACCACCAATACAGTAATGACGTACAATTCATGACGTCTCTGTTGAAAGCAAAGTTTTCGATTTCAAAATATTTGCCAACGATTTGTCAGTTATTTATTTATTATGAAGCATGTTGCACCATATTATTTTCATTCTGTAGGCTACATAATTTCCTTTATACGCTCTATTATTCAATCTTTAACTAACCACACAAAATCAAATATGTCACTGTGATATTTTTAACGCTACTCATTATTAGTAATTGATTTTATAATTATGCTACTTATGGAGATTTCAATGCCGACTGTTTCCTACTTTTGGAAATTCAAAAAATATATTTCGCGAAATATATTAGTAAGAATTAATTTATTTTTGTATATTTTAGTTGCATTTAAAATTAAAGTTTATGGACCGATTGGTTTCCATTAACACATTGGAAATATATTAAGAACGTTACATATTCGCGGTTCAAATTAAAGATCCATCAATTAATAGAATTTTCCCATTCCAATTCTGCAGATTACATACACCCATAATTTTTAAAAGCAAATGTTTAATTAGTTTTATTTAATTCCTGATTGATTAATTATGGTGTGTGTGTTTCTAAAATTAAATTACCTGAAAGAAAATGAAGAATTTGGACCTTATGGAAGAAACAAATCAAAGGAATTTGTTTCTTGTTTGCGAAGTAATTTCTGCAATTTATATTAATGCTATTGAGATAAAAACATTTTAAGGTTATATAGTTATATTTATCTATATTCTTTTAATAAATGAAAAAACGTCAGTTTATTAAGACAGAAAAGGAATATAAAATTAAAATATTGTAATTGATAAAACAATGCTGACACGATATCTAATTTTTTACGGGCATTCAATTAAATGAAAATTTCATATTCGTAATCTAACAATTCCAAGAATGAAAAGTTTTTTGACTATAATAATTTATAAGAAATAATATATAATTTATTTACATAATCGTATTACAAATTAACATGTTAGTAAAATTAGGGATGAAACGTCTTTTTTTTCTATTACAATGTTTTTAATTTTTTGTTGATAACACAAAAATTTTCTGACTTAATAGGCTTATGTTTTTTTATTTAAAAATTTCATCGGAGTCTCATTGTAACATTAATATTTTAATTGCCTTACGATTTATATTGAGTAATTTGAAAGAAATAATTAATTAAAAATGTATGAATACAGCAAAATTTGTCGGATGTAATTTATTAACATAAACTTAAAATTACCAACATTTCGTCCTCAATCAAGACATTAGTGTAATTCTAAAATTCGAAGGTATTTTGGTTTCAACGAGTATTTCAAGCATAACAGAAATTTCGGCAAATGTTCAAGGAATAATTTGACAATTTCTGGAAATTGTAATTTAAATGTATTTTTTAAAATTTTATACTAAAAGAAATTTGTCAACACTTGATTAATTTATATATATTTTTTTGAATTTTGGAATACACCTGAAGGTATCCTAGATTGAGGACGAAACGTTGTGTTTGAAGTTTCTATTATACATTTCATCTTGTAAAATTGGGTTGTTGTTTATAGATTTTTAATTATATATTGAAGTCAGATAAAAATGTTTTCTTAATAAATAATTAATGAAAATTTTGTAATAAAAATCAGAATTATATTTTTTTCCTCCCTATAGTAAGGTGTTTGTATATATGACCTATAATAATTTATAGATTCAATAAAATATTTTTAACTGCTATCCAGAATTGGTGGAAATGGATATTTATAGTGTTAATGTAAATATTGGGGAGTGTCTGAGGCGGTTTTAGCAGAACGAAATAGTCCAGAAATTCCGAAAATTTGTAATTTTATGTGAAGATAGAATATTGGACATCTGGGACGGTTTGCAGAAATAAAAGGGACTAAAGAAGCAGTTAAGCGCATAACAAAAACAATATATATATATATATATATATATATATATACCGTGCTTACAATTTTATTTTGGGGAACATAAAATTCTTTAAAAACCTCAGGAGAGTAACAGAAGCTTCGGTAAAGCGGGCAAAAAAACCAGTAATTTGTCCAAACGGATGAAAAGAAAGCAAAATCCCAGCTGAACAATGTGACCGCTCGGGAGTTTTTGTGCGACATAAGAGTGGCTGGCTGATACGTGCCTCGCAGAGGAACCACTGAATTAGATTTTTTCCCCCTGCGTTTTCTTTTTGGCGACTGCAGATGTAATATTTCCGCCAGTAGCGATTGTTTTTAGCTGGTGCAGGTATTACGCCGCCGAGTTTATTACGAAGCTCCCTTCGTCTGGAACAATAGCGCCAGTCGGAGATTCGTAGAGATAAAAATTAGATGCTTAATTAGTCTTTTGTTTAGCGTCGACGGAAGAAAATAGCCGCGCTAAGAAACGGACTCCTCGAAATGGAGTGAGAAGGGAGAGTGAAGGTGGCGCGGGGATGAAGAGAATCAGGGGGGGGAAAAAATTTAATTATAATCCTGGGGACAAATGGGAAACAGGGCAGAAAGAGACTATAGATAGTAAACTTTTCTCGCTGGAGAAGGCGTGGAAAAGATCCCGTTTTAAATTACGAAATACATTTCCATATTAAATTACGAACTTTTTTAAAAAGTTGGTAATGACAGTCATTTCAATGTAAAGTGGCAGTCGGATGAATGGGATACTCGTATTTTTATTATGAGCCGAGTTGAAGTTCCTTTTTGTGTCCGTGCAAGAGGTTTTTCTTTCATGCCCTCAAGGTACTTACGCAGTTTAAAGTATTCCATCTGGTTTTGAAAGGTAACGAGAGTTTAAATTATGTAGCGTTAAGATGCCGTTTCATTAGCCGTGTATATCCCATGTTAGAATTCTTTACTCGTTCTCATCAACTACTCATCAGAAAGGAAATTAACCGCATCTACACAACTAGATACTTTTTTGCGGGAAGAGAGAGTTGTTTAAAATTAAATAAACTGGAATTAGTAACGTTGTACGTCATATTTATAAAATAATTTACACCATTCAGAGCCAGAACTTTAGCAACATCTGAAAAAATTACATAAAAACATATAAAACGATATAAACTGACATTCGTGACTTTTTTTTGGACACAAACAGTCGGGATTAAATCACAAATTTTTAAAACACCAAAGTTTACTTTTTAATTTAACAACATATGTTGCAACACAACAATAATGGAATTAGTTTAAAAACAGTGGTTTTGGACGTAAAGCTTCTCGAAATATATTATATAAACGGCGAGAATTAAAAAAAAAGAAAAATCGTCGTTGCGATTATATTAACAATTACGCACTTTCGCATAAAATACTATTCATTTTAGGCATTATATATTTTTAATAAATTTCGAATTGTTGAATTATACAATTAATGATTTTTTACAGACATTTTATAATATCTTATTCGATACAATGACGTTTCATCTGCCATATATTACATCGACCAGGTTGTTACGTTTCTACCGTAAAACATATGGTGCAAAAAAGACAAACTGTTTCAACTCATCAATTTGATTGGAATAATGATTCTAGACATTTAAACGCATTTATCAGAAATACTACATATTTAAACATATTCACACTAACACTAAATATATTAAAATTAATTAATATCTTCTAACTTTTATTTCATTTTAAAATAATTATTTAAAGAAATTTTAAATTCATAAGTGTAAATTTAATACAGAAATTTAAGGTTCATAATTTAAGTGAAAATATTTAATTCTGATTGAAAATTAATAATAAGAAAGATAACCACATACAGACAAAATCCGTGATAATGTAAATACCACACAACGTTTAACGTTTCTGGGATCCTTGACCCCTTTTTTCCCATTCTAAGAAGAACCTAGAGCGACACAACTGCACTCGTCAGTTGACAATACTCAAAAGTATTTATGTTATCACTTAATTTGGCTGAATTAGGCTATCTTTATTAAGATTCTTACTTTATAATTGCTAAAATTATTAAATTTCAAGAATGTTGAAAATTTGTGATTTGATTTAAATATAATTTTGTTTTGCATTTTAATATAGAATAATAATAATAATATTGTAAATTTGTGATTGTAAATGTTCTTAGTTTTTTCATTAATGACAAGTTTAATAACAACATGATGAAAGTACAAGAAGGTATTGAAAGGTTGTTGTATTGAATAAATTATTTTTGAATGTCTATAAAAAGGTCGGTAATTTAATTAATTTATATTATTAATAAGAAACAGACGAAAATAAATCATTTTATATTTAAAATACATTATTAGTTTGTTTTGAATTAATTTTTTCATTACTACTTTGCTATCAATTTACATTCAACAATAAACATAAAATTTCTCTATGCTTCCAATTTATTGAATGTAATATTTACTTGTTGTTTGCGACGTGCTTTTCCTCCGTTCGACGAAATGTGGAATCCGTATTGTTTTGCAATGTGCAAATAACTGGCGCTTTCTCAAAATATACGCAGTTTTGTTTACTCTGTCTGAATGCGCCTTTCAGCTCTTGAGTTAAAGGGCTGCTACTTTCAACATTCGTAATTTGCGTGTTTGCAGCCGTTTCATTTTCAACAGCTTTTTGTTGGCCACAATGGCAGCCATTTGGCTCTGCTTTAGTGCTGGCTTTTTATTTAGTTTACATTTTAACGTGTTCGCGTGTTCTGAATTCGAAATTCCTGGTCATTGTTTTCCGTTGCGTCCATGTTTATGGTTTTAACATATTAAAACGTTATAATTGTTTGCTGATTTTATAGAAACTAAACGTTTTTGTGTTGTTATTCTGTACCGGAACTCCAGTCTTAAAATTATTTAACTCTAACGGGATTGATTTAATTTCCATTCACGGTGAGTTAAAAAATATGTTCTACTGTTTTCTTCTTTCCATTTTACCTGAAATCTAAGATGGAGACTCTAACAAAACAAAAGTCAGGATAAATTGAACACACATTTTAGTATGCATAACGTGTTTTAAATAGAAATGAGGGTCCAGTCGGGATCAAGATGTGAGCTTGGAATCTAATTTAGATTTATTATTCATTCCATTAGTCCTCGATCGAGGAAATATGATACGTCATAATATATAAATTTACAAGAAAAGAAAAAAATATTACAATTCCAAAGTTTAAAAAACAAACATTGTTCTTTATAAAAAAATTAAAGAAGCGATAAAGATAAGCCTGCTAATATAACAGAAATGATAATGATAATTATCTTCAATTTTCATTCGGTGGAGTTTTCAGCAGCAAATCTTACATCGATACCCTTCGATTTAAAAAAATTAATAATCGGAAGTTAAATTCTACAAGACTGTAAAATAATAGCATAACTTTATAGGAAACCAGCAAACTATAAGTAATAGTTGTTAATTTACTAGAGTTCTAGGGACTTTACATAGATGCAAAAAAATTGGGATGGGTTGATGAAATGTTTGTAAAATTTTTTTATAGGAATTAAAATTAAATTGTGTGAAAAAAAAGGAATCATGTTTTGTATCTGACATGAGAATACAGAAACAGGCTGTTGTGGTCACTAACACGTGCCACGGGTGGTATTTTTTTACTCACGCAAATTAACCGTTATGTTAGCTTTGGGAGGAAAGTTGTTGCGATTTTTAAATTCGCGTGTGTTCTGTGAGGGATTTTTAATTTAATAAAACAATGGAAATATTTAACTTGTTCGTTTTCCCCCGTTAAACAGCATGTAATTAGGTTTGTAATTATTAGATTGTGGATGGGCTCTAAATAGCACATTTTTTATCGTATATAAAATAATTGTGAAAGATGTACTTAACATACTGTGTTGAAAAATTTAGTTTTGAAGATTTATTTTTACGATATAAACGCGTATTAAATATGTTTAAGTCCAAAATGTATGTTTCTGGTTCATTTTCTTATGTACGTATTTTTTTTAACTTTTTTGCCCCACTCAGAGCATGCTTTAGTGTTGAAGGCTTTCAGGAAATAGTGTTGTTACTCGCTTAATCTATTCATCTCTACCTTCATCTAACACAAAGCTGTTTCAGTGGAGATAAGGCTAGAATTTCGCCCGTCTCCAAGTTTCAGTTTTCCTTTAATTACGTTTTCTCAAAGAAATTTACATTTCGTCGGTGAAGAATGCCTCTTCGGTTGATTATGTTTTATTACGCCACGACTTATTTTTTTTCTTTCAAAATTTTAGATTAGATTAAATTGTTTAATTTCCATTAGTTCTCAGTTGACGAAATAGGATATGTCCTGAAATTCCTGTGTCACGTTAACTTAGAACACATAAATTTGTCACTGACCAATATAACTAATACAGTAGAATATTTGCAGAAAATTAACGTTATTAAGGAAAAATTTAATGAAATATTTACCTACGTTGTAACACCGAAAACTTATCTTAACATTACTAGACTACAGTATATTATTTACAGATTATGCTTACAATTCGCATTAAATGATTCCTTAAAGTCCAAAATTATTTAAAAATGAATGATAAGCAGTATTTATGATGTATTACTTTCTGCTTAATACTTTTGTCAATTTTATTTAATTTTAATAATACGAGAGCGAAGACACGATGTTTGGTTATTCTACAGATATTGTATTTGGAATGATCTCACCTCTATTTCTCACGTTTACCACTCCAGTATGTAAATATTTATGAATTAAAAATACTTAAATGAAATTCTTTTTAGATTCAGAATCTTTTCAATCTATTTATTGAGGTTATCAACAACCACAAACCACAATAACTTCGTGAATTCGAGCCAAAGATGCTACTATCCACATACAACAGAGATTCTTCCTGTACGCTTGAAATCTCTCTCTGTCAAAGAATATATAATTTAAATCATTACAGTCTGCTTAACACATTAGTGTGATGTTATATGTTCACCTGACGAGGTACTTGGAGAAAATATTGTGTATTACCTTGCATTGTATTAATTTAATTTTTAGATTCTATATATAATTTATGTTAATTAAAACAGTCACTGGGAAAAATAATTATGGATTTACAAATGAAAGTATAGAGTAACTCAAAATGCCAATGTTCAGGCGCATAATTAAAATGTCGATTTACTACTGTTTAAATAATTCTGCTCACTGAATCACATACTAGAAAGGCCGTTGAAATTGAAAAATTTATAATTAAAATGAGGAAAATTAAATGAGTATGACGTAATTATTCTAATTTAAGGAAAAAATAAATATAGTACCTGGGACAATATCAATTATTGACGGATAGGTTGGTAAAAAATTATCATATTGAAATCATTTTACGGATGACTGTTTTTATGCAATACATAATAATTTATATATTAACTTCCCTAAGCTAATTATGACCTTCAATTTTTGGATACCTCTCTTCAAATATTGACCCACCAATTACAAGTGATATAAAAGCCGATTCTTATACGGAATATATACTTTACTGCTTACTTGTATGATGGCTCTCAAAATTCAAATGTGGTAAAACTTCAAAGAAGTGATTTCTAAGGAAGACAGTTTTACAGTTGTATTAATTAACAAACATCCACGACGCGCTGATGTCACAGCAAAAACATCCAATTACTGCAAGAATTCTTAAAAAAAAACCACTTTAAATGAAACATGGTTCGCGAATTTGCTTGGGGGTTTTGTGTGACAATCCGCAAAAGCTTTGAATCTGTAACCGGCGATGCATTCGCTGTAATTTCCTGTTATGAATGAACATATAGCCTCGGCTTTCCACTTTACCTCGCGGCCGTCATTCATGTATATTCATTTGGTCAAACTGAATATAATTCATTCCCCAAATGCATCAAGCGTGGAACTATTCTCTATTTTCACACGTGTGCTAAATTTAGTTTCACAATAATTTTTTTTAACATCCTCATAGTCTGACAGAAAATCGCTGTAAACTTTCAGGCTATAAACTAAACTCATTGCTGAAACAAACTTAAATCTAATGCCCCCTGGTGCTGTTAAATTGTTATGACCCTCTAAATTGGAGTCAAATTAATAATTTGATAAACAGAAAAATATTTCTATTATTGGTTAAAGAATCAGATTTTATAAAATTCCTTTTTTTCATCATAAAAAAAATCCGTTAGTAGTGAATCGGTTTAGAAATTGTTATTAAATTAATTTAATGCCATTTTTTACAAATCATTTGTCATATTTTATGATTAAAAAAGAACTTAATTTTAAAATCTTGAATTAACAACACAAAAACATTTCGGTACATAATTTTACATCTTCAGGTTGTCACTTTTGCCTTACTTCCAAATAGAAAGACAATTGTAACATTCATTATTATTAATTAACAGGTTTAAGCATAATTTCCGTTTCAATCGGCAACTTTTCTCTAAACGCCTTCTCAGGAGTAAAAGAGGATTACAACCTGAATAAGGTACAAATATGTGGCGAAATTTGGTTGTTTTAAGCTTTTTTTTAATGAACTGACTGGTATTGATCTTAAACTAAATTTTTGTTTGATGTAAAATTATTTAAAAAAATATATCTGAGTAATTTCCTGTAAAATAACAATTGATTTAACTGTTTAATGTCAATCACAACTTAATGGAGAAATTTTTCGATAGTAATACTTTGTATTCTTCTTTGGATTATTGTAAACGATTCACGACCTGTGGGACTTCAGACGTGAAAAATAATATTTAATAGTTAAGTTAATCTGAATTCTATATAACTATATATATATATATATATATATATATATATATATATATATATATATATATATATATATTATAATGCCAAATTAGTCAGAAGTAATTTAATAGTAAATGAAACAAAAATTAACACAAAGTTTCGTCCGCAATTTAGGAAATCCTCTGGTGTAAAATGGAGGAAATAATTTCCATATATATTGTCATTACCAAGTTCTTCTATAAATATTACAAGGGGCATTGCAGGTTGTGCTACGCAATTTTTTTTGTTTAACATCAACAGATAATCTTTGTAGAATGATATGGCAAAAAATTTTGGAAATAACTTACTCCATTGTACACGATGAAATCCCAGATTGAGGACGAAACTGTGCGTTAAATTTGATTTTTTGTTATTAATTTATTTCTGACTAATTTCACGTAATTATAAAAATATGATTTGGCAATTTGTGGAGTAAAACCCAGTAGAAGAACAAAGTCAACCCTCCATATTTTCGAGCGATGTTGTGGATCTTCTTTGTAAGAGTCCCTGAATTCGTGTTTGTCCCGCCCGCCGTGACACCGCGGCTCCCATTCTCCAGAACCTCGTGCTGGTTTTGATGGATGTACAGTATGAATTACTGGTGCCTAAATTCCCGTGGAACGGAGTGTAAAGTCTGTGCATAGTAACGTGTACGGAGTGGATGACGACGATAAATCACGCGGAGAGACCCAACGATCGCTCAAAGCGGAGAAGTGCTTAGCAGCATTGTGACAAATGCACGGAGCTAAATTGCCGAGGAAATAAATCAGGCCCTTCGCGTCTTGACGAGTAAAGCCCTTTGGGGTGGCCAACTTCCGGCGGGGCTTAACGCCTTGCCTCATTTTCCTTGTTTCTGTATCGGCAAGGAATGCAAACGAGCAACCCTCCACCCTCCCGATACAAACATGCATTGCCAACCAACGACAAAAGTTAGGGTGGTGGTCAATGAAGAAGTAACACACTCACACCTACTAGTAACCCAAAAATGACGCAAGTTGCTTATCTGAATATTTGAAAAAGGGTAGCGTTAAATTTATTTGTCTTTGTTGCCATTTGGAATCATCACAGATATGGTCAGTTCAGTATCTGTAGGTTGCATATGGATTTACGAAGGTGGGGGATTATAGGAGCTGAGATGGTAAATGGTAACATTCATGCAACTCATATATTTAAAGAAATAAGATAACCCATAAACTTTAGGACGATTTTAATTTAGGTCGAAAGAAGGAGCGTTTTTTTTATAAACAAATTAAGAAGATATATCACAGGAATTCGTAGATCATTAAGAGAAGATGTAACCAAAGTCTTGGAAAATCACAGGGAAGATCCCTCTTATTTCAGATTGTCCTTCTTCTTAGTCTTTTGTTGTCCTGTTGAAATATGAGTCGCTGTAATGGTGAATTGGCGTGTATATATTACGGTAGTGCTTCATGACACCCTGAGTCCGAGGTATGACAAAGTCGTACTGAATGGTGTACTTTGTGGATTTTTGATTCTCTTTGAATAATGGTAATGTTTGATTTTCTGGCGCACCACCAAAACTAGATGCCATACGTCCAAAATGTAGTTTTGTCAACTAGTATATTTCTTTAAGATTAGTGGGATTTTCTATCTATTTCCCTGATCCTTGAATTTTTTCTCGATTTCTTTTATCCTTTTTTTGACGAGGTCGTTCCATGTCAATCTTTTATCTAGATATCGTACAGTATTTTATTTAGGTGTCAATATTGAATTACGCTGTAGGGCATTCGTGTTTCCTCAACGTAAATATTTTATTGTCCATTTTGTAGAAGATTTAAGTGATGTAGATACTTTGAGACATTTTCTGGATTTTCTTGGCTATCTGATATTACGATATCATCAGCAAAAGTGTTTTATGGTGTGGGCAAATCAGAGGTGAACGGAAGGTAGAGTATTGGGGCCTAAGACGCTGCCCTGTGGCACGCCCGATCAGGCTGGGCAATAATGAAACAATGTTGTGATAGGCACCAAATGAAACCTACATATTGGGTTTCACCAGTCAAAGCTATGTGATTCCATTGGTGTATAGAGTGAAGAACGTCAAATTTCAAAACTTTCTTTTTTAAAACGCAATAAAATTGGATTAGTATTGTAATTTAATTCATCCACGCTTGTCAAATGTTCTAACATACTTTTTATATAAAAAAAGATTTTATGTTGAATATTATTCATGTTAGTTCCAATCAGTACTTGAGATAGTACCTTGCTCAACACATCCCAAAGCAGTCGCTGAGCTGGAAGAAAGAGCCGGTAATACAACCACTTTTTTCTTTCAGCTCAGAGATCGGTCCTCAATTTTCCTCACTTTCTCTCTTTTCTTCCCCGTTTCGTTTTAGTACGAGATGTGGATATCTAATTGGTGGATATTTTTTTTGTGTGTGTCTGCGTGTATGTGTGCGTGTCGTTTACTACTGGAAGACCGCTTTCATATTTTACTGCGGAATTGGCCTTCCAGACCGTTAGCTCTTTACTTTCCGACTGCCTAGCTCTATTCTGCGCGGATCCGAATAAATCCTGGAGCAGTCAAGCTCCTCCTTCCCCATCTAAGCTTTTTGCCTTCCGGCGTAAAGAGAGCGGGATATATTTTTTGGCCTCATTCCTTGTGGTTTTCCCCGAAACTCGCGCCCTTTTGCCACGCATTTATTAATATCGCGCTATAATTATTGTTAGTGGTACGTTCCGGATAACCTTTATAAACGCACGAATACTTGAAAACACTGTAAAAATAAATCAGTATAATTTATATTGCCCCGATGATTAATTGTAAAAGTCTCTGTAGTTAGATATTTAAAAAGTTACTTAAATTATGCTTAGTAATATAAATAATATTTTTTTCTTACTACGGTATATTTTATATTCGCATCAAATATATAAAATAATTTATATCTTTTATTTTATTTTAATTTAATAACGAATTGGTTACATGCATATATCACTTCTAAAATAATTCAAAACAATGTGTGAGTTTAATGGCAATATTTCCTGATAAACAGCACTAAGGGTTGTTTTTTTTAACCAAGGGATATTTTATGACGATGGTAGGCACCAGTCTCAAATGCGTGAGTTGTTTAGGCCTCATTCACTGACAGCATGAATTTTTATATATCTACGAATATGACCCTTGGACTAAGCTGCACGATTGCCATAATAGAACGACCTACGTACAAATTTCCCTGAGCTCCAAGAATTCACATGCAGGAAATTCTACCGGTAAAGCCTTTGACTCCTCCAATTACACGAAATAACCAATTTAAAGTACGGCGCTTCGAAACTACATTTTCCTGGAAACTGAAAATCTATTCTGATAACAGTTGCAATTATCCTGATTTTTTTTATGTGCATTACAATTGTGCCTTTTCTTTGCTAAATTTACAATTGTAATAAATAAGACACACATAAAAACATATTTAAATTGATATTTGGTCTGTATTTTATAAAATATAGGATACAAATAAAACTAAAAAAAATAGATGCAGAAAGCCGTAGACAGTCGGCTTTGTAACTTCACATCACTCTCTATAATAACATTTCTTCCTTTTTTTATTTTTCTAACTTCCTATATTTTAATAAAAACCAGGCAATGGAACCAATTATCAAATATTAAATCTACAACTGTGAAAAATTTATTAATTCAAATATTTGATTTGACTTGTAGCAAAAAATTAGTAATTGCATGATGCCGTGGGCAAAAAATATTTGGAACAAAATAATAATTGTAATTATGAAGGAACGTCAATTTTGAATGTGTGTGGGATAATACTAGAATGATTGTATACCACTCCAATCAAGCAACGGGATTTTATTTCCTAAAGGGCGATCTAATTACAGCGGCAGACGCTTCGGATGGAAACGCGGTGATTAAAGGGCAAATATTGTTGGAGCTTGCGAAGACGGAGAACGAGAGGTTAGACATTGTTGATCAATATGGCTGCGGAATCTGCTTTCGTTTTGATATCTGTATTTATCCGCCGGTCGACCGCTCTTCTCTGTGATGTATGGGGTTGGAGCTGCCTTGCAAGTTATTCACGGGGAAGTTTCAACTCCCTCTTCCCGCTCACTCAGATTGAAACTCTCTCTCTCATTCTCCGGCCACCACCCCGTCTTTTACAGAGATGTTGCCGCCGTTCAGATTCGGCATCAATCTCTTCGGCTAGGGGGCATACATCATTCGGTAACGGACGCTCAGCTACAACATTGCAACCCTGTCAGCGAGAAACTGTTCATTCTGAATAGATAAATCCATCGCAAAGTGGTTAGCTCGTTAAAAACGATGATCTGTCTATATGTATGCTGTTTAAATATTCATGAACCGATCCGCTGAAACAACAGTGACAATACAAAATTGTACATAAATAGTTTTAATAAACTCATTTAAAGCAAGAAATTTGTTTTTGGTATTGAGGAAAACGAATTGAGGATTATTAGCTACCTTCATTACTGACCGAATGTCATCTTACGTGTCACATTCGTAAATTGGATGGGGAAATGGGCCAGCGGACCGATTTTCGTCAGTATTACACTTGGTTTTCCATAGAAATAAAGAAATTAAATGCTACCGGTTCGCCATGACTGTTAGAAGACAGCTTAAGTAATTGAAAAATGATAATATTTAGAAGTAATTGTGAGTTGATAGTAGATTAATAGTATAATCCAATTGGATACATTTTAAGGATCACAGTTTTATAAACCTAACATACATATTTTTCATCCAAAGAATTAAGATTTACAATATTAATTTCAGCAATTAAGTTTTTTATGACTGTGATGAATCTTGACTGCGTATATTTACATTGATGTACTAAGGATTTGGTGGTTGGACGAAACAACAAATAAATTGGATATATTAAAAGTTTGGATAATTATATAATTATACAGGTCATTTTTATACTTAAAATTATTGTTGTCATATATTTTTATAACTGAGATTTCTGTTGAATTAAAAATGATTTTAATATATCATTAAAAAAATTCTTTAGTACAGGTGATTATGGCAACATGACTGAAAGCTCCAGAATTTAATTCTATTTTATATTTTAGAAAATTATTAATTAGTTTTCGTATTTAAATAGCGACTGGTAAATACCTCTGGGAATAAAATACGAAAACATCAATAAAATCATATTTGATTTGATTTATTTTGCTTTCCATTAGACTTCGGTCGAGGAATGGGATACGTCATAATACAAGAATACATTAAAATAATAATTATTTCAAAAACAAAGTTTGAAATACAAACATTATACATTATAAAAAATTATATAATTAAAAACTACGATAAAGATATTAATATAACAGTAAGTAGTAATTAAAGAAATAATAAGTGTTTTAATTCATCTTCAATTTTTATTAGACGGTGTTGCCAGCAAATTACATCGATTATCGTCGAACATGAATAAGAAATTAAGTCAGCAGTTAAATTCTAGATTTTTATAATCGTAAAATAATAGCAGAACTTGATAGGATACCAGAAAACTATTTTACTAATGACGAACTATCTGTCCTTCCTTTCTACGAAATCTTTCAGCGAGTTGTATTAAATATAAAACTTTTGAAGTAAAATTATTTATTACTTATTTAAATGTAAAACATATTTCCTGGAAAGACATTAAAATAAAAAACAAAATTTCACTAGAAAAATGGATATGATTAAACGGTAAACACTTTTGGATGTAATAACACGAAGTAAGAATGTGCATATTTAAGACAGTATTTTCGATGAATAAGGTTTTTAGAATTGTGTACAGTATTAATTAAACAATTAATTTAAATTTACGCTTTCCATAAAGTTAATTTATTTTTCACATACGCAGCTATAAATTGGAGTGTAACATAGTGACGATGTATCATAATTATTTTAGAAATGTTTAATTTCAATTCACTCAGGGAACTGTTAGTGATAGAGAAAATTGCCAATTTCATTCATCACTACCGTTTTCCAAGTTCGTCGTCATCATTAATTATTATGCATATATATTCAACTTCATAAAATAACCTGACAGTGAATACAGTATCAGACCAGTTCTCTAAAATTCATATTCCATTTATTTGCATGAATTGGTCATCAGGGTAATATTTTAGAAATAATTAATCCACTCACTCCAATATGTTCGTTTATTCAGCAGATTGATCAGTCCTTAATTTACCTTAATTTTATATAAATCTGTGTAACAAAATAACTAGTTAGTTTTTATGAAGATTAATGGTAATAGAGAACATAATTTTCGAAGAAGAAAATTCTATAATTATTCCGAACTATATTTAGCTAAATATAATTTCTTAATACAAAGATTAATGATTATTATATTTCGTCTTGGTTTAACACGTGTCGTAATTGGGGTTACGTACCTGACTTGTCTGAATGCTGGTGATTATACAAAAAAATAATAATACGGTTGAGTATGAAAGGTGAAAATTTTCTGCAATTCATTTATTAGTTTATCCCAAAATTAGTTTTATTTGAATCGACCTTCTTTATTTCCTATTCTTCTGTGTCATAATAATAATAAATGTGCGTTGTTCCTTGAGAAACTATAAATACAAATGTATAATTTAATTAAATCAGCTCTGCTTGTACACAAACGTTAACAATTAATTTAAATAGATTTTAATACTTTATTTTAACGTCTGATTTTAACAATACGACAAATTTAACATTTAATCATCAATTTTTTATAATTTGAAATGTTTTTATTTATAATAAAATCCTCAAATAACTACACAACAATCGTATTGTATATAATAATGAAAAGAACACATAATGTTTGAAGTTCCGTTACTGTAGAAACTTAAAAAGCATTATTCATAGCCATATTGAGGAAACGTTTAAGTCGGATAATACCTGACCTGGCCTAATGGAACATTTTATGATTTTAAATTTTTTTTAAATATAATAAATATGTTAATGGTCATTAAATATATGTGAATATAAGATAATTAATCAAAGTTATATACATACAGTATGTAATGTATTCCTAGTTATCGTATTTCAGTGAGTGTTTCGTATTTCTCCTTAGGCCTACTTAATATTGTATATTTTGGTTTATCAGAGTAATGAATTACGTGGTGGTTTTTGATTCGTTCTTGCTATGGTGTCAGCGACGAGACACAGAATATGGGCTCCAATTATTCGCTGAAATTCGTGATTTGACTTCACTCTCCGACTATTAACTTGAAATCCAGCAAACTATATATCCTATGTTAGTATAATACTATATCCGAGATATGAAATATTGAAGCATTAATATTACACGTAATGTACAGTTTTGATGTTAATTAAATATAAACGTGTCTGTTGTAGAGTTTTATCTTCTCTTTTCCATTCTGTTAATTTCAAAGCTAGATTGAAGAATTGAATTGAGACACTCGACTAATTTTACTTGTATTTATCTTCAACTATTTTTTCTAGATAAAACAAATATGTAATGAGAATAGAGTTTACCCTAGATCTCCTAAATATGGGAAAGAATTCCGGAAGACCGCGAGACTCTTCCGACCATTTCATCACGGAAGAACGCAAATATTTGTGTACGGGTTTGTGTGAGTGTTTGTGGTGGGGATGAGAGCTGTTGGGGGGGGGGGAGGTTTAGATAGGGTGGGAAATCATTATGGCAAATAACCGCAGTTTGTCATCGGCTCTGTGTCTCTACGTAAATGTATTATGTGTTTGTTCGTGAGCGCGAGGCAAACACGAAACCAGCAAGTCTGCCTCTTATGCATAAAATATCATCGTCATCGGATGGATTTATACATGTATTGGACCCATCAACCAGTCTGCGTTCTGATATATGTCCACCCCCACACACCCTAAATACCCGCGTCAGATATCGAGGGGGGCGAGCGGCGGAGAATAATTATATGCCCTGATGGCGGCCATGACGCATTTGTAATTACGCTTGTGCTTCGTCCACGCAAATACTCATAATAGTAATAATAATTAAAATCGACGTCGAGTCCGTATTTATGATATATATGTATGCGTTCGTACGATTTAGCCTATATGGTGATGCGGTCGGCAGACATTTCAAAACGCTGTTAGTGGTCATTAATATTCCAATATCCTCTATAGTTGATGTCACAGTAATTGTTTTGTTGATCGTAGTAAATCCTGAGTTCCGACCAATATGCTTGACAGAAGTTGCTGATGACCAATGTAGAGCGTTATCTATCGCATTTTATTTTTCATGCTGTAACAATACTGCCAGCATGGAGACATTTACCACACTCTGCACTCGCTATATTTTTTTTACCCTATTTGTTAGAGAATCTTCTTTGTGGTGAATATCCCCTTTAAACTTTTAAAGCTTATTTTACAAATCCGACTAAACGTTGATTACGTTTAATTTTCACAGCAGACTGAATAACGTCTAACGTTTCTTCAACGTATGCCAGCAACATCAGTTTTCCTCTCCAATCTAAAAAACCTCCCAGAAAAACAGAGTCTCTAAAACAAGAGAAACTCTACCCTTTATTCAGTGGGTGAGATCAATAACTCGGCAGGTTTTAATATCTTGCAGAAAATGCCGGTAACTATTTAACGCTCATCTGCAGTTTCGAGATTGAAGAAATCAAATATTAGATAGCGATTATCCACATCAATTACTTCGATCTTATTCTTTTTCAACAAAGAAACTTACACTCGCGACCTGGGAGAAGGTTACAATAACGTCCAAAATTGAATAACGCGCAATACCGCAAATGTTTAATGAAATGCGGCTGGTTTAAATATGCTACGTTAAACTTATTAATTTATTTGTATGGGTTAAAAGCTTTCTATTTGTCGCGGAGCCTGTCTAATTTACATTATAATGATATCTCTCATTTTTCTTACTTAACGGTTTGCAAGCCTTCAATTTCACTTTTGTCCGACAGTGTGACGCTCTTGCCCCAACGACTGACTACTTAGCTGCTACCAATGTTTACCTGGCGACCTTAAATCTCCGGGGAATTTCATTAATGGTTACTGACCTGCCCAGCACCGGTTTGTACTCATTGCTAACCTCGATGGAATGTGCCTTGCAAGTGAATAGGACCAGTTTTCCCCTAAGGCGAAATGCTGTTTGCAAAGCCGTTAGGTTCCTTCTCCGGTTCTTCCCCGCGCTGCAGCCTAGGAATTGGCCGCTACCCCTGCTGCCGCTGCCGTGCCGCTATACAGTTGGGGGGGTAAATATTTAAACAGGGCCACCCCCGTCGTAAAGCGCGCCAGCAGAGTGCAACATCTTCCTCGCTCCCCCAGTAATTGCACGCCTGGATATTGCTTTCCAAGGACGACGTTCCCAGAAAACCAGAAACACGTTTTTGGAGAGCTAAGTGATTTTTTAGCAAGTCCAAATTAATTGAGAATCGAGTCTATCATTCTTTACCGTGTAATCGTCATCATACATTATCATCTCACTTTCAATTCCTACATTCTTGGTTATTTAACTCAATGTGACTCGATGTCCGATGTGCCATATTCAATGAGTTAGCGAGCACTTACACGACGGGATTAAACCTTCTATTGATGATTTTTTAGGTTCGAAACGTATAAATATACGTCTCTCATATATATCAGTTAGAATTTTTCACCTTCTCTACATACAACCGCATTACTTGCACTCCAAATAAGACGGAAGCAAAATATATAATATATAAAATATATAAATCAAGGAACGAATTATTTTATCAGTCGCATATAATATAATAAATGAACCGATGAAATCCTCGAGACAATATTTTACAGGTCGAAGCCTTAACTACCAAAACCTACAATGTGAAAATATAATTAATAAAAGCATTTAATAAATGGCACTTAAACTGTTGTAGAGGTCACGAAGCGTTATAATTTATGCAACACGATTATTTTATT
Source organism: Zhengitettix transpicula (assembly GCA_037074705.1). NCBI lineage: Eukaryota > Metazoa > Arthropoda > Insecta > Orthoptera > Tetrigidae > Zhengitettix > Zhengitettix transpicula. The sequence continues at coordinate 50,589,670 of CM073594.1, forward strand.
TTATTTCTTTCCATTAGAATTGAAAAAATTCTACTAGAACGTTTGTTTTATTATTCAACCATTATCTTTTTATTATTAATAACAATTAATTTTATCAATCAGATATATTTAACGGCCATTGAGAGAGCATTTTTGTAACACAAAACTGAATTTATTAGTTAAAAATATTTGTTTGGAATTGTAAAAAATGTTAATGGTCTGTTAATGGTCGTTAAATATATATGATTGTTTTATTATTAGTGTCAATTTTATTGATATTTTCACAATTGCACCTTCCTTGCTATATAATGTCCACCGATGAGCTGTCTCAAATGAAGTCAAAAAATTCAATAATTCAACCCCGAAAAAATGATTATATTCCACTAAATAAACCGATTTAATTTAATTTAAAATCATGCCAGGAAGACAAATCATATAATCGATTTCAGTAATATCAGAAGTTCACACAAAAATTATATAACTGCAGAGACAATTCACATTAATTTCAATAGAAACAAGATTGGAAATTACAAAAAATGAAGGCACTGTCATAGAAAACATTCGTTGATGTCATCAATTAACTAAGTTAAAATAGTTATATTGTAATGTATAAGAAGGAATATGAAGCTCTGGGTTATAAAGTATATAACACATAATCGCAGTATGTATCGTGATATTTCTGCAGCAAATAACATTTCTGCTGAGACAGGTGTGATTGTGAACAGCACATCTATACGAAATAAAAAAAATTGTTTGTAATGGATTATAGCGTTTCAGACGCACGCATAAGGTATTTTATGTTACACATATTAATACAAGAATGAGGTGTAGACAGGCTATGTATATGGCAAATCTTCTCTAATAGCATCTGAAAGGGGGGATGCGGAAGGGTAGAGGAAGATAACCAAAGGTCAACTAGGCTCCCCCGGCTATAGTTTAAGGATACTACCCGACAATTCGCCTAAATGTGACGAAGGGAAAATCCTAGAAAAACCTGCATCAGGTAGATCGGGAATTTGGTTATTGTCCCAAGCCATTCCAATGGCGGGAGAAGGGTTTGGTTTGGGGACGCAGCATTCTCGTGCCTCGACCAGTTTAGGAGGCAGCTGGCCGGCTGTCCAATAGGAGTACCTGACAACTCTTACCGTATACCCAAGGTAGTCGACCCCCGGAACACTCAAAACAGGCTGAGGTGTCACGGGTTGTGAGTACCTTAGTTCATACAACCAGAGAACTTACAAGGAATCCCCATCTAGATCTCTCAGTGAAGGTTAGCCTGCGAGAGACCAGATCTCACAGGCTTCCTTGACACATATATATCAAGAGACTCTACATTTTTTATCATTATTACTATGACCATTAACGTGATATTTAATATTAATTGAACTACTGAAAAATCTTTTTAATTGTTTTAAAAATTGAACTTTTAATATTTAAATGTTCAGTACTATAATCTAAGTATGCTGAATATCTAAAAATAAAAATTGTTTAGGATTAAAAGGCAAATTTTATATTCTGCAAGCACTTATTTATGTGTGAGTAAAATTAAGCCTCTAAAATGAATAATTCTGTTGTAAATAAATTTGATAACATTAAAAAGTATTATGGAGGTTTAGTGTGTCTACACCCTTAAAGAATCATATTTATATAAAAAGAAGGTAAGACACTTCCACGGATGAAATAATGTTACTTTATAGAATAGAAAATTCTTTTCTCCAGCTGAAGAAGCATCAATGTTTCTATTTCTATCTAGTCTTAAAAAGAATAAAAATTATGTTAATATCGCTACGTTTGTTATAGTTAACCGTGAAATTTACGCCGGCATATTATTTCCCTCTCCGTTCTTCATTTGACTTTTTTTTCTCTGCAATTTGAGTTTTCTTTTCGAGTTCCCCACACGTGTCCTCATGTGGCGCGGAAATTCTGAGGGCGGTGTCCCCGTTTAAGGACGATATATCCCGGCTCCCTTGGCTTGCTGCTGCTAATTTTCTCGCGAGTCGTTTACAACTGCAAAGGGGGTGGGTTGGGGGTGGAAAGTGTTACGCCTGTTAACTCTTACTGTTGAGGGAGAAGGTTGTAAGATAAATGTCACAGCTGCCCAGACTAAATGCAGTGCTCCTCCGAGTTAGCTTCCACCACCTGAATTAATTCCGACTCTCCTTCTCAAGCGGGCCAATTCTAGCGACCTGACTAGTAATTGCAAATTCAAAAAGGAATATGAAGTAGGTAATTTCTAATCTTAAGTATTGCTAGAGATTGAAGTGTAAGTTTCATACTATTTTACAGATTATATTATTTTCATGCCCATAAATTCTAATTAGTGCTCTAATTTGTGAGTAAACACTTCTCCATAAAGTATGTTCTTAGCTTTCAGTTCAGTGTCTCAGGTAACATTGTTAAAATACTAATTTGAAAGGAATTGGTTAAAGTTATTTCTAGAAAGTAATGACTGCAAGCTGACAAATATTTTTCTTACTTATTAATAATAGTATAATATACTTTTTCTCTGTGTATGAATCCCAAAAATACATATTAGAAAGAATGATTGAGAGCAAAAATATATATAGTGGAAAACAAATAGATAAGAATGCATATTGGACAGTCATGTCCCATTAGACCGGAGATCAAATTTTGAAGTTAACAAAAGTTTCTCCATATTCTTTTTATGTTGAACAAGTTATTTACCTCGTGTCATCGAAACAAAGCGTAAATGTGTAGCTGAATCTATTATTAATTAATATACATATATAAACGCATGGTACCTCAGAACATCAATTTATATTTCCTTCTTTGAACAAAATAAACGTTACGAAGCTTAATGTTGAATAAATACTTTAATCAATTATTTTTGATTAAAATGTTAACATTTTAATTAACAATATATCACATTAATGACAAATTAGGTTAAATTATTTTATTTAAATTTACACAATATTTCAATTTTTCTTTAATTAATTGTCCCTAGGCAAAGAGAGGAAACGTTTTTTGGACTTAATTGGAAATTTTAATTTTTATATTCTGCTCTGAGCCATTTTACACTAATTATATTTGTATATAAAATTTTGTATTCTGAGGGGAATTCTGTAATACATTTTCAGGCGAAGGAATATTAGAATCGGTATTACGAAACTAATCATGATATTTTCTTATTCCAAACATATAACTGCAGAACACCAAGGAAATTGGTTATTTATTGAAGTATGAGGATGGAAAAATGACCGGAATCGGAACCTCCCGCTTACTGGTCGAACACTGTATCACTGAGCTACCCATGTCGACCCTAGATCCGGTGAAAAATTCCTCCATCCATTAAATATAATGCGGCTCACCTACAACTTACGAATCACAGTTCTTCCATGGTCTAATTCTGAACTGAATGAAGAACGGAATTCATGAAAATTCATAAAAGTTTTTTTATGGAATTTTTCAATTTAGGAATATATAGAACTTTTAACAATCATCACGGCGGAGAGGCCATGGTTAAGTCGATGGATAATTGGAAGGGAGCCGCATTAGGTTTAAGTGATGGAGGAATTAACACCGGATCTGGAATCGACAGGGACGGTCCGGTGTTAGAGCGGCCGCCTGGTTATCGGGAGCTTCAGGGTTCTATTCGTGGTCCGTTGGGAGTTTCCCCATCCTCATACTTTAATTCAATTTAGCCATGGGCTTTAATGCATTGTGAAAGCATTTGTTATTTATTTGGTTACGTACACAGTTGTTCACAAAAAATGAAAAATTGGTGGTCTGAAAGAAATAAGTAGATACAGTTGAAACTCGGGGATTTCGTTCGTTTAAAAGAAATCTAACATCTGGAAGATACTTTGCATTGCGGGTGGCGTTAATTTAGGATGAAAGTGGAAAATTTGTGATGCTGTTTGTTTTAAACGAATGAAGTTGTTTCAAAATGGAAGAATCATATGAAACAATGCTGAAAAACCTCGTGTTCCAGCATGTTTGCAGATGGTCTCTCGTCTCGCTAGGCAAATGTCCCGTGACTGGAGTGACACTGTAATTTCACAGCTCTCAGCTCCGCTAAGTCGTCGCCCTGTTTAAACGCCGCATCCTCTCTTCTCCTCCGCCTCCTTCGCCCTGATATGCAAATGAATGCCGCTAAGCTCTTCGACACCTCGACACTAACTCCCTCCGACAGCAGTCGTCGTTAATGACCCCCCAAGTGCAACACACGAGCAACGACGAAACTTCATAATCCAGTGCCAAACCCCGACAATCAACTGCCCTCCCTTCCCCTGGAACATCCTCGTTAATATTGCTTAGGATTGCGAAGACAGCGCACTCTCGTCAACAAACCACACAGGCTCTTAGCGCACTTACTTGCCTATTCTCTTCTTAAACCTCGTAAACACCAAAGTTACAACTGACTGTTTACAAAGTTGCCTAAACTTTTTTCCCACTCATGTTCTTTCCATTCGTTATTACGGTACACGCCATATACTAGAATTTTTACAACAATAGAACAAACACACGCAGTTCTCTTATTAACAATTTTATTAATTACCAGCGTTGAAAGGAATCTGTACAAACACAGCACACGAGACTATTCTTCACACACGGAAATTGAAATCTCAGACATAAATCATTTAATATTATCTTTACAGAAGTTTTTTTTATTTTATCCTTTTCCAGGAACGACGTCTTTCTAAGTTATATTAGTAAGAATAGTTTTGCGAGTGGTATTGGGCGAGGCACAATTATTTCTTTCAGAAAATTAACTAATTAGGAATTCACAACACGGAAGCCATTTAAGAGCAGCTCTTGCGTGGATAGAATTAAATTTTATGGAGTTTAGAAGGTAATAACAGCTCATCATCTGCAGATGTCAGGCCGTTGTAATTGGGCAGATGGCAACTCTGCTTTTCCGTAATACATCCCATTCCCGAGCCTCGTTCATTACAGATATCCTACGAGCAGAAGTTTGCAAAGTACGGTATAGCGGGGGAAGTAAAAGGGAGGCTTTTGATCTCGAGGCTCAATTTTCTTGGCCAAATAAGGCGGTTACGAGCTAAACGTTGCTCTGCTTAGTGAATGCGCCTGGGGAACACGAAGCATCGTCTTACCAGAAGGAGCAATTTCCATTCAAATGTGACAAGTCAAGAAGCAGACTCCCCATACATCCCAATGAATCTCTACTCGCCTCATAGCTTGAATAAACAAACGTGCTCATCAGAACAACGGACAATATCATTAAATTATTGCCTTTGTTTAACTACTAGGCATTTTATCTTGCTTCAATCCTTAAGCGCCATTTGAAGCATAATATTTCGTAAATAAGATTCCTTATTAGTGCGCAAAATCATTTGATAACGCCTCCATTCAGACAATGAATGTAAAATCGTGTGTTGATACGCGAAATATATATAATAAAAAGAATGCATGTTTGAATGTATGTATTTACATCAATTTCTATACAAATTTAAACGCGCGGACAGAATGCAACAAATATTGTTACAAAAATTCTTCAAAACTCGAGAAACGGCATTGTAGTGGGTGAGAAACGCATAGCATAAATGAGGAAATAATTATAATTAAAAATGTGATAATTGTGTGTTAAATTACTGCGCGCCAAGGTACAATGACGGCACGCGATAGAGAGAGACGTTACTACGCGACAAACAAAGGAAATAGTTCCATTTTTCGTAATGAAATAAAGAAGAAATATTTTCATTGAATAAAAAGTATAATTTTACCCATCAATCCTCAATCGAATGATAATAAAAAACAATTCGAAATAATTTTCGATCCTTGCGGCAAATGTAAGTTAATTTTCGTGCCACATTAGTGACTCCAATATGGCGCTATTTCATTTACATTGTAAATGTAGCTGACAATTTCATCAATTTAATCTTTCGTAATGTCTGAAGACTGAGGGACAATTATATCCTGCAGTATTCAAGGAGTATATTTAAGATTTCTAATCGTAAAGAAATTAGGAGGTATGTTGGCATGTAATAAAATTACATCTACTGTTTAATTAATGTATTATCGGTCAAAAGTATGAACGGAACTAGGAACAGTTTGATTTAGGTTAAATAACTTCTTAACTAAAGATTAATATAGAATTAAATACTTTTTAGGATTTATATAAATCAGTACTTAGGCAACGCCGGGCACCCAAATAGGAAATTTATAAAATATCTTGTGATCAAACAAAAATATTTCTGAATCTCCATGAGTGCTATCGTGTTAAACGAAGTACGGTTGTTCAATGAAAATAAAGATAATATATACTGAAAAACATTTAAACTAATAAATGTCTATAAAACTTCGAAAATTTTCTAACAGAAAAACTAATAATTATGGAAATGTTGTTGCAATACAGTTCTTTATATTAATTAAATTAAAAATATTCTCAGAAAGTTTTAAACAAAAAAACATCAGGAGAAATATTACTAATATCATTGGAACAAATATCAAATATCATGTTTTACAATTTCAACCTCTTGTCCATTCCGGCCCTAGTGGTGGTGGTCGTGTCTTACCCCCTACAGTGTTAGTTTCCGGGTCGTAACGTACATGTGTACCAAACTTCGTCAGAAATTGTTCCACTTGTTAAAATTTGTATGCGGAATATACACGCCAGACAATTTTAGTTATTAGACCTAAAGTAATCTCAGAAGTGTTAAATTTCTGTTGTTAACTCAGTTTTAGTAATATATTTTTTCAAAGTTGGTAGCAGTGGCATACGTTGTGTAAACAGTGTCCACAGTAACCACGTTTGTAGCAGTTAAATTTGTACAAATTAAACACGGTTGTATTGACTATTAAGTTGTTTTCAACAAGCAACAAAAGGAATTAATTAAAAAATTAATGCCTATGTTTCGACTTGGTTATTTATACCCATAAAATATAGTATTACATTCTATGAATTTCATTTATAATAAAGTGATAAAGCTATCAAGGTTTTTTTGGCGTAGTTTCATAAAGTTTTGAGACTCAATTTTTATTACTTTTACTGATGTCCTGAAATACGTTATTTCTTTTTCTTCCTATGGTTTTTAAAAAAAGGTAAGAAAAGAAAAAGCTAAATATGAACGTTCGTATGAGCCGAGTAACCGTTCATCATGTAGAATAGTGTTACTCAGAACGAGAATTATAATTTAACCACATTAAACATACCTTATTAAACTGCTCAACGTATTAATTATTTCAGAAGATTTATTCAGCGAGTTAAATCATACTGCACGGGCGGTTTGCTGCATAAACTATAACGCATGGCTTGCTTAAAGCACAAATTAAACTAATTGGCAAAGTGAAGTTCAGCGTAAGTAAATGGGAACTGCTGGACGAACAGATTCAGTTAATTCAGCTCAAAGCTTAACGATTTGTTTCAGACCGATATTTACATACCGGAAATGTTTTTGAATGACAGGTAAAGGCTACGTTTTAGACATTTTGTAAGATCTATTAATCAGTTTTATTTTACTTAGAAATATGTAAACTGGTTTCTAAGGAACGTAGACGAATTTTGTTGTAGTACTGTTTTGGCCTTCAAAGGCGATTGAATAAGGAAAGGAAACTATAGTAACACTTTAGTTTATTGTTTATTCGTTGTTAATCTGATTATTTTTGAAGCACTATCACTTCACTACACTAAACTTACGAGATACTTCATATTTAGTCTATATTTTCTTTTCATTAGGTACATCACGCTATTCGAATTTTTTTCTTTAATGATCTATTAGTATTAGGACTGCATTGGTGCCTAAAAGTAAAATCTTAGTGAACGATGGATATTAATAAACATTTAGCTCATGTTGATTACGTAGATCTTTAATGAATAAGTGGCCATTTTAAAGAATAAATTTTATGTTCGCCACATTGAAAATCCACGCCTAAACACATCAAGGAAAATACGGTGCGTGGCTTAAATATAAACAATTTTTTATTAATGCCAAGTTACGGCCTCCATAATTTTCAGTATCGAACAGCGGCGAAGTCTGGTGCAATATGAGCCGCGAAGATGTTGCCATGGTTACGATGCATTGTTCAGACACATACAGAGCCTTCCTTGTACGTAATTCGAAACGTTTCTGAAAACCTTCCTTGTTGGTTGCCTGATTCTATACGGGATGACAACAGCGTCGTTAAAATATAGCAAAGCTAATTTGGAACCCGAGAACCTTTGGGAGAAAAATAATGGAGCATAATAAATGCGAAATGAAATATTTTAGCTTGATTAAAGACAATCGAGTTTTCTTAATACCAAGGTTGTGGTATGCGTAGGAAAAACGTTTTTTTGATAATATATCGTCCATGCCTGAATTTTATATATTAGGTTACAACAGAAATTTTTACCAAAACTAATAAATTATTTAAACGATAGCTCTAAACGACGAAGAATAAAGCCACTAATGCGATTAATAAACGACATTGAATCTTTTTCTGCATTTATACCTGAAATTAATTTGAAAAAAAATTGAAACTTAATATCTAATTAGAATTATACGATAAATATATTGTAGTATTAAAAATAGTTGTATAGATATTATATTTCAAAAATTGGCATAAAGAGTTTTAACACACTCACATTCAATTTTAGAGTTTTCTTTCGTAAATAAGCCTTTTAAATATCGGGTTGTCACTAAGTTCTTCAGAACGCTCGGTTTTCTTAAACTTCTGAGCATTGAATCACGTTATTCACCTCATAGCGTTAATTAACTGATTTATCATGCCAGAACTGTTTCCCTTTGCTTATTGGCGTATTTCTACACAATTGATATATGAGTTAATTCTTAGGTACCGAAAGATTCATCACAGTAAAATGTGTTTTACCTTCTAAACCAGACTGGATAAAACGTCACCAGGGTTTCACGAAATATTCAAAAAATGGTATATTATTTGTAGCAAGTCGTGGCTGTGGAGTGGAAAGACACGTTCCGCTTGGAATGTATCTCGGCAGCCGAATATCACTCACAGAACACGTGCACGGTTCCGGAGACGACGATAGCAATAAGACTCTTAGAAGGAGGCTTGCATAAAGACTCGAGGACGCGTCTACACAATCGGCTGACGGCTGAGCTCGTTAGGGGACGCGTAAAGCTCGGTAGACAGACAAGCAAGCAAGCTGTTGCTGCAGACACGTGTCCGGAATATGGCGGTCCTCTCCCTCTCGTGTGTACGTCCTTATTGGAGAACCAGTCCTGGGCCCTGAATAGCAAACAGTTGCCCGGCGCGGGGGGGGGGGGATTGTCTATTTTTTTATTTAAAAAACTATATATATCACTAATCCGCATGGTGTCCTAATTTCTCTGAGGGATATTGAGACCGAATGGAAGAGTAATAGCACGTGTAATCCATGGTATTAGAATCCCGCCCGGATGATCTATATTTGGGCCATTGTTAGTTTAACGAAAAAGTACAGAAATTTGCTGCTATTATATCAGAAGAAGTCAGAGTTGTTTCTAAGTCAACAGGAACTTTAACTCAAATTTATAATATGAAATTCAGTGAACTGTTGGTGAATGCTTGTATGGAGAACACGTGGCAAAATCAGACGATTATTGGGAAATTTCTGAAACAACTAGTAAATATATAAAAAAATAAGGGTCATGCTACAATGGCAAAATTGTATGGTCAGGAAAAAGAGAGAGACCTGAAATTGAGGGAGTGGTGTTGACACCGGCCCTTAGTTTCAGATAAGACCATTAATTCTGCCTCTCTTTCCTGTACGTGAAATGGACTGACAGTTCAAAACGTAAGAGTAGAATTTTATTAAGGAAGAAACGTGAAATTTGAGTTTCTTTCGTGTTGTTGGCTTGCTACCCTTGAGTGCATGGAATGCAGAATTTTGCCAGAAGTAGCACGTTTTATAGTGAGAGATTGTGTTTATTTGTTATTAGAATTAATTTCTAGAGCATTTAAAATTATATAACTTACAGATCCTTAACATTGCTAGACTAACTAACAATTGTTTCTTCAGTAATTTTCATCAATTAATTATTCTGAGAAGTAAGTAATATTGTATTTACAATAAGACCATAAATTAAGAATGTTTAATGCTGTCTCAACTATCGCACATCACATTTTAAGTCTCTCTGTCCATGGAGACCGCAGTAGTGGGCTCATAATCTAACCTTGAGGTTTCATTCACAACCTTTTGCAGACTGTTTTTATAAACATGAACACAACAATATTATACACATCTCAAACACAGCTATGCTCTTACGGTTTCTTTCTGGGACAAAATATGTCCTCCCATTGTTATTAGTACATGTCGGTTTATTCATGTAAAATAATTGCTTGACTGTTTTCCCTAAATTTTCCCATTTTCCTTGAGCCCATTTAAAAGCAGTGAGGGAGATAGGGTTGCGGGGGTTGGGACTGGAGGTGGTATCTTGCTTCCACACCGCTGCTTCCCCCGATATGCCTCAGCGTCCAATATTGACTACGCGGCGCCGACGCCTGCCTCTTTTAACTTGACGTCTAAAAGCAACGCTCCACGCTGACAGGCGACTCGATCCGATTTCCCTCGGCGTTTTCTACCAGTACACGTTATCATCCACACACCGAAATAAATCCCGTTTCACGTAAATGGGGATTTTTTCTACCGTAAACACCGGAACGTATCGTGACGAAAGAAGATATTCCTTACACATTTTAACTTAAAAAACAAGTATCCTAGGTTTATAATAATGGATGATGATCCTTTAAATTTTTAATTGCTCCGTAGAAGTAATTGAACCTGTAACTATAGTTATTTTGTACAATGAGTATAATTTAGAGGATTTACAGAACTGACTTAATAAATAACACGTAGATTTTGGGAGTTGGTTTTATTAAAATCTTAGATGATTGAGAAGTTTTTATGGAGAAATAAACATATAAATACATCACGTATTCTTATTCTGCACCAAGATTAATATATTTACTATTTAAGAGAATCGTCTCACTTCCTTTTGGATTGGTAAGTCTAAAGTAGAAGATATATTTCGTGCGAAACTTCTAATGTCGCAACATTTATTTAATGAACCATAAACGACCAGCAAACAAAGCCAAAGCTTGTGATAAATAAAATTGGTTATTTTACTTTTACAAATTAAAATTTATTTTTAATTTTCCTAATTAAAATTAATTATATCAAATTTTATAATAAATTACACACGAAATTATTTAATGTCAGAACAAATTTATAAAAGCAAATTCTTAAATAGCATTTATAATCCTTAGTTGTGTTTGCATTAAAGGGTATTATGAGTTCACACACGACGCACATCATAGTTATAGTTATTAAATAAAATTTACAATTGAAAACCAATTTCGACTGCTCAGGAAGATCTATTTTGGATTGAGGTTCTGTTGTCATTAATTGAAACAATTAACAATTTTCGGTACTTGGACGAAGTGACATTTCTGGTCTTGTTTACAGTTGATTCCTGGAATTTTAACTGATGTCGAAATCGTGAGGAGTGTCCTGCAGGCTGCATCCTTCCTTCAATTGCTGGAAAACAGGTAGAGGACTTAAAAAAATATTCATCTTGATTTGTCTCAACGAATTTAGATTTTAAACCTATAATCATTCAATGTATGTTACTCGCTTGTATTTTTTAATTCACTGGTAACTTGTAACTAACTCCCCATCTCTCACTGAGTGTAAATAACTCACTTCCGTAACTAGATACCGACTGATAGATGACAATATTCTTCCATATATGTAAGGACTTTTAAACCCTCACCTCTTTCTTACAATTCTAAAAAATTGTCAGGAATGTATTCCTGCGTTGGCCACTCAGTAAAATGTTATCTTTTAGAAATAGTTGAAAACAGATTTGAAGTAGTTTCACCAGCATGAATACTTTTATTTTTGTCTGTGCCAACCATTGAGATGTGAGTGCAACCATCTTTCTTTCACAGTAATATGTACTTTACTACGACGGTAGAAAATTTTGTTAACAAAATCCAGTGATTATATTTTTAAAATGTTCGCTAGAAACTTCAGAAGAGTCCAATCAGAAAAATCTGGGCTCAGTTCATAAAAATACCACCAAATGAAAGGAAATGATCGCAATAACTCACATTGTTTAGAATAAATTGGTTAGGACTAAATGATAAGTTCTTCAGTTTCAGATTATGCAGTTTGAATTTATCTGTGTGAAATTTTTAGATTAGAAATTTCGTTGTTTCAATCAACATGTATTTCCGTTTACGAAGCGAGTGCGTGTTTCAGACCTACTTTTGTATATGAAGCTGTGTGCTGATGACTGTTGTTGCTGTACACGATTAGTCGTTGTTTCTACGTCGGGGGGTCCCAGCTCGGAGCTACGTTAATGTTTAAAGAAGACGGAGGTAGCGTTTTCACTCCCCCAGGACGGTGAGACGTAAGGTGGGCGAGCAGGACAAGGGGTCGTAAAGGGTGACAGGAAATAGGGGTTTGGGATCTTTACAACACCTCAGGGACGCATGTTTAGGGAAAACAACGGAATCTCTCGGAAGGTAGGCGGACAAACACACGAAATACGTACGTAAACCTCTTACAACATTACCTGAGGTGGCAAAAGTAAGACTGGAATCCCAAAATGAACTCGTTACTCACGGAACATTGAAGTGGTTTTACTTTCACAACTGAGGATTGTCAAATTTCAGTTTATAATTCCATTTTCAATAGTTAAAACACATTAATCTTCCATTTTATGAATAATGAGAAATATGATGACTCGTACGACATAAAAATATAGCATAACGTTGAAAAAATAAGTTCAGGAGTGAAAATGAGATACGTAGGTTTGTTATAAATAATTATTATGAATTATTTGTTGAAATTATGTTGGAAATCGTGCATTAGGCAGCTAGGAACAATAAATATCCAGCCCAATGCCGTCAGAGATATTAGGCAAAGTAATATTCAGTCTCCAATTTATTAAACTTGTCTGAAACAAAATTTACTAGGACGATTGAATTTAATTATTGTTAAATCTTGTGGACTGGCTTTTTCACGAAACTCTTGGATCTAAAAAATATGAGACAATATAAATAAAAATTAGTTAATAAGCTAATAGGGATATTTTTTGAAAACATAGAATTAGAATTATTAATTTTTCTAATTGTTTTCCAAACAAAAAGCAAAAGTTTGAGTTCAGAAAAACAACGGAAAATTATTTAATTAATCAGGTAGAAGTCCCTTTCAAGAAAGATATATCAATATATAACAACGATATCGACTCAAAGTTCTACGAACACACAAAAAAGAAAGGACTATTATTTTGAAAAATCGGACAATAATCTACCCTAGAAAAAACAAAGAAATTAAAAATCTTATAAAAATCATTGCATGTTTGTTTGTAATTGACATTTTTGTTTAACAGACCACTGATATCGTTTTTTCGCTAAAATAGTGTTTGAAACGTGTTCAATCTTTAGGAAATTGTTTTTTAATTATTTTTAACACGCTCTTAGCTTCGATTAAATGACTTAAGGTGAATGGACAAGTACTGACAGTATATAATCTATTAATTTAAATTTTATATTCTATATTGTCTGTAATTGGCCATTAATTCACCATAAAGCTTTTAATAGACAAATTATACCATATTATGACATTATAAGACATCATCACTTTCATATGCTAGTATATTTATGATTTGAATTTGTAAACACTTGCTTAAATTAATTTTTTTGGTTTCTGATTTTATACTTTTAGTGAGAAACGAAATTTATTATATACCAAAAGCCAAACCGTTTGTAAACTTTTACCAACTTTACGTCAGCAGACTTTTATATTTAGTTAGTTACATGTATCAGTTATTCCATCACAATTTTTTTGAGAGAACTAATATATTTTTCAGTGAATATAATTTATTAAGTATATCAACCTTATGAATAATAGAAAAAACAATTACCAGACTACAAAGTACTCTCTCTAACAAAATGTATGATCCCTATCAGTTTTAGTACGTTGGATAATATTTTATTTACTTGTAACCGTTCTCGTAGTTTCGCTACCTCTGTAAATATCAAATAGAGCAGAGAGAGTAAAGTGAATAATTGAAGTAGTGTTTGTCAGAACAACGCTGTGCTGACTATGAAATAAATTTTCATGGTGCCGTGTGTTTGTGTTCGTAGACGATGTACATGGCGACATAAAAAAAACAACGTTGTCACTCGTTTTTTATATAATTATTATTTGAAAAAAACTTTATGGAAATGTATTCGATGAATAACAACACAAGTGCATTAAGAGATAAAAAAACCCAGAGAGAATATAAAATTCATGGCAGGGCGGACGTATGTATGATTGTTTTCGTGCGGAATCCAGCCAGGTTTGGATCTGCCAATGGAATTATTTATGGATAACAAAAAAAATAATTGCAAATATATCTTATGTACTGGATATATTTGAAGGAAACAATTGGATGCGAAATGAATCATTCGATTTCTATACGAATACCGAAAATTATTTTCGATGAAATAAAATTTAACCAGGAAATTTAAATGAATTTCCTTTTGGATGTGATGATCATTAATACTTCGTTACACAGCGTTTATACTACAATTGTAGATCTCATCGGGTGATCAAAACTCGTCCAATATTGGTCATCACATTATTAAGAATTTACTGTTCAACAGACACCTCATATAAATTATATTTAATATACTTTAAAGTTATATTACTATTATTACGTGCTGCTAGAGATGTTTAATGTCACTTTCGTCAACGTGTTTGTATTAAAAACTAAAAATCTTGTTCATTTTACTCCTAAACAGACAACTGTTTTCATGATAATTTTAAATCCGAATCCTTGAGCAGTGTTCGTTTGTAAAGCTAACAGAGCAGACGTGAAGCTAAGAGTGAAAATTTATAGGTTTTTGGTCTTTAATTTGTACTGTATGATTTTTAATTAAAGGTTTATAATGGTCGCGCAAACAACTTGGTCATTGGTGACCCATAAATAAATTACAACTAGTGCTTATTTACATAAATATGCTGCGATTCACATTGATTCCAATAATACATACAATTGAACAGTTTGAAAGAATTATTATACATTTAAAATGTGAGTTTCTTACATTTACATTTTACAATTCGCATTTGTTAATCCTTTATCATAATAATTGTACAATTCATTATATTAACTTGTTTGAAGCTGCGACTGTTGCAGATTCCACTGTACTGTGGTCATAGTCTGTTTATATTAGGAGGAGGCGTCTGCTTCTGAATATGAATCACTCTCTTGTTTCTTGGCTAAATTTATGACACTTTTTATTCTCCTTTTTGCCGTTTTATCATTTAAGTGTGAGTAAAAAGATTCAAATATATTTATGAATGATGTAAGGGATATTTTGTAATCTCTAATAATGGTCCTTTGGTTCTTTGAGTCCATAGCATTTAGTATAAGATTCGTTAACTGTTCCAAAGGGATAGGTGGAGCACTGTTTTCTTCTTCATATAATATTTTTAGCGGACCTAATGATTGACTAAGCGCCTTATATTTATGATCTTGAATGGTTTGTTTGGTTTTCTTGGGTGGATTAGTGCTTGTATTCCGTTCAGGATTACTTACGTCTTTCTTATCAGCTTGGCTCGTCGAGCTCGTATATGCAGTTCTTTTTTTGTATGTTAGTTGTGAATTATCCAAGTCCGTTTCTTGAGGGTTAATTATTTGAATTGCGTCACCGGGTTCTTACACTGAATTCGGTCATAATTTTCATTTGCAGTCAGATTATTCTTCAGTATTGCATCTCTATTAGGACAATTTATATCGATATGTCCGGGACTTTTACAATGATAGCAGTTTCTTCGCTGCTATATACATCCTGTAGCTAGTGTCTTCATATTGCACCATTATCGAATCCGGAAGGGAATTTATCTTATCCGGGTTAATGAAGAATTGTCTTCTGAAACTTTTAATGTGATAAAATCTTCGGTCGCCAGTACTTATTTTAATATCCGATACTTTAGAGTCTGGAATTACACGAGTATTTAGCTCTTCTAGTTCTAGCACAATAATCCTGTTTGGGATAACTGGGCATACATTTGACAAGATTACACGGCAGTATTTTTGCATTAAAGGTCCTATATTGACCAACTCACCCTTTATTGTTATTGATTTATGAATTTTTATTAGGTTTTCGACGTCTTCCTTAGATGTTAGACATGCTCATATTCTCGAATTAGCTATTTTAGAGATGTACTTAATTCTGATGGGGTCAATAATATTAGCTAAACCTATTAGGGACTCATCTGTATTTAAACTTGCAACAGCGTCCTGAATTATGGCATGAATTTTTAAGTATGTTGTTCAGATGAATGTGGCCATAATGGGCTGAAAGCCCAAAATAAATGGTTGACTGACAATTGAGAATTTTTTGTCTCATTGAGGACCTATAGTGAGACTATATATAATAAAATGGTCCAAATAGGCGTATTCTTGACAGTTGTTGATTTTGATAATATATTGCTTATATCTCAATAAATTTTTCTAAGTCAGATGAAATTTGGTGTTGTATAAAATATAAATACATTACGCATACATTTTATAATAATTTATTATAAAGTAATAATAAATATTATCATTATTTTGAGTTCAATTTTAGTGATTTGTTGCTACTATATTTTTTGTAAAATATTATTGTCTGAAGTTGCTATATTTAATCTTCAAAATGACATATAAATGTTATTCTATATATATTTTTATATTGTCAAATAGTAATTCCGTTCAGTTCTAATAATTTGATTCTATGAAGTATTGTAATTTTATATCAATTATAATTATAATGTTATGAGAATGGTATATCGATTTTTGATCCATATATTCCCTTATCATAACGACAAATGACGTGTAACTCAAAACTGAAGCGTCACAAGTGCACTTATGAATAATATTTTACTATTGAAGGTATTATTTTGAATATTACGGAAGAGTACAGTTGAAATCAATATGCGCCATATATCTGTAAATTAAATATATCTGTAAATAATAACTTATAATTGTAAGGTGCGCTGAAATATTAACAAGCCATTAAATTAGTTGTTTTTCTTGTTTGATCGTTTTATATATATATATGAATATAGATGAATATTAAAAATATTCCGAAAACACCTGTGATTGAACGACGAAATACATAATTAACAAGAAATTAATTTTGAAGGTTTCTCAGATCTTATAATCGAACATTTGATTATCGTCAATAAGACAGAGGAAACAGTATTTAGTCTTGTATAATTAAGTGTTAGGCATGAGCCAGGTGTTCGCTAAAAGGCGCTACCTGTTTGCAGTGAATCGTGGCTCTGCACAATGGTGGATGGTATCGGGCTGTAACGAACTCTTTTGTGCTGCTACTTCTGTTCCCTCGTGTCTTGGACGCCGACAAACAACGACGTCGACGTGTTCGCTCTCTACCTGCCCGCCTTTGTCGTCAGTAATAATGAAGTGCGCCAGTCACTAGTCAAAGCGCCCCGCCGAAAAAGAAGAATGGATTGATTTCGATCAAACAGGCCAGCTCATTTGCTCTGACCTGGTTGAAAGCCAATCATCAATAATACAATACTGCCTGACAGGTAAATACATACATATAAGCCAAGCTGTTACCAAAAATAACTATTACACGAACTGAACAGCGCATTCAAGCTCGCACACGTAAATCTTGCACCTGAAGGCTTTTGATTATCCTGAAATAAGCGAAGGTACAATACAACAGAAAACAGAGTAAAAGACTTCACATCAAAGACGATTGATGGATATGTGAACGTAGCTCAGCTAATATCTATAACAGGTTTTAAAAATCGTCAGGGCTATAGAAGACCGAAACACTGGTGAATCATAAAGATAAAATAAAATTAATGAGATTGCAATTAACTGTAATAAAAAGTTTGAATGTACAGATATTTGGCTAATGATTACTTACAGTTATAACTTGGCCACGAAATGTTATCTACAATGAGACATACTAAAGATAAGTTTGGAAAGATTGACTCTTATGACAGGCTTGGTGGAACGAATGATCCGACTCAAACGGTAACAGAGAGAAAACTACCATTTTTTAAAAAGAATTTTCTGAATTTGAATCCACACCATAATTAGCGACCAATAGTCTTGAGAATTGATGAGGTGGGACAGGTGCACTAATACAATGAAGGCGAATGAAATGCAGAGAAGTATTGAGAAAACTTACTTCCTTTAATACAGGTCAAGAAGTTGACTGAATTGATATGAATAGTAAATAAAAATAAATATAAGGGACAGTCAGAAAAAGTTTTGCTAATTAGAAATATAATTAATTCGAAAAATTATCACTACGTATCGTCTCAAGTTTGGAATTTAAAATCATTTAATCATTTAATATTCAACATTTTCAAGAAATTTTATATTGTAACATTAATCAATAGTTGAGGACTAATCTTATTTTTTCTATTTTCATCTGAAGTACCATATTAAAGGCGAAGCGTAGTCTTAATGTAATTGTATTTAGAACATTTTTAATTAAAAAAATCTTCGGAATGTATTTCCAAAATATTTTTTTAATTATTGTGTTGCTATATATTTCAATATTATACGTTTCAATTAGAATCTGAAAAACTGCCAGACCATAATGATTCATTGCTGAAATATGCTGATATATTAGTATATTTATTTTAGTTTAATTAAACCCTATTTTCTTGGATTATATAAGAAATTTTTGGTAACGTTGTCGGATTTGTGAAACATTTTCAAAGTTAAACCGAGACCCATGCATTTCGTTTTACTAACATCTTGTATCACACGGTTGCCTATACCGTCACAATAATATGAAAATATTTTTAATTGGAATTTATGTACGTTAAAATTATTTATTTGTATTCGTTGCCTAAATGAGAGTCTCTGGAAATCTTCTGGCAATCAGGAGTGTTTATTAATCGATTAGGTCTGAACTTCATCGCCGCTACTTGTCGTATAAACATTATTTATTTTATTGTACGTTTTTAAATCTAGCTGCATTGTGTATTGCAATCTTGTATTAGATGGATAAATTCTTCTTGCAGTCCGTGTGAATCATCAATCCCATTTTTCCCCCTAGGACCCATATTTTCCTCTCATTAGACCTATTATGGACTACACGCGTTCTCTGTCTGGAAGAACGCTCCCTACAGGTTTTAGGAAGGAACTGCCTCGGGAGAGCCTTCCGTCTCCAAACTGTATTCTCTAATCCAGACGCCAGGGAAATTTCCAGTGTGTGGGCTTTATATGGCTCGTTTTTCCACCACAACTCATAAGAAATCGTCCATTACCCTAGGATCCTCTTCTCCATTTCTTGCGAACAGTGTAGGGGTTGTATAATGCATAAAAACAATTTATTTATGTTAATAAAATGGTAGCTCAGCAATCAAGTAAAACAGGATTCAACTTCTCAAAATAGTTTGTTTATTACACGTTGTAATATCCTATGCCACGATTATTAATTTATTATAAGACTATCGAAGAGATCTTTTTTGTAAATTTATATTACCAACCTGATAAATGCATTCAGATAATATAAATTATTTCTAAAAAAAATTGGTTTGAGTCGCAACTCCCATTTAAATTTAGATGACAATATCATCTTGTTACAAAATTCCTCGTAGACTGTTTTCCCAAACTTAGTTCAGCATCATACAAATAAGGTTTTTGGTATTTTTTATTGTTTTATGTTAAAACGTAATTTTAATTATAAAAATTGAACGAAGAGTTTTCACTGATGGACAACAATGCTTATTGAATTTAAATGATTAATAATCTGTCCCGCATTACCACGGAAGTGTCCGTCTTGCTCCGATGCCATATCTGCCGAAGCGTCGGTGCATTGCGACGTTGCAACGCCGTGTAGCCTTTCTCGTGTCTGTGTAATAATTCAGCGAGGCACTCAGCCCTGACGAATGGTCGCACCCCACGGCCTTGTCAAGGAGGAGGGACAATGCAGCGCCGGAAACACGCGGCAACACTGACGGCACACACTTGGCAACGTGGCCAAACATACAACGTCATGTGCGACACTTCATCTCGAAACCCTCATCTTTAAGTTAATATACGAACGGAAAATTAATTGATGTTGATAATCTTAAAAAGAACTATTTTGAACGGTTCATATTTCTGATGTCTTGAAACCAACAAGCAAAACTTTTAAATTTTTCTTTAGCAGCATTTAAATGCAAAATGACTAATTCTGTATAAATTCTGATAGATATAGTCGCAATGTAGTTCCAAACCGTCCAGATATATGAAAAAAAATTATTTCTGTTTTTTATTTCTCTAATTAAAGTTGGCCTGAAATTTAAAGTCGTATAATTAATTAGTATTTTAATCAGACGTTAATTTATCATAATTCTGAATGCGTTGTTAACAACCATACTGGTCTTTGCATATCGTCCGGCAATTCCACTATATTTACGCTGTTGTGGTCTTATTTATTCATGGGGAACACAATTGTGTGTTTAATAGGAAGCAACTTACAATGTGAATTTTAATCTTGAATTAAATTTTTAATGAATATCAGAATTATTCTGCTATATTAATAATTTTAAGTTTTTATTGTATATTTTAATGATAGGTTTAATCTAAAAAAAATTAAAATTTTTATGTAGGATATTATCATGGCTTTTAACGAAAGCTCCTTGGCTTAAAAGAAATAGTTATTGAAAAATTTGTAAGAATTTTATTTTCGACTATTATTATGATGAGGTATTGAATTATATATATATATATCTTCAAATACGATAATGAGGTCACATTAGTAATCCGAACAGTGAGAATTAGTATTATAAAGGAAACTACGCACAATTTAAAACAGTTTAAACGTTTTGTAAATGAGATTCGAAACGCAAGAATGAAGTATCCTCGTAATGAACCATCTTTTGAAATATGATGGGTTTCGCACCAGCATGAACTTGGAGGGTAATGTAGCTTATTGAAAGGGGAGAAGTCAACCTTGCCCACACCTTGTAGAGGGTGAAGCCCCTTGCAGAAAAGCTCTTCGCTGAACGGGGAGAGAGGGTGAATATTCCCATAAAAGCCCATTTGTCACCGTTGTAGCATATGTGCTTCGAAATGTGATTTCCTCGTCGCACACTCCAGCTGATTAACTGTTATGATTTTCCCCTCTTCAGTACGCAGGAAAGGGGAGAAAACTGTGCGCATTATCTGGCACTTCATATTTTATGGACTGCACTGTTTATAAATTACGATGTGACAGAAATGTTTTGCGCTGCACTTAAGTGTCAAACAGACAACAAATCTCCCTTTGCACACGCCAGCACATTTTTCTCAAAATGTATACGTTGTATCAATAAAATTAAACAGACACAATCTTCATTATTTCTTCCCGAAGGTGTATAGTGCTTTTCAAATTACTTTTTGGAAGGGTATAAATATTTCCATGGCTAACTAGTAACGAAAAAAAATAATAAAAATGTAGGATACTATTTATAGTGTATCATTTTCACAGTGTGAGAAATAAAATTAATATATTCGATAGATAGATCTTTCAAGAATTTTCCGCCAGGCTCATACCGTCCTTGTGGACTGCATATATCAGATAATTGTAGGAAATTCCCAAATAATATTTTGCCACTGGCTTTGAACCATATACGTAGGAGAACTAAAAAGTATCAGGTACAGTAAGAATTGAATATCAAATTTCATTTTACGATACTAATAAAGAAATAAGTCATTATTTTAAAATTAAAACCCATGCATTCTCATAGTGTATTTTAAAATTCACTTATCATTGAAAATCAAACTTTTGACTACACCCGCAGACTCGCACGTTATTTTTTTTTTAAAAAAAAGAATAAGCCATGACTCCCCCTGCCGCAACAAATCTCTCAATTTTCATCTCCATGTTGGAATTCCCTTTTCAGAGAGCGTAAAAGGATTTGTTGATGTGAGGGGAACGGGGAGACGGACTCTGAGATGTTTATTTAGATTTATATAAATATACGACTTGTCACCAGCGGAGGAGAGTTTGCCACCCACGCTTTATGGAGAGGGATGAATGTGCGTGTGAATGTGAGGGTGCGTAATTGAATCTTGATTAATGGAAGCGCCAGGAAGGGCGCGAATGAAGGAAAGCTGGCTGTGGTGGTGGTACTGCAATCAGCATTGTCATCCACCCTCTACGAGGGATGTGGGCTGGATTTAGTACCGCGGCCAGATTAAGGGTGCTTTGTTCTTGGACACCGCGAGGGAACTCAATTACCCGCACCACCCGAGAGAAAAGGAGCCCTCCTATAGACTTTCCTCAGACAGTCGTCTGGTGAGACTCCATAACTTCCGAGAAATAACAAGTGAACCTTCTGATATTACTTTCTATGACTTTGTCATTATTTATGATACCAGAGATTGCACTCATCGAGTTCATCTATCAGCTGTCCAACGTGCTTCACATAGAATCAACATCACAAAATTCTATCCGAGGGAGGTTGCTTAGATCAAATTCCAAAGAAGGAATATTGTAGGTTCGAACCCTAGACAAAACGTGCTGTTACGCATGTAAAAATTTTAATATTAAATGATCAGAAACAGCCACCTTATTTGCTCCGGAGAGACCTATGGTCTTCGGTTCCCGTTGGCGATTCACTTCTAAATTTTTAGGATATATTATTCTGTGCGTCCCTTCATAGGTTAGTATGTCTCACTGTCCTCACGTCTTTTGGGTGGAAAAACCTCTTCCGCCCTGTGACTCCTCCAAGGGTGGACGTCTCAGCTGATAATACGTGTCTTTTGCCCTCAGCAAACTCGGCTGTCTAGATAATAGCCAACTTTTATAAACCGCAAAAGTAAACGCGTGTCAAAACTCCCCAGCTCTACGACCAATCATCCTTGTTCTGTAAAAATGTCTGTGAAAACGTTGACGAACAGACTTTGATGAATTAACAATATAGTTTTATATTGAATGACGAAGTACCTATATATACTAAAATTTTAAAGTTAATGTGATTTTAATTATAGTGACATAGGAAGGATGATTAAGACAAGTTAGTTGAAAGATTTCAACGGATTATTTAATAAAAATTAAAAACTTGGAGACTGTTTCTGGTTATTTCTTCACGTCAATAGAAATGAAAATGTAGTTCTGATTTATTTATAATTTTAACACTAAAAACAACGGAGGTCATTTTGTGTTACACAGATTTAAAAACGATTAAATATATGTAACATTCTATAAAATAAGAAACATGAATATATTTTCATTTCTACCGAATTGATGGTATCTCTCTTCTCCTTGTGTTTTAAATTATCTTAATCTTGTATATGATATGTACGACTTAAAATAATTTGCGAATCTATCTACATAATAAAAAAGGATGTATATATTGGACACACAGCAACAAAAATTAGTACACATCTTCTTCAAAACACGAGAAACGGTACTGTGGTGGGGTGAGAAACCCTTAAGATTGAAAGAATTATAATTAAAAAATATGATAGTTAAGTGTTAAATTACTGGGCGCAAAGAGACCATGACGTCATGCGCGCGCGAGAGAGACGTTACTTCGCGACGAAGGAAATAGTTCCTTTATCCGTAATGAAATAAAGCAGAAATATTTCCATTGAATGTAAAGTATAATTTTATCCAGCAATACTCCACCGAATGATAATAAAAAACAATACAAAATACTTTACGATCCTTGCGGATAATGTAAGTTAATTTTTGTGTCACATCAGTGACTCCAATATGGCGGCCATTTGATTACATTGTGAATGTAGCTAAAAATTTCATGATTTCTTTCGTAATGTCTCAAGACCGAGGGACAATATCCTGCAATTAATAAAATTATCATTCTCTCTCCATACTTAGGTTAAATCATTTCTTGTCTAAATGTATAATTAAATACTTTTTCGGATTTATATCAATAAGTACACGGACAACGTCGGGCACCCAGCTAGTATAACGATAAATATCAATATTTTAAGTATAAATTGAAGTATTTATTTTTGCTATACTTCGGCGAATTCTGTTTCTTCGAAACTATAGAATATGTAATTATTGGGAATACTGCCGTGTGTAACACATGCGTTTAGAGATAATATTTAAAAAAATAATTTTGCAGTCCGTGATGTGTAATGTATATCGAAATTGAATAAAATGAAATGATATCGTGTTTTATTTACCGGGAATTGAGTTTTTTTTTAAAAAAAGAGCAACGAATATAAGCCCATATTTTCGCTGTTTATTTGTCGTTGTTTTAATGGTCATTACATATATTTTTTTTTTGTGCATCGAGGCTTACGAACAACTGTAGCGAAAATGAGTGTTTTTATATTCTTTTGTCCTTGGTTATTATTTTCTGTCCACACACTCACGTCCGCAAGCCTCGAATATTCCTCCCACACCTGCAGTATTAATTAATCCCTTTCCAAGCGTAGGGTTTCCTACCGGCGAACAGATTGTATTTAATAAGATCGAGGTAACGTTACACGTTATTATAGAAACTGCAAGAGTGCACGGGCATAGAAGCTTAGTTGCTCCACCCCATCCCTTGATATTTGATACGGAGCAAAAGCAAATTCTGTTTTCTTGGAACCTACTGCCCAATTTTATTATTATTATCGTGGCTCAGCTAGGCTCGTCCATTTCGGTCCTAAATTAGGGAACAAGAGAATCCTCTTCAGCTAACAGCGCTCGCGCTCTTTCCTCCAGCGCCGTAGGACAAGCCGGACAAAAAAATATCTCACACAGTCGCAAACTGGAATTTACTTTCCACGAAAACAGAAAGTGGTAGGAGAATTAAAAAAATATAAACAAATATAATGAAAAATACTGATTCCGAGTAAGAGAAACAATGAATATTTATAATGCATTTAAGGCGAAAAATCACGTTATATTCCACAACGAAAATAAACATAGTAATATAATTGTATATTTTTGAGATTTTTAAATGTGTTGAATTGGCGAATTTATGGATACTTATTCCTCGGAAATAAATATCGGAAGGTAATTTATTCGTTATGTGATTGTTGTAGTACAGAAATTTTTTAAAAATAAGCGATTTGATATGTTAATTTCTTTTTAATTATGTTCATGATTAATGACGAAGGAACATGTATTAAATTACCTGTTATGATATATAAGATATGTTTAAAATAGTATTGAAAATAGTGAAGTATTTGAAAAATATTCTTTGCCCTGATAAGAAGTCCTTGGGTTTTCTCCCGGCTGAAAGAAAGCTTAAGTCACTACGTTCCTATGGCGGGTTCTGTTATTGTTCTGAAGTGAAGTTGAGAAAGATGACAGAGTCCGCCATCGCAACGTCGTGGCTTCTTAAGCATTCGTTGATCCAGCACATACACCGGGGAAAACCTTCGATAATTGATATTCTTCGCCCTCATTATTAATTGAAATATTGTTTTATTACAGAGGTTATTTTTTTCCCACAAATTATAATTATAATTCCTTTTTAAAAATCTTTCACATTTCAGTAACTGTTAATTCATAGAAGTAAACATTTAATCATAATAGGGTACTCAACTGATGAAGCTGTAAAATTACATATATAATAAAATAAGTAGTAATCTTGTAAATAAAAATGAGTGTATGTGTGTATGTATGTATGCATGTATGTTTATTTGTTCCGCATACAAATCTACACTCGTGGAGAAAATTTAACCAAATTTCGTACACGTGTTATTTGCGACCAGGAATCAAACACTGTCGGGTTGAGACACGTCTACAATCCCCAAGAGCGGGGGTGGAAAATTTCATAATGCGAAAACGGCCGATATTAGAGCCCGATAAATATTTTTTCGCGTCAAAGAGATTCATAGTCTTTGAAACGATGTAATGTGGGTATAATTTTAACCTTTAACCGCATGGGAAAGTAGCTCTCTTAGGGGTGTGAGTGGAGATGCTTTATACAGGAAAATAACGCGAATACAAGCGATATTGGAGTCAAATCAGAGGTTATGGATGTCAGTGAGTTTAATTATGACATTCAACTTGGCATTTAACCCCCAGGGGCAGGGGTGGGCGGGGTGGAAATTCAGGAACTTGCAAACACGACAGATATATGCGTTGAATAAAAATTTTTCAGGTTTAATTATATTGATTGTATTGCTACCGATGTTGTTTGTGTATAATTTGAACTCCTTTCGGAATGGCAGAGGCACACCCGTAAGGGTTTGGGGTGGAGTGGCATTACTTCAAAATAACGCAAACACATTCGAATTTTGACTCGAATCCGGTGTTATATTTATCACTGTGTTTAATCATGACATACAGTTTAACTCCCCCAAAATCTTAAGCAGTCGATATTTGCATCGAATAAATATTATTCTGGTTCACTGAGATTTATAAAATTTCTCTAGATGTTCCATATATTTAATATTAACCTCTTTCGGGATTTGGAGTGGAGTACCCTTAAGGGTGGGGATGTAGTGGATTTCTATAGAAATAACGCAAACACAATCGAGATTGGACACGAATCCAGGGTTACAGTCAATAAATATTTTCCAGGGGTAATTAGATTTATAGTATTTTTACCTATGTTATGTGTGTAAAATTTCAACCCCTCTTGCGGCCTGACGGTTGAGCATGGTTGGTTGGTGAGCGGGTAGGGGACTCATACGAAAATAACGTAAAAACAACCATGATTCGAATCAAATGG
Source organism: Zhengitettix transpicula (assembly GCA_037074705.1). Taxonomy (NCBI): domain Eukaryota; kingdom Metazoa; phylum Arthropoda; class Insecta; order Orthoptera; family Tetrigidae; genus Zhengitettix; species Zhengitettix transpicula. The sequence goes on from CM073594.1 coordinate 50,616,218, forward strand.
AAGGTAAAAGATATCGCTGAGTTTATTTATGACAATCTGTACTACAGCAATGATTTTACCCTTGTTACGGACACAGTCACTGTGATTTCTTGGATCTTCCGAGGGCGCTGGACTTTTTGGAGGATCTGGAGGAGCTTTAGACTATCAGATCTGCCAAATTCCTGCGAAGGACAGCCTTATCAGCTATACTACACCTACACTCTGGTCCGGCCCGGGAAACAGTCATCCTCCGAGAGAGAAACTTTGCCGCCAAGGACGGACCAGTCGACCCGGGATCCAAAAACAATTTATAAATATCTTTACTCACTGTTAACAGCTCTCCGTTTCAAATTCCATTATTTTACAATGCAGAAAGAGGTATATAAATATTTTAAAATGATGAATAGTAGGATATTCAAAATTATGTGACCCGCAAGAGGAAAAGATCAAAATCTCATCAGGATAAAAACTTAATTAAACAGATAAGTTGAAATACTGAAGATGATACAGATTTTCGTAAAAGCAGAGATAAAACCAAATTAATGAATAAGAAAGATAGCCAATACAGACAAAAAAGGGTTATATAAAATTAATTATATATAATATAATATATTAATTAATAATATAGAATTAAAAGGACTGCAATACTGATATGAATTAGTGACGACAGGCAGAAATAAAATACCCAACTGAAAAGCTAATTAAAGGTAATTATTTAATAATTTTGTTGTATGGAAGACGAGAAAGAAACATTTCTTAAAGAAAACAAAAATTACAGGCTCATGTCAGAAATGATTCACATTAAATCAAAGATCACACAGGAATTAATGTACAAAGAGATACTACGAAACTCAGCAATTGCTGCGATCCCTTATTGTTACGTAAAACCTTCTGTTTTTCTCATTGTCGTTACTCCCTTATTGTTACGCTGAACTGTCTGCTGTCCCTTTGTCGTTGCGTTTTCGTCGCTTTTGAGTTTTGTCAACTGACGCGTGCAGTTGTGTCGCTCTATGCACCTGACGAAAGGAACAAAGAAACCCTTGGCTACCTTCCTCTACCCTTCCGCATCCCCCCTTTCTAATCCCTTCCTATGCTATTAAAGGGGAGTTGCCCAATGTGGATCACCCTCATGTAGCCTGTTACCCTAAAAAAAAAAATTGTTGTGTGGTATTTATATTACCCTTTAATGTCTGAATTGACCATCTTCCTTATTCATTATTACGTCAATCAGACGTAATTGTTTTTCTTTTTAAAACCAAATTAATATATAAATTAAACAAGAGGGAAACCAGTTTAGCTTAGAAGCAAAATTGTAACAGAAGTTACAGGGTTTAGGAAACAATAACAAATTTACGATTAACATTTTTATATTTAAAAAAATTAAGCTGTCGAACCAGACATATATATATAAACTTTAAAAACCTGTGTAACTATAATGTGTTGATCTGTATAAATATTCTTTATTAATTTTAAAAGGAATAATTTTTTTGTTTTTCAGCTCTCTGTACTGAAATATTAGTCATATATTTTATTTTCACGTCTGTTTTTAACAATGAATATCCTTAACGGCCATTAACAGACGATTTTTGTAATTCAAATTAATTATTAATCAAAATATTTTTAATTAACAACACAAAAACGTTTCTGTACATATTTGTAAAATATTCATGCTGCGTGAGTGGAAGAAAGGTTTTTTCTGATGTTTTCAACGTTTGCTCAGTCTGATTTTATTTTCATGTTGAAGATCGTAAATATATCTGCTTGGTCACAGTGTAATTTATCTCGAATTTAAATGTTGATACATTATGTGACATATTGAAATAATATGAGTGCTGATATCGTCTTCTATTGTAACAATTTATATGTTTAATAAATTTTTCACGGTTACGCACCAGGCTCAGATTTCTGGATGCTGATGTTTCTGTTGGTCGTTGTTCTACACCGCTGTCTTCAGCCCGTGTGGCACTGCGTCACTTGTGCGGGGTAGATATAGCCTCGTACATGCTGCGATCTTATTGGCCGTTGAGGATCGCCTGACGACAGCGTCAAGGACACATGTTTTCCATATCGCGTAGTAAATGTCAGGCGATCCTCAACGGCCAATCAGGTCGCAGTACGTCCGACACTATATATACCCCGCATACGACGTCACGCAGCGCCACACAGGCTGAATACAGCGGTAGAGAACAACGAACAGCAGAAACATCAGCATCGAGAAATCTGAACCTGGTGTGTAACCGTGAAAAAATTAGTTAATAATTTACACCGGGAAAGCTGTCTTTCTTATTAAAATTATTTCCGTTGTGCGTTATGTAGGAAGTTAAATTTATCAGTGTTTTTATTTAAGATGCATATCTTTATAATGAGAACAAGAAATGCACGTGAATATTGGGAACTGCATTAGACACCTACTGTTTTTTCTTCATATTATAGAAATCCATTTAATTGTGTTTATGGGACTTTATAAGAAAACTTATGGAACGAATAAAAAAATGATTGACTATAATTTTACATTTGTATAAGTACAGTAATTAGCGATTATACGAACAAACATGAACGCCAACATCATTCCGCTTCAAAAAATTGATTTGCAGAAAAATAAATAAAATTAAACAAATAGTTTTTAATTTAAATAAAAATTAATTATTTAATTTCGAAAATTACTAAATTGAATACCACATTATTAATTTAATTTAGTGAATTTTCAAACAATTCAACCTGGCCGATAACACATTTAGAGAAAGAGGTCGAGTTGCGTTACATAAAAATAACGAAAAAAAATCGGGGGGTTATGGATAAATGACATCTCGGGCAACGCCGGGCACTCAGCTAGTGTACAATAAAAATTGTAGTAGTAAGAAAATATATTATCATCTTAATCAATTGCATAAAAATTATATTTGTAATTATGAGTCATTTTGAGCTATATAATGTCTATTTGCACTGGAATTAAACATATTTGACCAGTATAAAAATTATTGTAAGAAGAGAGAGAAATCCACTAATTTAGTTAATACAATTTTTTTTAATTAATTGATACTTACTGACTCGATTTACAACATTCAATCCTCGATTTCGTAGACCTTTGAAGAAAACGAATCCTAGCGTCGTACTTGTTGCTTAAATTATCTCGTTACCGTTGTAATCCTTTCAGTTTCATTCGTCCTTTCTCTATCTCTCTCTGACTAGCTTTCCTCAGATCACAGCTGGGGCCGCTAAATTATTTGCAGCGCTCAATAATACACGAGGACTAAAGAAATTAGCAGCCACTCCCATCGACCCTCCTCGCCCGTTGTTTCCTCCGGCACTCAAGTCCACGGATATCAACGGAAGCTTCTCTGACCGTCAACATCATAGTATTCCCGTCAATCTACAACTGATTCATACCTAATATATATACAGGAACTGTATATAGCAGTCAAACAAATTAAAAAGTCTACTAATTAACTGTGAATTTGTACTTTTAGGAAAATTATTTTGGTTCTGAATCTTCCTCTTCCACTAATGATGTTACTGAATGGTTTTCATGAAATTACAAAACATTTATATTTAAATTAATTATACAAAATTAATTTTGAGACCTACTTCTATTTGGGAGACATAAAATAAAATATAAATAAAATTTTTGCAAAAAACGTATGATGAATAATACAGTTAATGATGTATTTGTTTTCCTATATTGTGATTCATTGTCCTCTAATCAGATAAATGTATTTAAAAGGATCCATATTTCTCTTATTTAAAGGACACAAAGATAATAACAATAATTTCACCAATTCATATGATTTTTATAAAATTAAAATGTTTAAATTACGGTTTGTTACATAAGATGAACAGAAAGAACACTAATTCAAAGGATGAAATAAAATAGATTCAATTTCAATCTTACAACTATAAAACACAATCTTAAACACTGCTGTAATCACGGATTAACTTGCAAAACGTTTTTCATTGGTGAACAATACCCGTTCAGTGTCGTTCATTATTATTTTACATAAATGGTGACGGTCCATATTTTGTAGCAATCGTTGAGCTACGCCCATCATTGGAAGGTCGATCGACCCATTTAAGAATCTGATCTTATTAATTTATTTTGGACGGTAAGAGTATTTAATTTAATTTGGTTTCTTACAGCCGATGTACGTATTAATTCGTCCAGATGTTGATATTTCTCGGAATTAATGAAATACCGCAGTTGATTTCCCATTTTTCCGCTCTATTGATGTTCAAAGATGTCCATAGAAATAAGTTATTTTATAAATGAGTAAACAGGGTAAAATTTTCACAATATTGTCTGGTGAAACTATTCATTACGAAATCGAGAAATTATGAAAACAAATTAATTTAGAATGGGTTGTTATTATGCTCCTGTTTTATCATTATTTTTTTTTTAATTTCTTAATTTTTGGTAACTGGCTACATGAGGGTAATCCACATGGTGGCAACTCCCCTTTAATAGCATAGGAAGAGATTTGAAAGGGGAGATGCTGAAGGGTAGAGCAAGGTAGCCAAGGGTTAAGTAGGGCCCCCGGGATATAGTTTAAGGATCCTACCCGGCATTCGCCTAAAGAAATGCAGGACAAACCCTAGAAAAACCTGCATCAGGTAGGTCGGGCATTGGGTACTTGTCCCACGCCCTTCCGATAGCGGGAGAGGAGTTTTCTGTGGGGACGCAGCATTCCCTTCTCCGTCCCTCGACCAGTTTAGGAGGCAGCTGTCCGACTATTCCAATGGTAATAGCGGATAACTCTTACTGTATGTCCAAGGTCTGTGACCCCAGAACATACACCTCTCAGAACAGGCCGAGGAACCTTAGTTCAGAAACGGAGAGGAAAAGGCATCCCCTAACGTAGCCCCTTCGTGTCTCTCCCACAAGGTTCTGCCTGCGAGAGAATAGCCCCCGCATACCTCCCTCGGGTATCATACCTTATTTCCGAATGATATACATATATATATATATTCTGACTATTGAGAAAACTGATAAATAAATAAACATCAGCCAATTTTATGTCAGAAAAAAGTATGGTGTCAAAATTAGTTTTAAGGCACATAAATATTTAATCATAGTAAAAAAATATTAAGGACAAAATCGAAAATATAGATAAGCATATTGTTATTTATAAAATTAATTGTCCGGAAACGAAGCGCTCATTAAAAACTAGGTTAAAGGAACATAATAATAATATAAATAGATTTATTCAAAATTATTGTTTTTTCTAAACATATTTCTTTAAACAATCACAAATTAGATTGGTGTAATGTATCAATTTGGAACGAGGAAACGAATTAATTTTTGAGATGAATAACGTGATGTAATATATATCAGATCTTATTAAACAGCTATTAATATAAAAAATGATACAAACAATTTGAATAAAATTTGCCTTTGTATTTTTTAATTTATATATTGTTATAATTTAAAATTCTAAAAGTTTTCCATTTTTAACCGCACCCAACAATGAAAATTAATTTTTGTTGGTCGTTATCGTCTTAAATTGTATCAAGGACACGGCAGTCAATTTTGTAAGTCTAACAACATTTTTATTTTTTGTTATCAGAAAAATTGTTATTGTAGTCAATGTAATTGTTCTGTTCTTTTTGTTGTTTTAAACTTGTACCCGATGAGGTCGCAATTTAAGCGCTAAAACGTTGTTAATTTAATAAATTATTTTTTCTGACTTAAAATGGGCTGATGTTTATTTATTTATGATTTCGGAATGAATTTTAAAATAGTCACTGCTGTTACTAGCATCAGATTAAAGACTCTAATTCGCTTTTTTCCCCTCGTCCACGGTTGCAGAAGCACGATCCTACACGGTGGACCTGCGTAATTTTACGATCCTCCTGCAGACGCCTTTTCCTGCGTCTTATCTCGACCGTTTCCTCTCTCACTCCCTCCATTTCTGTTTTTCTTCGCAACACCATAAACAGAGCCTCCAAATGCAGATGCGGTGATCGTAAAGCGAAATATCCCCTAGCGAGCGTAATGGAAATATGGTGAGTTCTTTCAGCATATCTGGCACGGTAATAGGGGGGAATCCCCGTCTGTAGTCAGTGCTTGGTTTTGTGATGGCGGGGAGATTATGTAGCAGCCGAGGACTGCGACTGCGGTGTCGTAAAAGTGATGGGGTCGTCTTTACGACCTGCTCGCACCAGTACTTAGCTTATCCAGTAAGGTAGCGAAAAGGTTGCCGCTAATGCCATCATCGTCGACAAACACAGTGACCGTCATCTACTGGAAAAAAAAACTTGGAGATCATTATTGATAAACGTAAAAATATTGCTATAATAATTATATTTTATTATACAAACTATCAGTAATGTTTTATAATTACAATGAACAAACATACAAGATTCGCTAATTTTTTATTAATGTACAGAAAAATTTTTAATCAGAAGATTTTACAATTGTTATATCTTTCTGACGTTAACAATTAAGTTGAAGAAATTTAGTTACTTCTTGATTGGGTAGTAGAAGAGGAACGTAATAATTTTTTATTTTACGATTTTTGCCAGGGTAATTTGCCGTTTCATTTTTAACCATCTGAGGGGTTTAGGTGGAGAAGGATGGAATTATCTAGTAGAGATAATGGGATTGAAGTGGTGGAGATTTCTATTATGTTGGATTAAGGCGGTTTTAATTATAATAATAAGAAAGATAGCCAAATTTAGACAAAAGATGTGATAATATAAAGACCACACAACGTTTCTGGAAGCCTTGTTCCTTTCTTCAGGTGCAGAAAAACGTAATAGTACTTACACGTTAACGTCAGCAAGTCTTCGAATACTTCACGAATTAGTTGACAAAACTCAAAAGCTTTTGTGTCTCTCTATGCTCTAGCGTTTTTCTGCACCTGAAGAAAGGAACAAAGCTTTCAGAAACGTTGTGTGGCATTTATATCATCTCTTCTTTTGTCTGAATTTAGCTATCTTTACTATTATTAATTTTCAATCCAGCATAAATTTTTTCAGTCTGCTTTAATTATTTTTACGCTCTTAAAATCAGGGGATTTTGGGCCATGCAGCAGAGACTACACGATGACGTTAGTTTTGTTTCTAAACGTTTTAGGTTCTAGAATACAGATACATAAAGTTTAACTCTATTTTGGGCAATCATACTGTGTGTTTTGCGTAGGCAAATCAAACGTATCACCTGAAGTCATTGGCGGATTTCACGAAACCTGAACTAAGCTTAAATTTACTGATTCATATCTCTCCATTTCAACTTATTATTCTATTTGAATACAATTCAATATCTTCTGAATGCGTTCCATCTGTGCTTGAATTCCTACGTCCTCCTATATTAACTGTCTTAGTTTCGCAAACTAATCTAACTTTCAAATAATGCTATTCAGTTTCGAATCTACGTATTCATCGAATAACACTTTTGTTTTCTGTAAGTTAATTATTATTAGCGTTGTTGGTATTCAAGCTCTGTGTAAATTATAACAAAAGTACGAAAATCAGTTTAAGGCTTTATAGTACATAATAAAAATAGATTATGTATGTAATGAATTAATATTGAAATTATGTTGTGTAGTCTGATAGAAGAGTATAAGTCATTAGCTCAATTAATACTCTGTTAAGTAAATGCGACACGTCATAAATTATATTACAAAAAGCTGCGAGAAACATTTTTTCATGCAATATAACTGAGAATAAAGTATAATAATTATCAATTAATAAATAACATTAAATAAAGGAACAGTGAAAAATTTACTCTTGGAAATTTTAATATTTACAGTTAATAAGTGGGTTTAATGTTTAGGTTAAAGAAATAAATTAAGGAGATCTGATTAATTTTTCATCTATGTTTATTTGAAATTTGACTTTCTTGAAAATATATCTGTTGAAAATTGGCCATAAGTCGGAATTTATTTAAATATATATATATATTTGCAATAAATAATTAAGAAAGTCTTCCAGAGCTTCTAACCGTTGCGACGTTTCGATTACGTTCACTGCCATTATCTTCTAGCAATAGTATTCATTAAACTATACTACATAACGTTTCATCCCTTAGTATATTCAGATGTGTAATATTAAACAATTAAAATATTTTGTAAATTTCGGCCATAGAAGTTGTTGGAGTATGTCTAATGGCTTTTGAGTTTTGTTAACTGACGAGTGCAGGCTCTTCTTCACACCTGAGAAAAGGGACAAGGATCCCTGAAACTTTTTGTCTGAATTGGCTATATTTCTTATTTAATATAAAGTATTTCTATTAAATTGTTTTATCCAAATTGACATTTATATTTTTACAATTGTTATATAAGTTTTGATTATTTAGGTCTGTTACCTGAAGAAATCTAAACGACTTTTTTGTTGAATAATTAATTTTCTCTGAAAAATTGGTTGGATATCTGTAAATTTATTAAATTATTACTGTCAGGTTAAATTAAATATTTTTCTCAAACAGTTTCACGATAATCAATGTTAACAATTCGGTGACATCGTGTGACACTGTGATCTTAAATGGCACTCTATTTTCTCCAAGTTGTATTTGCGCGAGTTATTTCTTCGTTGGCTCTCATAATCCCTATAATTACCCAGAATTACCAATTCTTAATATTTTTAATGCACATACTCGTGTTTATGCAAAATAATTTTAGTCACACGTTCGATGAATTTAATTTTGATATTGAAATGATACCATACACCTAGCAATTTAGGAAATGTGACTGCTCCCGTTTTTATTTATTCCTGAAATAATGAATTCAGTGCGAATTTTTCGTGTTGAAGCCGTGTTTGAGCGTTGTCATTGGACGTGGCAGCTGCTACGCTCGTCTCTGCCCATCAGATATTCAGTATTGCGTTCTTCCGTCAGTTGTGCTCGTGTCTAGTTTGCGCAGTTTGTCAACTGAGGACTGTCGCTAATTTGCGTTGACAGCGCGTGCCCGTTAATTTGGAACACGTGGGCTGCACGTGGCGTGTTTCGCCTCCAAATTATGGATTGTCGTCGGTCCCCGAGTGCTGCGGCGTCCCTCAGAGGGTCAATAATTACGAGAGCCGACACGGACGCGCCGGAAGCGAAAATCGTGTTCTCGTCATACGCGTCAATTACGACGGCTCACCTGTCGCCCTCCTCCTCCTTCTTCTTCTCCGCTGTTGCGACGAGGACATCATTCCTCGATTAGCCCCGAAATCATCGACAGACGCTGGCGTGAGTCCGAACTCAGAAGGATTAAGCATTTGAAATACATTAGCATCAAAATTGGTCGAACAATTTGTTAACATAATATTTATTGGGTTGCATTTATTGCTGCTTTTCGTATAGTTTTTTTTAAAGTCGTTAAGGTATGCAAAAAGCCAATTACAGCATCGTCAAGGAATCGGGCAGTTAAACAAAAATATATGCGAGGAAAAGTAGGAAGTATTTAAATACAGTATTTATATTCTGAACTGTATCTACGTTTCATACTTATATAGGAGTTTATAGTTACTTACGATCGAGTTTCGTAATGAAATTTGTTTATTGTTTCTCCCGAAACATTTAACAGGGTGCTTGACAACCAATAAATGTAAGAAAACTCTCTCTACGAAAGGCGCTCAGTTTTTGTGAAGAAGCGTACACTTAAAAATGGCATCTAAGTGGAATATTTTTTTTTATGTATGTTTAAAATTGGCCAAAATATTGTTGTGTGACAACCTCTCATCACAGAGGTCCCGGGTTCGAGCCCTGGCATGGGCATGGATGTATGTGTTCGTCATGGTTGATCAAAACCGGGGTCAAGACTGAAGGAGAATCGACTCAGTCAGAAATCCATATGAAAGCCAGTCAGCCCTAAATGGCCTGTAGCGCCAAAAAGAATATATAAAATTGGGAAGCCTTCCATATTACTTTAAATTTTATATATATATAAATAATACCATCTGTGTTCAGGAGGTATTTACTGAAGTGGAATGCAATGCTTCTTAGTTTCATATGTCGTTAGGGGAAAAAAAACGTAATTACAATCCGAGCTCCTGAAAGAAGAGGGAGAAATAAATAAAAAACACGGTCGATTGCCTACAGGGAATGTTGCTTAGTTCCAGAAGGAAGCTGAGACCTAATCCATATGAACTGTGCATGGCGAGAAGAAAATTCCCACCACGAGTCGTCCAATTAAGTTCAACGACCGAAAACGATAACAACCGCAGCAGTCCGAGATTGGATTGAATTCAACCGCCCCCAAGTAGTTATTCACCCTGTCCCAGGAAATTGGGAGAGGAAAACAACGTTTTCTGCATAGTACGCTCCGACTACGGGGCCGGAAATAACACGAAAACACGTACACGCCGAAGCAACATCAACTACAAAAACGAGTCAATTTGGAAAGGGGAGGAAATTGGTCATTTCCCGTGTCACACGAGTCTATCAGAGTCTCATCCCGATGCACGAACTTCCGGTGGACACGGGAAACACAAAAACTGTTGTGAAATTGAATTGTGTACGCTGTGACGTGAAATTTAAGACCTTTCTGTCAACGTTTCCGATCAGTTGATGACGAAACAGATGGGTGCGATAGTCACAAAGGGAAATTGATGTAAAATCTTTTTGACATACTACAATATTTTATGAAAGAGTTTTAGTTAGAAAAAAGAATAAACAATTGGGTGAGTTTTTGAGCTGTTCTTGTGGCATATTGATGAATAAATCAGAAGTTACAAGTACGAAAACTCGATACCATTGGAAATGAAAATTTTCACTGTCTTAAAATCATTTTAATTCATAATCATAAATAAGAATATTAATATCTGATAGCGACACACAATTCATATTTCGATATTTCTTCTCATTCTTCTTAACCGTCCTTACGGTCGCTTGTGAAACTTAGCCTCCTTAATGATACTCCTTCTTGAACCTCTATCCACCAAGATTTTGTTTTCAGTGTTCTCAGGTACTTTAAAGTTCCATCTAGCTTTTTTTATGGTGACAGACTACATGAGGCCGGCCTGCTCTGGTGTAGTGGCAGGCGTCATTGCCTCGCATCACAGAGGTCCCGGGTTCGAATCCCTGTCATGTAAGGTGACAATATGACAGCCGTCTCGGTAGGCCAAGGCCCTTCATGGGCTGCCGAGCCAAGGAAATAATAAGAGTTAGGGGTAATCTAACTCCCCTTAAATAACATGAAAGGGATTTGAAAGGAAGGATGCGGAAGGGTAGAGGAAGGTAGCCAAGGATTAACTAGGGCCACCGGACTATGGTTTAAGGATCCTACCCGGCAATTCGCCTAAAAGTGATGCAGGGAAAACCCTAGAAAACCTGCATCAGGTAGGTCGGGCATTGGGTTCTTATCCCACGCCCTTCCGATAGCAGGAGAGGGGTTACCTGGGGTCGCAGCTTTCCCCTCTCCGTGGCTCGACCAGTTTAGGAGGCAGCTGGCCGACTATTCCAATGGGGATAGCGGACAACTCTTACCGTATGCCCAAGGTCTGCGACCCCGGAACATACACCTCTCAAAACAGGCCGAGGTGCCTCGGCTTGTGGAAACCTTAGTTCAAAAACGAAGAGGAAAAGGCATACCTAAAGGTAGCCCCTTCGTATCTCACCTTAAAGGTTCTGCCTGCGAGAGAAAATCCCTCGCAGGTTACCTGCGAGAGAATCCTCTTGCAGGCTTGTTGCGGGCATGGCTTTTTTTATTTTTTTTTAGGGCAACAGGCTACATGAGGGTGATCCACATCGGGCAATTCCCCTTTAATAGCATAGGAAGGGATTAGAAAGGGGGGATGCGGAAGGGTAGAGGAAGGTAGCCAAGGGTTAACTAGGGCCCCCGGGCTATGGTTTAAGGATCCTTCCCGGCATTCGCCTAAAGAAATGCAGGAAAAACCCAAGAAAAACCTGCACCGGGTAGGTCGGGCATTGGGTACTTGTCCCACGCCCTTCCGATAGCTGAAGAGGAGTTTGCTGATCTTAGCTTGAGTTTTCCTTTTCTTCCACTACCTCCTGGCTGAGAGAAGATTAGTTTTTTTTCACAGGTAATATATTCAATTCTCCTTTCGTGTCCTAGTTATTTAAACCTACATATTTTTATAGTATGTTTTTTAATTAATAAAATGTTTGACAAAAATTCTAGGAGAGTTTGTAGAATATCTTTAAAAACTCTACTTGACGTTCTTGGTTTGAAAAATTATCGAGCACCAGAAACATTTAAACGAATTGAGAGACGAGAACAAATAACCGAATATATTGATAATTTTTTCGGATATTTAATATTGATAAATTTACAGCCAATATGGAGTCAAATTTCGATTAATTGTTTGCCTGTGCATCTAACTCTTCCACCAAAATTAAATTTTTTATTTATACCATTAACAGTAGTTTTAATTTAAAAAAACTTTGATCCTATAACTATCTCACTTACTACGAATATATTTGAATTAAATATTGTTACCTAAAATATTTAAATACGAGAATCTCTGGTTAAGGAAACTCAGCCCCAATGCTGACACAGCCACGCCAGAGGAACAATATTTTTACTGAACGAGAGTCATTGTAAACACATTCAAATTATCTGAATATATAACGCTCTTTTCCGGAACAAGTTTAGTGTTAAAATGTCAAGGAGGGGTCGCTAATAAAATTACTCGAGTACATATATCTTGAGATAACTGGTCTCCATATTTTGCATGGTCGGGAATTTTGGCCGCCGTACCTGGTGATAATTGATCTCCACATTAGCTGAGAGGATCGGTGGTCCACCCAACCCTCCAATGGTGGTTGCGCTCTGTGAAAGGTCCAGCATAGGAGCTCTTCCCATTTGTCTGTCGCTAAGTGGTCGCCGGCGGGTTATGACACCGATGTTTGCAGCGCCATCCATCAGACCTCTTCCCACCAACACTGCTTGATTTTATCGTCCGTGCAGGGCTTTTCAACGCAGCTACACGCTAGAGAATCTTTTTCATATCTGTAGCTGTCACTGGCGTTGTATACTGGTTTCATCTCTCTCTCTGTCCCCTCCCTCATATCCCTTCCTCCCTTCATTTACTTCTTTTCCTCGTTGCTCTGTCCCCGTGCTCCTTGGCAAGCGGTTTAACCGAATTCGGAAGCAACCCTCCACTTCCTCTTCCTCTTTGGAATTAATGACGCTTTCGTCGACAGGACTTACAGAAAGTTACAGTCCCGGAATGTGAACTTTGCTAAAGTGCTTTCCATATATTACAGCTCACTCATGTGCACAAACATATGGCACCATCTTTCTTTGGACCTAACATATTTAATACTCTGGAATAAAAGACTTCAGTAAGGTAAATAAATATAAACAGTGACGTACCAGGAATTCTGAGAATTATTAAAAATATGAAAATAGAACTAGAAGTGTAAAATAGAATGATATCTATTAATTAAATTCAAAACAATAAACATGTATAAAATATTTCCAAAATGCATTCATTGGAAGTAAAGAATTAATTTTCGTGTAATTTTCACAGAATTCCGTTTAAAACAACCAAATATAGAATAATAACATTTCTCCAGATTCTACAATGAAGATTTATCTAACTGACAACATTTAAATTTTTATTAAAAATTATAACACATCTAATAATTCAAATGTACATACATTTAATGTATAGAGCAAAACAACTTATAAAATCATGGTAAATCATTGTACGTTACAAAAATACTAATTTATAATACTATTATTATTTTTTAAATTATAATATGAAATAACACATTCCAACAAGACATATAGATATGAATTAAGTGACAAATTTATGCCTTGTAAAATTATTAAGCTGTTGCAGCTGAACCATTGAATAAATTAGAAATTTAAATAATTTATTATTTTTTAAATTATAATATTTAAAGTGACATGATTAAGGCCAAATATTAGACCGAAAGCTTATGAAAAAATTACTGACGAATTTAAATAAAGTCATCGAAAAATTGAGACTGTATAAGGGTCACTTCTTTCAATCTTGTAAAATACATAACAGTAAGACAACGTTCTACATAATTTAATGGATATTTTAGTGTATTTTTAACTGAGAAGTAAATTGATAAATATCGCCAGGTACAGAAAAATTGTGCTTTCAATTTTTTTTTCTATTTTTCTTATGTATTTAGCCAAATATATCAAGTTATATAATTTCCATAAATACTATTTTTGAATTAAACTCACCGTCAATATTTATACAATTCTTGACTTTCTACTTATCGTTCAAGGTTTACGCTGATAATTATTAACAAAAGGTTATAAGAAGGTCAGCTTAGATTGACATATTCACTTAGAAATATAATTGATCAGTTTAAAAAAATATTACTGCAGTATGAGATTCTTGATTGAGAAAAGTTAGCAGATGTATCCATCCATCGTCCCTGTCGTGTCGTACGTCCTTCTCGCAGAAGACGTCGCAAGTTTTTTATCCTAACTCTGCCACTACCCTGCAAGTCGATTTATCAAGTAATAGACGCCCCGAATACTTTTCAGAAAGAAATTTTGTCTAGTTTTTCAGTTATCCGATCTGAGGAATTGCGGTATCTCCAATTGGTCAAATAAATCAAATTGTTTTAATTTTTTTTTTGAATATCTGGTAGATGATCTGTCACTCTCCGAAAATTTTGGTCACTCTGAATTTTGTCTCCTTGAAGGGCATTAATCAACGACTTTGTTTTATTCGAAGTATATTTAATCTGGGCTACGTGCCTCACAACCGTGTCCAGAGATTAGTCACGTAACTTCTAATACACGTAGAATCTTCCTATTCTCCCAACTTTTGTACAGTATTCTTTAATTAAATATCAGTGCACTTAAGATTAAAAAAATTTCTTCTTTTTTCGTAAGCAACGCCTGGAATCCCGCCTTATCAATAATCAGGCCTTATAAGGTAATAAGCTAGGTGAACGAGGTCACGTGATGAGGCACGCGCTAGCGCTCAGTAACTTCATGATGGCGGGCTACGACAAGGAGGTAAGGGTAACCTCTACAAATACAGGCCAGATATCATTGGACTGACACTATTTATAGTAGACGATGAACGTCTTCGAAACGTCGCGAATACAATTGTTTACTCGGTTAGATACCCCAGAAAACTTTATTCATTCTCTACCCCGAGAAAGGCTACATTCTTTATTTCTTTTTAACACATGAACGTTGTTTCGAGATTATTTCAGTAGCTGTTTGTGCCACAATATTCTCTCATTCAGAAGAATAAGAATTATAAGTTTATATGTAGCTCATACGTTGTTATTTTCTTCAGAAAAATGTTTCAGAAATATTTTAAATTTTGTGAATTTTCTTTTTTGTTTGATGCCGTATCCAACAAATTGCTTGTTCTATGGAGTCTTAACTGAATTCATTACAATTCAAGGAGATTAAAACTGTGGTACGAAAAAATAATCACAATTTCAGTGTCTATATTTATTATAGGATTAGATTATCGCGTAAATCGTGACGCTGAATACGATTTGACCGACAGCATTTAATACTTAAAAATGAATCATCGATCGCACGTCGCAATAGACCCGATAGGTGATCGACATGGTTAATCAAATGTGACAAGTACACGGAACAGCCGACAGTAACACACAAATGCCGTGACACGTTTCCAACAGTTTACAGATCAAAGAGCCAAATTAGATTTTAAATTGATATTTTGTCGGAAGTTTACGCAGTCAGTTTTGCCTGCAAGGTGCCCGTCACTTGTTTCATGAATGTGTGTTACATTAACACTTATTCGGGTTCACCATTGTTTCTACGCTCAGTCCAATGCCGAGAGACATATTTGAAACAATTTACAACCTATCGTGTTGTATTTGATAGAACTGACCATAGTTTTAGCGAAAATTATATATTAAAATGTTTTAAAAAAACATTCATAATAGCATAAATAGATAATTTAAAACTCCATTACTAAAAATATTTTAATTTTGAAACCAAGGAGTTATCTGTCAATAATTATTCGTCTGCAAAACTTAATTATAATTATTTAAGAAACGTTTCTGATTTAAAAAATCCTATATATATATAAATTGTCAACATTAAAACTTTTTATCGAAATGATCAGTTATTTTTTATAATTCATTTACATACATTTAATTTGTAAAAAAAATTTTATAACTCTCAACGTGGAATTAATCGATTTTCTCTTTTTGGATTGGTTCCAACAAGTTACTTCCCTATACTACAGATTATTCTGTAGAAATAATTTATTATGTTCCTATGGTCCAGATACATATCGTTTCTTGTATATAACACGTTAGAGCATTGTCCAAAATATAATAAAAATATTGATCGTCAATTGTACTCCAATTCTTCTAAATGGATGACACGTCTAAGTACCTTTTAACGATATAAATAGAAGGTATGTAAATAGATAATAAAATTGGAAGTGCATAGTTTGATAAAAAGTTTTAATGTACACAAATTATATATAAGATTTTGTAAATTTGAAATGTTCCTTAATTATCCTAATTTGTTCTGTAGATTAATATGGCTAAATTTTTACCCTGAATCAAAATTATTAATGGTTAGTAACAGAGTTTTAAATTCTTTATTGGGACTGATTAAAAACTGTGGGGTTATAATAGATAAATACCAGTCATATTAAATTTATAATTCTTCAAGTTCAATATAATTCACTTTTGGTTTAATAGAAATCCCAAGATAAGAATGAGGGGTATATTCTATTTTTTTTTTTCAGAATTAAATTTCACTAGCACAGAAATGAGTGCACATTTAAGAAAATGAGTAAGGATAGTTTTACTTAGAGGTTAATCAGAATATTTTAAATATCTTTTTATATCGATAAGCTGAACAAAACTGGAATGACTCTGCAAGAAACATAATGAACTATACTATTAAATTATCCAAGCGCTGTGCAGGCTCCGCTTTGGAGAGCAATACGAAAGGAAATTCAACAGACACCATAAATGCGCTCGTGTATAGTTGAATTGTCTTTAAAGATTCGCAAACGTCTGCTCTAGGGAAGGCACCGTAGTGTTCGTAGATGGGGGAGAGAGACGGGAACGATGGGGGCGGAGAGAAAGTTAAGAGGTGAGGGAGGACGACCTTTCTCTTCTGCTGCTGCATAATTGAACCGTCTGGAAAAGGAGGGAGTTCGTAAGGGTGCAAGGTCGTTATTAGATCAACTTCCGACCTCTCGCAAACTCTTGGCACGAAAATTGTTGTTGATATTATGAAATGTTGGATAGTTTAAGACTCGAACAGAACTTACTGCAAACAGAAGGAGGTTCCTGTGTGTAATTAATTACTGTTCAAAAAATACCGGAACCTTAAATAACATTCAAAGACCAATAATCAATCAACATGCTTTCAATGATTATTCTAATAAGCATTTAAAAAAAGTAGTCATGTAAATAACGTAAAAGCTAAAAATTCCACAAAATTAAAGATAAATACTTCAAAATAAATATTATCTGACTGAAATAAAATTATAAATGATTGAAAGTATCCAAATTTGTCAGATATAATTTAAAAGTATAAAAACATAACGTTACGTTCTGAATCTTCATCAGGGTGTACAAACGATTTGGAGTATTATAAATATAAAATTCCAAATGTAAATTATATTTAAACAAGAGTAGGATAATTGTTTGGTATAAAATTATATTAAATGAATTTAAGGTACATTTTCTATTAATATTTGGAAATGTATGTAACTTATAAGTTAAATTATTTTATATATCTTATACTAAAACCTTACATCACCGCTCGATTAAATATAACTTTTATTTGGATTTTTAGATTTATTATATTCCAAATCCTACATTGAAGACGAAACGTCGTGATAATTTCATGTTATTAAATTTATTCATACTGATATGGCTGTTTTCTGTAATTTATATGTTCAAAATCTGTTAATTACACTCCAAATTTTATTACTTATTGAAGAAAATAGTATTACTGGAAATAAATTGTAACTTTTTGATTTATATAATGCATATTCATATGTAAACTATAGAAATCATATTTATTGTTTTCTTTAAATTTTTAGATCTTGATATCTATTCATTATCACTAAATATGTTTACAAAACGTCGGGTGATACTGTAATTTAGTATTTAATTATTTGTTAAATATTGAATTTCTTTCCGACTTATTGGCCACTTTTTCCATTTATTAATACACCATCTACATTTCTATAAAGTCATTATTTTTTCTAGCTTGATGTACATTATATTATGTCTCTCTATGACGTTCAAGTTTGTTGTTATAAAAATTATGTCTACATGTTTTTCAATTAGCCCTTCCTTAACCCTAGAAACATATCATTTCGTAAGTAGTATTCTTAAGAAAATGCAAAGACTATGACAGTTGTTATATAAGTCATGTACTGAATTTATATTTAGAAACATATTAATTTTGTTTATCAACGTTGAATAATTTACTGAGAAATTAAATATTTAAAGGGTTAATTGATTACATTTAATTCGATTTTATTTCTGTACCGTTGCTGAAACGTATAATTTTTCTTATGTTTTAAGAGTAAATGGGGTTAATTTTTTTAGTAGACAATATATATATATATATAATTAATTAATGCGCTAATATAATTTATAGTTTTATGCCACTCATGTAAACTTTTCTACATTTTTATTACTGACAGGCTTTAACGTGTACGCGAAGAGCATACACATGAGTTATTTCTATGATAATTTAAAATATCCATCTTTTACTTTGAGAATCAGTATGAGAAAAGTTCTGGTCATATAATTTCCACGAATCCGCGTGGTCGATTTGTCTCGTCGTTCAGCTAATGTACAAAACTTGTGTTATTCCTCAGGGGAACTGAGTGGAGATAAAAAGAAGGATTCTTTTATTCTTTCCGGTCGTGAGTTACAGTTGTTAGTTATTCAAGAAATTTCCGAATTACCTGGAACACTCCGCATGAAAAGTATGAGGGAAACTGTTTTTTCCCCCTGAAACTCTTGTTATTTAAGTGCTCTTATATCTGGAGGGCTGAAAACGTTTGCAGTGCCTCAAAGGTCTTGGATCTATTTCTCTTTAGTTATTAAATGTTCAAGTGTCCGCCATGCATTGCCAACATTGGCAATTAAGGAAATGAAATGTCTGAAGACCCAAAGAAAGTCTCGAAAATACCACGAGTTACGGTGGGTTAAACAGTTTTCTGGGACACTTGGATGACCAGATCCCTACGAGGGCCGATGCAGGTGTCATCCACCTCTCTCGCTCTCATACTTACCATTGTTTAAGTTTCCCGGTGTCTGGTGTTATCTGCAATCTGGCTGGTGGAGGTGGTAGTAGTAGGGTGCGAACTTTGCGACATGTGTACACCAGATGCTATCTGGAAGGACATTAGCACAAGGGGGGCGCCGTTCAACTGTAACACCAGATAACGGCTCCGTTGCTGTCCCATGAGCTGCAACTGAAACACCTTGCTGCTTCTATCTCGTCGCTGCATCCCTAACCATTACTCACACCACTAGCAGAGCTTCAACCGTTGCTTATCTTATAATTATTCCTCCTTTTTTTTGCGTTCATTGCTGCATCCTCCTCTTTTTATGCCTGGCACGTATCTGTTGCTCCCATTTTTCTGTCTCTGTATATTTTTTCCGTACAAGTTCTGCCGGATATAATTTTACTCACTTTCGAACATTGGAATATTTTAATATATATAAAAGTATATTTGGCTCAATTCATATCTGTTGGTCTTATACGTCTATATTAATTTAAATTTATTGAACTGTAATTTACTATTCTATCTATCTTGACACTTGACTGAGATTTCCGTCGAGACATTGTGTATCACATAGTATTCAGCACAGTAACGGTAACGGGTTAGAGATAATATTAAGTGCACATGTATCTGCAGTTTAATGAAAATCATTTGATAAAGTAAACTAGAAAGGTCGTGAGATATAGCAAGTCGCGTTAGATGCGTAGTACAAGGGAAGTGGTGGAAGGGAGAATTGTCGTCAGTCGGAAATACCCCTTGCGGAGAAGCTGGAACTACGGCACTACCATTCTGAAACACATTAATGATATTCTTAGACAGCAGCAACGCCCATGTACTTATTATCTCTTAACTTTTATGGATAAGTTTTTTGACGTACAGCATATCCTGAACTGAACACAATATATTTCCATGCGTCAATGTTATTGGAATAGTTTTTACACTACCCAGTGACCGTAACAAACGTTCGTGTTAAACTGAGCACTGACCTACCCTTGCTACAATTACAAGGCAGTGGACCACTGGGAACCTATCTTGGTACTTATTTCTCTCATCTATGATTCGATCGATCTGCCAAAAAAAGGTTTTCAAATGTTCCATCATAACTATAGAGTTATTTCAACCACACTACAGCACAGATTAAAATCTTAAAACAATTACTATGCGGGTGAGATTCCCGTTCTATTGCGAATGGTTTAAGAGGGAAGGATATAGTAGAGATCACAAATGTGTAATGAAATGCTTTATTTAAATTATTTCTTTAATTATTAGCGGCGTAACTTTGAGGCCAGGCAATTGTAAAGAACAGCATTGTTTGGCGCGATAATACAGAGACTATAATGGTTGATTCGGTGTATTGTCGAAAAGCTATATAATACGTTCGGAATTTTAACAGAAAACACCGTAGATAGTCACTCAGATATTCAGAGAGCAGTGTGTGTGTGTTTTTTGAGGCAGAGCAGTATGTGTGTTTGAAATAGTCAGTAATGTCTGTTCTGGCAGCATGGCAACATGGCGAGAGTATGAATATCATCATTTTTTCTATTAAAGATTTTTCACAGCAAACTGAGCGTGACAATACGTACGACAGAACAGTAGAAGGACGCATAAAGTGCTGGAAAGTGAGACGATAATAAAATTAGTGCTATGGCCTGTAAATGAAATTATTGTTCTATAAAAATTAAATAATCACGTAGCACAAACCAGAGCAGCTCTAAATAAATGGTACGTAAAAAAACTTTCTTCTGTAAACCTTTACGTAAATATAGTTTACCTCCAGATATCTATAACTCAGCCAGATTTAAATAAATTTGTCAGAGATTTCTTTATATTTGCCGGATTTATTTAACGTTTCAGATTTCTGTAGTTTTTGTTGTTGGTATCAAATTTTGTTATTGTAAATTTAAATTAATTTTTTTGCTTTTGTAAATTGGTAAGTTGCAAATCACTGTCTTTATTAATGGTCCTAGAAGCGGCCCTGAAATTTATATTTTCATGAAAACTGAGGCATTTACTTTAATAATGTAAAATGTAAATTCAACGAAAATCAAATTTGTCAATTAAATAATCTTTGTTATCTTTTAAAAAAAATTGTTTTAATTTCAATTTCCTTCTTCTGTTACTTTAATAAAATTGTGTATACCACATAATTGTCTCCATAATTTAGTCCTAACGTACTGGTATTTTGTTAATTTAATTAAAGGGAATATTACTAAATATATATATAATTTAAAATTGTTCAGTTTTTGTATCGAATTCACACATTTCGAGGTGACTGAGCAGATTGGTGATGGTATAGTTGACATTTGTTCGCTATTTAACTCAAGTATAGTGTTATAGAAATCGGTGGACGTTCTCTGGTTCTTTTTGAACTAAGGTTCCCACAAGCCGAGGCACCTTGGCCTGTTTTGAGAGGTGTATGTTCCGGGGTCACAGACCTTGGGCTTACGGTAAGAGTTGTCCACTATTCCTATTGGAATAATCGGCCAGCTGCCTCCTAAACTGGCCAAGGCATGGCGAGAGGTAAGCTGCGACCATACAGCAAACCCCTCTCCCGCCATCGGAAGGGCGTGGGACAAGTACCTAATGTCCGACCTACCCGATGCAGGTTTTTTTAGGGTTTCTCCTACATTGCTTTTAGGTGAATGCCGGGTAGGATCCTTAAACCATAGCCCGGGGGCCCTAGTTACCCTTGGCTACCTTCCTCCACCCTTCGCATCCCCCCTTTCAAATCCCTTTTCTATGGTATACGAGGGGAGTTGCCACTATGTGGATTACCCTATACATAGCCTGTCTACACACACACACACACAGAGAGAAGTTTGAATAAAGGAATAGAACTTGGTTAAATCGTATACGTTTCTTCTCCCGTGTGTTGAAGTCATGACATTTCTGAAACTCCAACAGTTAAATTTATATTATAGTTACTTTACGGTATGTAAATAGTTAAATATCTAGAAATAAAATAACTTCGATTGTTTTTCTATGGATAGAATTATTACTTATTCCAGTGTAAGAGACCGTTGAGAAATAAATAATAGCTAAAGAACGTCGGTAATTACAGTTTCTTGTGACGTTATCGATATTTATCGATAAAACGTGAAGTTTCAATCTTCTAAATAGCTGTAAGGGAACACACGAACAGGAAAATGCATCACAGACTGTAGCTGATGTCGGAGTCGCAGATGAATTTCCACCCCATATCTGGCACAGTGCCGGGGAGGGTGAGATCTCTACCCCGTTTATCTCCCTACCCCCAGAGATCGCGAAGGGACCGTATTGTGTTTCAATTACGAAAGGGCAGGGAGCTGTTTTCTGCTACATATTTCGCGAGGAATCCGGTCGAGATGGGTGATACGCCTCGCAGTCGTCCTCTGGATTAAAAACTACACATCACAGCCCCCTGCCCCCGCCCCGCCTCTCTCCCTCTCTCACTGTTCGTTTCTGTGAACAACAAGAACTGAAAACAATAACGAATAAGCAGTATCGAGTTGCAGCGGGCACAGAATCCAATAAGCGAAGCCAGACGGCGATGTCATATCGGAATCCCCTCACTTGTGCAGCTCAAATCAGGATTTCCAGGGACGGGAATATGCATGTAAATACACGATGTGGCTCTGAGAGCATAGAGGCAGAACGAACTAGGGGGAATGAGACAGCTCTTAAAGTGCATCTTGCTAAACAAACAGACAAATATGCCATCGCAATGTGGAAAAAAATATGGTTGATTTATGAGGAGGCTTCAGTAAGTGAACTGTACTTGAAATATTTCCAACAAGGGGCGATGTTCCTAGTACAAAATCGGGATCTTTAAAAGTCAGATGTGAGAAATACTTGTCATGGTATGCAATAATTCGTAACTCAGCCCTTGAACATGGAAAAACTAAAAATGGTATGAGATCACAATTCCTAGAAATAACCCTTAGATTGTGTACCGATGTTACAATCTCATGCGCTGTGTGACAAGTGGCACCATCCTGTCGGGAATTTTTTTTTTCACAGTTGTGGACGCACCGTTAGAAACGTCTGTCGCACCGACCATGCATCTTTAGAATGTATTTTTTTATGATTTCCATAATTTGTCGTCTTGTATACATCATGTTGATATGCTTGAACACTAACGAGAACGACTCTCATTTCAATCAATATTTATTACCAACGCGACAATTTAAAGCGATGGCAGTCATTGGTAGAGTTGCCATTTTTAAATGAACATTTAGAAAATAAATTATTTGTTTTTCTGTTTTTATGAATATGTACAGGTATGAATCGTAACAATAACAATATTTTGTTTTACGTCTGTCTTATTAATAAGATAAATGAAATAAGCCAACGACCTAATACCTTAAAATTAAGTAATTCTGCTAATTTTCGTAATTTATTTTAATGTTTTTAATCAGTCAGAAATTTTTATTTATAATTTTGCGCAGGTTTCAGTAGTTTTTAAATATTTAAATATTTCTAATTTATAAAAAAATATATAGTAGTAGGAGAGATACGAAGGGGCTACCTTTGGGGATGCCTTTTCCTCTCCGTTTTTGAACTAAGGTTCCCACAAGCCGAGGCACCTCTGCCTGTTCTGAGAGGTGTATGTTCCGGGGTCACAGACCTTGGGCACACGGTAAGAGTTGTCCGCTATTCCCATTGGAATAGTCGGCCAGCTGCCTCCTAAACTGGTCGAGGCACGGAGAAGGGAATGCTGCGTCCCCACAGTAAACTTCTCTCCTGCTAACGGAAGGGCGTGGGACAAGTACCCAATGCCCGACCTACCTGATGCAGGTTTTTCTACGGTTTTTCCCTACATTTCTTTAGGCGAAGCCGGGTAGGCATTTCCTTGAAGAAAATTTAAGTAATAATTATAATTAATTGTTTTTAACTATTTATAGAATATTTAAGATAGAAGAATAAAGCCGTTATTCCTATTAGATAAATTATTAAAATAAGAAATTTGTGATTTGTTCTCTTCACCACTTATAACAAAAAACTCTGCTACCGTAGAAAAATAGCATAAACAGCCTGCTGAATTTACAATAATGTACAGAAAGATCGTCGTGTTGAATAAAATGTCGGTTATAATGACCGTTAATTTATTTTATTTTTCGTAATAATATTAAGAGATTTTAATTTTAATTTGTGTTAAATTTGATTAATGTGTCAACCAAATATCTTACTATTGAAGTATTCTTTGAAGTTGTAGAGTTGCTGAAGAAATCGTTCCCTTTAAAATAAATCCACTCCCTCACGTGTTCGTCTGTTTGATCCGTTTGTCACGAAATTTCACCCTATCTCGTATTTTGTTGATGTTGTTTTCGTCAGCTGCGTAGTTTCAAAGAGGACGAGTTTCCTCGTGCCTTGTAATTAATTAGCCTTCCTCAGCCTCTCCAGTTTAAGCACGCGAACTTTCTCCGTACCCCTTTATCTCCCTCTCTCTTTAGCGAAATAGACGCTCTCGTTTTCTCACCTCTGTATTCCTCTCCCTTTGTTGCTCTCATACTCTGGCAGGTTGCACACATTGTTTATTCGTGCGGATACTTAATTTTACCTTATGCTTTTTTTTAAAAAAAAAATATTGGTCATGCTTCTTTAACTAGTTATCATAATCCCGAAGCTTTAAAATATGTTAAGTCTCATAGTAAACCTTTATGTGAGAGCTTTGTGGAAATTAATTATTTGAAACTCTATAAATGAACATACTCTAAGAAATTTCATTTTTGTAATGCATATGAGACTTATTTACATTTATCTATTTGAGTAATAATTTACAGACTTCCGCAATGACTCTTTCACTGTTTCGAACTAATACTTTTCTTTCTGTAATATCTTGGCGTGAACAATGATTTTATTTAATAAATTTACGTTTCAACCGTTGCCTAGCAACATCTGAGTCCAGCGTAGATTCCCCAACGGATTTTCCTAACATAAATTAACCATGAATATTTTGAATCACATTTAATTTCTTCCTCTTGGCATAATCACCGTAATATGTTTACTTCTTGCGATCTTACAGAGAAGATGCAAATGACAAAGAAGGCAGACTATGTTTACCTAGCTTGTGTGTGTGTAAGGGGTTCGTATCCAGTTAACCTTTGTATTTGTGCGTAGCTCAGAAAGCACATCCATCATACCACGTTCCCAAAACCCTCCTACCACCACAATACGATTCTTGCAGATCTCGCAGTATCTGCGTGTTCCACCTCAATAAGCAGAAAAAATGAATCTCCAAGAGACGAAGTGATTTTCAAGTTGATAAACGTGCAGGGGCTGCGAACGAGGATTATTCTTATTTTGGACAACGTTGCACTTGCAAAAGGTAGTTCCTTTTAATTTATCTTGCTGATAAATACGCGAAAAAAAAAGAATATTAGGAGGAGTGTTTGTACATCTATAAAAGGGTGAAAAATTATTCTCTTTAGAAAGTTTACATTTTTAATTCCTTATGATGAAGCTGGATTTCAGGTAATTGCTTTCAGCCTAAGTGAAGAAATGTGCTGAATACTCGACTTCCAGTTAGCAGTTCAGGGCTTATACTTTTTTTGATAACTGAATTACGCACACTTTATAATATAAGTAAATTCATCCAGACTAATCGTAATATTAAAAAAATTACATTAAAAAAAGGACCATCATAAATGAAAATATTCCCTTCTATATTACTAATGATAATTAGGTATAAAAGTGTAGTTTTTAAATAATTTGTTGAAATTAGTTTTACATGAAAAACTATTCATTTTTATTTTTGTAGTATTAATGTTTTATATAAACGGATTAAATGTACGAGTGTCACAGTTTTCTGATTGTGATTGTTCAAATTACCTTCAGACTATGTGTGTAATTTCAATTTCAATATCATAGTAAATAATATACATAGAACTTCTATATATTGACCCATGACCCTTAAGTATTACTTATATTTTATAAGCTCAGAAAACTGATTTCAATAGTTAGTCCCTGATTTATTTCTAAATTACTCTTGTTACTTGTCAAATATACGATATTTTGCTCGTTAATAGTTTATGATTGATAGATTTAGGGAGATCCATCACATTTTCTTTTACCAATAACCAATTTTCTAGAATTGTGCCTGATCAGTGCCTGATGTTTCAGATTTCCAATGTGTTTCAGTTCTTCAGTTACACTTGTGCTATGCCTCACAAAGTTTTCGTTAATCGATGGATTCTTGTATCTAGGTATATCCATAATTCTATAGTCTTTCGGCCACGGTAGTCAGCTGCCTATCAATTTTTTTTTAAAAAAAAACCTGAACGTTGATGAGGTCGCCAAATAAGTTGTTCAATTTTACATTAATAATTTTTTCTGGCTTTAAATTGGCTGATTATTTATCTATTAGCTGGGTGCACAGCGTCACCCGGGTTGTCATATGTCCATAAGGCCCGATTTGATTCCAATCTCGTTTTTTTTGCGTTATTTTGAGGTAAGGAGGTGAAATCGTACTCAGACAACATTTATAGATATATTATGAATCTCATTGACTCAGATAATTATGTATTCGACGCATATATCAGTCGGTTATCATATTTAAAAATTTATACCACCTCCGCCCAGCCACTCCCACCCCCGCGCGTTTCCATAGTTAACATTAATAAAATCAGCGACATCCATAATCCATATTTGACTCAAAAGTCGATCATATTCGCTTTATTTTCTTGTAACGGCCCTTCAACCCCACAATTAACTGTGCTCCTCTTCTATGCCGAATTTATACTCAAACCAAATCGGTAGGAATATTATCAATCTCTTTGACGTCTAAAAATATTTATCCAACTTAAATATAGTTTTTTTAGCATGTTTGAATATTTCCAGCTCCTTACACCCCTGCTCTCGAGAATTGTAGTTGTGTCTACAACAATTCATAAGTGTTGGTATCCGGTTCAAAATTTGGTGAATTTTTCTCCACGGGTGTATGATTAGCATGCTGAACATACGCACAATGGTTTTCCCTTGCACCCCCTTTGTTAGGGATAAAAGTGAAATTGAACCGACAAGGTGAATATGATAATTAAAGTCAGGTTGCTTTTGCTTTATTTTTATGTAACACCCCACCTCCACACCTGAGGGATATTCCATCCTATTTCGAAAGGGGTTGAAATTATACAAAGAAGACTTCGGTAGAAGTACTTTTAATCTGATTGATCCCGAAGATTATTTATTCGACGTAAATATAGACTGTGTTTGCATGCTTTAAAATTTCTACCCCAGACCACCCTCGTTCCTGGGGGTTAAATTACAAGTTGAATGTCATAATTAAATTCAACGACATCCGTAACCATGGATTTGACTCCAATCTCGGTTTTATTCGCGTTATTTTATTGTAACGCCATTCCACCCCCACCCCTAGCGGTGCTCCTTTCCAATGCTGTAAGGGATTGAAATTATACACAATAGATAGTCTTGTATTTTGAGCTTGTTGGATGGTCCTGGTGTATTTATAATTGCTTACATTATTTTAATATACTAATAACTTATTAGAATACCTTACAATCCAAGTATAAATACTAGTTAAATAATTTCAATAATTGTACGGAGACCTTGCAAACTGAAAATTAAAACGAAATTAAAATATGAAATGTAGGTTACTGTTTTGACACTGTTCTGATTTTCGACGTAAATAATTTTTAATTTAATTGAAATTGGAAGAATGTTATTTTGAATTAAATTTTATTTCATACCATATTTCGAGATTAAATTACGTCATGATTGACAATATTAATTTCGGTCTTCATTTTATTCACGAAGTGCCCTCAATATGTCAGTGAATACGCGTATCTATCAAAATTACTAGAGCTGTAAACATTTATTAATCAGTCACGCGAAGTGTCAACTGTGAATAAAAAATTGCTAAATTGATGACAATGAACGGGCAATAACGAACACTGGACAATAAATACGAGGGATATTGCAATAGACAGGTATCTAAAACCTCTTGGGGATTGACAGAGCTGTCGAGCAGACAGACATATTTAAATCAGCACTGTGTTGTGATTTATAAACATTTCGACAATGTCGCATGCCGAGCAGGACAGACACTGTACGTGATATAGAAATATTATCTTGTTTATGGCGAAAGTAGTAAAAATGTGTGACAACTTGTGATTTTGTGAATTTATTGCGGTCTTGTTCACATCCCCGTCGCATTTAGAATATTACTGTATTACAGCAGGTGGTTTTATTTGTACAAGATTATACAAAATTAGGTCAATGAGCAATTGCATAAACCAAGAGATCGCTCTGGTAATATATAACAAAGTTAGTTTCTGAAAATCACCACCTTCAGATAATCTACTATCATACCCCATGGTTCAATGCTCTCAATAACGCACGAAAATCTGTGGATTAAACCAATATCAGCAAGATAGATGCCGCGTTTTGTTTACTGTGGGGAGGAGGATAAACAATCGCATTGCTGATTTAGTGCCGGTGTTGTCGTTTATCTGACACTATAGAACAAGTTTCGACTATTATACACACATTTTGACGGGAAATGAATCTACAATTACAATCTGGAGACACAAGAGTCGAATGAATGGATTTCTGATGGCGTTAGGAAGAAGGCGAAGATACAGAATTATCCTCTTCAACTATGTGGGGAAACGATTAACTGTAAATAAATGTGTCGTTATTCGGTCACTTGACAGAATAAATAAATCCACATTTGCAAAAAAGAATTTTCTCTTCCAGCAGGACAATGCAGTAGAATTAAAACTGTAACTTTTCCCATGGTATTCTCCAGATGAAAACTGTGATTATATGGGTAAAAAAAATTACATCCAAAGAGAACATATCTCTGTTTTCAGAATTATCGGAAAATGCACTTTTTGGACGTCTTGTAAATATTAAATACACGCAGAGCGACGTGTAACGACCTGAAAGGAGAAGGTTGTCAGTATGTTTTGTAGGAACTTATTTACATTCGTAAATTGTTCTAATTAGTTCAACTTCAATGTTATCATTCTTGTAGAGCTCTCCACCTATCGGTTGGGTCCTCTTTTGCATTAACGACATCTCATATCTCTTGGAACCGTCGGAATTTCAGGGGTCAGGCAACAGCTTGGTTCCTTGACCCAAACAGTTAACCAACGTATTGACGCCGTGTAACACATGTCCCCGACATCCGATGTTGCGGTTTGTGGTGCCATTAATTAGGGCTCTGAGTCGTCTCTCATGATTCATGAAGGAAATGGAATGGAAAAGAAATGTGTCACGATGGTCTCACTCCATGTAAAGTATGTTCATTGTAAATGCTCATATTCTGATGGGCAAGTATTGGGTCAATAACAAGACCGGTTACTCTCTCTTATTAATTTCAGAATAATAGAGGAAATAACTTATAGAAAGTAACCGGAACTTCTTTGGTGTGAAGATACGTATTTTCTTTATAGTGACATACACTTTTTTCAGAAAAATATAAATAATTTTAAATAAAAGGATTATATACATAAATATAACTGCATATTTACGATTTGTTTATTTACTTTAAATGGCAATTTCGCTCCCTTCCCTTAACTATATGCAAGCTTGTTCTTTGAAGACAAGTTATAAACATATTCTACACCCCCACACTCCGCCTCCTCAAAAAATATTATGCCTATTTTACAAGTTTAGCTTAAGATTATTCGTAGGTTATTTTCACGTGTAAACTGGAAGAAAGCCAGAAATAATATATTTCGGATACTAGATTAGATTTTGACAATGCTAATTTTATAGTTTGAATTCTGATCGCACTCCCGAGATCTGTTACATATTGGAAACATTCCTCTAGGAACTCAGAAAATATTTTAAACCCTTAAATTAAGTAATAAGCATATTTTTGGGAAATAGATCCGAAAATATACTCTGCGTTAATTATGTACTAAAATTTAAGCGATTATCATTAAATGATATAGCAATTAATTGTGAAATATATTGTTTCCTTGATTATATAACTAATAATTTGTTTTTAAGTCTGTATAAAAGCATAGATTTTTAATGAAAGTCAATTGAAATGAATTAATCTATTGATGGATCGTTAGTTAAAAATTCAAATATAAATGAGAATGGAATGTTATATAGTTTTATGTAGTATTGACTAAATATACAGTTATCGTTCTATTTTTTTCGTTTAATTAATAAATAAATTTTTTATTGTTAGTTTTAATTATTAACATAATTCTGGCTGCTATATATTATCATTTACTTTCAATAAAATAATTTTTTTTGACTTAATAATACTTTATAAACCTAGAACAATACGTATGTATTTCTTGAAAAAAGTTGTTATACTCATTTCCGTTACAATGGAAATTTAATATAGAGCCTGTCTTGGAAATTCTACACAAAATATATTTATATAACAGAAATATTTCACTGATATCGAAACAAAGCGTAATCAATATTTCCGGTGACGTCATACCCCTTCCAAGACAATGAAGGGATATATTCAATGTAGATGAACATATGTATTGGTTAGCTTTTCATATTTATTTTGAAATGTGTGGCAGAAATGAAGGAACATAAAATTTCAAACTATAAATTCAATGTACAATTTAGTTGAAGACGGGTTATGACGTTACTGGTGCTTTATCCTTAATATTAATTGAAGAATTTGACAATGTATGGAACTGTAAGTTAAATCTATTTTATATAATTTTAAACTAAAAGATTTTAGTCGAGACTTATTTAAATTTAATTTGTATTTGAATTTTTATATTTATATGCTGTGTACACAGTCCGAGATTGAGGACTAAATGTCGTGTTAATTTCTGTTTTAATTTTATTAAATTATTTCTGATAAATTTGGTGGTTTTATTCATCCATTGTTCTTTAGATTTTAGTTTTAATTAACTTACAGTGGCGGTAGCGGGTCCGTAGACGCCGGAATTTGTTACTGTCGAAGTATCAGCCACGATGGGTTTGGAGGGTGATGATGATGCATGTTGTAACGCCATATGTGGAGAAATGTATGTTTACTGTTGGAATTTGTTTGGCACTAGGTGTTAACAGTTAATATATTGTAATGATCAAGTGGAAGGCGATTAATTTGCCGCACGTTGTGGAAGCCATTTATGTAATGATCATTAAGTTAGGGTTATTTAAAAGAATTAATAAATTATCAAACGAAAGATTAATTTAAAAAAATATCAAAAATTATCAAATAAAATAATTTGTTATTTTATCCACTTGTGGCTTCCAAAATTAAAACAAATACAATCAAATTAAGATCTCTTCTCTCAGGGGCACAACTGGGTTTGATAATTAACAGAAAAATAATTTATAAACTGATTAACAATTCAAACATAAAAATTCACCTAAAATAATATGACGATAAATGAAATGAAAGAAAGCTAAATGTAAAGAAACTGAACGAAATCTGACTATTACCTTTCTAATTATCGTTTACAAGTTTATATAGGTTTTGTTACTCACGTATTGTCCGTCTGGTACCAGCTATTTCTTTTGTAGCTTCAACACTACACTAAAAATGCAAATTTTTACACTGACTCTAACTTCCTTGCAGATTTCACACACACGCGGTCGAAGTGCACGTCCTCAGCTATCAGGAACCTCGGTTGTTGTCTCCCCTTTATGGTCAACTAGCCGTTGCCGGATCCTTCAATGCGAAGATTGTTCAATTTGTGAAGCAAACTCCTGCTTCCATTCAGGAACTCGTGATTTGTAGTTTATGTTTGCATACTTTACTTATCATATGCAGAGTCCAGACTTTAACTACTTTCTTCTCGTCGCAGATTTTAGGCTTTTAGTTTTTCCTTGCTCGACCCAGGCTCAGTGCAGAACCTTACTGTTTTTATTTCTCTATGTGGACCGAACTGCCACGTATCTCGGCGAAGACTTTTTACTGTTCCACCTCTCGTCGCCGACCACAGGCTGACTTTCTTTTGCAGGCGCAGTCACCATTTCGGCTTTCAACAAGGCAACACAGCTCGGCGCCATTGTCGCTTTGGAAGCTCCTGCCGCTACAATTAATTTTTTTCGCTACAATTCAAATTATATCTAATTAATTTAATGGCCTAATTAATTATTACTACAATATATATGCAACTGTACGATTAGCTCTTTAAAGGGGGAATGCTGGGGATGTCCCCTTTTCTCCAGCATTGCTTACACACTTTTTTCCCCTCCAGTTTTAATCGACTATTTGTATTATATTCTCAGCCCGGTGAATATAAGGTAACCTTGTAAAGAAATTACTGTGTTTTATGGTACATTGCAAAATAGGATGGAATGCCGTTACAAATTTTTAATGGTGCCCAGTTTTTATTTGGATTATGACTTGGAAACGCAGTATCTTGTTAGCATCTTGGTGGTAATTTCTAATTTAATTACTGTAGATATAGACATCGCCTAAATGCGATGCACGTGGAATCTACGTGCGACGCATTCAATATTGGTATGGAGAGGGGGATTGAGTAATTATAGCAGTAATACTATGCACGTGGCCTTATGCCAATAAACAGAGAGGGTCAATTGCGAACCATCTCCATCCCCTCCGCATTAGGGGCGTATAATCCGGGCCGTGGAAACACATTCGTGAATGTCTGTCCTCCAATTTAACTATTATTGTGCATAACAGAGCGTTGTGCCATGTGGAGAAAATGGCGTATTAAAGTTGTCCCGCTTAGAAGCCTGTCGTTAAACGAAATGCCTATAGTGTTAACGTCGCTGTATTTCCGTATGAGCAAACCCATAATTCCTTATGATTATGTGAGTAGTTTTATGGTCAAAAAAAAGAAGCAAAGAATATTAAACCCAAGTCTAAAATGGATCCCTATTGGAGGTGAGGAGATGACGGACAGCACATCCGAATTCTGATTTTGAAATTGGTGGAAAAAGCAGTTTCAGTTTCTTTATTGCAATTAGTAATCTATGAAGCAAATGAGTAACTGTGGTGCTGGGTTTGGAGAAAAATAAATTATTAATGGAAAGGAACAGTCGTTTTTCAGGAAATACAACTACGACATCAGAGTCCACAAATTCAGACAGGCTTCACCTTACTGAATTTCATTATCTGGAGAGAGATTCATTAATTTACATGAAAATGTGTAAAATCATGAAGAGGGTACAAATATGCACAGAAACGTTGTTATTGTTTTAATCAAAGATTTTATAATAGATAACTCTTTTTATTTACAAAAATATTTAATGGCCGTTAAATATATCTGAACGTTAAAATAATATAACTTTTTTAATATGACTGATATATGATTATTAAAACTCGAAGGATTTCTCGGAATACATATATGCTTGATAAGTAGTTCTTGAATCATAACAATTTTTTTTAGAATTTGATAAAAAGTTGCGTTCCTTTGAGGAATTAACCAACAGTTAATTTTCGCAAATAAATTTAATATTTTGATTGGCAAAATTTTTCCAGCTAGTCTTTTAGCGTTCATTTTACCTTTAAACACATATTTTAAATCATGTACCAAACTAATCGTTGTAGTTTCACAGGTATTATGTTTCAAGTTAAGTATTTACTTTCTGGGATATCACTAATTATTAAAAGACCGTCCTTTTGGCTAGGTTCCAGCAGAGCTTCTACACTCTCGTACATATACAAAAAAATTGGTTTCAAATACATTTCAGTCATTCGTCGAGTAATTTTAGGCCTCCGTTAAATTCCAGGAATGTGAATGGGCATGTCGCACAGCTCGAACAACGATTTATTGGCTACTTCGCATAATTCAAATTAGTCCCCTTCCAGTAAGTTTCTCTGAATCACGAAATTTCTATGCTATCGGAAATATCAGAGAGAAGAATTGAAATCTCTCGAAACAATTCTGTCGATGTAGAGGAATGTAGTCCACATATTTGTGCAATCTCAATAAACGGGCCAATTCATCCGTAACACCGCGTGTGTTGCTGCTGAAACCGAAGTTTCCTAGCGTGTTCTAAAATTTATCTCTACAATATTTAGCTATTAAATCTATTTTAATGAAATACCGGCCCCTCGCTACAATGTTATCCGGAAAAATGTCTCCAAAAGTAATGTTCAAATCCAGTTTTTAATTATAGATTCGTTTGACCGATATAACGAGCATTACAATCCAAACAATTAATTTTTGTTAATAAAATTATGTTTACCTAAAATGTTAATTTTGTTTTTAATATTTTGGACTAAGTTTAAATTATTGGATGTTTTAAAAAAGGACCGAATAAAATAATTAACGAACAAATCAAGCTGGAAATCAATGCATCATTCACATTTCATCTAAGTTCCCCAGTTTACTGTCTATAAAAATTTCAACGTTCACTAATTTGTGATAAAGAATTTATTAAAATCCACATTGGGCTCTAATTGATATGAAATTAGTCTGATTGAAAATAATGAATAAAAAAGATACCCAATACAGACAAAAAATGTAATATAAATACTACCTAACGTTTCTTTTGAGTGTTGTCAACTGACCAGTGCAGTTGTGTTTCCCTAAGCTCTTCTTAGCACATGAAGAAAGGAAAAAAGGATCCCAGAAACAATGTGTGGTATTTATATTACCTTTTCTGTCTGTATTAGCTATCTTTTTGATTCATTATTCTAAATGATCGTATTTAGTTGCTTTGAACTTAATTATTAAATTTAATGGATTTAATAATAGAGTTTTGAAAATTTAGCTATAATTATTTAATACAACTTTTTTTCCGTAATTTTTCTGTTTTAAATAAATCAGTGGTAAAATTTATTTTCTAATATTACAGTAATGGAGCTGTAACAGTATCTTGGATCTAGTCAAATAGAAATTTTTTACCATAAATTATTTAAATTAAAAACTTTTGTTTTTATGGCATATTTTTACCGTGTGTATTTTCCTCATATTCTTTATCAAGTATACTATTCAAGAATTTTGAGCCAGAGAACGTTTTCTACATTCTGAACTTCATAATTGTATTACTTTTTCCCAGGCAACTCAGAAAATTTTTATGTTTCTTCAGAAATCACAAAATAAATGTCGTATTTGATCCACGAGTTTGAACAAAACTGTTTTTGGCATTTGTGGTTTTTAATAAGAAGGTAAATACGACTTCGTTCTGGGGAATTCACGCTTCCACCAAAGATAAGGTCAACTATATTACTAATTGTTTATTAAGAACGACGGCGCTGAAATGTAATCCTACATTTGGCAGCTGTTAAAAACCTATGCAGAATTAATTCTCTCATTTTTATCTTTATTCCATTATTCTTCAATTAGAATACCAATACTTCTCGTCTCGAGATACATTTTGTTCTCACTTCCGTATTAAGGACATTGTATGTTTTGGCCTTCCTAAGAAACAATATTTATGCTATATCGTCTGGTGATATGTATTCGTTTCTTATAAACATTATCTTCGACTTTCTCTCGCAACCTTACTAAGGAATATTTCAGCACATGCGTGAAGTAGGAACCGCAAAGGTAAATATACAGTCCGAGACTGTGGTTTTTAGGACACAGACTTACTCTTTTATGTCCATAGAGGCCACATGACAGCATATTTCGTGTTTCCAGTTCTGTTCCAATGAGAGGAAGGTAAACTATATTATTCACGGTGAAAGCAAGTCTAAATTTCTCCGTTTTTTTCTCTCGAAGCTTAAGAGATCTCCTCAACAGCGTAGACGAGTGGTTTTGTCTGCAACACACGCGAGTACGTGTGTGTGTTTTAGGTCGTTTCCGTTCTCCGTTGGCGACTGGGGAATTAATCAGCATTGCTTTGCTTGCTCTAAGCGCAGCCTCGTTAACAGGGAAGGTAATAGATTTCCCAACGCACCGGCGCCCTATTTCTCACTCGACAAACCAACCAACCAACCAAGCCAGCCACTCCTTCCTGTTCCAACAAGAAGTTACGGCCGTTATTGCGCTCTGGTGTGGGTGTGACTTTGTTAGGCCAGACGACTACTGGTTTTACTGGTTCCGGCCGACCGTTGTCTTGTTTTGTTCAAAAGTCAAGATAAATACATATATTTATTGTATTATATAAATGAATAATATAAAAAAATATTTGCAACCAGTACCAATGAGACGGTATTAATGTATGTTAAATTCTATAAAAATATTAATTTATTTATTCCCAAAAAATACAATTACAAATATTCTTAAGAAATTAAAAATCCTTTATTTTTCGAACCATTTTGTAATGCAAAATAATAACTATCGTATGGTATTAGAACAAAAAATATTCAATCGAATTTCATTTCAGAAGAAAAGTAATGAATGAATAATTGCGGTTCAATTCACGATATGTTTTACGGTAAAATATTTATCCGTAAAAGTTAAGATATAATAAGTACAGGGCTCTCTTTATATCAGTCCGTAAGAATATAATAAATATTTTTAAGAATGTTAGTGGCGTATCTCAAGAGGAGTTCCTAGCTGTTGACAATACTCTCCTCCACATTCGCCTTTCTTCTACTGCGCAATTGGCCTATAAAAATCAATTGAGGACAAAGCCTTCGTGACCTATCAAAACTTGTCAAACAGTACAAACTTCCCCGGCCTGCTGTGGTGTAGTGGCCAGCGTCATTGCCTCGCATCACAGAGGTCCCGGGTTCCAATCCCGGCATGGGAATGGATGTTTGTGGTCGCCGTGGTCACGAAAACTGAGGTTAAGGCTGTGGGAGCATCGACACTCTGACCAGGTGTCACTCCTAATCCAGAATGTGTAATGTAAGATCACAGTCTGGCAGCCGTCTCGGTAGGTCAAGGCCCGTCATGGGCTGTCGAGACAAACAGGGTTTTTTTGGTCCAAACTTCATTGACTAAAATCGCGCCTTTCTCCCCAACATGTAGTCGTCAGTGTATTTTGAAAATTACAGTGGTTATGTTACCTTGTTCCACAACAATCCTTTGACTTGGCCAGATCTGATTGTTGCTTCACCATTGACAAACATCGGAGAGTAATAAGAAAGATAGCCAGAATCAGACAAAAGAAGTGATAATATTAATACCACACAACGTTTCTGGAATCATTGTTCCTTTCTTAAGGTGCAGAAAAACGCAAGAGACAACTGCACCGTTCAGTTGACAAAACTCAAAAGCGAAGGGAACGCAACGACAATGGGAAAGCAGAAGGTTTAACGTAATAATAATGGTAAGGGATCATACAATTGTTGAGTTTTATAGTGTTTGTACATTAATTGCTGTGATTTTGTGAAGCATTTCTGATATAATTCTGGAATTGTACCTGGCGTCAACGTCTAAAATCTTAGCATTTTGTCAATCAATTGAATGTTTCTAATTGATGATATATTTGGAGACTACAGATTGTTTATCGTTGGGAAGTTTGATAGTAGGCTAATGTTCCTTGATACGGGTATTAAGGAACGTTTTGTTTGCCCTATGTAGCAGGAATTACAAATAGAGAAAGAGATTTTGTAAACTACACAATGTTTGCTGTAAATGTCAAGTGGGTCCTTGTGGTTTTTAATCAACAAGGAAGGAATATTAGTACCTGTAAATGATGGATATTTTATATAATTTAAAAATTTGGACGAATTTGTGATGTCTAAATTGAGCATACCTGATGACGATGACAGAACTAACCGTTGGAACTCTGTACGTTAACCATTTTGAGTTAGGATAACGGGATGGAACTACGTTGTCTGCTTATAATAAATAATATAAAAAATTGAAATATATTTTAAATTAACCCAGTTTAAATTTGCCACGTTGAGACTAAGGTGAACATACCCTTGCAGAATTCTTGATGATTCGCAGAAACACTTGCTCCTGGGAGCACTTTACCGCAGGTACGATCGAACATTACCTCCACCCCTCGGCTGCACGTCTTGTTACAAGGGGAGAGCGATGTCTGAAATTCATATCCTAAGTTATTCATAAAAGCGCATCGGGCTGCGAAAATTGAGGTTCGTAAGCCCTCCCCAGTTGCAGAATAAATGGCCAATCCGTGCCCAGAATACGGGCTACAGCCTAAAGAGGGGTTCGGAGGATGAGTAAGGGAACCTTAGCTACTAACAATATCGCATTGTTGCACAACGCCCGGGTAATTAACGGCCCGGTATTTAGGACGATTTTTTAAAAACCGAACGTTTTGGGGATTCCCCGTCGGGTCGTTTATCATTGTCGATGGATTTATCTTAAAGCCCTTGCGCCGAAGGTAATCTGCGTGCATAAAACAACCCCCTCCCACCCCTTCGGAAGCCTGATGCTTACCCCTGGATCGTTATATGTACAGATTAATGATTTATCAGGGCTTCTACATCTGCAGACCTACTAATAAGTCCTTCGTCCATTAGACAAGCGCTCCAAAAGAGCGACAAGTGTCGTGTCGTTAATTACGACTAATCGCTGTCAGCTTACGGAAGAATCGTAAACTACGCGGATATCGCAATAGTATGGGGGATAAACTCAAATGAATTGGAAGTTTTCTCTATTCCCGGATATTTGACAAAATAACGCATGACGTATATTTACAGAGTTGGAACATGATATGTAGAGCTCGGATTCAGCCAGGCATTAATTAATTATAGTAGTAATTATGTAATTATTTACTCAATTGATTATTCTGATAGAGAATTGGCAACGAGTATTTGAGTAATGCTCTTAACTGTAATAGCTCATGCTAACTCATTAAAGTAGA
Source organism: Zhengitettix transpicula (assembly GCA_037074705.1). Lineage (NCBI taxonomy): Eukaryota > Metazoa > Arthropoda > Insecta > Orthoptera > Tetrigidae > Zhengitettix > Zhengitettix transpicula. Next base: position 50,654,918 of record CM073594.1, read on the forward strand.
TTAAATTCTGTACAGGAATTTATGATATATATATATATATATATATATATATATATATAATATTTCCGAATATTCAGGTCTAATTAATGGCTGTTATTTTAATAAATATAAAGAAGATCAGTAAGCACGTATAAAGACTCGAACAGCGACCAAAAATATCATTACGAACTACAATTAGCAAAGATCATACATATAACGTAATATTAACGATCATAATTCATAAAAGTGTAGTTGAAGGGTGAATAAAGACTTATAATACTAATATTTCACATAGTTTTTGATACTACATCCTCCGACTGTTTGTCATACATTTAGGATTTTCTTTTCTATAATCGACGTCTGTTGCAATTAATTCTTGGGCTTAAGATAATATTGTTGTAAGAGAGAGTTGCAGATGGAGTCCATGACAAAAATAAAGGAAAAGGGAAGTGGGAAGGACAAATTCCAAGACGATACTGTGCCCAATGGGAGTTTTTAACCGACGACTAAGAGAACAAGAACAGGACAGGCAGAATTATTAATTGGATTTTAGAGGTTAATTATATGAAAGCACAATTTTAATGGAGAAAAATAATTCCGAAATGTTGTAGATTGCTTATTTACATCATTATCGCAAAGTTCTTCTTTCCAGTAATGTTTGCAGTAAATGCATCTATGGAGTCTTCTAAAGGCCATAATTTACGTGACTCCAGTTGACTCAATTGAGGACCTCGTTGCTCGGTTATCCATTGCGGCTGTAAACCTCAAAACTTTTGGAACTGTTCGCCAATCACTCCGTCGACTCTATCAAGCACGTTGGTACTCGTAATTTCTAGCATTGTTGGAAAGAAGTACAATGTTTTGATTTTTATTTCTCATTTTTTTTGTGTTAGTTTCTCAACGCATCACTCCCGACGATACATTAATGTATGTTTTAGTAAGCTCTGTACTACCACTCTTTTTCTTTTCCTTCTATTTTTCCCTTAAAATGAGACAATCAAACACCCTAACAAAACTACCCAAATATTCTATCCGTCATTGTCATCAAATTTCAAAGCCAAAATGAGTAATCCAACAATTTTTTATAACACCATCTTGATGTTTAAACATTTTCAAAATGGAAAATAATTTATGTCAGATTGAAAACAATTACGTCTGATTAAAAATAATGAATAAGAAAGATAGCCAAACAAAAAGGGTAATATAAATACCACACAACGTTTCTGGGATCCTTGTACCTTTCGTCAGGTTCTAAGAAGAGCCTAGAGAAACACAACTGCACTTGTCAGTTGAAACAAAAGCTTTGAGTCAGCGTATTGTGACAGACATATGAAACTTTATTACTGTAGATAAATCTGGCTTTTGAGTTTTGTCAACTGACAACTGCAGTTGTGTTTCTCTAGGCTCTTCTTAGCAGCTGACAAAATGGACAAGGATCCCAGAAACGTTGTGTGGTATTTATAATACCCTATTTGTCTGAATTGGATATATTTCTTTTCCATTAATTTAATTTAGCCTCAAATAAATTTATTTTTCGAAGAAAAACCGATTAAACATTTTTTCTGTATAGCAAACAATGCAACTGTCCCAGCGGGACTCTGTATGACAACGAAAAAGTTCTCATTCGAAATCGTTCTGATCGTTTTCTTGACAAAAGTAAACTAAAGCAGCGTATTGTGACAGACATAAAACTTTATGAGCAGAAATAACCATAAAAAGTCTTCAAGTTTTTAATTTTATTAAATAACTAGCTGGGTGTCCGGCGTTGCTCGTGTACTTATTTATATAAACTCGAAAAAGTATTTAATTGAATACTTAAATATATTCCTTGAGTATTTCAGGATATAATTGTCACTCAGTCTTCATACATTACGAAATATATATTGATGAAATTGTTAGCTAGACTCACAACTAATATAGCGCGAAAATTAACTTACATTTTCCGCAAGGATGGTAAAGTAATTCGTATTCTTATTTATTACCATTCGATGGAGTATTGCTGTATAAAATTATACTTTTTATTTAAAGAACATATTTCTGCTTTATTTCATTCCTGATAAAGGATATATTTCCTTTGTTCGTTGCGTAGTAACGTCTTTCTCTCGCGTGACATCATTGTCTCTTGGCGCGCAGTAATTTAATATTTAATGATCAAGGTTTTTAATTATAATTCTTTCCACATGTATGCTAGGCGTTTCTCACCCTCACAGAACCGTTTCTTGTATTTTGAAGAATATGTGTACCAAGTTTTGTTGCATTCTGTCCACGCGATAAAATTTGTATAAAGAACAACGTAAATACATACAGACATACATACATACAAATATACATCCTTTTTTATTATATAGAAGATCGATTGGAAGCGTTCAACTATTTTGTTATAATCATCCTGAATGAACAATAAAATATCTAGTTATGTATAGATAAATAATAACTAACAATATGATAAATCGATACTATTGTATCGATTTTCGATTGTAATAATACACACTGAACCACCTAATTGAGCAGTTTAAGAACGGAACTTGTTGAATAAACAACATAGTTTTATATTAGTGACTAAGTACCTATAGGTACTAATACTATTTTAAAGGTATTGTGATTTTAATTATAGGACAGGAAGGTATGTTATGCTGATGGTTTTGCAATGTATTCTTACCTTGATGTTTTTATATAAGTAGTACCTTTTATTGTTCATTCAGGAGGATTATAACAAAATAGTTAAAAGCTTCTAACCGATAATTTAAACTTGGAGACTGTTTAAGGTTATTTCTGCACGTCAACTTCAACTGCCCTTTTTACCATAATAAAACTTTATTTCTGTAGATAAATCAGGTGAATGTGTTCAGAAACTGATACTGTCAGATTATGAAAGACAGTCTACAAAATATTTTTTTACCGGTATTATTATTGCTTTCCTATATTGCCGCAGCCTGATAATTGTATTGCGTTTAGCAGCGTCCCTGTTTTACGCCGTAACCCGGACTTTCTTTTTCTGTGTTACGAAGGAAGAACTTGGAGGAGCAATAGTTGTTATTCACAGCTCGTCCCATCCCATCCTCCTCCGCCTCACCTCACCATCGCTCCTGCAATTGTTACGTGTTGGTGGATAGACGTCGTTGCTTTCTATAGCTGACGTGAAACTTGAAAACTTGATCTGTTGTTGGAAGAGCTGAAGGGGTGAGACTTGAGCGCTGAAACTTGTGCGGGGCAACTTAGGTGTGTAGCTGGCTAGGCCATGGAGTGGGGTTTTCTTTCTTCCTGTTCACAGTCTGCCTGCCGTGGCAGGGACGGTGAAAGGAACGCCCGTCGCCTTGCGCTTGTTTTGTCCGGCATCTACGGACTTAAAGTTCTTGGCAAATTATTACTTAAGCCCCTACCCGCCACGTCTCAACAAAGTGCCCATAAACAAGAAACTATTTCTCTACCGCCACCCACAAAGTCTTGCAGGAAGCCATAACAGTCTTCTTAACGAGCTGAACTTTGAAGGAAACTTGGAGCACACTAGAGAATCTATGTTGAAGGGTGGATTGTGGACAAAAATAGAGCACTGACGACATTAACGTGAGAAAAATCAGTTGCAACTAAAATAATTGCACGGTTCGAGTTGTTTAGTGGTAACACTGAAGCTGGCTCATGTCACAAATCTCAACTATGATGGAACCTTCCGCTCATTTTAGGCACACATTTACCTCTTCCATAACAAATTTCTCAACTGCTTTCGCACATAAAACTGTGCAATATTTCATCTCACCACCATTTATTAATACAGAAGAGTTTAATAAAATTATAATAAGAAAGATTGCCAATTCAGACAAAATAAGAGATAGTGCGATATTTACACTATCATTCAATCAGAGATAAATTTTTCATTTTAATAATAATAATAAACGAGGGTGTGGAAGACCAAGGCGAGGTTTAAATACGATACGTCTAACAGTTTTCGAAATATTACTAAATTTTGCAATACAAATTCGTAGAAGTAGAATAAAAGGGTCGTATTCATATGAATACATGGGTGTGGAACACGTAAATGAGGATTTAATTCGATATCTTAATCTGTTTTAGTTATATTGCGAGTTTTTGCTTAAAATATTCGAAAAGGTGGTTGAAATAAGTCGTATCCGTAAGGAACACGATGGGCGAGGTTTCAGTTCGTTATCTGTTACTGGTTTTCAAAATATTAGGAATTTGGATTAACCATTCGTAAAGGTTTTATTAAAAATTAAAATTTTAAACCCTCTCTTTATAATTTACACTTTTAGAAAGAGAAGTAATATTAGGAAAATAAATGGTTGAGGAGTGAAGTGAAATAAATAAGGAAGTTACTAACGTAAGGAACGCTAAGTTAATTGATATCTGAAAAAATTAAAAGCACGTTTTCTTTGTCATTGCAGAACACGTCAGATGCACTAAAAACTTTTGAATGGGTGAATATACAATAAAAAAAATTCTTCAACATAAATTTAACAACAAATTACTATTACATTAACTACAAAATACGAAGTTACTCATTTAAAATATCTCCAGATAGAATGACTATCGTGTTAACCGTAGATCTTGAAATCCCTTTTCCTAAGCGTGCCAACGGCAAAGAAACTACGCAGCTACTCACAAGGTCCATCGTAGGCGTCATAGAGTGAATTTGATTGTTCTACTGTTTTGATGACTAATTTGATGAACCTAGTAGGCATTAAAATTTTCCAGCCTATAATAATCGTTCAGCAGTTTCGGCTCATTTTCTCTCCAAAGTTCTTTGTCTTGTTTTTATGTTTTGTGTTTGCTTAACAGTGTACATGCGACTTTACTCTAGCCAGTGACTTATCGTCATTTATATTAGGGTCCCGGTTCCGTTAATCCATATTATAATGGAAATTCATGAAATAATAATTTATAAATCATTTAATTGGTTTGTCTGTGAGACTATTATCATTACAATTAGCACGCATGTTTAACACAAACGATCGTGGTTATGTGTATATTGAAGATATAAAATTCATCGTTTCCTTGAACGAAATAAAGATTCATTTTGATATAGGTTCTCCTATGTTTCTCATAATCTGGATAATTTGAAAAGTAACTCAGTTATTTTATTGTTCCTCTAAAAATGTTCCCTGAGAATTATATGGATGATTATTTTTTATTTAAATAAAAATTTTCTGACGTTGAAATTCAAATTTTAAAAGTACGAAATGTGGTCTAAACGCAATATGTTTTTATTATTAACTAGAAAGAGACCTTTAGGCATTTCTGCAACCAGAACTTGTTACACACTGATGCGTCGAGGATTTTTTTTTATATTTTCCATGTGAGTTGCCAACAGATGTATGAAGTCCAGGTACTAAACGGCGTAGAGATATTATTTTCGCAATTACGTAGACAATATTTTTGCGTACCGTCGAGCCACTTCACTCAAAGCACGCCCACCTCGTTTTTAGAATCACCTCGGAAATGGTGATTTTGGACTCCCCGTGCTGTATTTACGTCAGACAGTTTCGTGCGAAATGTAATTACCAACACCACCCCTTCCACTCCTCTCTTTCTCTCTCTCTCACACACACACACACTCGCACTTCACGAGAAGAGATTATTGCCAAAGCCACCCTCAATCTCCACTCCACGGAAATTACAACGCGATATGAGCCGGCAAACAGCAGACACGCTGAAAAAGAGATGGAAAAAAAATAATGCGAGAGAAAAAGGTGGGTGGCTACAAATATATATATATATATATAGGAAGACATAAAAAGAGTTGCGAAATTGGAAGAAACTAAAGTTTAATTTCCGTATAAATATTTAAGTACTTTCCTAGGAAAGCTCTTCAGTCCGGTCCCTTCCTTTTGCATCACCGCACGAAAACGGCGGAGTTAATAACTTCGTTTGCTCGTCTCGCCGTGGTAGAAATTCGCCATTTACCTCGCAACAATGCAACTTTTTTGTGCAATGTAAAATACGAGAGAATGGACACATTGTTACGGAAATTCCTGAGGTAACACGCACACCCTGGTAATATCCCAGCGGCGAGCTGTAACTAACTCATTCCCACCCTCCCCCCCTCCATCCCCCTCAAAACAACAAAAAACGCGGCTTTGGGAGGAGGGAAATCCTTGAAGCGGAGGCACCGTTGAATATTTAACTGTACGAGGGATGTGGTAAATACAACCGCCAACTTGTTATTAGATTAATATTTAATCAAAAAAGTTTTACAGGTTTTTTCTCTCCTCTCCCTCAATTTCACCCTTGCAGTCTCGTCTCTTTCGGTTCAGATTCCTTCATGAGCTACCCTTTTCCTCCACCATCAGTTGTAGTAACTTCCGAAATTTTGCATACTTTTAATCACTTTCCAAACATTCTCTTCCGAGAGGTTATTTACCTCTACTCCGGAATACGAACAAAGTCCCTGTTGAGGTAGAAGCGTATGGAGAGAGAGAGAGAGAGTTTTGGGTTTCCATATTAAAAATCCCCCGTCGGAATCATAAACTACTTCTGGAATAATTAGCATTCGTCATATTTCCATAAATTACAAATGAAACTTAACAGCTAAAAAATAATTTAATGCACTAAATGCAGACTTTACAGAGTCTAAAAAATTAATATTACAAATTTATTAAAATAAATACGAAGATTCGACCTGTTTTTTTTAACCTCATCATTTAAAGAACTTAGAAGAACATATTTTTTCTTTATTTATATTATTTAATAATTTCTATTGTTTGCAACAGGGTTACATGTTTAGTATTTAATGGCCAAGCTCTGACTTAATTAAATTATCAGGTGAATAAAAAACGAAAAGATTTTCGTGGTGTGATCCAAAAATACAGGAGAAATTTTCGAAGTTATTTATAAAAATAGTAACCTAAATTTTTTAATTTTATGAGGTCATCATTTATTATATTATTCATTAATGTCTGATTCCTTATATTTCATAAATGATTACCCGGAATAAACAAATTTATGATTGACAATTTTGACTACATTTAAAAAATATTTTTCCTTGTGAAGCGGAGTGTTAATTTTAATTTTGAATTCAAATTTGTTTGTGAGTCGCTATTGATTCTTGCTACCAGACAACTGACAATTTACAGTATTAAAAGCATGAAAAATATATTTTCATTAAAATTTTGTCAACGTATATAAATTAAATTAGGAAATAAAACTTGGAAGGCAGAAGCAAGAAAAACCATTAATACAAAAATTGATAATTATAAACAGACGTTAATTGTTTGTGTTGTGGTAGTATTGAATTAATATTAAATTTATAAAATTTATAATTAATATTAAATTTATAATCAAATCAATATGATCTGCGGAAAGATGTACAAAGGAATTATGATGTAATAATTATATAAATGGATTGTTTTCAAGTCAAGGAAAAAGGTTGGAAAAATATTTAAATTAAAGTCGTTTCTGTGTTATAAATGTCGCAAATGTCTTTGGTGAGGCGAGGTAAGGTTTATACTGTTTCAATAGATGTGTGGCATACATAATGCATTTAGGAAAAGATTATTCTGTGTATTATTCAGCTCCAACTTTTCCCTGGATACTTTTTTCTAACTACGTGGAAAATAAGTTAGTTTACAGTTTCCCGTCGGTGTCTAAATCAGTCTTCTTTTATATATTTTTTTTTAGAAAGTTGATAGTTCGAAAAGTTAACCCTCCGAACATTTCTGTTGTTTTGGAAGTCGATAAAGGGTCAGCCACACAGAGATGAATAAATTATACGAATTGATAATCCACTTAGTCTTCACCGAAATAGCTGAAGAACAAAATCGTAGTCCCAGTTGTTATTTTTTAAGAACAAAATTCTCCGAAACATTTCCGTAAGGACTAGCCTCTAATGTCATATCAATATGTACGGAACGTTTTTATTAGGAAAAAAATAGAAGGAGCATATGTAATTGATGCGGAATATGTAATTCATCTCTGAAGTAACTGAATTAAAATTTTTATTCGACGTATCTAGGAAAAACATGAACATATCTAAATCTTGCTATTTACACAAGAGAAGAATGGAACACAAAATGTCTAATTTTACATAGTGATAAATTTATGCCTGGTGCGTTGTAATGCCACTTTTTATGCACCTTTAAAAGTAATCAACGTGAAGATGAATCGCATTATAAATTCCTTAAACGACATCAAAATGCGTTACATCAAACTTTCAGCGTGCAATTTTAACAGACAAGAAAACATGCTGTAAATTATTTAAAGGTTAAATATTAACCTTAATCCTTTTAAAATGTAAATATTTCGTTTAATTAATTTCAACTCATTCAAACATATATTTTTCAACGTGTATATTTCAATTTCAATAAAATACTTGACCCCAAAAACGTAATGTTAGAACGCTTAATATACTGTTAAGATTTGTTTTGTCAATAAAACAACTTCCTTGTGCCCAGAAACATCCTCTCAGAAAAGAAATTACTAAAGGGTGTCTCATTAGTTTTCGTACGTATGAATAAAAAATTATCCAAAAACTAAACGTTATTTAGGATAATAGTAACTCCTCATTGGGTAAATTAATTATAGGAGTTAGAATATCGGGTAACAAAAATTATTGGACAGTTTTTGTTGGAAAATTTAATGCCAGGTCACATTGCAGTTGGTTTTTATCTTTGCAATGATTTACCAAAGGACCATAACTCTAGTTGTGATTATTCTTTATCAGACGAGGACACGCATGTGCTTTCGCTAAAATGGCTGTCATCTAGAACATATTATTTAAATAAAAACGTATTTATAAAACAATGTTTACCTGTGGAAAATTAAGAGTAATTAAGTAATTAAAAAGGCAAATACAATTAAATGAAAAGAAATTACATTTTCTTTAATAGTTTTAAGTTTATCAATTCCTGTTAGTCCAATTATCATCATCGCCATCGTCAGGTAGACGACCTGCGGAAAATTTGCGTTCTGACAAACATTTGTCGGAGTTGATAAACCGATAATCATTTATTAAAAACGTTCATTATAAATTACGCTACTATAGAGAGACTCGGTGACATTTATGGAAAGAACAATGGCACACTACTTCAAATGGCATCCTCTTAATAATTCTTGTCGGTAGTAAATTAGTCGATTTGCTTGTATACACAAAATTATTTATTAAATTTTTAATTAGACGAAAAATTGAAAGTTTTACTCTTCTTACATTAATATATTCCTGTCTGTATTGAATTTTCTTTATTTTTAGTTCCATTTGTAAGAAATTGGCCCAAAGTCAGAATTCGTTTATAAACATTAAAATGTACAATTAAATAAAAACTAAACGTTTCTACCTTTGTTTAGGGACCTATTCAGATGTATCAAAAATGTATTTTAGAACTATAATGAAATAACATTAAATGGTCGAATCCCAAGCAAATAAATAAATTTTATTGGGTTTTCATTATTTTTCTCAAATAATTTATTTAAAAGTAAAATGGCGTAACGTTATGTAATTTATTTAATTGTAAATTTATAAACTTTCCACTAATTATATTTAACACAAGTCAGAAATAGTTTTACATTTTGAATTATAGCAAAATATTTTATTAAAATAGTTATTACTCTAAAATCCCCTTACATATTTTTGTCGAAGATATTTTGAGTAAATCACAAAGTTATTATGTTTAATGATGGAAATGAATATTAGAGCTTTTATTTAAAAATTAAAATATTGCGAATAATTTTTTTTTCAGCGTTAAGAATTAGTTTCTCTAAATGAAATATAAATTGCAATGAACTCCAGAAACTGTTTCTTCGACGTCGTATGTATATTTGAAACGTTTCCACACGTGTACCGTCTGCATATTGACCTTGTAATGACTCTTATTTTAATCTCTCCCTCTTTCCTGTTCACTGTGTGTGAGTTTGGGGTTGATAAAAACGGTGTTACAGACTTAGTCACGGCTACACGCTCAATTTATCGCGTAATACACGGCGATTAGTTTGTGTCAACAGGTTTAATTGTTTCCGCGTGGCTGAACCCATGAGTCTTCTCCGGCCTCAGATATTAATTACACTGCCTCTACAAAAAAAAAACTAATTTCTTCACCGTATGTTACTTTTTTACTCCCATTTACATTTTTTCCTCGAAAATCTGAATTAATTCTAATGTATTATATTGGGCGTCATTGTTTTATTTCTTTTTCCGTGAACAATTTTTTGTAGTTTCAGTATTATTATTTGCGTTTGTTGTCCAATTAACCTATTCCATTATCAACGTTCTTGTATTGTTTGCGTGAAGCTGCTAATTGTAACTTTTTACGTTTTTCCCTTTTATTTTTCCTTGTTACTGGAAGCAATATATAACAAGATTTCATATAAAAATACTTGATTGTGTGCTGACATAATTGAAAATATCGTGATAATTTTACAGGTTAATTGTTTCACGATTTTTAAGAACGCAATCAATTTTCGTTTGAATTTGCCTGAAATTGTGTGTTTTTTAAATTTAAAGCGGCGTGTTGGAACTGGCAGAGTTTTGGTTCTAACCCGTCTCGTTTAGTGACACAACACGAAGAGATAATTGCATTTGCGGCGCCTGTCAACGATTTTTAACTCATTCAAACACTCCCCACCCCCTCCCCCTCGAACTCACCGGCTACTCTTTTTCCAATTAATTATCTACAATTACGCGACCTGCATTTCACCAATCAGCCTCATTTAGCAATTAGCCAAATATAACTTTTAGAGAGTTGGACGTCGCTCTAACTTTTTTTTAAAAAAAACCGACCCTCTCATCGAGGACGCAAAATTCTGGAAATTCCAGCCGCTATTCTTTATCGGTATTGTTCAGATAAATTAATAATTTAATTATACTGTCGAAATTTTATGTACGAGTTGAAATTTAATTGTTAATTTATATTTTATTTTCAGTCACATCAACAACTTTCTCTTTGAATTATTTTATTTTCAGAATAATATTAAAAAATATATTATGAATTATACTCTGTATTTATTCTATGGCAAATTTTATTGTTTAACTTTTACTTATTTAGGTCTATTACCTGATGAAGTCCAATAATTGTAGGCGAATCCTCGTAATATTGTAATTGTTTTTTGTTGAACAATACATATTTTTCTTCTGAAAAATTGGCCGCTTTTCTGTATATTAATTTTACAAAAATACTTTTTCAATGAAATTAAATATCCACGTTTAACAACTATGGCAGGATTTTCATTTATGTTCATTTCATGACTAATTCCACAACATTGAATCCCTGAGTCTCAATATTCATATATATGCCTACATTTATCATATTCATACGACTCAAGAAAGGCCCTTATAAAACCTATTGAAAACCATTATTTTGTTGAAAATGATGACATTTGAATTTTATCCGTTTCGGGTTATACAAAAAGAACGGAATATTCTTGTAATTTTTGATCGGGTAATGAATTACATTTAGCATAAAAGAGTAGTTATAAATATTATATTTCGATATTATTTTGCGATCTGGAAGCATTTTTGTACGCTTGAATTTAATTGGTAATAAAGAGAAAACTTTTATTGCGTTGAGTTTGAATTGCAAGTGTTGCGTTGTAGGAGAGGAATTTTGGCCTAGGGTACAGGAATGTTCTATTAGAGGACTCGCCACGGCGATAGTGTTAAGCTGCTGGATTGGAAATTCCGTCTTTTGCTCAACGAAGGTAGAAAGTAGGACCAGACGAGAATTAGGACAAAGCCAAGAATTTTGAACACATCTCCGATTCTCATCAGAAAATCTACTACAGTCAATACTTTGATGTCTCGAGATAGAAATTAATGACATATTCGGTAAACTGCAGAATTCGTACATCATTTATTTTTCAGTGGATGTTTAGTGCAATAAATATGGCCTGCCATATTTTCAAATGTCGTTTCAGCATCTTAGAAATATCTACCAGCGCACTCTATTGTTAAGTTTTTATTATTAAATAAATGTGTATAAACAATATACAAAAATCCCTCTTATTTTATATATATATATATATATATATATATATACATAGATAATTCATTTAGATATTTTTAATATTTAAAATAATTTCACAATTATGTGATAAATTGCATTTAGCCTTTATCAATTAATTAAAATATTATAAGTTTCCCTTTGATTTGAGGGGGGAAAACAGACTGAACATTTTTGGCTCACCGAGTACATAGTTGACAAAAAATGCAAAAGTCACATTTTATATCTTATAAGTTCTGTCTTTCAATTGTGCAACCTGCTACGTTCAATTGTTGAAGCCATGTCCTTCCGCCCTAGGACAATCCTCGGATCTTGATTAGGTCTCTCCGGTTAATGAAGGCCAGTCCCTTAGGGCGTCCTCCGAAACGTGACAGAAATTACCTCCACAAGCTAGACGCCAATTCTTTTCCGTTTTTTTTGTTCATTCCGTAAGAATTTGAAAAAAAATATTTTCTGTTAGATTTCTGTATGATGTTAATTTAGGATAATATAAAGGGAAAAATTGGGCTCAATGCATTAATTTGGAAGGCTATACGCTTATATATTGGTAAAAGTAGGTCTAACAAACTGAAAAGTGATGCAGGAGTGCCAATTAATGATTCCTGCAGGAGAAATATATATATATATATATATATATATATATAATTGGCTCCAGATTGGAGCAAACTTTGGAGTGTATAATTTTCCTAAATAAATACGTACAAACACTTTTCAATCATTTATTCATATTATTTAAAATCCATTTAAATTTTGATTGTAAAAATAGTGTCATTACTATTTTTATTATTATTATTATTATTAATGATTCCTGCAGGAGAAATATATATATATAATTGGCACACTTGCATCACTTTTCAGTTTGTTAGACCTACTTTATATATATATATATATATATATATATATATATTATAATGCCAATTAATTAGGCCATTAATTGTTTTGACATAAAATTTGAATTGTTTGATAAATCTATTATAGCGGTCTGATCGAACAAAGCAACAATCGAAAAGCAAGCTCAGCCGCTTTTGTTGAAAAGTCAAAATGACGTTTGAGCGCATGAAAGCCAGGCAGTTTACGTCTATAGCCAGCCAGTAAAGGAAGTCAGTTTTTTTTACGTCTACAGCCAGCTAGGATAGAGTTGGTACTACAAGAATTGTTAGATCGGATGAAGTTTTTCTGGTGAGCAGCAAGGAGCGGAATAGTAAAGTTGACAGTTTAAGTCTACAGAAAGGAGCTAAAGAAAAGTTAGTTCGCTCCGAAAGAATAAACAGTTAAAATAAATCTTCAAGGAGATACGTTAAAGTCCAAATCAGTAAAAGACTAATAAATCTACGAATCATAGGATTCCATATAAAACGGCCATATAAATAATAAAAACAAAGTTTAGTAAATGATAATTTTTGTTAATTACATAAACGACGTTTCATCCTAAAATTAGGATCCTACGGGTAATGACAATTAAATGAATAGGAGAACTTAAAAGCAAATATTAAATAATCTAGAAAATTTAGAGTCGTGCTGTAGGGTATCCAGTTATATCTAAAATTAATTATACTTAAATATTAAAATAAATAATATATCAAACAAAAATTTGAAAATACAATATTCAATATCAAAAACAAATAATTAAAATAATGATTCATTATTTACAATTATAAACTTTAATGGATTTAAAACTAAACATAGTTCATAAAATTAAACTTTATTTTTTGACTTATATGACCATTAATATTAATAATATAAATTTTAATGTGACTTCTATATTATTTCGACTAGTGACGTTAAATTTGAATCAAGTAGCTACACCTCTGTATATTAATTTCACTGCATGGATTTTTGGATTAACTATGGCAACACGAAGCCATGTTTTATAAAACGGCTAGTTTGTGTGTGCAGTCTCGTATCTACCTGCGCTTCTGGCATCTCATTAACGGGGGCGGAAGAATGACTGTTTCTCTTAAATCCTCGTTGTTTCCAAAGCATAAGTTCTTTTTTTTCTCATCAAAATTAATTTATCATATTATTTTTTTCCTTTCCAATATTTATCTTCAAATTTCTCTCTGTAGACGAGTAATACTTTCAAACATCTCAGAGAATCTGCGGGTAGAATAGATTTAGTTACCATACGGCCTGGAATTAGAAGGCTGCATAATCCTTGGACATCGCAGGAGGGCGGAACCTTCAAGTCGGAGAGAGCACTGCAACGAGCCAGTTGAAACTCAGTCCCAAGCCATTGGGAGTTGAGTGTTGGAAGGCAGACAAGTGCCGCAGCCAATTCGCAACCCCCACACTCCACATCTGACAACGATGGCGAAGATTCGACAGCTGCGGATAACCCAATGAAGGTCTCAAGTAGAGTACGCGGACTTCAAACCGTTCTAGCGGAAATAAAAAAGGACAGGTTCCTCGTCGCTGCACTGGGGAAACCATAAAGTGCATAAGCAAGAGACGTTTGCGATTTTCTGTATATTTCTGGACAGTTACCGTGCCCATTGTAGATGTAGAACACGTGATCGTAAATACCGTACAATTCTTAAACTTTTTCTAACTCTTTTCTAACTCCCAAAACCCAAAAGAATTCTTTAACATCAGATAAATAAAAACAAGTCTAGGATAATTTCAGACAGCACTTAACATTCCGATTATCGCCAAGAACATATAAAGCCACATTAAATTAATAATGAGGCTAATACAGAAAATTAAAAGTTATAATTTAATTAATTTAATACAGCAACCTGTTTCAGTCCTACAGTTCAGGTTTACAATAAAGATATTCAATTATATATATAATACTACAAATCGAGTTTATAAAATCAATGTATACTTCTATCAATTAATATAGAAACTTAAACTGAAACGTTTAATTAATGAAAATTCCGAACAAAATATTCCAATTACGGAGTAAAATATTTGTACCTCTTTTTTCAACTAACGTAAATTAAAAAGCTACCCTGCGCCTTTTTTTTTACATAAAAAAATACTCCTGTTTAACTGATGCTGAAATGCGCACAATGTGTACAAATGGGCGAACTTTAAATAATTACTACACATTTTAGTTAAGATTAAAGTTCAACAATCCGTTATTGTGTGCAATTGTTTCAATTGACCGATTTCATTAAACTGTTAACAGTCAGAACAAATTCCTCTTAAATAGCATGGAACAGAAATACCGATTTCAACTTTACCGCATAAATAAAATTTATATCATTACCAAGTCGAGGACAAAGAAACAGATTATGTTTGTAATAATTTAATAAGATTTAATTTTATTAACATATATTTCCGAAGTTGTCAGTTTAGTTTGTAGCCACATTCAAAATTATATTTAAAAAATATTATTTTATCTATTTATCATAAATTATTTATATGAAGAGTTACAAAACTAAATGATTTCAAGATTATGGGTATTTCAGTTTATTGCAACATAACTAAATTTCACTGTAGTTGTTTCCCACATTGCACAGTATCCATGGCATATTATATGATTGGTAAAACTAATTTATTAGTTGGAATTACGATTAGAACTGTTTACAAATAATAATAATTTATAAATTGGATTACTGCACTATATTTTTACTCTATAACCAAAATATAATAATTATTATTAAATAATAACTAAATCGCTTTTTTTCTCCTGAAATTATTTACATGGAACGTTTGGCCTTTATAATATAAGTTGATATAAATTTATATTTGTTTCAAATTTAGTTATAATCCTTTATAAACAGGCATATGATTTATTATCCTTCTCAACCTTCAAATGATAATTATGACAGAGTTGTCTTCATGATGTTGCGTCACCGTTATCCAATTTTCATTGTGCAAAAGTTTTTAATTAACCTCTCAGGGAACGAAAAAATTTTTGGAAGTAACTTTTAGTGAACGTGCCAACAAACAACTGAAAGGAAAGCAAGTTGTGAAAAAGAGTTGAAATGGCTTAGGAATGTCTTCCTGCGAGAACTTCATCAATGAATAAATAAGTCGTAAGACTGGGGAATTCAGTCAAGGCAGATTCGAATTCAGAAAGTTGTGGGTATTTCTGGGTAGGAGGAAGATTTTTAATTATTAAAGTTGGTGGCCCGTTAAATTTGAAAAAAAAATCAATTTAACGTACCTTGTTCCTCCGCGTTCATTTCTAGACTTTCGGGCACGCCATGGGGCTGTTTATTGGCGTCATAAAGGATAAATCCGTGAAGTACACACCTTACCATCCGCAACACACCCGAGATAGCTCAAGGTGCTCTGAAAAAAACCCTTGCTTGAGTGAAAGTCTCAACTAGTAGTTAAAAACCTCCATTCCAAAAATAAAATACGAAACGACTTAAATGAAAGACGTGAAAGAGAATAAAAATTTAAAAACATATACCACTGTGATCAAAAAGTAAGGTGAAATTGTCATTTAAAACTCCCGGGTATTTGGAAGGCAGGTAAATTTTTTTTCCTAGGTTGGTAGGACTGTCTATAATATTTTCCGAGCGTCTGTTTGTTAAAAGGTTTAATTATCTCCGAGTTACACGTGTTTTGTAAACAACCAAAAGTGAATTTTTTTCGATTTTTGCAGTGGGTGATTTTGTTGAGCAAAGAACTTGCATCAAATTTTGTTTGCGGAACGAATATTCTTGTGCGGACACGTTGAAAATGTTGCGGAAGGCCTTTGGCGGTCAACCTATGGCACAAAAAAACGTTTATAAGTGGTAGAACGAGTTCAAAGAGGGCCGAGAACGCGTTGAAGACGAACCGTGCTCTGGACGACCATCAACGTCTACCGACGAGGGCCACGTCCAAAAAGTCAAAGATTTGGTGCTTGAAAATCGTCGATGGACAATTAGAGATCTCGCTGACAGTGTTGGAATATCATTTGGCTCAGCCCAAACCATTTTGAAGAATGTTTTGTGTCTCAAACGCGTCAAGTCTCGATTGGTGCCAAAATCGCTCAATTTTTTGGGAAAAAAAATCGTCGCGTTGATGTGTGTGAAACATTGCTGTCTGGCTATCAGGACCACTTGAAATGCATCATTACTGGAGACGAGACTTGGATTTACGCATACGACCCTGAAACCACCGGCGAATCCAGCGAATATCGTGCAAAAGGTGAAGCAAGACCGAAAATCAAGGTCATGTTGACAGTTTTCTTTGATTATCGTGGTGTGGTGCACTATGAATTCCTTCCGCCGGACCAAACTGGGAACAAAGAATATTATTTGAGCGTTATGCGTCGTTTGCGTGAAGCTATTCGTCTGAAACGGCCGGAATTATGGGCGAACAACTCTTGGTTCCTTCATCACGATAATGCACCATGTCATACTGCATTGGTTCTTCGCGACTTTTTTGCCAAAAACTCGACTCATATCGTTCCGCAACCACCGTATTCGCCTGATTTGGCTCCGTGCGACTTCTGTCTATTCAGCAAACTCAAAAGGCCAATGCTGGGACGCCGTTTTGACACAATTGAGGAGATAAAACCCGAATCGAAGAAGGTCTTGAAGGCTATACCGGTAAAAGACTATTCTGACTGTTTCGAGGACTGGAAAAAGCGTTGGAAAAAGTGCGTTTCATCGGACGGGGATAATTTGAAATGGATGAAATTGATTCGGAAGAATAAATAAATAATTTATATTTTATAAATAAATTCACCTTTTTGTTCAGAGTGGTATATATATATATATATATATATATATATATATATGTGTGTGTGTGTGTGTGTGTGTGTGTGTGTGTGTGTATTCCTGTTATCTTCTGCCAAGCCTCTTTACCCAGGGCATCTTCCTTGCGTATTTTGCGACGCTCCATTATATCGTTTATGTGGTCTGTCCAAGAGCGTCGTGGTCTCCCGCGTTTACGTCTGCCAGGTCATTTCCATTCATAAATCTTCCTTGGCCACCGATGATCTGGCATTCTCCCCATATGTCCGTTCCACTTTAACGATTTTATTTTAATTCTATCTATAACTGTCTCATTGCCTTCATTCTAGCTCTTATTTCAACGTTAGTTTTTCTTTAAATTCTTGATATTCTGGTACCCCTACGTACATAATCCATTTCCACAGATTTGAGATCAGTGTTTAAGATCCATAGTTCTGACCCATAGCACAGCACTGATTCAATAATTATCTTACCCACTCTTTTCTTATTGCTGTTGGAAATGTTCTTGTCCCACCAAAAGGAATTCATACACCCTAATACTTTCTTGCTTTTTCTGTATTCTGTATAGGCTTTTGCTAAATATACAAAGGCAATGTCTAGCTCCTTCCCTACTGCTATAAATTTCTCCATTAGCTGTTGTAAAATAAATAGGTTGTCTGTACATGATCTGTTCTGCCTAAATCCACTCTGATCTTCCCCAATATGGTGGAAAACATTCTGTCTAATTTTTTCAAACATTATCTTGCTAAATAAGCGGTCGTTGTACAGTTCTCACTAATGCCTCTGTAGCAGTCGGCGTCTTTTCTATTCCATTTATTAAAAATAGGAACCATATATGACCCTTTCCATTCTGATGGAATTTCAATCCTTTGACAACAGTTATTCATAAGGTAGGTTATTCGTTTCTTCAGATAATGTCGCATCAGATTTCAATAATTCGACAGGAATATTTCCAGGACCAGGTGATATATAGTAGGGGTTATAAATATGTAATGAAATATTGATAAAATGTTTCTTTAATTATTCGCGACGTAACTTTGAGGTCAGAGCATTGTAAAGAACAGCATTGTTTGGCGCGAGAATGCAGAGACGCAGGGTGTATTGTCGAAAAGGTAGAAAAAAAGACTCAGAACTTTAGGAAGTAACTCAGATATTCAGAGAACAGTGTGTGTGTTTGGAGGTCTTCACGAAACAAAGTACAGTACAGTCCGAGTACAGTCAGAGAACAGTGTGTGTTGTGAGAAAGTCAGTCAGTCAAAGTTGGCCGAATTCAGCAAAGTATAGGCTGAATATCATCACCTTTTATATTAAAGGGATTCTACACAGAAAAACTGAGCGTGACAATACGTATGACAACAAAGTAGAAAGGCGCCCAAAGAGTTGGAAAGTGAGACGATAATAAAATCAATGAAATTAGTGCCCTATAAAAATTAAATAATCACGTGTGCACTAACCAGAGAAGCTCTAAATAAATGGTATCTAAAAAAAACTTTCTTCTGTGAAAATTTACGTAAATATCATTTACCGCCAGATTTCTATAACTTCGCCAGTTTTATATAAGTTTGTCAAATATTTCTATAGCTTTGTAAGGCTTTTCAGATTTCTATATTTTTTTGGTGGTATAAAATTTGTTACTGTAAATTTATATTCATTTTTGCTTTTGTATCTTAGAAAGAATAAATCACTGTATTTATTAGAGGCTCTATAAGCAACCCCGAAAATTTTAGATTCTCATTTAAAGCTGAGGCATTTACTTAAAAATATAAATTCAACGAAAATAAAATTTGTCAAATAAATAATCTTTGTTATCTTTTTTTAAAAAAATTGGTTTAATTTCAATTTCCTTCCTTTGTTTATTTTATTAAATTGTGCATACCACAATATATATTATGAAATTTATTGCTTATAAAAATATTTAAAACATTTTTTGTGTCTATTAGTATTAGTAATTACATATTTGTATTATATAGATAAATAAATATTTAAATGGTTTTTTTCTCGATATTTCTCTTGAACTATGCATAAATAATCATACTCTTTAATTCTAATGTAATTTTTGCATTATCACAACTTTTCGATCACATCTCCTTTGAAATCACATAAAATTAAGTCTTTTCGTTATACAACGTACATGTTGATGATGAATTGATGACATACGCAACTATAAGCAACGGTAAGGTATTTGTGTCTGGAAGAGGTCGATGGCACCTCTAGATTATGCGTCTTTCAGCTCACTAATGTAATTGTGAATATATTATGTACTCCAGCAATTTTTTAGTATCTTTCCAATCGTTTTTTCTGGATTAGTATTTCAGTGTTTCCTTCCTAGAGACATATTTTTATAGAAAAATATTCTATAAATATTTTGATATAGAAACAAAAATATATACTGCATCTCTGTATTATTCACGACACTTCTAATTTTGCATTTTGCATATTTCTGTGAGCAATTATCGTGGTACTTCGCGTATACGTTCATCCTGATTTTGACATATCTTGCGTATTCTACGTAGACCTTTACAGATTTTATAGCCTATATAGGGCCGGCCCTCATATGAAGTATCTGTTTTATGCAGATGTGTGTGGAGGGGAATTTGTAATTTAATTTGCTGCGTCACTTTGTATGTAATTTTTCGTTGAAGTTCCTGAAATTTGGCCGCTAAATTGAACCCTTGATTTTGTAATGAGTGCGCATACTTGTTACACTTACAAGAGGGTGCAATAACTAAAGTTTAATTGGCTTGGATGATTTCACATACTTCACAAAAGCAGACGGCACGTTCTGAGAAATCTACTTTAAAAACCACTTCTTGTCACTTCAATGACACTTTTAATCAGAGTTAAAGAGGAGAGCGGGGAATTATCATCGTCGGAATGCAACGTCTTTAGACCGAAGCGTATTTGCATACCGAGCGAATGCAGCTTGGAGCAGTTTATATTAAGTGTTGGCCATGTTTAGCCGAATTGAATTAGTCGCAGCGCGGAATTGGGTTAAGCCGCGGCTCACTCACTTCGCCTGTTTCGTTAATAACACTGGAGTCTTCTGCACTTCAGACAGCGGTGGCACGACGCCAGCTCTGCTTTATGGTCTTCATTAGCAGACTTCGGATGTGCCTCAGTGCTCAGTGCCAGCCAGAAAATTGTGCATCATCGTAGCACTCCAAACTATCGGCCTCGCCCATCTCCATGCCTTCAACTAACGCAGACGCTCCCAAGTTGTAATAAAAAATGTACGTTATCAGATTCTAGATAAAAAAATTAGAATATTTTAATCTTGAGATTCTTCTCCACACTATTTTTTTGTATACGAAGCTATTTAGGTTCATATTTATGGCCAGTCAATCAATTTAAGCAGCATTGTATTTATTTGACATCAACATTTTATGAAATTACAGTAATATCTATATAATAAAAAAGGATGTATATTTGTATGTATGTATGTATTTACGTTGTTCTTTATACAAATTTTATCGCGTGGACAGAATGCAACAAAAATTGGTAAACGTATTCTGCCAAAATCGAGAACCGGTACTGTGGGGGTGAGAAACGCCTAGCATACATGTGGAAAGAATTATAATTAAAACCCGTGATCATTAAATATTAAATTACTGCGCGCCAAGAGACAATGACGTCACGCGAGAGAAAGACGTTACTACGCAACGAACAAAGGAAATATCTCCTTTATCAGGAATGAAATAAAGCAGAAATATTTTTTTTAAATAAAAAGTATAATTTTATACAGCAATATTCCATCGAATGATAATAAAGAAGAATACGAATTACTTTACCATCCTTGGGGAAAATGTAAGTTAATTAATAATAGTTGTGAGTCTAGCTAACAATTTCATCAATATAATATTTCGTAATGTATGAAGACTGAGTGACAATTATATCCTGAAATACTCAAGGAATATATTTAAGTATTCAATTAAATACTTTTTCGAGTTTATATAAATAAGTACACGAGCAACGCCGGGCACCTAGCTAGTAATTAAAATAAAAAAACAAGCAATTTAAATAAAAAATATGACACCAATCTCTTCATAAGCAAGATCAACAAATTGTGAAGTTTACACTTTACAATTATGACGTTACGTCTCCTTGACTAAACTACATTAATATTTTATTACTTTAATAACTACACAATAAACGTATAATTCCAAAAGCCTGCAGAGGTGCAACGTACATCCGATCTGCCACTGTATTCTGTTGCTAGGCAATTCTATGATTTTATGTCTACAACGTATAATCGCTGCAATTCATAGTTCTTTGGCACTGCGAGGCAATTACAAATTCTTCCGCGTGCGTAACGAATTTCACTGCGCCGTGGTCACGATAACGTCACTGCTGCGTGGCCACACAATTATCAGGATTCTCAGTGGGCCAGAAATTAAATTGGAACAAAATTAAGCTCAGCTACCCTACGCTGTCCGAATAATGTCACTGAAAATTGATCTGAATATCAGGATGTTATTTTGCTTCTTTTCCCTTTCTTTTTTTAACTAACGGTATACTTTTTGGAGCCTATTGTTCAGGGAAAGAGAGAATTTTTATTTTTTAGGAAAAGGGGTGGTTAGAGTTGGGTGTCAAATTTCTTCAAGAACTTCATGGTACAAAATTTTATTTTAAAATGTGATATTCTTACTCTTATAGAGGCCACTACATGCAATCACTAATGCTGTATTAACCGAGTATTCACCACTGCACAGTTTTAATGCTAGAAACAAAAAACAACGATTACATACCTGGTAAATAACTTTCAGTTACATGTAAGGAGTCCATTATATTCGTATTAAAGTATTTAGAAAGATTAAAGACAACATTGAACAATTAAAAAAATAAAAACATATATTCGAACAGTATTTACAAAGTTTTTGTCTGGAAACTGCTTTTCTTCAATTAATGAATTTTTACCTTTACATTTACTTTATATTAAAATTTATCTTCTATTGAAAACAAATGTTATTCAATTTATAATATATAATAAACCAGGATATGACAGCATAATTCAGCCATTACTCAAGGCTTTTCCTCACAGAAATATACAACGCCATGTTGTGCATAGGCCACTTTCCTCATAAATGGAAGCATGCGCATGAGGAAATGATTAGAAAACCTAACAAAACACCTAACGACACTCCCGGATCATAGTTTTCAAAAGCATTTACTAATTAATTACTACGAAAGATAGCCAATTCAGACAAAAAGGGTAATATAAATACCACACAACGTGTTTGGGATCCTTGTTCCTTTCGTCAGGTACTAAGAACAGCCTAGAGAAACAGTTGTCAGTTGTGTTACTCTAGGCTCTTCTTACCACCTGACAAAAGGGACAAGGATCACAGAAACTTTGTGTGGTATTTACATTACCCATTTTGTCTGAATTGGCTATCTTTATTATTCATTATTTTCTATCAGACATAAATTTTATCATTTTATTATTTAATTAAGTAATTAACAATTACTGCTTCCTACTCTCTGGAAAAAATTTAGCTCCACTTATTCCGAACACTCAGATGGATTAAGAACATTGCACTCGTGTCTCCAACAGTTAAATCGAGTTGTTGATTTAATTCTCGACCCTTACGAGACTAAAGGATTATGTCTGGTATTATTTCTGGATACGGAAAAAGCATTTGATAATCCCTGATCTACTCTACAAACTCAAGCCAAAGTCTGCCTAATACTATAGGATCATTTATTGCTATCTCTGCGGACGAACTTTTATTATACCTTAAATATGTTAGTAATTTACCCAAACAAGAAAATATTAAGTTTGCACGGCTCGCAGACGCACTCAGTAAGGCCGATATTATCTGTGAAGCCCAACAATCTACACCAATTAAAAAAAAGAAGAAAACAGTTCCCACAAGCCGAAACACCTCGGCCTGTTCTAAGAGGTGTATGTTCCGGGATCACAGACCTTGGCCATACGGTAAGAGTTGTCCGCTATTCCCATTGGAATAGTCGACCAGCTGCCTCCTAAACTGATCGAGGCACGGAGAAGGGAATGCTGCGTCCCCACAGTAAACTCCTCTCCCGCTATCGGAAGGGCGTGGGACAAGTACCCAATGCCCGACCTACCCGATGCAGGTTTTTCTAGGGTTTTCCCTGCATTTCTTTTAGGCGAATGCCGGTTAGGATCCTTAAAATATAGCACAGGGGCCCTAGTAACCCTTGGCTACCTTCCTCTACCCTTCCGCATTCCCCCTTTCCAATCCCTTCCTATGCTATTAAAGGGGAGTTGCCCAACACCATAGCCCCAAAAAAATTCTCTCGCAGAGAGTTCTGGCGGAGGCCTCCTTTGGGGATGCCTTCACATCTCTCTGGGTTTTTTTTAACTAAGGTTCCCATATGCCGAGGCACCTCAGCCTGTTTTGAGAGGTGTATGTTCCGGGGTCGCAGACCTTGGGCATACGGTAAGAGTTGTACGTTATTCCCATTGGAATAGACGGCCAGCTGCCTCCTAAACTTGCCAAGGCATGGCGAGGGGAAATCTGCGTCCCACAGAGAACCCCTCTCTTGCCATCGGAAGGGCGTGGGACAAGTACCAAATGCTCGACCTACCTGATGCAGGTTTTTCTAGGGTTTGTCCTGCATTTCTTTTAGGAGCTATGATCCTTAAACCATATCCCGGGGGCCCTAGTTACCCTTGGCTACCTTCCTCCACCCTTCCGCATCCCCCCTTTCAAATCCCTTTTCTATGCTATAAGAGGGAAGTTGCCACTATGTGGATTACCCTATACATAGCCTGTCTACACCCAAAAAAAACACCTTCAAAATGTATTGCATACCGACTACAGAATGGTGTAGATCTTGGAGACCAACTTTGAACACAAATAAATCTTCCCTGATCAAATTTACTTACCAGAGAACAGGAACAACACCGAACGTAATACTTAATGTAAGTAACGTTCCTACTGACGCCAGTGTAAAATATCTCGGACTACACCTTGATGTCAAACTTACATGGGCAGAACTTACCTGCGACCTGGTAACGAGATCAAGAAATCGACTTCGCTCACTAACCGCTCACCAAAGGTTTACTATACTTGAACCTGATCCGACCACTACGGCAATACGCTTGCGGGATTTGGGGTTTCAGCTGCCAACTCACATATCAACCGCAGAAAAGTGATCCAAAACAGGGTAGTATGGATCATTACAGATGCACCCTGGTTTATACGCAACTCAGTTATATACATACTACAGTAGCAGAAACAAAAAAAACTAATTACAATAGACTACAGTCAACCTTGATAAACATCCAAACCAACTCATTCAAGACCTCGCCAGAAACCCTCCGAACCCCAAAGAAAACGTCCGCAGGATGAAATAGAAAAGTAATATAAATAAATAATAAAATTATCATTATTACATAATATTTGGGTAGTATTATAATTTAAATAGATCATGACTCTTGAAGCCCTGATTCTCAATATTCTTTACGTAATATGACATTTCTCATACTTTTCTCAGATAACTATGTAAGTTACGGAATGTAAATTTTTTTGCAACATCTAAATTAACACTTCGTGATAAATATAAGACTGCAAAACGATATACTCAGATAATTATGATGCGTCAGATACACAAACCAGATTTGTGCTGATGGTGATATGATTCTTGCGACGTCTACGGTCGTCGGAGTCAAATTTGACGTGAAGTTTTCTCGCTTAGCAGTTGAATGATTACTGACTGGAATAATGACTTACTACCCTGACATATATATGACAACTGAATTTTATTCTCCCCGTCCTCTCTTATATCCTCCTGCGAAATAGCCTAGAAAAGTGCCATTCCAACTCACGGTTAACCTTAAAAACTAATGGTTTTTTTTTAAATAAGTAAGCATTCTCATATTTTTGTCTCACTGACTTACAATTATTGCTTATCATCCACTACTTAGGTACAAGCAATCTGTTCTTTCGTTTCTCTGTTACTTTGACGAATGCCTCCATACCTTATACTACAGTTTCCGCCTTCCATGATTATCGAGGGGTTAACGATTACTTTTCTCGGCGTGAAATCAATTTCCGACATTCCTTCAACTGTAGAAGTTTTCTCTTTACAACATGTATATGGACATGGATCAGCAAGTAGTAAATAATGATAAATATCTGTAATTATTTTATGGACGCTAATCGCAGTCTACGTGTGTCATAGGCAGGTATTAAACAGCTTCCGAAATAGAATTTTGATTCTCAGCTAAAATTGCTTTCCTTAGCCATCAAAATGCTCTTCTTACGGGTACGCCATCAAGCAACCACCGAGACGTCATTAAAGATAGCCTACGCCACCCTCGCTCTTGTCATCCCTTATAATGAGGCACCACAGAGAGGAAAAAAGGTAAAAAAATCAAGAAAGAAAGGCTCGTCAGAAAGAAGGATATATGAATATACCTTTAAGGTCTTAAGACGACTGCATGAAAAAAAATTTTAAAAATGAAAATGGTGGTTGTGAGGTGAACAAAGAAGGGGTGGCCTTTAAGAATGCGCTGCATTGAGGCTAAAGGAAGGGGTGCTCCTTTTAGTAAACTGACGAAGTGGTAGGGAGAGAACGAGGGTAACGACCCTATTAAATACGCTGGATCGTTAAAGACCGTCTGCGAATTTCTAAAGAGCTTATTTGCGTGGACAAACTACCGACGCTGCTGGTAGGGGGAAAAAAGCATTCAGTGGAATGCGTTTTATTTCCAGAATGCTGTCACGGTTCTCTTTGTTCCCGTTATGCCAGCAAACCCATCGGAATCACGCTTTGGATCAAAAAGAATTGGAGCCGATGTTGGGAATTGATTTCCATTTGTGTTAATTTCTTTTGTTGGAAAATACCGGACGTATATATCAAGCACAAAGTCAATATTAAAAGTACGAAATAATCTAATCACTAAATTATAAATGTAATTCTGTTAAAAATAAAGTCCTGGATTGTTTCAATCCAATTTGAAGATTATTTTCACGATTGTAATCTAAGTAAATGTACTTTTATGTTTTTTAAAGTAATTGATTAAGGAATCAATCTTAATTCTTTTAGAATACTTCTTCCATATTAAAAGTTCATACGAATTTTTATACTTTTAACACATGGGTTTTATATTTTAATTTTGTTTTATTGATGTCACCAACCTACCTGATGCAGGTTTTCTAGGGTTTGCCCTGCATCACTTTTAGATAAATGCCGGGTAGGATTCTTAAGACCCTAGTTAACCCTTGACTATCTTCGTATATCCTTCCATATCCCCCCTTTCAAATAAATTCTATTAAAGGAGAGTTTCCGCCACGTTGGATTACCCTCATATAGCCTGTTACTCTAAAAAATAAAATAAACCAGTTGTAACTAATAAACAGACTTCTTGTATCATTACTCACGAAAATAGGAACACTCCGTTCGAACTTTCTGAAAATGATTTAGAAGAGCAGGCGATATAAATATACTAACTATTTGAAAATATATTAGAAGGATAATTTCTAAATCAAAATGAACGAATATAAAAGTAGTTTTGTATAATATAAATATTAATAGCCATATGTCAGCAAATAAATTTTGGTTAAAAAATACAATTCCTTCATATAAAATCTTAATATATAAACAACGTGCCAGCCTAAAATTAGGACCTCTTTAGATAATGTAAATTAGGGAACTTTAAAACAAATGTTTTAAATACTATACATTTAGATGTGTTGAAGGACATTCAGTTGTAATTCAATGTAATAATAATATTGAAATTAGTCCATGTAGACAATTTTTCTAAGGATATAACATAACGTTTCCTATACTATTTTGTAGATATCATCAGTTGAAAGTATTAAATTAAGCCAAGAGGCAACTGATGAGCTCTACAAATATTTTTGGTTTAATCTAATACAAATTATGAGGCGTACAAAATAATATAGGAAACTTTTTAACTTAATCTTCATAAAATTGTATTTACTCACCAATGTTCATGTTAGTGTATCTAAAATTATTGGACGTTTAAATATTAAAAATAATAGTGTCAATTGCAGTGGTGAAAATACAAAGTAGTTTTGCATTATAGCCTGTTGAATATCTATTGCATAAACAATTTTCCTAGAGTAGTACTTTGTAGACGTGTATGAGTCAGATTATAAGAGGGTGGCTGCTTTTCTCATCCACATATAACACGATTACGTAGAAGAAAGCAGAACCGACTTTATCATTGAAATTAAACGCGCAAAGCTTAACTGAGGGAAACTATATATGGTTCATTAAAACAGGAAAGGATGGAGCTCTTCACAGTGACCAATATCGGCTGGGTTAATGGAAATTCGATATTATGAATCAGTGGGCGTACATCGTTTACTTTCCTGGTAGATTTAGTTGACCTGGGAGAGGAAAACATGCCGACCGACCGTGTTTCGTGCAGACGGAATACCGACTGCTGTTCCCTTGGCAAGGGTAACTTCATTACGTCGACAGCTCCCTTGAACCTAACCCTTGTCCCTGCCCATCTGCTAGCTGCTGCAAAAGACGGGGGAATCTGCATAATGCATAAGAGGATGAAGGGAAGGACAGGGTAGGGGGTTTCCAGGATTCTGCCAGACGTCTTGCAGCACGCGATTTTCAAATGCAAGGAGCCACCACCTCAAGACAAATCTTGCCTCCTGTTCGTGGTGGTTTATTGGTACTTGTGCTCCTTTGCGGTATTCCTGATGACTTTCGCCAAAAGACGATTCAACGGCTCTTTTTTTTTCCTTCTGTCAGAGTTCGGTTCATGTGTAAGCGGGACTAAATAAACAACCACTAATAATTCACAGGAGAGAATGCTTGCATAATTGATTAAGATGGTGAATAGTGTAATATAATAGTCTACACGTGCCCTCTTATCATAAAGTCTCTTCAGCATAGCGGACCTAAGAGGGCGCAGCTGCAAGAACGCTGATGCAGTTAAAGACATCACTTTAGATATAGTGAGTAACGATACGCACCACCACATAAATCTTCACCCCTTCCGCCTAGGCAGCTGTGAAAACGCTGCGTCAAATGAAGTCAGCATTTTAAGTGCCTTATGCAGACATGCACACGGCAGCAGAAATCGTTCTCTCTGTAAGAGTTCTCATTGGAGTCTTAAAATCATCAGGGAGGGGGAAAGGAGTCTTTGAATTGTTCAGAGCTTCTTGGGAACGACAGTCGTGATCCAACCTCCAGACGGGTTGGTGGCTTCTGGTGCTATCCACCAGTTTGTCTTACTTTATTTTATTTCTAACTATTAAATCTCTTTATTCTTCATCAACTCTTATTTGACTGAAGTGCAGCGAAACACCAACCACTACGCCTAGGTTCAATTAGTTGAACCCGAACCCTCACGTTACCGACTTTCCTATTTCCTGTTCTTAATTCTTCCTTTATCCTCTAGATCGGTAGCCAGGTGAGCTAACGGAGGTATAGCTCGGTTGGTGAACGATCTATCTGGACTTCCCATTTCCAACTGCTGGAATGTTACATGATGGCAGTGGTGGAGTGTTACATGATGGCAGTTTGGGATGTTACAATAGCCTAATCATACTAATATTTTACCTTGCCTCAGGATTATGTCAAGAACGTTTTACATGGCTCTCCTGAATTCTTTCAGAATACCGTCCTCTTAATATTTCTACCAGATGGATTGTGAGAGTTCGCTGAGACCAGTACCATTTTATTATCGGACCGTGTTAAGATACCGTTCTCAATTACATAAAATGTTAAGTACCGACGAAAATTGTGGCCTCTACAATAATAATACACGACGACTATCCTATATAGAAAATGACTGTTCTATATTGAATGTATGTGTTAAACCCATGTGGAAAATCACCAGGGGTGATTGGAGGTGTTAAAAGTAGTTAATCGGGATAATGATCTCTCCGGAAAACGTCAATGCGGATAATGTCCTGTCAGGTAAACGTCTATCATGATAATTTTACCGGGAAAACGCGCATCTGGGAAGTGTCTGTCGAATATTTGAGCGGATCCCGGATAAACTGACAGGAATCGTGATTATACGCGGTCGCAGACAAACCATTCAAATCAAACATCGTGTGTTAGTAGCATGTTCTGAGGCCACGGAAATTCACGAAAATAGACTACCGTGATGCAGTTCTGATCACTTTATCCCATTTAAAACGATATTCACGTTAAAATTATACTTTTTTTATGTTCAAATACTTGGTTTCTACAACATTGGCATAGAAATAGGATGCAGATTACAAGTAGGTGGTTGTTGTAATTCCAAAATATTATTTTATTTTTATGCAGACTTCATAGGCCTAGGAAAGGAACTGCAAGATGAGGGTTTGGTGGGAGAATTTGTTGTTCATGGCGTTATAAGGGTAGGCACGACCCGAATTAATATTCGAGGCACACGAAGCACTACAAATCACAGATTCCAAGTCTCGCTTTTATTGCGAATATGAAACTTGGAGAAGGGGGTTTGCTCGCATCTGTATGCATTGCGGAGAGCAGCTCGTCGTACCTGCCAACGTGATAAAGTCCTCCCTCCACGCACTGCATATCACTTTACCCAGATCCTTGAAGCTGCAATCTGCAGTAACTACACCACACAAAAAATACGCACTTCATACTTTAAATGAAGAGGCCAATTCTCAGCTCCGTCGATAAGAACCTCTAAAATGGTAAAGAGTTCTTACTTTTAAATGAAATATGCCAGACAACCCAGGTAATGAGTATGGATAATGAAAGTGTCGCAGAACACTCAGAATGCAAAAGCGTCATTGATCTGAAAAGTGATACGGCAGGGGCTTAAACGACATTAACTCTGGGTAAAAGACTACGTATTTTTTACAGAATGGTAACTATTATAAAATAAAATTTAACTAATAAAGTGTTTGCCAAATTTAATGCCTTCTGTATCTAATTATTTTCTGAACTTGAGTTAGAAGCTCGTAGCCTTCAAGGCCGGTGTATCATTTCGTTTTGTGTACTTTTCAAACATCACTACGTGATTTACTTTCAACGCAAATTATTTACTTATGTTAATATGTTAGTGACGAATTACCTCTACCAACAAAATAAGTTTCGTTTATTATGCCTTGAAAATTTTTCCAACAGTTTCTTCGCTAAGAACCAAGTTCAAGAATTTTAACAGACAAGAATCTCTACTTTGTAAAAGAGAATAAAAATAGATTCACGGTCCCTTGCAAGACGATAATGAAAAATCTATTGTAATTAAAAGTTCGTGCTTGATTACATTACGAAAAGTTCTGAGCGAGCCTAAAGAATCTTCATAATCAAATTCTTTAGAAACTCATATGATGAATAAGATGGAATCGCAGAACAATAGATTACGATGTTGAATCCAGATTCGTCTTCAGATCTTCAGACTAACTGTACGGCCCAGTGGTCTTCCCAAATAGAATTGTATGGTTAAAATAAATAATGGACGCAGAAAGTAGATCACATCGTGATGTTGCGAAATAACACAAAAGGAATGGAATCTCACTCTTTGAAGACTACGACCTTCCATCTCAAGTTCATAAAACTGTTAGATAAAGAAGAAAATAATCATGGCCATCAATCTGTTACATTTAATTAAAGAATTAGGATGGGAAAGTCTCGACCGGACCAGTTTAGGATGCTCTTTACTGTCTGAGCTATCCGAGTCGACTCCCTAAAATTTACTTCAGGGTCTAAAAATATCCGTTATTCATTGAAGTCCTAAATTTAGGCCGTGAAAAATGTGATTTATTAATTGTTGGTGAGCTTGTATTATGTCAATAAAATGGACTGAGAAAGCTCGCACATTAACGGGAGTCGACTTGGATGGTAATGTACACCATGTCAAAGTGGAGGTCAAATACCGGTCCGGTTGAGCTTTTTCCATCCTTATCCTGTAATTCAATTTCATATCCTCTTTAGCTACCATTGTCAGAAAAAAATTCTTCTGATTTTTTAATATAATTTAAATGTCATATAGTTACTATTCTAATACAAATAATTATTTCTGTAGTTGGTACTCTGACGAAAATAGTGACATTTAAGAGAGATTCTGGTAATTGCGCTGGAGGGCAGAGTTAGACTTCTCTGCAGCACAAGGTTCTCAATCGCAGAAAAGAAACGCCTTCGATGTCTCACACAGAAGGGTCAACGAATAAATTAAAATAAACATGACTTCTAGAACAACAATTGCAATACTGAAACGTTCTTAGACCGCAGTGATACAATTAATGAAATTAGATACAGAAGATTTAAAAGTCAGATAAATTTGAGTGATTATTGGTTAACATTCCGCAAAAAAATAACATTAACCCGAAAATATAATTACCGTCAGTCAGCATTAATATTTTAGAAACAATTTTATAAATAAATAGCCAAACAACACACAAAATTAAATTCTTGATTAAATATTAATTTGGACTGTAAAATATTTCGATAGTTAGTCATTCCTGTAATCGTCTTTAGAAATTTTATGTAATGACTATATAATTTTATTTATAACTTATTTTTGACTATTATTTTGTCTATTTATTTATGCAATTAATATACTTTTAACTCAGACGTTTTGTTCTTTGGACACAAGTTGCGACAAATGTTTCTATAACTTTAATAATGATAAAAATAATTATTTAATTGAAATTAAAAGAGTTTAAAATTTAGGCGTACTGTTTGTTATTTTCGTGATCATATTGTTCATAGGCTATAAATAGGTTTTTAAATTGCCCAATCGAGTAGTTGTTACATAAAATTTTCAAAGGCTAAGGTTGTAACCGTTGATTTCAGGATTTAATTGGTGCATGACTGACTGTTGTAATAATATTGTACAATGAAAAAATTTACTGATTGAAAATAATGAATAAGAGAGATAGCCAACACAGACAAAAATAAATAAATAAATAATTACATTTTTTGTCTGTATTGGCTATCTCTCTTATTTATAATATTTTACAGTCCAAATTAGTACGAAGACTCTCCATCCATTTCTGAGGTATAAAGGGGTTTCCTGTATTCAATTATAAATAGTCATCGTTTGGACGCTGATATTTAAATGACGTTACATATTTATATTGACCAACGATTTAGCTTTCTAGAGCTCTAGATACGCATTTTCGCTCATTAATGCTCCACGAACTCTTAAAAGATAATTTTTATTTGCGTTAGGTGCCTGTGCACGCACTTTAACCATGCTGGTTTAATGGATTGCGCTGAACAATATTTAATCCAAAAATCGTAATAAAAATGTCATAGGCAAACTACGTTATTAATTTAAATGTATTAAAATTTTGAATTATAATACTGTCTTTATTTTCACAAAGAGGAAAAGCGTTCATCACGGTGGAAAGTTTGTATTGTCAGTAAGATAGAATTTTATTAGATTTTAAATAAATTATATCGATAATACTCATGTAAAATTGTACGATATGTTGTTACTCATACAGATCAATTGTTTAATTATTTATGTTGTGTCCGGTTTTTCCGTACGTAAAATAAGAACTATGGAACTCAATCCCTATTGATTAATTGATTATTTATTATAAATACAAACGTATTAGCATACAATTTATTGCGTACAGAGCCTTGCGAAGAACTGGCTCAACAATGTCTTTCGCAAGCGATATAATTTGCGCCAAAGAATAAATAAATCAAGCGTGGAGCAAGGGAAGTCTTTGCTCCCACAAGTCCTTCTCGACAACGGAGTTCTTTGATGTTTCCATTCACCCGCGTTTATTCATCAGTAGATTTTTTCCCCCGAGTTCTCTCATCAGTTAATATTCACAAAATTAAGCACATTTTCGTGGAATAACAATTCGAAATCTTTGACTGCGGCGGCTGCTGGAAACATCCAGTCTGGGAAGACGCAAAGTGACTCGCTCACGTGATGCATGTTTCTACGGCGCACTCTGCAACACCTCGTGGGTGTCTTTAAAGAGCGATCCGAGGCAGTGTTTCTGCGGTTAAATTTTCACGCCCTGCGGTTACCGGGAAAGGTAGGGGGAGGTTTGCAGAGGAGGCAAGAACGGCGTCAATTTGCGCGAAGCTCCGGCTAAAATCCAATTTCCTTTCCAGCAGCGGCACAGTTTAAAGAGGGTTACCCTTCCAGGACGTAGGTCGACTACGTGACACCCGGCTGCTTGCTGCCTCCGGATTTGCGATACCCCCATGCATGTGAAATAAGAATTCCACGCAATTATAGAGAACGACATCCCCGACGGGGAAGTAATATTGTGCGCCTAAGAGAAAACTTTGCAGGTCTATAAATACCGGCTCAAAACGCTATGCAGTGTAAGCAAGCGAGGCCAGGCACTGAACAGATAAAATACAACGGTGGCAGGATAAACTTCCACGCCTTTTCAATATGTCTTCGTATACATTAAGTAAATTAAATTAAATTATTACCAATGACTCTGCTAATTAGATTAAAAACAGCGCCATTTTACTTTCTTTGGTGTATCTGCTGCAGCAACAAATTTCTCTTTTTATTTTTATACAGCAAACATCTTCCATGAACCGCAGCTATCAATTATTCTATACATAAAAACCGCTTACCACCATAAAAACGTAATTATAGACACTTATCGTTGTTTATAAACGCTCGTTACGGAAATACGCCGTTTGCTTTCCAGATTGTTTAATGAAATTTTCAAATAGTTGACCACCATCAGTCAGAAACACGGAAATATTATTTAATGGACGTTTCCGAAAATATTCCCACTATTGAATCAAAATTTTATGCTCATTTTTAACGGAATTTTTTATACTTTAAAAAGCAAGTCGTGTCAGGATGCGCAGTGGCCCACTGCCCTGTAATTGTATGCCGGAGCTCAGTTTAACACGAACCTTTCTTACGGTAGTGTAGAAACTAAAGCGAAAACATTGACGCGTGTTCAGTTCAGAATATGTTGTACACCAAAAAAAAGTTAAAGAGATGATAAGTGCAGGGTGAGGTAAAAAGTCCTTGCTGCTGTCAGTATATCACGTTGGTAAGAATATTTTTATGAATTGTAGTGTTGTAGTTTCAGATTTCCCGCAAGGGGGAGTTCCCAACTGACGACAATTCTCCCCCATCCATCTTCTTGCTGCGCACCTGACACGATTTTATATATCCCGCGATCTATGATTATTTTTTGGAGCCACAGTGTTCTTATCTTTATTAACCTTGTAGAAAAAAGTCTCGTAACTTGTCTCTAAAATATGTTAATACGTGTGATTTCAGTTTAAATAGTAATTATAAACTTATTAAGATTATATCAAATAATTCTAGAAACAACAAAAACAGCCAACAGATTCTCCAGTTTATCACTCAAAAACGTTTATATATACAATATTAAGGAGTATTTAACACTGCTTAGTCAATATTAAACAATTTAGGACTTGGGCATTTATTAATAACATATCGTTTAAAATTTTATTTGAAGCCATTAATGATATACAGTTAGTCTTTAGATCACTTAATAGGTTTGCTGTATTTTTTTACAAAAACTGAAGACACCATTCATTTAATGCATAATTGATTAAATTTAAAGACTGTCTACTAATGTCAATTTTATAATCACATTAATAATTTAAAACCCAAATAAAAAACACAGTATTATCCATCAAACATTTAATATATAATCACGGTATCGAATATGACGCTCACGCACAAAAGGAAGACTCTAGAATCAATGTACAAATAAAAAATAGTCATCAAAAACCAAAAATGAGTAGTAAGTAAAATCTTATAAAAAATTATCAATAAATTCTTAAATAATTGATTATTGATGAACGCTGTTCATTTCCATAATAAAGAAAGATTTTGTAATGTATATTATTATTTTATTACATTTAAATTAATAACGTTTTATAAAATTTTGACTGAGACATTTTTATTACGATTGTATTTTTTAACAGATAATGACCCAAAATAGAGTTTAAAAATATTGAAAGTTTTGAGTTATGGAAACGTCATACTTTTAATTGCTTTTGAACTTTTCTTCGGAATTAAAACATAATTAGGAACTTAATAACAGCAAGGAATTAGACTATTATAAAATTATTTGAGATACCTGTACATGTTTGAGAAATTTTCTAAACCGACTTAGAAGTCACTGAATATGGTGCAAAAAGTAAATAACTCATATTTAAGGTTTTAATTTCAGACATATTTGTATAACTATTTTATGTTCCCCAGGAATGGTCTGGAGAGTTCATTGATTGAATTTGAATTTTAAAATTGACCCTGAAGAACATTTTTCCCTATGAGAGTTTGAAAGCAAAGGTGAATTGTGGAACGAAATGTAATATTCGCCTTGATGATATTAATTAAACCCGCAGTAAGTGGGCCGAAGATGGGACACAACATGCAACTATCGATTCCTCGAATTGGCTCAAGTAGGGCAAGTTAGGCAACCACACACGATAATAGACCAAGTCAATTCCCAATCTTAAGCACGATTTGTAACATGCGATTAGGTCCGATTGATTCATCCGATAGACCATTAAGCTTAATTTTAACCAATGGTGAATTTATTACTGCGATTACCAAATCGGGGAAGGCGGTTTTGACGAACGGTTTCTCATTCGCATGGTACAACCCCTGTAACTTATTCTCGATCCAAAAGAAGAGTTTAAGGAGAAACCAATTGAGGCTTTAGGTCATAAAGTGCATCCAACAGCAGAAAGACTTAATTACCTTCAAAATATTATACAAGGTGGTATCTTAAATAAAAAAATAAAAATATATATATATTTTAAGGGGTATCCCCTCGTACTATCTGTGCTAATGAGTCATTTTGCTTTTACGAAAGGCAAAGTCCCGTTCTATAATCGTGTTTTTTAGTTCGCCTCCTGTACAAAACATTCGTTCGCTTGACCTCTCTCAGATTATATCTGGCTGGCTCTAATATGGAACGCAAACACCTTCGATCACCCTTGGCTATGCAGAAGCTACCATTACCGTGCATCCCTGCCTCCCTTTTCATCTCTGCTCCTCTTCGCAAACTCTGGAGTTGGATAATTTTGATCCTCAGATCCAATATTGACTTTGTTACAGAGGGAAAGAGGGCGGCGCTATTTACATTTAATCTTGGGGAGATTCTTTCAGGATCCACTTCCTCTTTTTTTCTTTAGCTCGTACTTTTCCGCTCCGAATGTAAGGGTGGGAACCACCCTGCTCACTGCGAGGCACCTGGAAAGATGGGGGTGGATTTGCCGGCTTATTACCGAAACAAATTAGGTCTCTTCCACCTCGGCGACACGGACGGTTAGCAGGGAGACGACCCTTCCAGCATGGCGGCGGAAACTTTCAACAATGAGCGTGTTAAAGGAGTGCAAAGACCAAGCCAGCTCGCGAACCCGAGATTCGCCACCGTAATAATAAAAGAGGAAGACAAGGGAGAACAGGGTTAAGTCAACATACGAGGAAGAGAATATCGTTATCAAGCAACAATTTAAATTTAGTTCAGGACTACTATGCTTGGCGTGTTTGAAAAATGTTTTTAAAATTTAACCTCACTCTTACTCGTATTCGAACTTTACTTACTAACCCTTTTGCATTTGCATTTGACATACAATAGTCTATATCTGGATAATTCTCTGGAATTTGGCTTTAAAAATCGCTCAATTATTAAGATAACTTTTGGAACATAAGGATTGAGACATTGCATACACCTTGTACAATAAAGTCTTCATAAATATTGAATCAACCATGATTTGTATAAAAATAATTGTTGAATCTTCTTATTATTTTATATATACTAACATGACATAATATTGTAATGTATTACATTAAAACTTTTTTAAAGACAATATTCCTACAAATTCTTCAACTAAAAGGTGGAACTAGTTGTAAAATATATGTATTTAGCTCTTCTTTAAAGTTAGATTTATAGTTCTTAATTTTTTATTCCATATGAACATTTACGAAATTGGCTATAGCATAATTATATCACACAAAAAATCTACATAATTCTTCCAAATTATTAAATTTTGATATTTGTCAAGGAGCTTTTAGCAATTTGCCATATACATCTAAAGCAATATATATATATATATATATATATATATATATATATATTACAACAGCTCCTATTTATACTACAATATATACACAATTATTTGACACACAATTTTATATTATCAATAATGACCTTAATAATATTTTTTTGAACACATGATATTTTAAAATGGCTTGTTTAATAGCCAGTAATTTTTCATGTAAATTCCTGTTACTCTACAATAAAATTGTGACCACCTGAATTATTTTTGAATGTATGTGTGTTATGACAAATAGCAGTAATTAATGATTGTGTATAATTGCATGTAAGAGTCAGTATTTGGAAATCCCTTTTCATAGGATGTATTACATTAATCTAACAATCATTTTCTAAAGAAAAAATATATTTCTTTCCTGTGTGAAAAACTATTTAAACTTATACTATTCAAAGTTAAAGATTTGAACTATACAGAGTAACACATTACTATAATTGATCATTAACCTGACAACAAAATATAGCTAATAATTATTTTCAGGGACAGTTTTGCAATTTAATTTTTGTTAGAGTTAGCCATAATAATTTTGTACATAATTATAATTTTAAACAATTCAATAGTTTTGCTATCAAATTCAGTAACACACACATTGCTTTGGAAATGCATGAAATTGAGTTTTGTATAATAAATTTATTAATCATAATTTGTAAATCATTTGATTGCTTACCTTTTCTTGTATGATGAATTAATCATTAGATGCTTTTTCTAAGGAGTTTTGTCTTCAGTTTGTAATATACTGGAATTTACAATATTTATAGTTCCGGGCAATATATTCACAATCTTTACTAAGACAAGGAAAGAGTAATAGACCAAAATATGTGGAACATAAATTCAATATGTTTACAATTCAAGTGAATTTTTCTGTGAAACAGAAAATGATTTGGTCATTATTCAATTTTTTCATAAATAAATGCAGTTTTGCTTTTTCAAATTATTTGATTGTCAACCACAATATATGTACATTTTCCAATATTATTTTCAATAATAAATCATAATTAATAATAAAGTATGCAAGTCAACAACTAGATTAAGAGCAATACATTCAAAAACATATAATGTAAATTAACATCCTCCAAGTTCAGCCCTTCTTTGGAGCAAAATTAATAGGTTTAAGTTAAATACTAGGTCAGGGCAATGATTAATAACCAACTGAGTTCAATAACATTAAATTATGAGAAATTGTGTTTAAGAGATATTGCAGTAGCTCTGTATTGAGAACTACATAAAAACTAATCAACATTATTAGTCATTGTCAGGTTTATAAATTAAATTATTTTGCCTGTCAATATTAGCAGCACTTAAACAATCATGGTGAAATAGTTAAATTTAAATTTTATTATTAACACTAAAGCATTGACTTATTATATATTACACTGTGTGTATATCCTGGATTTTTTTAAAAAAATAATTTTGCTACAAACAATAAAAACCCTTGCTTTGTTTCATATATCACTGTTTTCTATAAATTATTTCTTGTGTGTCCAGTTGAAAAGGAAGCAACAAAGAAGCTCATCATTTCAGTGACATAATTTATTTTCTACGGGTGAACCCTCACCATACTTTACTGCCTTGCAGGACTGAATCATTTCCATTATACTTACTGAGAAATACAGAACAACGTGATCTAGAATTAGGTCAAAGTTTTTCTTTATAGGTTTAATTTCATAAATAAGAAATTAAACTGAGGTAGCCATTATTTGATTCATTTATAAGTACATATTGGTTCATGTATATAATTGATAATTTGAAAAAAGTTGATGTAAACCAAAATTTTGTATTAGTTTATTGCATAAATCTCCAAGTACCTCAACAAATTAGAGCAAACAATGAAGTAATGTTGATTTTTTAAAGCTTATACAGGTATATAAAAGATTTTAATACACAACATATTATGTACATTACTTATTTTAAATATTTGCAAACTTGTCATCTTGGCTCCATAAAGTCCTAAAAAAACTATAATGGTACTAATAACATCAGTAGAGTATAAAATGATGAACTTTTATTTTGTATCTATTTATTGTTCCACATTTCATATGCATATCCTTTCCTGTATTACCATGTTTATTCAACCAACAGAATATTCTCCAAATCTGCATGAAATTGACAATAGGCTTTAGACACAACATATCTTGTGCTATATGATGTTAAATTATAAATACATCAGTCCTGTATACACTGAATAGTTAATAATGATTTCTGTTTACAAATACATGCTACATGACTGTCTAATTGACATACATTTAATAAAATACCATTGTTTTCATATTGAATTCTGAACAATATTTTTAAAGTTGTTATAACACATTATTTTTTTTTAGAGAAATATTCATTAATGGGCATTAATGTCTAAAAATAATGTAGAATAGAATAACTAGCCTGAACATTTTACAAATTATAGACTTCACAAGTCACAACATAGATATATCAACAAAAACAATTTTGCAAGATAATTTATTAAATCAATAAAACATTACACAGAATAATAATGTCATTGCTCATAGACGAAATATATTATTTTAGCATAAGTAAGATAAAATAACAAGTTTTTATAGCAGTAAGACTTAACAACAAATATTATAAGATATATTATTTTAACATAAGTAACAAGATTTTATACCAGTCAGACTTAACAACAATATTTTCAGTATTTCAGACAGAAATTTCAGCAAATGAAATCACTGCAAAGAATAATTTTTCCTGCAAAAAAATTACTGATTACAATCAAAATATACAACATAACTTATAAAACTGAAAATTACAACACTATTACCTGATTAATGAATATGAAGAAACTGGAGATAAGTTTGAAGAATATTCTGTTCTTTGACCAGTGTTAACTGTTCCTCCCTGCAATCCCTGTCTATGAGAACTGTACATCTGACTGAAAACCATAAAAATATGAAGATGGATAAATCGTTTTGATAAATATACTGTAAGGCATAATGAAAAATAAGAGGAATTAACATGCTGAAAAAATAAAAGAGATTAAGAAGTATTTTTTCTTTTTTGGTTTAAAACCTCTGTTCCTGTGAAAAACAAGCTTATTCAAATTATTGAATATTAATATATTTGTTATAAAAGAAAAGACTTTAAATTCTATTAATGTTCTCATACATTTTATACTTAAGTCTTTTGTATGTGTGTTTCAATTTTTTTTAAAAACATATCTATAAAAGAAGCAATTTCACTTTACTATTAGAAACGATACATATAAATTTCCAGGTCAATATCAATTTTTTTTGGATGTTTCTAATGACATAATTCATTGTTTTCTGATAATAGTGCAAACATATAGTATGAAAAGTCTAATAACATGTAATAATAATAAAAACTTTGATATACTGGACTCTGGAATATTGAATGGTTTGTATACAAGTCTTGTATGTAACCATCTCTGAAAACATTCAAACAATGCTCATTGAGTCTGAAATTAAATTAAAAGTCAAATAAAATCTCATATGTATTTCTAAAGGAATCCATTTATTAATCAAACAAGGGTTTATGAAAAAGTGTGGTAAATATTTGTTTTATTATTGATCCATAAATAAATGAAATAGCTTGACTAAAACAATATTTGAGACAACCATTTTCAGTAGTAGATTAATAATTAATCTGCTATATTCTAAAATCAGTGGAATGAAGTTTAATAATTGATAACTTTGTTATAACCATTGGACTATAAACTTTCTTGCTTACATCATAGTATATATATATATATATATATATATATATATATATATATATATATGGAAAATGTAATGAGGCCAAATTAAATAACACATTTAGATAGGAAATTGAGACAGCAATGCTGACTTACCCTAAATCAATAATAGGTCCAGCCTTCATTCACCGCTGGCAGACTGATTTCAGGTAAGTCAGCATTGCTGCCACTCTTTACTATCTAAATGTGTTATTTACTTTTACCAGAGACCAGACCAGAGAGAGAGGGTATTACAAATTTTTGAGGACTTGAGCCCCTTTTGTCAGGAGAGAAGGTCTGAACTGCATACTGGCAGGCACAAATTGAAAAATTGGTCAATTTGTGGCTGGCCAGTACTTAACTAATGTTTGATAAGCTATCTGTGATTTCTTTGAATTTAAATAAAAATA
Source organism: Zhengitettix transpicula (assembly GCA_037074705.1). Classification (NCBI taxonomy): domain Eukaryota; kingdom Metazoa; phylum Arthropoda; class Insecta; order Orthoptera; family Tetrigidae; genus Zhengitettix; species Zhengitettix transpicula. Next base: position 50,696,571 of record CM073594.1, read on the forward strand.
TCTATAATATATATTGTATAATATATATCTATAATATATATAATATATAAAAATATCTATAATTAATGTATGTCAATAGATCCTGAACAGACCCTGAAGGAATGAGATAAAAGTATATTATAGGCGAGCCAAATATATGTTAAAGATGGAGAAATGTCACACCACTTCAGAAGTTGACATGGATTAGCTTAGTGGACTGAGTAACTGCCTAGTAAGTGGAAGGTCCTGGGTTCGATTCCTGGTCCGCTTGAATTTTTTTCCATCCATATTCCTTAATATATTTTTTCAATAAATGCAGTCATACTAAGTTGAAACAAAAAATAAAATAAAATCTGTCTGACCCATAAATATGATGAGCAGATTCAGGAAGGGCAGGAGACTTCACTGGACTGGAACATATCCGTGGGCTTTCTGGAGTTGGTTGAGATGAGTACTGTTTATGTGTCCTAGACATAAATGAAACAGACAGAAATTGCATGATAGATAAAGAAAAAGGTAAAAATCACAAAAGGACAAAGGGAATCTTCAAATAATCAAGTATTTGTAAGACAGAATCTATACTTCAAAGTGCTACTTAAAGAGAATTACTGTAGTTTGATTGAGTATGAGTCTTTGTAGTATATAACTACTAAATATTGGTTAGGTACAACAATTAATGCTGCTTCCTATATTTGAAAAGGCCTACTCATGACAATTTTGAAAAGTTAAATATGAGCATAAAATTTATAAAAGTGCAAAAATCTCTTCTCAAAGTTATATTAATATCTAGTTCTGCATAAAACCTTTCAATGACTATTTTTCAGTGTGTGAGAAAATATTTAAGAATTTAATTTAAACATATTTACATATTAAGCAAATAACAACTTAATTATGATGGAGTTTAGAATAACCAACAGTTCCATTTGGTAACACAATCACACAATAATTATATTGGACTATATTTTAAGTCCCACTCATTACTGTTTCAGGACAATATCTCAAATATTGAAAGCTCCTTCAGCCTTTCATGGCAGTGCCACTTTGCCTATGCTGGTAATGCAAAAAGTATATACATTGAATGTAGATTTATTGGGTTTCAAACTAGGTCATATCCTGTGTGAAACACAACATTTCAATAGCTAGTTCTACCATCAGCATCAGGTGGCTGATGACAAGACAGTGCCTACCTCATTTATATATGGTCCATCCCTTCCCTCCACTAGACTCCACCATGGACCTGCAATGGATAAATCCTGTGTGAAACACACAGGATACAACGTGGGTTGAAACCTGAGAAATCTGTATTCAACAAATTCACCGGGACAATCTACATTTGCTAATGTACACATATGTTTGAAATTGTACATTGACCAAATTGAAAACCTGAAAATCTTTTAGTATTGTATACAATAAAGTATTTACTCTTTAAGGGATCTCAAATGTTTTAACTATTGATGGAAATATTATAACAGATTTGTATTATTGCTGTATACAATCTATGGAAAGTTATTATTAGCAGAAATGTCTGCCAATTAGTCAACTTTTATTACACATCTACTTTTTGGTACTATGTTGATTCTTCTTGGTATAATCTTTATATTTTCATCAAAATAATTTGAGAAACATTGAAGAATTAGTTCTGGCCTTGTAGCATGACTTAATTACATCTTTTGTCTGAGTGAGTTGTTGAGATCAATGGTAAGATTATAGTTAATTCATTATAATTTTGTTTGTAAAAGAAACTCATGAAACCATATTTTAAATTATTATTCAAGACTTCCAGTTATTGCAAATAAATATTGGACTGCATATTTAAACATATCTTTATCAATAGAATGTGAAATATTTTACAGTTGATGGGAATAATTACTTTATTTTAGGTAATAGACTTCTTACTGATTTGCTAATATGCCCCTTTTTCAGATAAATTAATATTTAGAAGTGTGCCCACAACTATAATAACTTAATTATAAAATAATTCCCAATATTTCAAATGAAAATAGTATTTAATGTCAATAAAAGTTGTATCATTGTCAACAAAAAATTACCAAAAATTATAAAGTTATGTATAATTAGAATGCTCAAACTTTTTGAGTGTTTGTTCACACTTTATAAGTAATTCATTAACAGGGGAACAGTTTTAAATTATTAAAGCAATTGTCTTGATCAATGGAAAGGATGGTCACATGTTGATCCACTTAGTTATGATCACTCTTTAACCAAATAATTAATTTTTATATCAGTGTACTATAATTTTATTAGTCATTATTAAAAAAATCCTAATATGCACTTATAAACAAAACTATTTGAACATGTTAATTTTACTAGAAAATAACAGTGCAGATAAAATGCTATCAGAGACAATTGAGCAACAAATCCTATTTTTGTTGTTTACATTTGATATGACAAAACGTAAGGAAGCTTGTGCTATTTCTAACTGGTTGATTGTCTTATCATGAACCTTGCATGAGCATTGTACACTAACATTAAGAAAATATAAGATATGAAATAAACTCACTAACCTGTAGGGTGCAACTGCTGGCACAGGAGATATATAAGTGTTTGGTGACACTAACTGTGGTGATTTATTTTTTATGTTTAACCTATGAAAGAAAATATAGAAATATAAATAGCAGTACTACAGATTTCAAATTTAAATGTTAAATATTAGAATTTAACATATGTATAATAGTCAAGTGAAATTCACAGCTTGAAATAGCCATTGACTGTAATAACAGATCACTAAAATATTAATGAGGAAGGTGAAATATGTGAATAAATAACAGAAGATTTTACCATTATATTGACTACAAAATTAAGTATTGTTATGAATCACAAGATTTGGAAAAAAACTGAACTTAACTTTTCCATTCCATTTAGTGTTAAAATTAGTCATTTCATAATGAATATTTTTATGAAAGCACTAAATTCTGTAAAGAATGTATTAAGAATAACTATATCTGATTCATATGTTATTATATTTATTATTTTTACTTTATGTTTTCATACATAAGATATTTCAACGTTAAAACTGTTGAAAATTACATTCTTAAAGTTCATATTTAAAAAATCTTTATTCCTGTCAATGGTATAATAATTCATAGATTCAATATATCTATTTATTAGAATTGTATTTGAACAATCAATTTAGATATTTTGAAGTACTCCTTATTGGATTTACTAAGCAAAATATATAAAACTGAATCCATGAAATTAAGGATGTGGTTCTCTAATTCAGTGTTGGAAAGACCAGCAGTAATATCATATTAATACTATCAAAAATTAAGAACAATTATTCACCAAATTATTGAAAATCCTGTATATTTCAATGACGAAAATCTCTAGAGCATTTGAAGACATTCATAATAATGTTTCACCTACTTTCAAATAAACTGCACCTCTCCTCATTCACTAAATTGCTCATAAATACTACCCATGAATTAATTATATAAAGTTTCATGACAAAAATTTGTTCTTGGAAGACAATGGCAGCTCTTACACGCATATAAATAAGTGGCAACATGATTGCTTACAAACTGAATTAATCGTAGATACCTGCAACTGTAGCAGTCACTAAATATTTAATAACTATATTAAAAGATTAATGATCATTACATTTATGATACAGCTAGGTATAGAAAGGCTATAGACATCATAAAGTGAACATTATTTAAGAATAAGACAAAAATTTAACATATTCTGGAAATTAATGGAATATTAGATAACACAAACAAATGTTGAATTCTCTTTATTCAAAAGATCCAAACCATTAAGTCTGAATTCTGATAACTAAATAAAAAATCTATTGAATAAATAATCCCACTTTAAATACAATAATTATCTGGGAATACAACAAATTTCTATTAAGTAACAACAGAATGAATTTTGAAAACCTTACAGTCTAATGTCTTAACAATTGACCAATGACCATGATGTCGACGTGACCGTTATAAACGTTAATAAAAAAAACAATCGATTACAAACCAAAAATCCATATAAAAAAGAGTTTTTCATCCCTGCCACATAATTTGCAGTCTACTATGCAAATGAAATCTAATTTAAACTTGTCGAATAAAACTTTCCTTTTCTGGAAATTATCTGTTAGAGTGGCACAAAATGCACATACAACATAAGTTGCAAGAAATATGTCAGAAAAAAATAATAGAGAACAATAATAAGCTGAACCTTTGATAGAAAATAACACTGAATTTTTCCTTTATTTGCATTAAACATAATAAATCAAATAAATGAACCATGTAAACTATTAGAGAGTGAAGGCTTTCATGGTGAATTTGTTGCAAATACAATTTTTGGGTATCAACATGGGCCAATGTTTTATTCAACAATTTTTCAATGGCTACCTTAATTCATATTGGTCACCTTGGTCAACAGGTCCAAAATTCTGGTGTCTTATAACTGCATATAGCCAAGATTTTCTGAGCTGGAATCCACTTTACCAGTTTCTTAAATTATTTGAAGTACTGATTTCAAAATATTCAATAATTGTTTGGTGACAGCAGATTTTGTGAGCTTTTTTTAACACATGAACACCATTTCTCTAGTGTGGTTTTGACATTATATTTAAGACTGCAATTGCATGGAATTTGATATTCTGTTTTTTAAATCAATTTTTTTCTTTCACTGACACAAACATAATCTTAAGCTTCATTTGTGGCTTGAAGACTGTCTTCATATTGTGTCTTCTTATGATCTTGGCAATTTTTATTATTGTGTGGCCTGCATGGCAAAAGAGTCTTGTGATAAAATCTATCTTTTAACCTTCACTTGTTAACTTCCAAAATTTTCCATCTCATGTAGCCATGTGAATATAAAACTTAAAGTAATTTTTAAAGTAAAAATAAAGAGGTTGATTTGATTAAAAAGCCTTTTCTTTTACCTATGAGAGCTTTGATTCAGTGGAGTTGAAGTCCTGTTCAAAGCATATTGTACAGAAGATGATGAGATATTGAATCCTGAAGGTGAGATAGGAGAATTATTGTTACTTGGTGATACTTGGCGTTGAAGAGTGAGCCTGTTAGATGTCATCAGTTTGCGTTGAGTTGGTGAGTCTCTCTGAGAGCAAACAGAAATATTAATGGATTTATCATATAATTCTGGAAAGCTTGTATAAATCAACATATTTTAAATTACTCTGTTTATTATCTTTAATTAAATTAGATTATATTTTTTCTGTAGTACCTTAAGGGAAGCAAGATATCAAGGATGTGGAAAGTGCAATTTATATATTAAAAATTGTTAATAGTTTATACAATTCTTAATACAATAAGATTATATTTGAAAAATCTAATAGTTTATGATAACAATGTACAATATAGTACTTAAAGACCCACAATTCCTGTACAAAGTCATTTGGGAAGTTCAAATTGGAATTTAAATGGAGAATAGTCAAATTCCTTATTGTTGGCCGGAAGATTGTTAAAAAACATTTACTCTTGTAAACTTCTTTTTGTGGAACTGTGAAGGAATTACAATTGATATATAAATTGTTTTTGTTTCTTGTGTTTAAGTACGCTCTAAAATTATTTTAATTTTTAAAACAAATGATGACAATTAATATATACAATGAATTGAACATTCATATGTGATTTAACCTTAATTATTAATTTGGTTTTGAAGGAAAAATGCCTAATAGTATTACTCCAAATATTGTGCCATAAATGAAAATATGCAATATATACTTTTTTTGTAGTTCAGCATAATTAGATATGATTCTGGATGCATGGGTTTCTATGCTAAGTTTGTTTATTAAACTATTTATTTGATATTTTTCCAATACAATTCATTGGATATCAAATGTGATAGAAATTTTCAGCTTTCTACTTCTACAAGCTTGAGATTTACAAAAAAACAATTGGTAACACAAATTAATAGTCAGATTTTTAAAGGCAACATGCATGGTTTTTAATTAATTTTATTGTGGCATCTGCACAGAGAACAGCTTTACAGGTAGAATGATTCTATTGTACTAATTTTCAAAATTATATTCTTATTATTGAAAATCTAGGAAGGAGAAAAAATTGTTAAGAAGATATTATACTTATTTAATATTTGTTGACGTAACTTTTCTGAGAACTGAAATGAAATGTTAGCTGGGAAAATTTGAGACAAAGACTAGAAATTTATTCTCATACATAATTATACATAATATAATCAATATGTGAAATTTTAAAATAAGCAGATCTAGATTAAAAGAAAAGGAAGCTTATGTTAAACTTTGAAGGACTAATATAAATTGTTCATATATTAAGATATTAAATGTAGTAATGAAAGAAGGAATTTTAAGTTGTTTTCATTAATTCAGTCTTGTTCACATCATAAAATGTATTTTTTTATATATAAATTGCATGTTCATGAACTGTGCATTATTATGAACATTGTATTATCATACAAAATATAAGAAATGCCATTAAAAACTGAATTTATTACTATCAGAAAGTCAGAATTTAAACATATACAACAAACTGGTTCTGATTTATGTACCATATGAAATTATTGACAAAGTTACATAACTCAGACATGTTAATTTTGGGCTTTATTGAGTTTAACTTCTACCAGAAAAAGGAATTTACCATTGAAGTATTGTTTTGGTTGTTAATTTTGGTAATCAGGACTGGAGATGAAGAACCTTGGTGACTGGGACTTCCTTTTTTTAATTCCTCCATGTTATTCTCTCTAGAACAAGGAAAGAAAAATGTAACAGATGGTAATACTATTAAAAAAATTACAAGATGTTTCTCTTGCATGAAATATTAATATTGATATTATGTTTTGGATGAAATTCTTAGTTATAGCCCCTGAACTATTTTATTTCCTAATGTGGTTCAAATAAAATGTTAATGGAAAAGTAAATATAATATAACTCATCAAGAAATGACAAATTTGAGTAAATAATATGATTCTGACATATTCAGTTAATAAAATGATTTATTTGGTTCTTGCCGTCTCAATACATATTTAGGAATTAATGTATTAATTTCAAAATTTTCTCTTTATTTTCATGACCAGAGCAATTTCACATTTATATTAAGTTTTTTGTAATGTAAATATTTATTAACTTCTTGAAGAGCAAAGGCTTTTTCAGTGAAGCAATTGTAAGAATGCTTCTCTTGTTTACATAAATGAAAGAATGGAATAAAGCCACTACATTTGATGGGTAATCTTCAGCACTATGTTGACATGAATATTATGATGCAGTTTATCACCAAACTGCTTAAATACAGTCTTACACAGTTGGAAACCTGAGAAATGTATATTTGATTTGTTCACATAATAACAAGTTTATTGATAAAACTAGCAACTAGCAAAACAAAAGTAAACACCAAGAAGGAGCATGGATCCTAAAACAAATGGACACGGAGTTGGAAGTATGGGAAAAGTACAGAGAGAGTACTTTCAGGCCTGGATACATATTCAGATTTTGTACATAAAGTATATGAACAAGTTTTATATGATTAAAATATGAGGGTTCTGTCCAAGGTAATAGGGGGTTGATGCAGGGTGTTTTAAATGTTCCATTACTTGTGACTAGGAGATTTATTTATGTTGAAATTAAATTAAGTATACTCAGGATGCATTGGGTAAGCCATATTAATTAGGTATTTAAATTCAAAATGCTTCAAATTTTACAGAAATTCTGAAAAGATGCCACCCCTTAAAAGTAACAGCTTGAAGGTTTGCCCCCCCCCCCCTGCTTTTCCTTGCTATGCCACTGTCAGGATGTGAGCCCTGCGTACGTTTACATATGAAGTATTGGTAACTACTTCTGTCACTATATTTTATCGGAATGCTTTCAAAATGCAGTGTCTATTGTCTCTAAGTTTCACTTCAGTGCTCCAAAAGTGGATGGATCACTTGTCCTAGCATTTAATCTTGATGGAAACAACAACCTTTTTTCTCATCTCTCATATGAGTTAAAATTAAAAACACATCATGAAATTTAAACAGCCATTACATTGTTTTTTGTCATAGACTGCTCCAATAATAATTTGACAGTGTAAATGGTGTTATCACCATCAAAGGTACAAAGTTATTAATAGAAAACAATATTCTGAAAAAGGGAAATACTTACAAAATAGTTATTTTCTTTTGAAAGGATCTTATAACATCATGAAGTCTTTTGATTTCTTCTTTTGCAGCTTTATATTTTTGGACCTGTAATAATACAATCTTATATATAAACCAATTGTTCACACTACAACTGAATGTTCCTACAATAATGTTATCAAACATGACATATGCAAAATTGAATATGGAAATGAAATGAGTTTGAAAGTTTATGCTACTTGTACTTAAATATTTAAATGCAAGAATAAACCCCAAAACTTTATTTCTGTTTTATGTTAATTTATATTACCAACAAATAGAACTAATTGCAAAAAAAATATTCAAAAGCAAATGCCCCTATTTAAAAGATTTCTAAGTATCTATTTCAGTTAAAAAAGAAAAAATAAGTGGCCAAATATAATTTTAAAATATTCTTACATCACCTGGTGTCTTAAAATATACTGCTTTCACAATTTCAGAAAACACTTTACAATAAAACAAAGATTTCATACTACTGTCTTATGATGAGCAGTCATTCGAATCCTATGGCCATTTTGAAATGCCAATACTTGCACAAGTTTAGTCAGGACTTCATCAGGTGATTTGAAAAATTCAAATACATCAGGTTTCATCTATAAGTTAATTCACAATATAAATAAGTTATTATATTACAATCTATAACAAAATATTGATAATAAAAGCACTAACAATACATTTAAGGATATTTTCTTCAAAATTCACCAATATTTATGCCACAATAATGTTAATTCGTATCAACTACATATATCAATTTGTAAACAACTGTTATAAAGCTATAGAGTAAACACTAATGGGTTGGAGTTAACTTCTATATAGAAATAAAATTGGGCAAATGAGATAAAAGTGTTATATTTTATAGAAGAAAATATAATGGTTTTATGTATAACTTTATGAGTTAGTGAAAGGTTTTGAAAATATATCATAAGACAGAAATATGTTAGTTTCATTCACTCCTTCACAGATTGTCAGTTCCATCATATTAAGAAACCAAACAGATATTTTCAATTCAATTAAAATAAATTAAAATTTTAGCTTACCTTAATTTATAATTATGAAACAAATTTATTTTTTAAAAAAAGATAATTGATTCATATATCATAAAGAATACTATTCATTAGTTTACAGTCATATATAAATGATATAAAACATAATATTAATTAAAGAACTTAGGTAAGATTGACTAAAGGAAATATTCAAAGATTTTTGAAGATTAAAGCTATTTCAAGCAAATGTTTATAAGAAAATTTATCAATACTATTTTTTAAAAAACATATAATCGAATAAAATATGGTTTGCATTTAAACAATAATATTATAATAAACACTTAATAACTAATTGTATTTTAATTGTGTTTAAGTACATACCTTTGGTGTCAGAAGAACAGTTGTAAATTTACTAGAGCAAACTGCACATTTTTTCTGAGCAGAAACTGCAATAATTAAGAAAAGCAAACATAATTTTGAAAGTTACCAAATCTATTTGAGATACAATAAAGAATTTATGTTCAAATTATGTGAGTTTTATTTTATTAAAATACAATTCAATTAAAAGTGACATTTAATTATATATATATATATATATATATATATATAATAAAAACTAATTTCAACTTTTACTTACATAGAGAGTAATTTAAACATATTTTTATCCACATATAAATAATGGAATATTCATTAAAATAAATTCCTCTATATTAACATTTCTGTTAAATTTAGATTCAGTTAGAATCAATAGTTGATAATCTTTATTATAAACATTAACAATATCTAATATTTAAAATTATACTTCAAACTTTTATGCCCATATAAAATTTAATTACCTATAACAATTTAAAATTTAGGTACACAGATCATATAAATGTCAAATAGAAAATATTTTACAAGTATTCTACAAAATTTAATATTTAAGAAATATTAACAATTTCTAATTGTATAAATACCATTGTACGAAATATCTAATAGATTTATTTTGATAAATTGAACAGTAATATTTAAATTAATTTTGAAATAGGAAGCAACCATAAGTATATAAAATAAAATGATAAGATGCATTTACAAATTACTATTTTTAATGGTTTGTCGTAGACATAGTTTCGTTTTCCTTAAAAAAAATTACATGAATTTATGAACAAGTGTAAACTAAAGTACCTGATTTCAAACATTCGCTACAATAAATGTGGCCACAGCTTGTTAGACAAAATTTCCGTTCAGTTATTTCGCCGGGCTGAATGTAACAACCATTGCAATGTATCCAATCCATGTTAATTTAGCGCGTCTAATGCATAGCCAAGTATTTTCCAAATTTCATCGATGAATGCGATCGACAAACAATGCACTATTTACACTTCCCTGATACAATTTAAAGATTCAATTAAACTTACTCAGCTGTTTCACAGTTAAAGGCATTTAAATTTGGCTCTTCGCCAAAGAACTTGTCAGAGAAGTTTCATTGTTAGACGCAACAAACTCATTGGAATTATAGGTCAACGTTTTATCACGAACACATTTCGTGTTGAATGTAAAATATTGATTATGAAATAATTGAGACCTGTATTGCTTGTGGTGTTATAGATTTTTGAATGTGGAAGCCGGTTGTGGGTGTATACCGATCAGTACTTCACAGCTGACGCTGTGTAAGTCTCCCGCGTCGAAGTGCTTTGCACCGATCTGCTCTTATACGGCCGGCCCGAATATCTGCGCTTACAGTGTGGCGATAAGGTCCTCGTGCGCCGCGTGCTTCTCTGTAGTGCGGTTCGTGCATGCATGTGACAGCTCGCTGGAGGAAAGCCGATTCCGCCGATATGTCCGAGAGGTTTAAAGTGACCAGGTCGGAGGAGCCGAACGCTTTCCCGAATTATGGGGCGACCACCGGCGCCGATGCAGACGACATTCATGGTAAGGTGGTGACAGGGGAATCGGATGTCAAACACCAAGGGAGTTCTGCGGAAGGAACGATCGGTAGGAGCTAAAAGTGATTAAAATCTTCAATGTTTTTATGTTCCCTACGATTTGATTTAAGAACGCATCCTCAAAAAATTTTGCATCTCTTATTATTTTTCGCTATTTGCTCCTGCTCGTTTTTTCTGTAAACTTCTTTCTTATATGTTGTATAACAATTTATATGGCTCACATACAATTTTTTTTTGTATGCATCCTCAATACTAAAAATACTAAAAAGTGCATTTTGAACATTTGCGAATGTTATGTTACGAAATATAATGTCAGTGTTTTTTGCATGCACTTTCTAGTCCTTTAATATTCTTGTCAGTTTCCTAAGGAATTTATATTTACAGTAATTTAGTCTTGTATGTAAAATTTTTGAACTTGTCATGCATGCCCGCAAATCCTAACAATGGGTCCATGTGAAGTATTTATGTTAAATGTATATTTCAACAATGTTATTTTCCGTGAATGATTTGAAAGGTCAATAGAATGATGATAAGAAGACAATAATTTTTTTTTCCTGTGAGGAGACGTATTCTTGTGTTCCACTTTGCGGGCTTCACTTTTGAATTATTCATTAGGATTTTCGTTGCGGAATGTGAATCTTGTCATTCGATCTCTGTAGTTCCCGAAATAAAGATTCTTTTTAACGTGATGCTGTTTGCAGTTAGAGCTTCTTCTGTGACATTGTTTTACACGGCTGCTTGTTTTTTGTTGGAGGCACGTAATAATAATAAGTCATAAATATGAATTTCGTTTCATTAGTGTAGAGTAAATTCCTTTCTTAAATTGTATTTTACTAATTTTATGTTACCGGTTTGACTTAAATCTTATAATAACCAATCCAGTGCGAGATATTTCGTCCTCTGTTGTCTTAATTCCACGTACTTTTAACATTTAATTGTTTTTAGTTTGGGAGAAGATATATTTTGATCAAAAACTGCTACGTTTTACTTGCAAAAAAAATTGCAGAGGTGGTCTTTGTCGCCTTCATATGGTCAACAACCCTCATAAACCATCCCCCCCCCTTGGTGTTGGATCAAGAGGGGTGAGATACGCACTTTACCGACCCTCGCCCCTATATGCAGGCATATATTAAATACTCTCCCCTTTCAATACCCCTCTTCTCTCACTTTTGCTGAGGCCTGTGTTCAGGTTTTATATTCCTTACATTAATTATTGGGAATATTGACTAGTGAAAAATGAAGGATAGTTGTACAGAGATTTTTCAAACCGATTTTCTTCGTTTTCTTTTACACATGATTTCTTTAGTAAAATTTATTTTCAAACGCTTTTAAAATCCCTGTCAATTTATCAAAGAAATTTTCGTTCGTGCAAAAACTATATAGTTTCAATAACATGTTTTTTTTCTAAGTAATTATTTCGTGTACGTTTTTTCAAGTTACTCGATCTCATTTTTTATTTTGGTGACAGCGCGATTGTGAGAACTCGGTTAATTACTTGCTGATTCCCTAATATTTCGTCACTAAAATAAAAAAAATATACACAACTAACATACGATCGCCGCCCCCCCCCCTACATTTCAGGCGTTAAGTACTGTTTGATAAAAAATAGAAGCATTGCAGCAATAAGTTTCAATGTTAAATATTTGATTGTTTGTGACTTCTTAATTATTATTTTTGCGCATTATTCCGCATATTTTTTTCATATGAGATTATTCGGAAAAAATTTAGAAGACATTTGTTTTATTTTTAAGGCTATTTTAGACTAAATTACTTTTGTATTAGCTGTTCACCGAACCTTCAAGAAAAACAAAGTGAGAGGAAATTATATACTTCGTACCGATACTATCTCAGATGTTAACAGACAATAAATTAATGTATTTTAAAAACTAATTGAAACCGATTGCTTTAAAGTCCAGTCCAATTCTTTAATACAATTTCCTTCAATCCAAATTACTTATTGCTCGTACTAAGTAATTTTTTTTCATAATCATATTTATCTATTCTCCGGATTAAAATTTAACAATACCTCCTTTAAAATCGTCACAAAATAAAATGCGACATATTTAGGTGTTCCATTTTCTTGTTTTTCCTATTACATATGCTTACCAAAAAAATACACCACTCATCTTCAACTGAAAACGTTACGAAAAATAATTATTAATTTCAACATTTTCAACGTTTGGCTTTACGTTATTGTACTTCCGAGTTTATGGAAAATTAAATAATTTTTTATGTAGTGTTGTTATTCCAGCAGTTGTTTTTACAATTTTCTCCCTCTCCCAAATTGTAGAATAGCAGACGGAATCGTGTTATAAAAAATACCACACAACGTTTCTATAATCCTTGTTGCTTTTCGTCGAAAAAAATATAATGGCGTTTTTGAATCACCTGACGACGGCAACAAATATTGCGGAAACTTCTTTATCTAATTCGTGTACTTTTAATACGTTTTATATTTTATAACACTTTTATGTTCATTTGGAAATTTTTCTGTTTTACTGTAAATATTTATTCGATATCACAGATCATTATGGTATTTTCACTGTGAATATTGGGACTGGAAATTGTTCGCTACGGATACCTAAATGTTAAAATTATGTCTTCTGCAGCTATTATTAATAATTTCTGTCATTCATTTTTTTTAGTTTCACTTCTCCTTTCTTTCTTTGTTTAAATATAATTGTCTTTCAATTAATGCATATTTTCCAGCATACTCTCCTCGTCTGTCTTTCCCCTACTGTTTTAGTTTACATTTTCCATATAGTTCTACAGTCACGAGCATTATTATTATTATATATATATATATACATACACACACACATATATATATATATATATATATATATTCATTTCCCCCATAAATCCAGTAGTTTTCCTCGTGCAGTACCGTGGCAGGCAATAGAAAATATATGTATTGTCAGTTAGGGCAATTCTCTCTTCATCGTATATCCCCATATGTTCATATTTCATATCTATGTATTTTTCGTTTCATTGTTTCGTCAAGTATGTTTGGCCTCTTATTGGAATTGTTTGCGTTGCTAATTAGTCCCATCATTTCCGTATCGCGGCGGAAATTACTTCTGTGATACTCTCAATTTACGACTTTGTCTACCAGACCCGTACTGCTAAGTGGAGTCCGCCAAAGTCCTTATCAGCTCTTGCGTCATTAACCTACTCCTACTACTTCTGTTCCATTACTAAGACTGGCCTATCGTAACCTCTTTCACTACACTTGCTCACCTGAAATGGCAACTGTCTAGGTACTTTCACCTCTTAGTAAGAAAATCAGTTATTTCTGTGTTTCAAATAGATTTGTTTACGAATCAGTTTCTCCTTCTCCACTCTGTTCATATGAAATTAAATAGTACATACAGGACAAGCAGCTAGGTTAAATTGTAAAAAATAAAGATTTTTAGCTAAACAAATAGCCAAATATGAGACAAAAACAAGTGACAAATAAATACCGCACAACGTTTCTCATATGAATTATTTACACATAATTTTTGTAAATACTTGTAAATTTTATGAACCAAACTGTATAATCGAAAAATAAAAGTTTTTAATAATCATAATAATAATAAAACGTTTCTGTAATCCTTGTTTCTTTCGTCAGATGTTTCGTTCTTACTGCTTTTGTGTTTTGAATAACGACGAAAGCAACAATGATTACAGAAACTATTAATAGCACTTATTTTTTTCTGATATTTGGCTATTTATTTATCGAATTACTTTACTTTTAACACAGTCGTTTTATATTTGATAATTTTAAACTTTATTGAATTTAGATATTAAATATTATTATTCATTAGGTTTTGTATTTTAATAGTTATACTCAAATAAATAACAAAAAATAGTTATGAAACTATATATTTACAGTTGTTAAATTTATAACTAATCATTTTCTGGTACTATAAAAACTTTTTTTTCTAAGTGTCTGGCAGACTAAAAATCAGGGCTCATAATTTGAAATAAATATTAGTTTTTCATTTCAGTTACTTTGCTGTAGAAATTTGATTTTTATTGGTAAGTATAATTAAAAATTGAAACTGTGACTTATATTAAATATAATTAGTGAAAATTGATCAACAGTCACATTATTTATTTGAAACATTAAATGTTACATACGTTAGCTAAAATACAATGTAATGTTTCTTTCCGTTTATTAGGGACCTCTTGAGACGTATATTATTAAAGAAAAAATTAAATTATTTCTTTAGTCAAAGGGAAGAAACGTTACGATGTATTTAATTAGTATATGTAACGTTTAATGTTTATAAATCAATAATTACTGTTGGCCAATTTCTACTAAATATATTTTACTGGTATATTTTGAAATTTGCTGAGAGTTAAAAAGTACGCTGGGTGGGGCAGGTAGAAGCAGTTATACAGCTGACGCTTTTTCTCTATAAGTGGTCGAATGCACTGTTTATATTCCTCGATTGATATTGATAATAAACTTAGATTTTAGATAGACAGGAAGTAAGTTAGAGGGGTTTAATTCACCCTGGTTCAAGCTGTTTCTACTACACTTGGTAAATAACTGCCGTTTGATTCCAAATGTTTTAATTCCTCGTCTCTAAAACCATCTCGACCGATAGTTTTATCTATTGTGCTGTAGGCTCCTCCTTAGCCTCGTATTGTAAAACAAAAGTGTCTAATTACCAGAATATTTTGTATCTTGGTCCACGGCATCTTAATTTCATTTCTTTATTCTCCAACGTCTCACTGTGTAATAAACCATCCGTTGCTTCTCGTAAAATTGGAATATTAAAATAAATTTGAATAGGTTTACTTGCACGATAGCGGGGCCTGATAGTAATAATTTAGATAAAATTCTCGGGTCTCAATCCGCGCCAATTGTTTGTTGAATAACAACGTTTCGACGGCAAGTTCCGCCATCGTCATCAGGTTAAACAATTGGCCCGGGTTGAGACCCGATAATTTTATCTACAACAGATTCACCGGGAAAGCCGTCGCTCTCTAGGAATAATTTAGTTTGTCCGGTTCTATTTAAAAATAAACACAATATTTCTTCACATACATTTATTTACGCCAAATAAAAAATCAATCCACACCAAAGACATACTCTTAATAACCCTGAGACATACTAATCAAAACATTTTCTACTCCTCCCAAGGATACTTCAGTCTTCTTATTCTTATTAAAATATTAGTAATGTAATGAATTTATTACAACTCTGATCTTGTAGTTTTTTATTCCGGTTATGTTGTTTCCTTATTCTTTCCGTCCGCTTCATCTCCATGATCCCTATATTTTCGGGTCTAAATGTTACTAATATTAGTGGTACAGAATATTTCTATCAATCACCCAGTCCTGATATCAGCGGGGAAAGTTTTCCGTCGTGTTGCAGTACAACACATCTGCCGCGAAATGAGATAATGGAGTGAACATGAATTACCTCTTAGTCCGGCCTTTTTGCGCTTGTCTACCCTTATTCTTCGAACTGTGTTGAAATTGGTCACTGCGTTTCGACGAATTTCTCGATTATAATCAAATATTCACTGTTGTGACCTCTTTAGACTGGTTTTTTCTCTTTAAGCTCAACGTTTTGGTTACTGCAAGTTGAAAGATAAGATAAAAAAGAATGTGCCAATAAAATGTTGAATATAGGTGTTATTCCAATTACTACATATAACTGTATTTAGCCATTGGAGTATGTACCCTATCCGTTTCTTAGAGAAACGACCATATTCTGCGTGATTTTGGTGATGTTGATCCTCAAATTCCTAATTTATCCATTTTATCTGACGGTGTCACCGTACTATATCCCTCAGTAAAACTACGTGACAGGTTCTCAATCACTTAAATTTTTCACATCAACATCAGAGGAAGTATTACGGGAAGTCGAGCGGAAGGAACACGACATTGCCAAATATTTATTGGCTGTGCATTGCCCAATTCACCGGGAGTGCTCAGCAATTAGAGGAATGAATACGGTAATAAAATACCGCAAGCAAATTAACGGAGTCTAAAGCTCGACGAATTAAACTGAATTATCAGCAGATCGAGTTGATCAATATCGCATTGAAAATAAATTTCCACTAATTTGCAACTAGCACTGATATTGGCCTACTCTGATCATGCCACTTAAATATATTACGAAATATTTCTATTTAGACAAAGACATCTGAAGAAGATTTTTCTTGGAAATTCCGTAGTTTTTTCTACTTATAATTTTGAATTTATGACAAAAACAAAAAAGAGTCACGCGCGCAGTTTTCTGTAATTTAGCTTTCCAGACACGAGGAAAACTCTTTGATGGTACCAGTAACGACGTTGCAGTTATTGCCTAAGAACCAGACATCTATCTCGAGGTTGTTATGGATCCTCTGCTTGTTGTGACGCCGTTACTAACACCGTGTCATTATCAATGCTAGTTTCACACTAATGGCGATTCATTTCAGGTTAATGGTGGGGGTGTCGTTGGTAATGGTAAGATATTTGGCTGTTGTATTGCTCGTAAACTTGGCCAACGGTGTAGGTGTAGACGGATAGTTAATCTCGGTCTAATTAGGAAACCAAGCATTTAATATAGTTACAGTCGTAAAACAAATTTATCCCTTTTAAATGTCTCAGTGTAATACAGCCTTCCTTCTGATTTCACGTTGTCTTCTCAGAAATAAATTTTAATAATTGGTGGAAATTGGCCAACCAGCAAAATATCTATAAATATTAAAAGTTACATATATTAGTTACACATTTTAATTGTTTCTATAATAACATACGTCTGAAGAGGTCACAAATCAAAGGGCAGAAAAGTTACAATGTGTATAAGTTAGATACAGTTTCAATTTTAATTATAAATATAGTTCTAGTAACTAATCGAAATAGTCGTACGCGTTTTTAACCTTGCACGGTTTTACTTATTTTACTCTGAATTTTAATCGTTCTCAATCTAGGCATTGCAATATCGACACATGTTTACAAGAGTGTTATTATTAGTATTTTAAATAATTTCTTCCATTTAGCACATGAGCTGCGTTGTGCAAGTTCCCAATACATTCTAACTTCCTTAGTTTTGTTTTCGATATCTGAATGTAACTTTTAGCATGCAAACGCAAGAATCGCTTTTTCATTTCGCTGAATGTGAAATGTAATTATTACATTTGAAAATCGAATATTATTTTACCAAGGACTCCAATATTTAATTTTTTTATAATATTTCGATAGTCCCTAATAATACTGCATGTTGTTTTCAGTGAAACCGTTCCAAATAGTCCACGCTTGCATTGAATTTCCGGAAGCGAATTTGTGGCCCAGTTTGTTGGTGCTATAGGAAACTTTGTTCCGGAAATAGATCAGCACGCAATGTCCTATTAATTGGCTTTGATGTCTCCCCCTTTCCTCCCTCCATTTTCCACACGATAGTAGGTTCGCTAACGGCTTCGATCGAATCGCAATCTGGACGCCCAGCATCAACAAACCGCGGTCTCTTATCGGCTCTGACCGTCCGAGGTAATATCTAATCGTCAGTAGATTATTCGTGATAAGTACGGTCTGCTTCCGTAGGAAAGCTAAAAAAAAAGAATAGTAAAATGAGTGCTATCCCAAAGATTCCATTAAGAAAATAAAATTACATAATATATGGATCTTCTTCACCACCATAATCTTTACAATAATCTTCCAAGGAGCGTAATAACAGCGGTTTTCCCATGATAGGCTCGCCGGAAGTTCAGTTTTCGAGAACTTGTTTATTCTCTCCAGAGATTCCGCTTCAAAGGCCTCCATTGTGTCCAATATTTGACCCTTTAAGTTGATTTTCATCATCGCCAATGGGAAAAAGTCACACGTGTTTGTACAGGTTTTTCCAAGTTGAAAACCACACTTGAGGCAGACCCGCTAGCCTCTGAAATACGACGTCGTCAATTTCACAAGTTACGCAACACAAAATAGTGGTAGATTGTTTATACAAATTAAGCGCCGTTTTCTTCTTCTTAACCAGTGTTACGGCCGTTTGTGTGCCTTATCCTCTTTAACTATTCTTATCTTTAGCCTCTTTTGTTTTCAGTGTTTTAAGGTCCTTCAAAGCTCCATTTAGCCATCTTAGATTGGGGTCTTATTTTTCTCGTACTACCTTTAGGCTTTGTAGAGCTATTTTTTTACATGTATAATATCTTTCATTCTTCGTACGTGCCTTAGCCATTTAACGTATTTGCATAGTATGTTCTGTGTTACGCCTTTTATACAGTATTTTGTCATACATATAATATATACCGTTAACACATCTTGGGCCATAAATCTTCCTCAGGATCTCAAGTTTTCTTCATAATTTTGAGTGAATATCCAAAACTAATATCTATACAAGATTACAGAATAAACACGACCACCCAGTACTCATTATATTAACAGATTGTCTACAATGTTCATATTTGAGGTGTGATTTGGCGGTGTTACATGGGAGTAGACACGTTCATAATAATTCCTCTTGAGTAGCCTCTCGTGATAATTCTAAAGCTCAGTGATGGATAACGGGATAATTCGTCAACTGCCAGTCTGCTGTGTGGAGAATTTTTATCACGAAATTATTAATACTGCAGCAAAAATTTTAAACGATATTTTAAGAATAAATCTTTAGTAAACCATGATCAAGCTCAGCAGTATTTTATTTTGTGTTTATATATTTCTAAAAGGAATATTGTTTTTCTCAATGGGAGAAGAGGATAACGGAGAAGAATTTTAAGTAACGATAAGAAATTCCCTGTGGTTAAAGGTGAAATTATTTCAATGGCAGTCAAAGAGATGCAAATTGTAGGAGTGGTGATGAACGGTAAGGGTTAGAACAAAGTACATTGAAATCAGAACAATAAACCTTGCCAGCGTAGAAGATCTAAAAGAGACTACAATGACTGAAAGCCTTGTTAATGGGACAGGTGACATTTGAAGGGACATTTTCAAAAGCTACTCTACAACACTCGCTTCCACGTTGATTCATCCTTGATGTTTTGATGTACTGTTTAGTGGTGGTGTCTTCCCAGCCGCGAATCTAGAACTTAAAATAGCATTTCATAAGTTTCAAAGCCGGCCATTAAAATCGAGAATGAAGCCATTTCCAAAATAATTTTTATTTATAGTTGAAACATCTGATAGTGGTGTAATTTTTTATTGTCTACTCCAGCAGCTTTCATTTTAGTGTTTGCGCCATCATCTTCCCTAATACCTTTGTGCTTCTATCCGCTACCTTACTTACCTGTTGTGTTTTCGCATTTATTCGAAATCGGTACCAGAATTTGTGCTGTAGTTGCAGGGTTATCGTTCTGGGCTCAAACAAGATATGGTCAGGACTTAAATAATTCTGTGAAAGTGAAGCATTTTGACTAATAGTCAGAGATAATCCAGTTAGCAGTTAATATTATAATTACTCGAAGCCTGTTTTCGTTCTGTCAACATGGTGAAGCTGATATGGTGTTCCCATTATCTTATCCACAGTTGACGCTTATTGCTTTACGGATTCTCTGCTCTTCTTCTCAGATACTTTTCCTCAATATATTTTTATTGGCCCCTTTCTAGGTCCAAGAAAATTTGAAATTATATTTATTAATTATTAGCATCTACATTTTATTATTTTTCGTTACTCTTGTATGGTAATATTATGTATATTATAATAGACATCTTTTTTATTTAACGTTTATTTAAGATATTCTGATGAGAACACTTGAATGTGCGTTTCAATAGATCTGACCCGACACTGAGAATTTTTTACTGATCTTTGGAGCTGATTTTATCTGATTATGGAAAAGTTTCTTCCCTATTTTACATGCTCATGGTGACGTTCACCACAATCACTTCGTGCCTTTCAAAAACATTTTTAAACTTTACGTGATTTACCTCAGAAATTAACCCTAAGGGTTGTCCGACTCTCAGAGGCAAAAACTAGACAATATTTATTATTTTAAAGGAAACCAATAGAGACCATGACATTTTCAGTTCATAAAATGTGGTAATTTCAAATATGACTTTTACGGGTTAATTTTAGAAATTTTTAAGCACCCGATTTAAAAGAATATTGACATTCCTCTGTTTAACCCAAAATTTTGAAAAATTGAAAATCAACGTATATTAATAAATAAATAAACATCAGCCAACGGCTGTCAGTGTAAAATGACCTGCCCATCAATTTTTTTAAATCTTGAACCTGATGAGGTCGCAAAACTTTGTTAATTTAATTAATAAATTCTTTTTTCTGACTTAAAATTGGCTGATGTTTATTTATTTATTAGTTTTCTCAGTAGTCAGAATATATATTTATATAAACAACATATATTGCCTATTTTCACTTATGCATAGTATAATATTATGTTTTATACATCTTAAATTTGTCTTTCACGTGAAAATTGTTTTTAAGCATTATTCCTACATCAATTTGGCTTGTTTTGAATTCGGTTAAATTGTATTACACCTGAAACTTACATTACAATTCTCAGGACCAATTAACACTTATTTGACAGAAATTGACAAAACAATATCAATTGTTAAATAATATAGTATAATTCTATTTTCAGCGTTTCTGTTTCAAACTAAAAATTGTACAGTCACGTAAAAGTGTTACAGTAGTACGTTATTACGAATCTGACGTTCATGTTTGAAAGTAATGTTTAGTATTACATTATTTATAATTCCGTAAGATAAAATAATTAAGAAATAATTTTCCCTAGTTTGGCGAATAATTGTTATTTTTGACAAATTGTTCAGTAGCTGTTGGTCGTATTGATCTTAAATTTATTACAGATAATTATTTAACTGAGGATCATGTACAGAATATATATATATATATATATATATATATATATATATATATATATATATGTTTCGTCTTTTTTTTCATCTATTTCCCTACAGTATGATTCGCCGGTTTGTTAACTACTCTTCATGTTTATTCCTAATTAATACATTTAATTAAGTCGTGAGTTTAGTTTCTGGATGAATCTAAGTCTAATTATGTCGTAAAAAATATTGATAGTCTTCAGTTTGGAAAAATATTCAATTTAACAGGTTTTCTATGACAAATCGAGATTAGCAATCTAACTTTATCTCTTAATAAAACTGAACGAAACGTTTCTAACCAAGATTCTACTAAAAGAACGCTGTCATTAAATTGAAATGATTACGGAACTAGCCTTGATAATGTCGTGTAATGTGGTTATAACGTTGTGTCACAACGGAACGACATGAACATTAAAAATCTCGTATAGTTGCCAGGGAATGTGGAACTGCACGGATAATAAACTCCTAACTAGGTATTAATTCCTAACAGCATTTGCCCAATAATAGGACAGATTAAAGAGATTTGTCGTGTTAAAGTCGGATCCATTACTTCAAGTACTTAATTTAACTCCCTTTAATAATATATATATTTATAAATATATTTAATCATATATATATAAATATAAAGCCCGGTGGCTGTTTTCAGTGCAAAAATAATAATATTACAAGGCGAGAAAAAAGTGTACAGGAATTACGAAGAAAAATAAGAAAATACAGAATTTATTGTTAATAAAGAAAATTATAAAATTTATAATGTTTTTGGATAAATTCATTTTATTTTTGATGAATAATAATAGTCAAATAAGTCCGAAAGAAAAATTTAAATAACTAATTCTTCATACATATTTGTTAAATAAATATAAATTGTTTACTCGCGAGAACAGCTTTTGATATGATTATCATCGGCCGGCCTCCAAAACCAGACTTTTTATGACCATCATCGGTCGAACTCCAAAACCAAACTCGACATGACCCTCATCGGTCAGGCTCCCAGAACGGACTAGCGTTCTCGCCAACGTTCTGAGTATTACACACGCTGCCGACAATAATAGAGACCTGAAACTATTCCAATCTCCGTATTCTTGCGCCACACTGACTACTATTTACAATGATTTGGCCTCAATATTACGCCGACAGTAATATTAAAGAAAATTATTTTAAAAACACTTTCATTACACATTTGTAACCTCTAAATTAGCTTCCAAAATTAGTTTGAAAAAATATGAATACATTGAGAAAACTCAATTTTGCAACGGACTAACACCATACTAGAGTTTTCCCAAAAACGAAATTTCTAAACCTTACAGACTTTCTTACGCGAGGTTGATACTGTGGTCGGTTGGATCCTTAGTAAAAGTAGGAGGTATATATATTCAATTCGGTGGTTGAACATTGTAATGGCCCGTTGAAATAAATGTTCTTTAAAGAAAATTACTGAAGTTAAATGGTACAACAGCAGCTCTAATAAACTGGTATGTAAAAATCTTCTTTTGTTAAACCTTACATAATGATTACCGTCAAATTTTTTTCATTGAGGGCTTTAGAAAACACGTTATGAATGTAGGAGGAAATATTGTGTAAGGATAAGCCCTCAATAAAGAAAACCTGTTAAGGAAAATCTGTTAAAAATTCTTACCAATTTATGATAAAATAATAAAGCACCTTACAGTCCCTTATGGCCAATCTTTAATTTCTCTTTATGTCGTTTCCTTATTCAACTCTATTCCCAATGATTTAGTCATTAACAGTTTCAAAAAACAGATGACCCACTTTCAGTCAATAATTGCAAATTGCTATAATTATTAAGGACCCAATAAGCGGCCCTAAATAATTGGGCTTCATTAAAAACTGTGGCGTTTATTTAAAATATGTGCAGAAACTAAATTACAATCGAAATTTGTATTAATTTTTTTATTATCTTTAAAAATTTGATATAATTCAGGTATTAATCCTATTAATTATCTTTTTCTTTGAAAATATCACAATATATTAGTCGACAGCCAGGACTACAGTTAAGAGTATTAGCAAAGTATTTTGGCGTCATGTAGTTTAAAGTTTAGCGAGGTTGCCGCTTTGTTATGTTGCAGAAGCAAACTTGTAGTCGATAGCCAGAACTACGACACACACGCCTTGTAGCGTGTATTATTATTTTTGGTGTAATCTTGTTTGGCAGCTGGGAGATAACACACAGAGACTGCCTCAACGCTGGCAAGTTGCCAGCACTGGAAGCGACTTGGTCGCGTCTGCAACAAAGGAACTCTGGTGCTGGTCAACGACTCGAGAACGGGACTGAAACAAGATTTATAATATATATATATCTCGATTTCTGCACAATACTAAAAGTAATTAGTAGATTGTGTAAAATTTTCGACATCGCAGAGAAACCTTATATTCTACAATCGTTGGATCGTAACTAACTGGGTTAAATAACTACCAAGAGACGTGAATAAATATAGTATTTAAATTCTACAGTATCGATTTTCGATTGTAATTATACACACTGAACCATCTAATGGAGCAGTTTAAGAACAGACCTTGTTGAATAAACAAATAGTTTTATATTAGTGAATAAGTACCTATAGATATTAATATTTTTTAAAGTTATTGTGTTTTTAATTATAGGACAGGAAGGTATGTTATGCTCAAGGTTTTGCAATGTATTCGTAACTTGATGTTTATTTTTTATATAAGTATTAATGTTTGATTGTTCATTCAGGATGATTATAACAAAAGAGTTGAAAGCTTCCAACTAATTATTTAATAAAATTAAAAACTTGGAGACTGTTTTTGGTTTCTTTCTGCTCATCAACGTCAACGTCAACAGTCCTTTTTACCATACATAGTATTAAAACTACATTACAATGATACGAAAATGGAACATTTGTGGGGTCTGCTCTAAATTACGGAACGGTAATAATGATTTCACGGCAATGAAGAATCCTGAAGCTGGAAATCAAACGAGAAAACATGGGAAAATGAAACCATGGAAAGAAGAAAAGCTGGAACTCCTTACAGTAATAAGAATATGATTTCTGAAATTGACCAAAATCGTTTATGAAAAGAGCAAGGTACCGGCCATTCAAATTGAGTAATACAGCTACATGCGTTGAACTCTGACATATGGGTTGAGAAAGCTGATTGAATATATTTATTATAGGACGTTGCCAAACTAAATTTTACAAACATGATAATTTATTTTGTTTTTAGTTTGCGAATTTGAAATTATATCCTTTAACAGAATTTTTACAACAACGAAGAGGTACCAAAAAATCATGGAAGAAATGACCCGTCTGTTTTAATGTTTTTATATTAAATTTTAAATTTTTATTCATAATAAATTTCTGACTTAATAGGTGGATGTTTTTTATATTAAATTTTAAATTTTTATTCATAATAAATTTCTGACTTAATAGGTGGATTTTTTTTTGAAAGACAGAAAACTATATTTGTCAACTATTTTTTGTTAGGGATAATACGCGAACCACTCACCTCCTCATTAAATTACTGACAATTTTTTTTTACATTACAGATAGCTTGACTACAATTATGCTTTGGAAAACACTATTTCCATAGTTGTTAAAGAACTTTATAATGTCAAATTCCTCAAAGAAAGGGCACGTCTTAATTTGTATCCTGATGAATGGATAAATTATTCATTTAAAGTAAGGTTAAAAGCTTCAGCAAATTGTAACTCATAATATGACGAATATATGCAGGTAAATGTACAATTATGACCATCCTGTGTCGTTAAAAATAAATAATCAGTCTTTTATTATTATTTTTACAGCCTACCGTTTGTCTATATTTGTTTTTAAATCGTAGTTCTGTAAGACCCGTCGAGGAAGAAAAACTGGTCCAAATTTTTTCTTTATAGTCCTCATTTTAGTGTACAAAATCTATGACATCCCCTACCACTGATAATTTTTCCGATCGTTCCGAACATAGTACGAAGCTTGGCATTATTTACTCTTCTTTATGACTTTTATCAGTTTAATTCGCGATCTTTCTCATGCCCATGACAATGATATTGGTTGAAAGAGGTTTTTTAGGTAACAGGCTACATGAGGGTAATCCACATGGTGTCAACTCCCCTTTAATAGCGTAGGAAGGGATTTGAAAGGGGGGATGTGGAAGGGTAGAGGAAGGTAGCCAAAGGTTAACTAAGGCCCTCGGGCTATATTTTAAGGATCTTACCCGGCATTCGCCTAAAGAAATGCAGGACAAACCCTAGAAAAACCTGCATCAGGTAGGTCGGGCATTGGGTACTTGTCCCACGCCCTTCCGATAGCGGGAGAGGAGTTTGCTGTGGGGACGCAGCATTCCCTTCTACGTGCCTCGACCAGTTTAGGAGGCAGCTGGCTGACTATTCCAATGGGAATAGAGGACAACTCTTACCGTATGCCCAAGGTCTATGACCCCGGAACATACACCTCTCAGTACAGGCCGAGGTGCCTCGGCTTGTGGGAACCTTAGTTCAAAAACAGAGAGGAAAAGGCATCCCCAAAGGTAGCCCCTTCGTAAAAACGTGAACTGTCTTACGTGTTAAAGTTTGTCGATTATAACGCGAGAGGATCATCAATTCCTCGCTATTGGAATTGTTAGTGATGTAGAGATTAATCTGACGTTTAAGAAGGACCTTGCTATTAAATTCTTTCGCAGTAGTAACATATTCTGCTTTAATTAATTACAACTAGAAATTTTAACGTACAGGAATGTTTCGTGAATCGGCTCACGTTTCGAAGCAGACAAATGTCTCCTTTTCTGAAAGAATGCTAGTTCACTGTTCTGCTCGGAGTCAGAAATAATTACGATGTGTCATAAGGTTTATTTTCCATTGTTTACAATCGTTATCTCGCCTCGTAAATTCTGTCCATTATTACTACTATAATAGCTTATCTCACCGTAGCTCTCAAAGAGAGGATGTCAAACAATATCGAGGCCTCACGAGGTCTTTATTGCTATGGGCGCGAAATTGCGATATGCATAAATTGTTTTTTACTAGGAGAGATTTTGCTCACGTTGGAATCTGTTCCGTGAGGGAACTGACCTTGGCAAAGTTCTGCATCTCTCTCCATCTGTACGGTGACTTGCCACGCTCGCTGTGGAACCAACATATTAGCTCTATAATTATTTTCAAAGACTCGGAATAATGCAAGCTAATTTACAAAATAAAATTTTATAAAAATATATTAGAAACGGCGGCCTGAATTGTTTTGAACTTTGCATGGTTGCCTTTCAGGAATTAAAAATGTATTTTTCCTCTCGGGAAATAAGAAAGAAGGTCTTAAAATAACTCCTCTTACATCAAGAAGCAGATATCTGCATTTCAAAACGTTATGAGCTGATAAATTAAGACTTTCTAAAAGAACTCCGAAGAAAACTTAAAGAAGTAAATTTCGCATTAAGTTTATGCTGCCACTACACAAGAAATGAACTCGAGAAAAGATCTTCCACGGTTTATAACTACTTAAAAATAAAGTCCGGGCTTAAAATTGTACTTTTCGTTAGTCCAAACTAATGCCATTATGCATTGTGTCTCAAAACAAGCACCATCGTCACATTGATCTTATACGCTTAATTTAAATTCCTGTTTTAGAATATGACCAACTTTAAGTACCCCTATTTAATGTTTCGTTGCCTTTGATTAAGTTTGTTGTTTTTGAAATTGTGGATAACAATTTTTATTCGTATATTTTTTCATGATACCTTTGTTTTTGTTTGAATTTTACTCTTTACATGGCGACCTTATCGAAAGTCTGTACATTAATGAAAGTTTTTTCGTAATTACTTTAATTTTTTTATGTTTATTGTAAAAAATATAAGAATAATTTTTCACTTAATTTAATATTTAATATTTTTATATAAAAATGGTAATTTATTATAATCAAAATTATTTTGTGATAAAGTAATTTTTAGTTTGGTTACGTGAGTCACATCGGATAAATGTACTGAAGGCACATAAATGTACTGAAACGTCGTTTTCTTAAATAAATGTCTGTTACTTTTCGAAAAAATACTTGTTTCTGTATAATAAATTTTTATTCGCTCGAATAGTTGTGGTATTCTGGAATTAATAACAGTAATAAAAATACATCAGAAAATTAGACACTACAAACAACCTTACAAGAAAAGCAGCAGGATATCTTCAATATTTTTTAAACTAATTAATATAGATTTAAGGAATAATCAAAAACTTGTGGCTTTAATGTAGACTCCCTGCATTGCACTAATGGTTCTCGGGCTAACTGCTCATACATTCCGCTCGAAAAAATCAAGAAAGTTTCTTCTTTTGGTGTTCATTGGTATCTTATTTTTTACTTTACAGCTCGTCGCTCCACAGCTGCTTCGTTAACTTGCTTATCACCCAACTGCTTCTCGACTACTGCCTTGTACTACTTTCCTCGACTTCACATTCCGAATCCCCTCTTTTCCACTCGTGTCCTTTAGTGACTGTCATTTCGTTCACAAAATCCACTCTGGACCCAAACTTCTTGGGTGCCTATAACGTCTTGAAGTTTCTGTTTCCACACGACCCCTGGGAGAAGGACAAAGCTGTGTTGTTTTGATCTTAGTCACGCAGCCCGGTGACAGAAATCCTTTCACTTCTACCTACCTCCCGCACCTCAGAACAATGGCAGACCGATCCCGCCTTCCAAGCCGAATGTAATATTTTGCATAGAAAAACTATAAAATTCATAAAAACTAGATAAAATAACCGCGTCTAAGTTCACTTGTTACGCAATATTGGAGACACCAGCCATTTCTGGTTGAAACATTTTCCATTTCGATGAGTCGTAGACCTCATGTTTTTTTCACAAGCCTACGAATACAGGTAGGTACATTCTGGAAGGAACACCGTGATTCGTTTACCATTTTTATTTCGATGCAAACCGTGACCTCTGGCGCATGTATAAATTGTTATGCATAGCGTTACCTAATCGACAGAAATGCAAATCAAGTAACTCTGATTTGAAATTGGAGTGAATTGGGAAAGCTAATTTACGAGCATAACATCCAACATATTATCATAATTAATCGACTTTGTTTACTGTTGTCGAGATGCGTTTGCCAATCGTCTCCTTCACACCCTTGCGGTTCGCATCCCACCGTCTACTATTTTTATGTACAGGCTTCCAACCAACCAAGTGCAGTTGAGAAGGATGACTGTGCAAAGATAAAACGTATTTCGTCTTGATCAGCTTTTCTCGAATTGCCCATACAGATATGGCCAAGTGTCAGATTCTATCTTGTCGGTTGAGAAGCTTGTCCTTCGTTTTAGCTGGCACAACGTTTTCCCTGTAGCGCCACTCAAGTCGTTGAATATTATCAATAGCAATTTGAGTCATCGTCTGACTTTACTTTCACTTTGAACTGATAGTCGGTTATTTAGACCGTCTGTCTCGGCCAGGCACACCAGAGTTTTCGTTTCCGCTGCACGTTTTAATTTCATAACCACGAACATGTTTAGCCAACTCGTTACCACGTACCCCTAATCAACAATAGCAAACAACTGGGAACAATAGTGAATTAATTTCTGACACGGTGTGCAAATATTGATTCTCCTACAGACTCAATGATGGTCCTTTCAATTAAAAGATTAAACGTCTCTGTTGGTTATCGTATAAATTTGAACGGTTACTAATCAAATATCGATTTATTTTAAATGCAGTGTTTGAGCCTCGAAAATACTCTGCCACCGAGTTACATCTCTTCACACTGTCCTCACAGCAAAAGTATTGGGCTGGGTCATTTTATTTTTCGCTGCGACTTCATTTTATATCGAAATATATTTTCATTATTTGCTCGGTACAACTCCAAGTAAAATATAAAAATGTAAGTAACAAATTGACTTAATTTCACAATTAACAACTGTTATTTGAGTGATTCAGCAAGCTTTATTTCTGATTGGAAATACCGAAAAACTATAAAATATCGATTCTCCTATATTGTGGTTACGTGATAAGAGACGGGGACCAATTTTGTTTTCATCAAATACTTAGAAATAATAGGAGCTTTCCAAATAATATATATTATTCTACTCCAGACGGTTTAATTTTGGGTTCAATGTTTTCGTAAACGATACATAGATCTGACTGCTTCTGCCTAAATAATTCCAGGAAACCTCCTTTTCGCATTGCGAAATTATGCCGAAAGCTAAAAGTAATTAAAATTAAGGGAGTTTACAAATTAATTCAGTTTTATTTTATTTTATTTTAGTGATTACGTTCGGTAGAACTATCTACAAGTGATGTCAGTTGAAATTAATATAAGACAGACTTAATTGTTTGATAAGTAATTTAATTAATACATTTTATTTTCGAATTTTAAAAGTCGAAACAGACAATTAAAAATTATAATTTAATTTAAGAACTTGTTGCAGCAGAATAAGGACCCTCATTAGGTTTACAATTAAAATGATTTTTTTGGAATTTTTAATAATTTAAACTAGTATTCAATTGAATTTATGTATTTTAATAAGTTCCTGTTTATATGATATATGTTAAGTGTGATAATAGTTTCCTTGTCATCTTATTACTGTCGCTAGGTTTATTTCCAATTATAGTTTAATACAAGACACCGCGCCTTATTTTTTCGTCGTTCTTTTCGTGCCCATGGGCTTGTCCTGGAACAATGAACCACTGTGTCCTTCCCTTGCATTATTTCTAGTGACTCCACGTCAGTTTGCATACAAGAATATAACAAGTAGTTCTATATCATATTTTGAAATAACAAAACAGTTTAGATATATCAATTTTTTATTTTTGAGGGAAAAATCTCTTTTAACAATTAACAATTTTGGAAATGTATTTTTTTCCCCGTAATAATGTTGTAACCCTGATGTGGCAGAGTTGTTACCATTTAACACGTGTTTCTATGCGTAACTGTCTGTTGTTTACATTGCAAAAAATTATTTTTCTCTCTTGTTTTTCTGTTCTTGATTAGTTTAAATTCAAGCTTAACTCTCGCTGGTGAACCTTCCCGGAGAGCTCTGGAGGAGGCTACCTTTGGGGATGCCTTCCCATCTTTCTGGTTTGGCTATCTTCCTCTACCCTTCCGCATCCCCCCTTTCAAATCCCTTCCTATGCTATAAAAGGGGAGTTGCCCAACGTGGATTACCCTCATGTAGCCTGTTGCCCTAAAAAAAAAGAATAAAAAAAAGGATGCCTTCACATCTTTCTGGTTTTTTGAACTAAGGTTCCCACAAGCCCAGGCACCTCGGCCTGTTATGAGAGGTGTATGTTCCGGATTCGCAGACTTTGGGCAGACGGTAAGAGTTTTTACTGTTCCCATTGGAACAGTCGGCCAGCTGCGTCATGCACGGAGAAAGGAATGCTGCGTCCCGACAGTAATCTCCTCTCCCGCTATCGGAAGGGTGTGGGACAAGTACCCAATGCTCGACCTACCTGATGCAGGTTTTTCTAGGGTTTTCCCTGCATTACTTTTAGGCGAATGCCGGGTAGGATACTTAAACTATAGCCCGGGGGCCCTAGTTAACCCTGGGCTACCTTGCTCTACCCTTCCACATTCCCCGTTCCTATGCTATTAAAGGCGAGTTGCCACCATATGGATTACTCTCATGTAGCCTGTTACCCTAAATAATTAATTTATTTTTCAAAATTTCTCCTTCTCACGTTATAGATTCGGCATATTTTAGTATTTTCATTTTTTTCTGTACTTTTTAATTTGACTTTTTGGATGACAGAGACTGAGGTGATGAATTATATTTGCGGTGAGGGATGTGGAAAGTGAACTGGACCCTGTTTGGCGAGTTACTGTGGCTGTTGGATGAAGTTACCTTCGAGTGGAATTTGTTTCGTTGAAGTTGTCTGGGTGCTTCACCACAGTTAGCCGGCGGATTACGCCTCCTTTGAGAAATCCGCGTAATTTGTGCGCTCTGACCCTCAGAGAAGCGACGCACGAGGACGACAGACGGGCAGGAGTTCGGCGTCGGGACGCTGGGAGCCTTAATTGCATTAAGGGCGAGGAATTCTGCCAGACGGACTGAGACAGACAGGAGGCAGTCGGGCTGCAGCGTCAGAGCGACTCGTCCATCAACTCCAGCATCGTGCAGGGGTAGAAGCAGTAGTGAAGGGGGGAAGGGGCTGTTTATCGATTCGGACACGCCTATTGCGTCACACACCTGCTGCTACTACTCCTCTGAGGGCGTGTGTGACGCGAACCTCGTTAGCTGTATATCGAGAAGTCACGGTTCCAGCTGGAGGCGAACGTCACCACTTCAAGCTCTGACCAGGTCCAAGTCGATGGTCCACTTCGTAACGGGGGATAATTGTGGCGCGAAAAATTCTGAATTTTCTCCTTTCACAGACCTTTCGATCCGATTTTCTGACCGCCGATTCTTCACAGTATTACATTTATTTGCATCTTCATAGTTACCGATCACAGTCTGGTACACAACATACGCAGTCCTAATTCGTGAAACA
The DNA here is from genome assembly GCA_037074705.1 of Zhengitettix transpicula. Lineage (NCBI taxonomy): Eukaryota > Metazoa > Arthropoda > Insecta > Orthoptera > Tetrigidae > Zhengitettix > Zhengitettix transpicula. Next base: position 50,728,785 of record CM073594.1, read on the forward strand.
GGAGAATTGACTCATTTTAGAGTAATTGTCTTCATTTGTTACAAACAGGGTATCATGTGAACGTTCAAAATTAATATTCGCATCTCTTCAAATTATTTTATTTGCTATTATTATGAATGAGCTGAAAATTCAGGAGCAGATCCTAAATAACGGACTTATTCTCCATATTATCTAGTCTTTTTTATTTTTCATTGTAACTGTCCTTCTTTTGTTACAAACAGGGTATCATGTGAACGTTCACAATTAATATTCGTATCTCTTTAAATTAATTTTTTTGCTATTATTATGAATGAGCTGAAAATTCAGCAGCAGATCCTAAATAACGGACATATTCTCCATATTATCTGGTCTTTTTTCTTTTTTATCGCTGTGAAGTTTCCGTAAAAGATCCGCCAGAGTTTTAGTTTCTATGTTTCCAACTACTTAATGGTCGAAGAGTAGACAGCGAAATTCTTGTGTGTTTGTTGGTCTTGGAACCTTGTGAGCCACAACATCCCGTGTTTCTTAATTGCTTAGACAAAGACTAATGTGCGTAAACTTTCATCACCATTACTTCGTTTATTAATAGACGGCGAGGCGCTCGACGCTACGTTGAGCCATCAATAGTGTGCTCTTGGTGTAAGCTTCAGAGACTTGTTTATGAAGCTAGTAAACACTCTATGGGTAATATGGGAAATAGTTTCGTACTTTGGATGTACGAACCAGCTTCCAGGCAACATGAAACAGCTAAAAGTTAGTAAGCCTAAGTTTTTTTTAAAAAAAGGACTAACCAAGTTTTTGCGTGAAGTTAAACTTTGTTTAAAGCAATGTAATTGCTATTTTCCTGTCTTGTGAACGTGACATTCCAAATTCACGAATTTACGTTCGCCATTTGATGCGAGTTGGAGGCTTCGTCTTAAGAGGATTTTTTTTTCGATTCTCGTAACAGTGGTTAACATGTTGTCCTTTTACCGACGGAAGTCTTCCGCCAGTCGGACGTGTGAATAGTATTTTCAATAGCGCATTATCACGACTTCATGACGTCAGAGCACACTTTTGTGACCTTATTCACGGAGAAAAGCGAGAATAAGTCTATTGTTTAAACGTATCGCATATAATTAGTGAAATACCAACTTGGTCCGTTTGACTTTTAAGATTTCCATTCACATTAAAGAATTCTTATGAAATATACTACTACCTGTAAAAACTCTACGAGTCGAAGTTTAATGAATTAAATTTAGAGAAATACTCGAGGAAAAAATATTATGCTGTGATCAGAGACAGTAAAACAACTAGCAGAATGTAAATGAAAAAGGATAGTGAATAGTATTGAAAGTAATGGAAGTATCGGGTCATGAACGAAATGGAACGAAGAAGAACAACGAAACTAGCGACAGTTTTTAAGAGAGGATGAGAAAAAAGAGAAAAATAGGGTGGAAACAAATGCCTATGAATTCTATACGGAAACTATGTGACAATTATCGAGAACTATATTTTGTTAGCTTCGAAACAAATATGCGGAAAAAGAATTACATATCCTTAACCTATTATTTGAACCGAAGCGGCTGATACAGGCTCCACTAATAAGAAATCAGGGTCATGATAAATCTACATCACAATTCTGACACTAGATTCAAAAACAAAGTTCGTCATCACGTGTTTTGAAATAATAATAATATATTTGAAGAATTGTATTGCGGAGATATTTTTGTTAGCATGACAGTTGTCTAAATGATTGAAGTCTGTGACAGCCAAATTATTTTGAAAAAAAAAATTAGGTCGAAGAAAAATAATTTTAAACGCATTATAAAGTCAATGCACGAAATTTCACTCACCCTAAGAGAATTAACGTTTAATGAAGATGAGTTATACTGCGTGATAGAAAAATATAAATACTAGTTCAATTCTTTCCACAGTCGCGCGATTTACAAATTGAAAGAATTAATTTTATTTTAATACGCCGTGTTCTGTAAATCTAAAACCAATTGTTATAAGTTTGTATTACGGCGTCTGTTTGTTACGTCAATGAGTACGTACGACATAATCAGTGTAATTATGTTGAAAGGTCAAGTTCTGGAGGGAATGTTTTCCAGTTCATTCGCATAAATCTGGTTTTGTTCCAACTTAAACTAGATCCAACTTATACAATCATGGTAATTGATCCTCGATTTTGAATTTTTTTTTCTGTTTTGGCTGCAGATTAAATCAGACATTAGCAAAAATAATTGTTTCTTGGTTTCCTGAATATTAATTCATTTAATAATTTCTTCAGGCCATAAATATTTATATTAATTGATAAATAGTCAGATAATGTTTAATTTTAAAATTGTTTAACATTTAATGTGATTTCCATTGCTCTTAAAAAATAGAATATTCGTTTTATTACTATTTCTACCTCCTAATGTATTTATTAAGTTTGAAAATGAAGCTTGTATGAGATGTAAACAGTATACAAATTTTTCATAAAATTCTAAATAATATTTTTTCGATCTGTATTTTATCGCCAGAGATTCGTGGAGAGACGAAACGTAAGGGCTGGGGGGGAAAAAAAACACACCTTTTTTTTTTTACTTTGCTGATGCGTCAAAGATCGACTAGGTTTGATTTATGCATCAGCACGCTACCACTCAGAACGAAATATTTAGCAGGTTATTCATTCCTGCCTCCTTGAGGTTTCCCGGAGTTATTCATGGACCTTACGCCGGGCGTCCCTTCTACGGTCCTTTGTATCCTCGTGTATCTCTCTTCGATCTATATGACTAGAAATTAACCTGTCAACAACTGGAAAAATTATAAAAGAAACATAATTTTATCCCTGTAGCAAATAGTAAATATATCAATGGTAACTATAGACGAGGGATATTCAATAAATGATTTGTATTAAATTTATTCAAAAGATTTATCGTACCAAATTTAAATTCAGTGGCAGCCGTGACACATAAATAGATTCAAACAAAATTAACGTCACGGGAAGCTGAGGAGCTAATTAGTACTTCACCTAAAATATCTGCATTGAATAATTTTTTTATTCAAGAAAATACCTCACTAACTAGTGGAAGTTCAATCACATTCGTTTTCCTTCAAGGTATGTAACCCTAAAAACTATAACTAATATTGGTATTTAAATCGTAAAAGAAATATTGTCATTTCTTATAGTACAGACTTTCGAAATTAAATCTTTTCATGAGAGTTTTTTTACTGTGCGTCTGTGGCCATACGTAGTTTTAACTCCAAAAAAGTATTTCTTCTTATTTGTATACGACCCATACTATTGTGTAATTTGTGCTTATGTCGTACCTTACGACATATAGTTTCGACGGAAATGCCGGTTTCTCCTACATAAACCTCTTGTTTCATCCCTATATATGTATTAAATTTTAAAATAATCACTTAGGAACATTATATTCCTGTATAATGTTTTTTATTAAATTAAAGAAAATTATTTCACAGTTATCCGGTGCTTTTTCAATAATTTAAGAGAATTTTGAGAAAATATAAATGTTATGATTTTTAGCGTTATTACAATTTTTGACAATAATATAGAATTATGCGCAGAAATTTATACAACGTATAATTAAAATAAAATATAAACTAAATTACTGTATATTTTCTCAGAACTCTTAGTTTGTATTAATAGTGTTAAATGTAATTTTAATGAATCACCGATTTTTTTCGAATATTTATGCCACATATGAAAATAAGAACAAGGGATGCAAGTGAATATCTGAGTTTTGAAAGTTGTATGAAAACTAAATTACTAGTTAATTACTGTGTAATGGGCGGAGCTAATTATTTTCTTTCGTAGACAATTAAAGTCGAATATGGCCGTCAGGAACCAGATAGTGTTGGTTGTTGAAGGAGCTGTAATTTTTTCTGGTTGGGATTGAAAATTATATTTAAAGGAACAAATCTTTTGTTCTATAATTTGATATGGAAATTTTTCGTGCATAATGATTTTATGTTATAAAGTGTAATAAAATCTCTGATATGAAAAATTCAACAGTGAGATAACTTATTTGACAATTTTTAAATTATATTACGAATTGTATTATTTGTGCTAGTTTGTCAATATTATCTCTACTATGACTTAAGTTTTTCAAATTTTTTTAGGAAATTGAAAGATGCAGCGTGCAATAACAATAGTCTAAATGCCACTTGAATTTACTGTCCGGTTCACACCTTTTAATTTTTATTCCGTAAGGAATCTGCGGAATAATATGAGATTGTAATTGTATACGGTTCCTATAAAACAAATATGTTTCACGCCGTCTGTTTTACTGCCTTTACAATTTAATGACGTCTGAAATTCTTCGATGGTAATTCTTGCAAACTGCGCGGAAATTACAAAACCCCGGAGACTTTTATTAGAATCACGCCGATTGCCGACGAATAAAGCTGATTTCCCCAGCACTGGTTCGTCCTGTGCTGAGTCGACACAAATCTCTGCTCGTCTACGTGGGCTAGGACTACGGCTAGAGAATGGAACAGTTAAATACCAGCCGTCGTTCACTAAGTATTTTCTTTCGTATGTTATGTAAAATTTTTCGAAAGTTTTCCTTTAAGGCGAAATTTCTTCACGGGGAAATTTTACGTTAATAGTGACACATCAATGGCGTTCATAGGATACGTCGTGCTTGTCAGTGCAGACTTTTATGGTTTATTAAATAAGTAGGATTGCAAATTTTAGACGATAGAAATAGGCAAAATATTTTAATCACCTTTATATTGATGAGACCATCCATATCATATATCGAAACGTATCCATTATTTTATATTCAAATATAAATCAACGAAACCAAAGTATGAATTACTACTTAATTAATTATTATAATAATTGTTTTTTACATGTTCTCCCTCCAAATTATACAATCGAATCATCCATATTTATTTAATTTCTCTCTCCTCGTTGTATTAAACATCACGGAACACTGTATCACAAGATAAATATAATCCTATTTATAATTGTTAGAATGGGATGACTGGTTGAAGATTATTTTATTGCATGAAAGACCTATTTATATGAATAACGATTTTATAATACGTACAGTTTAAAATGTTAATAATCATTATTATCCGACATTTTCATTTTACACGAAATAAATTGACCAAAAGCTAGAAAAAATTAATCAAGCAAGTGATAAAAATGTAATTACACCACGTCATTAATTTTTTACTTCAACAGGTGTACATTGGAATATTCAATTAATGTTTAGGATGCCTGTTGTGAGAGAGCACAGGAAACCTGTGATACAAGATGAATGCTTCAGATAGATTACTGGAAATTTCTAAACGAGCTAACGCGTATTTGTATAAACTCATCTGTGGTATTGTTACGTTTATTTATATCCGTGTTGACAGAACTTATACAATTTAATAATTTTACAAGTACGATTATTCTTAATTATTAAAGTAATAGTAGAATGGAAATATTTAATGACATTGTAAATCGTGTTATGGGGTATGTAATCCTTAAGGTATATTTAACTTCTAAACCCGAGAGAATTCAGGGCCTCTTCTCTGCGAGGTGGCCTAACACTGGGCCTTGAGCGACTCGCAAGTTCCAGAACTTCCTTCGGTCTCGTTCTCCCAGGTTTCTTGGAAATAGTGGAACTCTATCCAGCTGAGGGCTGTTTGTAGAGTGCGGTGTCGTTGAATATTGAATGCATTAGAGGAGGTAGAGCTACCATAGGCGCCACCCAGTTCGTGACAGCCCTGGCACATAAAGGGCTCGGCTAATTGCCTGCCGTCAGAAATTCTATATACTACGCACACTACATACAAGCAACACTAATTTCATCCTCCGGGATATCGCGTGAACGCAAAATAAATCGTCGTTTGCAGAACGGAAGCTTTAAAGATTATTCTAAGCAAAACGCAAGCATATATTTCAGATGAGCTTGAAGCGATCACTGACGAACTAATTAAACATGTTTCTAAATTAAAAATGTAAAAATTTCCAAATATATAAATTGTGCATTTGCTAAAAATGCAATCGTTCCTACTGGAAGAAGGAAGAATGAATCCACTAAAATTTTTTGTGTTACAGACAATTGCACACCCGATGGCATCTTTACAAAAACGCTCAACACCATTTACAACAAACTTTGTGATAATATTATAGTAAGTTGTAAATATTTCTTTATTTATAAGTGCAAAGAACAGTTCTCTGAAAATTATGATCGACCGAGATTTTCATGACTCCAATCGTCCTTGAACATTTAAGGCAGGCAATAAGGAAGAAAATGTGACTTAACGATTCAGGAAAACCAAATTTACCATCACCTGAAATTAAAAGCATTCCTATCAGATAAATTAATTTAAAGAATATTTTAGTGAATTCAAAAAAATTTTGTGGTTTGAAATTTATGAAAAGTCCATTTTATATCAAATTCACGAGCATTTATTTGAAACGTATATTTTTTTACTAATATTTATTTGAAATTAATTTCCTGTAGGAGAGTTATTCATAATTTTTATTCCGTTGGTTGCAAGAATATTTTCCGGCTGGATTAATATAAGATATTTTCATCCATATTCGTCAGTATATTTCGTAGCGTTTATTTACTGCACAGCTCACAAAATATTTAATTAATATTTTGCAAACATATGACACGGGAGTAATTAAAGTTACTATTATTAAAACATTGAACAGTGAGAGGGCCAGTTGCTGAACGGTAACGTTGTCAAATATTAGTAACGGGAGTTAATAAACCCAATTATTTTTTTGAAGATATCTCGTCCATTCTACGAATAGCAATTCCGGCTAATCAACGGTTTGTAAGATTGCGTCTAATTTTATTTTGAATCGTACTAGCTGCGACAAATTCTGTGAATTCTATATTTATCAGTGCGCGAATACTCGATTTGTATTGCTTGAAATTATATTTATTCCGTTTTGGAGTCGGACGAGTAATGGAAACACGAACTTTAGGAATAATTGTTATAATAAGAAATATAGCCAAATGCAGACAGAATAGGTGATAATATAAATACCACACAACGTTTCTGGGATCCTTCTCCCTTTCTTAAGCTGCTAAGAAGAGCAAATAGCGACACAACTGCACTCGTCAGTTGACAAAACTCGAAAGTAATTTTTAATCAGACGTAAATTTTTTCATTTAAAAAATGGTTATAGTTGTGGACACAGCGAATATTAATCTTGTGTTTTCTACATCTTCATCATTTCTACATATTCATGATTTTTTACGATTTGTCTTCATGTTTCTGCATATTGTGAGCACTTTCACCTAATTAAAGAGAATACGTCGATCCTCAGAATAAGATTCATTGCGCGAATGTTGTAATTTGGGAGTAAAGAATAGTGCAGAAGATTTAAATTGTTCAGGGTAGATAAAAACATAGTTTTCAAAAATATTTCTGTGACTGATTATGTAAATACAAATGATATATTTTACAACTATCTATACAAGTAACCCGAGTTTTCGTTTCTCAGGATGTAGAACTGTTTTTTGTTATTATTATAATGATAGTTTACTTCTGTTCCGGGTTACACAGAGCGGAAAGGGAATTTAAATCAATTTGCATAGGAATATGGGGATCAGTATTGTCTTAAGTAAAATGAATGCACATATAAAGTGAGTGAATCATGCCAGCTCCGCTATCATAGATTCAAATAAATATAAAGAAAAAAAACTTTATTACTAGAGAAAATATTTTGTAGTTCTACAGAGTATAAAGATGGAATGAGTGGTTTTTGGCCTGTTTTGACAAGTTCTTCTTTCAATTTTTCTGTCGACAAATATGAAAAATATGGCTTGTACAAATATAAATCGCATTAATGAATTAATTCCACACCCAAAAAACGACGCTAACTTCTCATTAGTCTGATGGTGGTTCAACACGATAACATTTTGCGAAGAAGTGCTCAATAACGAAACGAGCTTTGACGTTATGCCGTCGTCAGTGTCTCAAAACTTAGATAAAACATTACTGAGGCAGCTGAATATGACTTTAGGAATTCGCAGTACCTCATTAAAATTTCAATGAGTCTACTGTGTAACGAACATGGGGCAGCAAACAATTATAGCTTGACGAAGGACGAGAGCTTTCCTGTCTATGCCAACGCTTTACAGACGCTGACGATAATTTACGTCTGTGTCTTAAGATTATCACAGCTTTGATGTTTATGTGAATAGTAAAACCACACTAAGAAGACGTTAAACTTCAAACACATTGGGATGGCTCTTTCCGGTAATTCCCAACGGCCAGTCAATTCACCAAGTTGACGTTCATATTGTTATCGCAGTTTTGATAAATTCTTATAAAATATTCTTTGTGTAAAAATATTAGTTTCACGAATATAATATGATATATGCTTGATTAAATTTTTTTCCTTCTTTTTCAGGTGAGTTCCTGAACTTGTACAGAATTAGAATAAAAACTGAATTAAAATCGGAAATTTTAAGGTACGATCATATCTTAAATCATATTATTTAGTAATTTAAGGTTATTAATACTAGATATTTGAAACGTAAAAATTATTCATTAACTTGTACCGAAAATGAAATTATCCTAAGCGCATCAGAAAAATTAGCACCTCTTCCTGAATTGGTGTCGAAGGACTTTATTAGACTCTTATTGTCATAAATAACTCGTCCGATAACAGGTGTCTAACGAATTTTTAAATTCTTATATTAACTTTCATTTGTATATTTAAAGATATGCATAATAATTATCTGTAAAATTCCAAAATGAATTTTCAACATAACGTAGCCTAAAACAATATAGCGTTTTACGATTCCTTGACTTTAGAGGTTCTAAGAATTAACACTCAAGTATATTTGTTTTCCTTACCAAGTTAAATTATTCAAGTGTTTCGTAATATTAACGGATAATATTATATGAATACTGTATATTTACATGGAAAGAAAAGATGTCTCTACTGGCAAAATCGGAAAGACTAGGCTGAATAAATCATTTTCATGAAAATGGAAAAAATATATAAATTAAGTGAATTATTAAATCAAATATCGTTAATCGTTCACGATAGTTGTAAACATGTGACTGAGTCATTCATTTCATTATCTGAAATAAATAATAGTGTTCCGGTAAAAAGTGTTTGATTATAAAGCACAAGAAATCTACGTATTATCAGATTTCAAAAATTGAAATATATGTATACATAATAAAAGGATTTCACCACCATTCTAAAGATATTCTTAAATTGTGTTGAATTACTGAAGATAAATATAATTTTAGAATTCAGGAGCCAGTTTTTATTATAACTCCCACGAAGAACGAATTAGATTTTAAAATGAATTTTCATTCCATTCTTTACGAGGACTTACGATTTATGAATTCTCTTTGAAGTGCGAGTCCTTAATATTTGTACGTAATCGAATTTCAATAATGATTTTCCTACGTATGCTGTGTGAAAGGAATATTGAGCCCTTTTGTTGTTGATATTTTCCGTTGGCACCTGGAGAACCGGAGTTCTATCTCTCTCTCTATCTGCCCTCCTCTAGAAACCTCCTCAGCATATATCGTCTCGTATTCCATTTTATAACAATAAGGTAAGGTCCTGAAGGCAATATCTTTTCCAAAAGCACGAGTTGTAAAACGAGCAGTGCAGATCGAAAACGATGTCGCATTTAATTAAATTTTACATCTGAAGAGCGATGAAACGTTGTGTCTGTTTTAATGGTTTTTTCTATTATAATGTTTTAAATTTTAATTCATAATAAATTTCTGTCTTAATAGGCTGATGAATTTTCGTATATTTAAAGAAGTCAGATAAATATAATTATTCTTTATTTAGTTGATAATATTAAATTAATTTTGATTAATCCTATTATTTGTCTGTATTGACATACTCTAATATTTATTTTCTGTAATCATCAAATTATCCTTTTCATAATATTGCCTTCCTTTTTAATTCTCACTCCTGCCCTTTATACAAGTATTTTGATGGGTTACATTTCCAAATTTTTTTTGGTAAACCCGATTCTAAATGTATCAGCACACTGATGTGTGCCATCTATGTGTCTCATACTTAGACGTTGATTTTTGTGACAATTAGGGATATCGGTTGATTACTGGCCGCATTAGCACTATTTAGAATCAAATTTTACATTTTTAAATGTATATTTAGGTGCTTTAAAAAAATTTCTTCTATTTTTTAGTGACGTCAATTTCATTTGTCTCAGGTATGAAAATAATGGTTTTATCCGTGTAAAAAATAAATATTTGCATACAAACGACTCTGTTACAGATCAATACTACTTTATTTTCTAAATGGAAGTCATTTCCGTTCTTTATGTTCACTTAATCACCAATGACGTGATAAGTAGTTGCGCTGTTCACTTCGTTCTCTGATAATAAATCATTTTAATGTCTCTGCGAGACTGAGATTCCTTCCGGTGGCCTTCTCCAAACTTTTCAACCCCCGCCCTTGACTTTAGCCATCCACATGAATCCATTATTATTGAAACCCATCATTACAAAAAGAAATAATATAAAGTCATTTGTAACTCAATTTCTGCCCAATGCTTTATTTATTAACTAATCCAAATAAAACCGGTATAGTGATTAAATGATTATTAATCTGTGGGGTTTATATGGTTCTAAATTCTTTCGTTTCCCTTTAACTATTGTCACAAATACGTATACGTGCTTAATTACAATAACATTTTTTTTAAAATTCCTTTAAAGCTCAATGAATCTGAGAGATCATGAATGAATTTGAAATTAAATATTTAAATGATAGATTTCATTCGAAGCAATGAAACATACAAATTGGAACACATCTGCAATAAAACTTCAAATATTATGGCCATCTTCGAAACTGCTGAAGTTTATTTTATTTTCAAAATAACATTTTTCTTCTGTTTGACTTAGTCGTAAATATCTTTATGTTGCTTTGTGGGAGTAGAGTTATTCCTGTCAATTAGTGAGACCTTTATTTTTACGAGGTCGCCAACATGCAAGATTTGAGTGGCTCGTAGTTCGCAGCTGGAGGTTTGTAGCTGAGTGTTGATTGCTACCCTGTGGGAGTCCCTGTGGTTTTTTTTTACGATGACGCAGAAAGGTCTCCGGGGTTGTTCCTAATACGACTTCAAAGGGACCCACCGTGGAGAAGCCGATACAGACATAACCGCTCATAAATGTGACGACTGTTCTGCTTCGTGCTGTGACAGTTTCTCTCGTGATGCAAAATCTGAACCTCTGGAAACGGTGATCTCCAGCGGTAGTACAAATGGTTATTAGTGCAATGCTTCCCTAATTTTACTACGGCTCTTATCGGGCACTCTATTAACTTCACTATAATATATATATATATATATATATATATATATATATATATATATCCAATTCGGACTAAAAAGTGATAATATAAATATCACATAACGTTTCTGGAATCCTTGTCCCTTTCCTCCGATGAGTACCCTTTAAATTTTATTATTAAACACATAAACAGCAGATTGAACAAAATCCAATATCCTACTGTCAATCGTCCCCAAACACCTCAAGCCAAATTTTTCTTGTACTCCCTTATTACAAATTTCTACATCACAAATTTATCCAAATATTCAAAGAATATCAAATATCCATCACTTAAAGATCATACTAATATTCTTTACCTCTTGATTAAAACCCACAGGGACCCACTTGACACCTACAGCAAACATTGTGTTGTTTACAAAATGTCTTGCTATAATTGTAATTCCTGCTACATAGGGCAAACAAAACGTTCCCTTAATACACGTATCAAGGAACATATATCTAATATCAAACTTTCCTTTGATAGGTCTCAAAACATATAAATTTTAAACATACATTTGATGGGCAAAATGCTAAGATTTTGGATATTGTCATCAGGTACAATTCCAGACTCATATCAGAGATGATTCACATTAAATAAAACATCACAGCTACTAATGTACAAACAGACGTTACTAAACTCAATAATTACTATGATTCCTTTTTATTACGCTAAACCTTCTGCTTTCCCCTTGTCATTGCTTCATTATTGTTCCGCTCACCCTTCGGCTCTCTCATAGTCGTTGTATTTTCGTCGCTTTTGAGTTTTGTCAACTGACGAGCGCAGTTGTGTCACTCTGGGGTCTTCTTAGCACCTTACGAAAGGGACAAGGATCCGAGAAACGTTGTGTGGTATTTATATTATCACTTTTTTAGTCTTAATTGGCTATCTTTCTTATTAATATATATATATATATACAAAATTTTTGTAAAGAATATATTATGGTTATTTATTTTCTCAATTTTGGGACTACTTCAGGTAATATAGGCCTTCAGTTTTGCATGCATATATATATATATATATATATATATATATATATGCTGAATTATAAGAAGGAATAGAATTTTAGTGTAATGGATTGCGTCGTATCTTTATATAGATTGTTAGTATATATTCCTATTTTATGTTGCTATTATCTAAGAGATGATACAGTATTTTGTTGGAAAGTTGTCCATACATTTTCCTATTACAATTTAATGGATTTCTATAAGTTCAATATAACACATACTAATATTTTTTTCTTGTAGCAGGCCACGTTTATGCGTATATATTCTTCAACGATCAAAACAAAAAATCGACGCATCCAGCAATCAGAACGAAAACCAAATTTCGTAGTAGTGGAATTACGAAATCGATGTAATAAATATCCATAATATCCCTTCACATTAAATCATATTGAAGGTCTTTGTGAACGATTCATTTGTTATAAAAGTGCTTAACATGGGAGTTAATTACATAATTTCTGTCGTTCAAAAATGGTACGGATCAATTTCGTAGTGTCAAAAAGTAACTCTTGCTTTCTACTTTGTGTTAGTAAATTTCCACTTTGCTTTCTGTCACTTCAACCCTCTTTGTACGTGTGTGTGTTGGTGTCGACAGCGAATGAAAGCTTTTGCGTGTCCACTGTATCTGTTCTGTCGATAATTGCACTCCACTACTTCAAAGAGCGTTCATAACTTGCGACAGGCGAGCCGGGAGCCTGGACAAAGAGAGAACCACACGTGGATGAGGGAGGGGGCCAGGTCGTGCTTGAAACGACGACGAAAGAACTCTCAAACAAAACATCACACGCAGGCAGACGCACATGGTGGCACGTTGTCGAAGCCAATCTCATTCAAGCACCTTCGGGCGGATTTCAATCTCGTCATTAACAACCATCAGGGGCAAAACAGACACATTCGCTCACACGCGGCGAAATAAACTCTCTTTGAGTGATGCTGGAGATCTGGGACAGCTATTAGTCCAAGTGCTGTTTCCGTCTGATATCGTGCAGATAACGGTTCTCTATAAACTCCACGGTAATGGACGGCGAGCACTCAGTACTTCTCGGCCCCCCTCCGCCATCAAACTAGGTCTATATTGTCTCTGGTTTCAACTTTAATAAAGTGCGCGTTAATTTATATCAGGAAATTCTCATCGTCAGTTCAAAATATAGCTCAAAGTGAGTAGTAAAAAAGTCTATAGTCATAGGAATGACGGAATAAGGCGGGAACGACGTTTAGAAGTTGTGACAGAATCGAACTGAAGTTTGAAATTCTCGTCAGGAAAGAGTAAAAGAAAAAGTTAGTGTAAAGCATGGATCTTTATTACTAGTAAGTCAGCGTCGTGTTAACACATTTTTTTATGAAGATTTGCATTAACATTTGTTCTCCTTAAAAATGAAGAGGAATTGAACATCAAATAATTAAAATGAAAAAATTTACGTCTGATTGACACTTTCATACTCGATAAAAAAAAACTACAATGACCCACTTGGCACCTACAACAAACATTGTGTTGTTTACAAAATCTCTTGCACTAATTGTAATTCCTGTTACATAGGGCAAACGAATCGTTCCCTTAATACACGCACCAAGGAACATATGTCTAATAGCAAACAACCTATTGATACAGAATCTGTAGTAACCAAACATATCATCAATCCTAAATATACATTTGATTGGCAAAATGCTAAGATTTTAGACATTTACACGAGGTACAATTCGAGACTCATTGCAGAAATGCTTCACATTAAATCAAACATCACTGCTATTAGTATACAAACAGACACTATTAAACTCAATAATTGCTATAATCCCTTATTATTACGCTAAACCTTCTGTCGTTGCTCCCTTATTGTTAGATAACCCTTCGGCTCTTCGATTGTCGTTGCCTTTTCGTCGCTTTTGAGTGTTGTCAACTGACCACTGCAGTTGTGTTTCTCTAGGCTCTTCTTAGCACCTGACGAAAGGCACAAGGATCCCACAAACGTTGTGTGGTTTTTATATTACACTTTTTTTGTCTGTATTCGCTATATTTCTTATTCATCAAATAATTAATTTTACAATAATTTACCAGATTAAAATCACACATTTATACTATATTTCGTATATATATTTCTATGAAACCTCAATAATACGACAGGTGTTAAAAGTTCTAATCGGCTCAAGCCAGTGATAACTTCCGACCCGTAGTAATTGTCATCATATCCACATATCCTAATTTTAGTGCAAACCACCGTATTGCATCTTGAATTTCTGGAAATCGCCTACAACGAAATAGCTTTTCAAGCGCTGGTGATGTGAAAACGACGCTTCGTGTGAGATTGTAAGAAATTTGGTTAACGTAACCAAGAACCTTAAATGAATTTTGATATTACTTCTTAAATGTTCAATAGTATGAAATGCCAATTACCTGACATTTTTGAGTATAGCGTTTGAACAGTTCCTGGAATATGACTTCAGCAACTTATATATATATATATATATCCTTGCTCATGTCTTTCAGCTAGATCACAAGTTTCCAGATGACCGAGGAAAGTCTCTCAATCCTTCTCAAAAGCGTCAGCGTAACACAATATGCTTGTCTATTAATCGGAGTCTGCTATAGAGGAATCCAAAGACATGAGACATTTGACATATTAATTTTTTGTGAACATGTGGTGTGGTTGGTATCAGTTTCGTGAATGTATGGATGTGTCTCTTCCTGGATGACATTCTCCACACTCTTCTTTTCCGGCCACGGCGTCCGTCAGTGATAGTGAAAGACATGCAATCGGTGTAAATAAGTTCCACTGCGAGCCTCAATATTGTCTTTGTTTCATGCTACAGACATAAAATCGCACCCGTGAAAAATTTAAACATAATGAGGATGCAAGTGAATAATGGTAATTTTGCTTAAAAATTTAATTACTTAACTCAAAATAAATTTATGTGTTGGATAAGTCGTACTGTCAACCGTAACCTTGAAGTTTTACAGTATGTAAGTATGATCCTCGAACAAATGCACTGGTACGATTTATATTTTACTTATACGTTCCTGTCTCAGATGCTCTCAGAGACAATTTCTGTTTGGGTTTTATGTTATTCTATCTCCTACTTGAGTATAATTGTATAGTTCCTCACTCACCTCAACATCGTTATCGTTACTTGTTGCCCTACCTGTACAGAAGGCCAACTGGTGATAAATGGTATTTCCTGAAACTGGGTTCATCTCAGACTTTACTTGCTTTCCCATTTTCCGTCTCTGCCACCGGTTAAAGATATTTACAATGATTGTTAATTTTAGAAGATGACCTTAAAATTTTTTAAATTATCAACATTTTATTACATAATTATACTTAAAACTTTTTCTATGTAACTATTATAAGTGTTAATCCAGCATAAGTATTATTTGATTTTAGTAGTCAGTCGCCAATTCTTCCGTCTGAACATCAGCAATAATGATAATTAAGTTACGATGGTAATGAGAATTATTTAGACTGCTGTTAATTTGATCAATCCGGCGAGCGGAGCTAACGAGAGTGATTAAAATCCTCATTATCTCAACAAGTATCCACACAAATGGTTTGGAAACTGCAATTCGATCTTCTTGCAATTGAGCTTGAGCCATAATTAAATTAATACCCCATCTTCTTACTTACGGTAAGTTAAATCCGAGTCTCATATTAAGTGGTATCGTGATATGGATCTTTACTCGATATTCCTGTTATTGGATTCTCATTATGTCCGCCGAAATTGGGCCATCGACAATCTCATTTGCAGCTGCTCAACGACCACTACCTTCCTCAACTTAATTAGTGTTAATAGTTGGCTACATCAGACGTGATAATCGGTACGTCCGTTTCATTTGAAAGTAATTAAACAAAAATCTGTATGAAGCTTTATTGAGTGCTAAAATATTATACGATAGATAAATGTCACTTTATGACTGGATTTTTTATGGTTCGTAGAATAAAAGCTTACCTTGAATATCGAACGTTCCCAGAAATTTATTTATTGCATTACGTGTTCTTGACTCAGTAATTTTATGACCAATTGCTTTCATTGTGAGTTAAACGTTTAATATGTGAGGCGAAACTGACATACCATACTTTTTGTGGCAGTAAACGGAAAGGAAATAGAATTCACTTTTACGTCACAGCATACTTAAGTCAATGTCCAAGTACCAATCGAAGGTTACCACGTCAACGGTTGAGGACACTGCAAGCCTGCTAGAGCTTCTTTCACAGGTGAACCTTCGCAGAGAGATGAAGAAGAAATTGTAGTGAGGTTATGTATAGGGTAATCCACATAGTGGCAAATCCCCTCTTATAGCATAGGAAAGGGACTGAAAGGGGGGATGCGGATAGGTAGAGAAAGGTAGCCATTGGTTAACTAGGGCCCCCGGGGTATGCTTAAGTATCCTATCCTGCAATTCACCTAAAAGTGATGCAGGGAAAACCCTAGAAAAACCTGCATCCGGTAGGTCGGACATTTGGTACTTGTCCCACGCCCTTCCGATTGCGGGAGAGGGATTTTCTGTGGGGTCGCAGCTTTCCCCTCGCCGTGCCTTGACCAGTTTAGGAGGCAGCTGGCCGACTATTCCAATTGGAATAGAGGACAACATTTTGGGTTCCCTTCTCCAGAGACAAGCATGTGAGAGCTGAACCTTTTAGCAGAGACGGAGAGGGCTACCTTTGGAGATGTCTTCTTCTTTCTTTGCTTTTGTACTAAAGTTCCCGCAAGCCGAGGTACCTCGGCCTGTTTTCAGAGGTGTATGTTCCGGGGTCGCAGCCTTTGGGCATACGGTAAGAGTTGTCCGCTATTCCCATCGGAATAGTAGGCCAGATGCCTCCTAAACTGGTCGAGGAACGGAGAAGGGAATGCTGCATCCCCACAGTAAACCACTCTTCCGTCATCGGAATTGCGTGGTTAACCCTTGGTTACCTTCCTCTACCCTTCCGCATCCCCCCTTTCAAATCCCTTCCTATGCTATTTAAGTGGAGTTGCCACCACGTGGATTATCCTGATGTTGCCTGTTACTCTAAAAAAATGGATGCCTAACAAAACCCTCCTATTGTTACTTATTCTATATCATTAAAGTAACTCAATAAGAAAATTGCATAAACAATAAAATATTATTGAAATATTATGTCTCAACATAATTCTTCATCCACTACATTTTGGTCTTTTTTACGCACGGTATTTACACTTATCGTTGTGAACTTTTATTATATGGATTTTCGCTGTCATTAGCAGCTACCACTTACATCCATTAAGTGAGATGCTTCAGATTAGATAGAGGGTTTCGCTGCATCTGTTAGTAATTAGAAAACGATTGCATCCCAATTTCATTATTTAAAGCTAACAAAAGTTAATTAATTTTTCACATTTTTCGGCGAGTGTTTCCTCATTTCTTCATTCACTTAAGCACTCAACAATATACTAAAGAGTGCCTGTTACAATTCGTCATGTTATTAGTCTACTCTTTCCTTTTATAATATATTGTGGTCCTTCCCATACGGATAACTTTCATCTTAAGCATTATCATAGAATTTGTTAGCACAACCTCCTGTCGTAAGAAAATCCAGTTTCTTCTTAGACCTGAATATTATTGAGCTAAATCGACGTGTGCCTGATTCAGATGCATATCTCCTTAAATTCAAATTTCGACAATAATGCGCTCATTAGGAGTATCAGTCAGATGCAAATGCCTCTATATAGTATCTATGAAATAGTAAGTATAATTATTTAAGGAATAATCGTTCTGTCTTTACTATTTTTCTCACTTGGAACGCCAACTGAGTTTTTCACTGTTCCAAACTTTGGATTATATATATATATATATATATATATATATATATATATATATATTATATTTGATATGTAGTACTACATAACATATATATATTTGATATTTAGTACTGGCCTGTCCTTTCAACATAACTGCATATCATTTTTAAATTTTACGGACATGTAATTATAATACAATTATTTTTATAAATATGATACTATGGTTCTGGTTAATCCTTTTGCATAATACTTTTTATATTAGGTGTAAAATTGGTTAATCATTATTTTAAATCCCAGCATTCTGAAACATTAACGATTTCTACATTTTTATATAAATTTTTAGCGTGTCCAGTAAGCATGGTTCGGCTAAGTACGATCTAGGAAATGGTAACAAATGATTTATTCGGTAATGTGGACTAATTGACTTATTTTGGTGTGGATTTCCTTACGAATCAAATATTTTCGAAATTATCCCTACGGCGGCGACGTGTTTATACAGAAGCGACATGACCGTGGGCTCACACGGCGCTATACGAATATTAATATTTAAATATTACAGTACTTAAAAATTAAATAAAGTTTTAAAACAGAAAAAATTATCATAGACCACTAGAATACTTCTTAAACTTCTATTGACCCCGGAAGGAGGTCCAACTGGGCCCCATTGGGTTTGTGTCTTCCTGAATAGAAAACCCGTCCAACATTACTGTTAATAACGAACTTGACTAATTTTTCTAATTCCATTGTCAGATTCCATTAAACTTTATTTTCGTTTTCTGTATGACAATTGTTTACTGTATACAATTCCTTATTAGCATAATTTACTGTGAATCTTATCAAATATATCTACGAAAACTTAATGCGCTTGTGATTATTTCCAGTAGTTGAAACAGTTGATGAATGCACGCTCAGAACTGTATTAGAAGTTTATCTGCTACGTAGTACCAAATTGGAGTGAATAGAAATTCATGGCACTAAAAGTTACTCGAGACAGTCAGCGCTTATTAAGGAGGCTATTTTCTAATGAATTATAACCGAGGTTCCCTGTGTTTGGATTACATTACAGAATCAGCCTGAACAAATTTGTCAAGTGAGGGAATTCTTAATCACCGCGGTGGGACTTTGATTAAAACTAACAATCTCTTCATCGATAGTCCTTAATTTTTTATTTATTCTTCCTCATTTGGCTATTGTATATTGAAATACTTTGTAAGGGTTTATAGAGAATTTTTTATATTTGGAACGCCTTTTTTGTGATATCATCTGGATTACCGCCACAGATACTATTTTTCCGCTTTATCTAAAGTGTTGTCAGTAAATATCTACTGAAGAGCTCTCAAACGGCGCTACCGATAACACTTTTCTCCTTTCTGACATTTCAATCAGCGAGATATGTTTACAGTACTCTTCAATTCAATTGAGTAGCATCCTCATATTATGTTGCTATTGAGCCATTAAGTTGGCTTTTTTGTGGCGAATTAAAAATGTGGTAGAGAATATCGAAAACAATTGTTTGTAATTTTCATAATCAATATAAAAGAGTATATGCTGATTTTATGGTACGGTAGATCAGAGGCGGCCATGTGAAGAAACTGTTTGGTGCAGCGTAAAGATTGGAAAAATTATGTGTGGAAGTGATCGTAACATGTGAGCTAGTGAGGCTTGGTGGGAGTTTGCAGCTGTCACAAATTGACGGTTCATACCGTTGCTTAATTACTCATGTGCGGACGCTTAACTTGGCAGCATTGACTTCGTCGGTCAGGTCGTCATGCAAGGTTGGTCTCTGGCAATCATGAATATTAAACTACTTCTGGGACTATATCAACTTTAATTTTAGATGATTTAGTTATTTCTGTGTCTGAAATTTCGACGTCCCTACGTTTCTGATCGATTTTACTCTTGGAACCAAAAGCATGTAAAAAAAAGTTAATAATTATAGTTAAAGACCAAGAAAGATAGCCAATTCAGACAAAATAGTGATAATATCAATACCACACAACGTTTCTGGAATCCTTGTGCCTTTCGTCACGTGCGATGAAGAGCCTAGTGCGACACAACTGCACTAGTCAGGCTTTTGAGTTTGTCACCTGACAAGTGCTGTTGTGTCGCTCTAGGCTCTTCGACGCACCTGACGAAAGGGACAAGGATTCGAGAAACGTCGTGTGGTAGTTAAATTATCACTATTTTGTCTGAATTGTCTACCTTTCTCAGTCATTATTTTCAATCAGACGTAAATTTTTAATTTTTTTAATTTTAATTATAATTAAAATTTAAAGTTGGAAATCAAAGCTCTTATTCAGCGGTTTGTAATTTTATTTGTGATCTATATTGTAATTAAGTGAATTAGAATTAATTATTTGTGTTGAATATTTTTAATTATTGTTTAATTTATTAGAAAAAAGAAAGTTAATTTGTGAAAATAGAAGTGAAAAGTTTGAATATAATTATTGTGAGTCAATAAATGTTTTAAATTATTTTAATCATATTTTCTTAATTATTCAAACTAAATACCATTCAAATCTTAAATTTATCAAAAAATGGTTTATTACATTATATACCAGCGGGATAGCGAATTTGAATCTATTCCAATATTTTATTTATAAAATAATGTAAATATATTTCATGGGGCATTGATTTATTATAAATTCTTAATAGTATTAAATTATTTTGCCATAACGTTGATCACCTTTTATTTAAAGAGATGCTTCTTGAGAGGATGTTCCCATGAAATTTTATCCTGAAAGTGTAAGTCGGTGTTTTGAAATTGTTGAAGCAATTTATTTTTATTTTTTGTGGTTAGATTTTTATCACGATTATTAAACATTCGATACATTAATTAAACAAAGACTATAATAATTAACAATAAATAAACTCCATAGAAACCTTGTTATTACATAAATGACACTTAACGTGTAGGCTAAATAATGTAAATTATTAATAAAATAAATTAACCTCCCTCACAAGAAATAAGACTTTACAGGTAGAATTTTGATTATAGCGAAATAGTGATACGATATCGTATGAGAAATTTAGATATGAATACTGTCGAAGTAGAAAACACTTTATTGTATATCGCAGGATTTATAAACAGCTTATAAGTTGCATTAAGCGTAACTGTTTATCAGTTATTATTATACAGAAAATTCAAATTATGAAACAGTGGAAAAAATTGTCTATATAATACTTTTATTTTTTAAAAAATAATATTTAAATCTAAGTTTTTGTGCGGATATGTTGGCAATAAGAATTCTTATATTAAGTTAGTATAAATTTTAGTTTTCCTAATCAACCGTTGTGGCGCGTGTAAGTTGCCTACTGGGACTCCACCTAGCAGGTAGTAGCGACGTTAACTAGTTAGGCTAGCTGATACAACAACCGCCAAACGGGGTCGTTATGTTTACTAGGATGTAAATAAATAGCTGCCTGGTCTTGAATAACAGGTATTTCTCAACATGACATTGACGAAACTCAAACTTTGATAGAGAGAATATTGTAATTTAAGTTTATTTTATAATTTGTTTCCATAAATTTTAAAGATGATTACGGCAAGAAACTTGAAAACGAACGTTTTTCAAAAAAAATATTAAAAACAGAGAACATTAAACTTGAGGACTTTTATTTTAATTCGATCCAATTGATTAGTTATGAAACTATGACAGTATTAAAAATGGGAAGCCATCGCCTATTACGGTAGTTAAGTCCTTACTTCGAAATAAACTGCAAAAATTAATTAAAAAGCAGGTTACATCTGATTAAGTGCAATTATGTGTGAATCTTAACGTCGGGAAAATCTCACCCTGAAACTACATTTCCCTTAAAATGATATTTCTCATTTTAGTCAGACCCAGAAGAAATCACAATTATTCTGGACGAAACTTTCCTTTCAGTGTTCTTCAATTGTTAAAAGTGAAACCTGTGGTATGCACAGTTCACAATGGACTGTACTGCGTTGAATAATGGCGTTGTTGTTGTTGTCGATTTTGCTTTATCTTCGTTCCTTTCTTCCGTAGTCTTACAAATATAATATGTGCAATTCAGATAAAATAACATGGTCTTTACACGATGTGTCTATACCTCATCTCGGAATACCTGTTATTCATGGGAAGAAAACAAACAAATGCTATCGTTGAAGGCTGAGCAGATGTAAAATATTTTTCATAATTATATTTGTACTTGGTAATGCTACACAATACGTTTAGAGAATAGTCTACTGGCTACGGATAAGTGCAGTGTCTTTGGATTAATAAGATATTTCTGAGTTTCGTTGGTACCTCCTTGTATTCATTTACCCGTAAACGACAAGTACACATGGTTTTCTTAAATATTTTTGTATATATGGTATTATAGAATTACGATAAAGTAAGTACATATCCGTAAGCTTTTAAAAAAGGTCCATTGATGTCTGAAACAATTTTCTATCAGAACAATATATAGTTTAGTTCACGTTATTTGAGCTTTGCCGCTAATAGTGCCGGTATATTTATTTTCCCAACTCTATTTAAAAGTATCCGTATTACGGTTGTCTTTATTTTATTCCCGAGACCTGTTGCATTATCATTACTTCCATATTTTTCTCAATTTAGTTTGGTTTAGTTTTATTTTAACACCTGAATTCAGAGCCTCCTGTAAAAGAACGTGGATGAAAAATATAGGTTAATAACTTAAAAATATTTTATTACGAACTGTAACAATTTTATTTTTAATAAGTATGATATTTATATTCTTTCAATTTAAACTACATTTTAAATTAATAAATCAGCCAAATTTGTCAGAAATATATTTTAATACAATAAAAACGTTTTTACTGTTCTATAGTACTCGTAGGTGTGAACGTAATCTGCATTTCGAAGCATCCGTTATTATTGATAACTATAGCATTCTTAAAACACACATAAGGTTGACTGTTTCCTTTATCGGTATAGTTCTGAGATAGTGGTTGCCCACGTGTGGCGCCGCTGCTCACATTACAACATATGGAGAATCACATGCGAAACAGACGCGTCAGCAGTGGCGCCTTCTCCCACGAGAATGTTGTACTCGTTCCCTATAAAACTGTGGGTACAGAGGGTTACTCTTCTCTCGCTTTCGGAAGGGCGTGGAACAAGTACCCAATGCCCGACCTACTTGATGCAGCTTTTTCTAGGGTTTTCCCTGCATTACTTTTAGGCGAATGCCGGGTAGGATCCTTAAACAATAGCCCGCGGGCCCTAGTTAACCCTTGGCTACCTTCCTCTACCCTTTCGCATCCCTTCCTATGCTATTAAAGGGGAGTTGCCACCATGTGGATTACCCTCATGTAGCCTGTTAGCCTAAAAAAAGGGGGAATCCACGTAGTGGCAACTCCCCTGTAATAGCATAGGAAGAAATTTGAAAGGGGGGATGCGGAAGGGTATAGGAAGGTATCCAATGGTTAACTAGTGCCCCCGGGCTGTAGGATCCTTAAACTATAGCCTTCCTCCCTTTGAAATCTCTTCCTATGCGGGAGTCACCACCACCACGTGTAAAACAACAAGGATGGGAAAATATAGGTTAATAACTTAAAAAAATATTTTATTTAAGAACTGTAATAATTTTATTTTTAATAAGTATGATATTTATATCCTTTAAATTTAAACTACATTTTAAATGAATAAAGCAGCCAAAATTGTCAGAAATATATTTTAATACAATAAAAATTAGCATTACTTACCCATATTTTTTTTTATGTTTGCACATGAAGAAAGGAATATAAGTCGTGCCAATTTTTTACTTTATTAATATGTTTCAAATTTTTTATTGAGAACTATTTATGACAAATTTGGTGGTTGAATTGAAGTAAGATAAATTTAACGATTAAGCTATATTTCATTTAACAGTTATTTTTGAAACAGTAAATAAAATAAATATTCATCAAGAATATCCTGTTTATAAATAAATCAATTTATGTAATTCCTGCAACAGTGATACAAAAAAGAAGTAATAATAAATTAACACTACCACCTCCTACATCAGTGTTATGATCTTGATTAATAAATAAACACAAATCATACCAGTGCTCTTTTTTATTATTTCTTTATTTATTACAAAACTTTTATCCTAAGATTTTCTGTTGTATAAATATTATTTCCAGTTTATACAATCATGTTATGTATATAATTGACATGCGAACTTGTTAATTAGGTTAGTTCAGTAATTAACCTAATTTGACTTTTTTTGTCTTTAATTTATCTATCTGAGGCGCGCATAACTTGTGGGAGTATGAGGGTTCACTAGTATGCAATTTGATAGGTTGGATGGAATCGGTGTGTGGGTTAGGATGTGCCTGGGTGTTTTGAGGGAAGGTATGAGGTCGATAGGGCGAATTCTAAGGAAACGACGTGAGTGTAGTGGTAGGGGAGGGTTGCTGTGGAATTGCTGGATTGTGGTGTTCGGATGGTTCAAGGTGCTCTTAATTAGTAAGGTCACGGATTTGGTGGTTAAGGAGATAACTTTGGGAAGTTTAATGGCGTGGTGTATGATGAAATTTCTAAGGTACCGGGGACGGTTAGTAATGGTTCGAAATGTTTTCATTTGTTTGGATTTTGCCTTAATGAGTTTTGGCTGTTACTCCCCATATGGATGACGCTAGCACCATGTTGTATAATGAAAAGGTATAAGTGGCGTTTTGTGCTGATTGTGAGTGGTGATTTTCTGCTTAGGAGGGGATGTAGGGTTCTGAATTTAAGGTTTATTTTGGAGGAGGTGCTTAATGTGCGGTTTGCATTAGGATTTTGAATCAAAGAGGAGTCTCCTAGATAGGTGGTTTCTGTTTTTGTGGGTATTTGTGAGTTGTTTAGGTGGAGGGGGATTTGAGGAGGAGGGTTTTTGGTTAGTGTGAAAGGAACGGTTGCTGATTTGGTGGGGTTGATGCTGATTCGGCATTGTTTGGACCAATGCTCTAGGTTGGTGAGTGCTGATTGAAGAGGTTGGATATCGGAGGTGAGAGAGGAGATTTGATAGGAGATGGCAATGTAATCCGCGATAAAGATTGTGCTAGTGGCGGGGTATTGTGGGAGAATATGTATAGGAAGGGGGCAATAACGCTTCCTTGGGGCACGCCTGCAGCGATAGGTTGAGGTTGGGAGAGGTTATTACTTATTTCTGTTGGAGAAGTAGTTGAGGAGTATCCCATTGCACATTTGTTTTGGGGTAATTAAATTGTTGTCATGATGGCGGGAGCGTATTTGGGAGAGTTGTGGTTCGCATTTCCGCCTGTTCCTCTATGATAATTTGATATCTGACGTATGGTTACTTCCTAAATATTTATCTCACTTCGTTAATAAACTAGGTCGAGTGTAATTGGCGCTGGAGAAATCCCTGTGGACGCTGACTCTGGGAAATGAGCGGAAGGACAGTGTCATTATCAGAGCCTATGCTGACTCATTTGCATGGCGAGACAGTATAGTAAAAGGAAAGAGGACCATGCAGGTAGTAATTATGGTATTCAGAGAATACAGCGCCCTAGTAGTTTTTATTTAGCCATTCATTGTGCTTTGTTAATGTGAAATTCGTCAGCTAAGCTGGAACTACTAGTTTAATAAATATTGTTCATATTTCCCAGCTTTAAATCTATAGTTGTAGTTATACAATTTAGAATTAATATATTGTGGTGGTTTGTTTAAATAATTTTAAAAAAAATAAATATAAAAATATTTTTGTGTAAATCAAATAAAAATAAATCATTGGATGTTGGGCCGTGCAGGAGAGACTATTTTATGGGTTTTCGTGTTTTTCATGACTTCTTTCACAATGTATTACATTTTTAATATGATTGTCGCGTGCTGGGTTAAGTTTTTATGCTTATGATGCGGTCTCCAATGTCAGTCGAAACGTTTTGATTGAAAAATTTACTTAAATTTGTCTGTTTGGACAAATTTTCATTACTAATCAATTTAACAGACAAAAAAATCTATGAACGTTATCAGATCTGTTTTCAAACATAACTTGACGAATCATTATACGAATTATATTGTTTCACATATTATATGGAATTATATTGTTTCACATAAATTTAATGGTCTGAAACTCTGTGGTACTTTTTCATCTCTTGGAAATGTTTTACCAATTAAATTGTATCATGACTTGCCGTTTACACTTTGGTACTAGTGAGAGGAACCACGGGGTTAGGTACAAGACCGAAGTTTGTCGTGACCTCATAGTGACGTCAGACTTCTTAAACTCTCGCGCCTTTGACACTTGATGCTGTTCTCGTCCGGCAGCATGACTTAAGCGCAGATGAACTGCTCCAACTTCCCTATCCGCGTCTAAATGACTCTGAACCTCTGAACATCAAAAAAGTTACATGGTTTCATATACATCTAATGTTTATACTAAACTGGATGAATGGTATAATTGCTTCCTTTTATGTTTTCCTTCTTTAGTGTTCTTTGATTAAGTGTACTGGTCAAAACTTCGATTTTGGAGATTTTTAAGTGACCTCTGAAATGATACGGTTTCCAGATATTACTCGCACTTTCCTCTGCAGCGTCCGACGGTGAATTATTGCTCTGATACTCTTGTAAAACAATTAATCCCGTGGCGAGAGATACAGTGCGTTAGTGTTGGCCTGTTTGTGTCGCATCGAGTGGTACGTAATAGCTCTCTGCTCTCGGCCGATATTCTTGGCTACGGGGTAGGTTGTCATTGATGTCAAAATTGGCCCACCACATCACATACACCGTTGGACACACATCATCTCCCACGCACAACACACGGACGACAGGTGGAAGGAGTCGATATAGATTATCGTAGACTTAGGTGGAAAGCGCCCGGAATACAAAACGATCAAAGTGCAATCCTTAATGGACGCTTTGTTGCCGCCAACACTATGCGTTGCATACAACACATTGTTTCACATAAGCGCATCGAACGTTCAAGGGCTTCTTATCCACAATACGTGGATTTAAACTAAGTTAATCTAAGGGTTTGGAATAAGCAATTATAGAGACCATTGTGCAACTTAGTCTGTTTCGGCGAAGATCTACATATTATTATTACTATTAGTTGTGTCTCACAGAACTATGCTTAATTCTTTAACTGTATTACACTACTTGTCTCCATTTCTAGTCAAAATTCCAACAGATTCAAATTGAATTTTTTATTAAATTTTCAACAAATGTTCTTTGATCCTTTGTGTTTTTAGTTTTATAGATATGTAAGTGCTTATGATCGGTTTGAAATATCATTCCTCCGTACACCACCCATAGTCATTGCCTTTTCCCAAATTAACTTAGACCCTTGATAATTTCTGCTTAGCTAAATTCATTTTCCCGTAATTAAGATTGATTTGCATTGTAGATCTGTAAACTATAGATTTAGTAGTATTTGTGATTTTCTTCAGTACCCAGAGAGTTTGTCTTGAAAGGGGTCCTCAAGTTTCTGCCTCTGTTATTATATGGTTCCCTTTTATATAAATTGGCACGTGTGTCCTTTTTTTTTTTCTTAATAACGGATTAAGTAAGCCTGCCAGAGGATTTCTCGCAGGTGAACCTTCCCAGAGAGCTCTGGCGGGGGCTACCTTTGGGGATGCTCTCACATCTCTCTGGTTTTTTGAACTAAGGTTCCCACATGCCGAGGCACCTCGGTCTGTTTTGAGAGGTGTATGTTCCGGGGTCGCAGACCTTGGGCATACGGCAAGAGTTGTCCGCTACTCCTATTGGAATAGTCGGCCAGCTGCCTCCTAAACAGGCCAAGGCATGGCGAGGGGTAAGCTGCGTCCCCACAGCAAACTCCTCTCCCGTCATCGGAAGGGCGTGGGACAAGTACCAAATGCCCGACCTACCTGATGCAGGTTTTCCTAGGGTTTTCCCTGCATTTCTTTAGGCGAATGCCGGGTAGGATCCTTAAACCGTAGCCCGGGGGTCCTAGTAACCCTTGGCTACCTTCCTACACCCTACCGCATCCCCCCTTTCAAATCCCTTCCTATGCTATTAAAGGGGAGTTGCCCAAAGTGGATTACCCTCAAGTAGCCTGTTGCCCTAAAAAATAAAAAAAAATAAAAAAAATTTTTTCTTAAAGTAGTCTTGACAGATTCTTATTTTTTCAATATCCGTAATTTACGTGGATCTTAAAATTTGTCATTATCTGTGTCGTTTTTATTATTTATACATATTAGAAATAGGAGCATGAGCCGTACGAATCTTTCTAAGTTTATAATTTCTGAAATACAAAATATAGCAGATTGGTTTCATAACTCGAGTTGAGCACGTTATTAGTTGATATGATCGTTTCTCTTAGATCTAAGTTGCAATAGATAGAAAGAACCGTTGTTTCACGATGCGCCTGTCAACCAAACACTTCAATTTCTCTCGTCGGTCTTGTCGTAATATGTAAACACAATTAGCAAACTGACGTCCTTCGCAGTCAATTAATCTCTGCTATGAAAGGTCTTGTGGTTTAATTACTTTGTTTAGTACATCGAGAGCATCTGTCTCGTTGTCTCTCAGCGTGAGTGACGTGAAGGAAATGTGTTGGCTGTAGAGAAGACTCTGGGACTGTTGCCTGAAGCCCTCCGACAAAGGAATAAAAACGTTACAATAATATACGGTGCTTTGACATGCGGAATATTCCCTCGGGAGATGCAATATCGATATCGCTCGAACAATATCGACATCTTAGCTTTTATAAATGTCTTGAAGGAATGTCTTTTTCTAGAATATCTCAACTGATCTAATCTAGGCTCATCCTCAACACAGTCATTTACTTAATTTTTTTTTAAAAAAGAACGAGATGAATTCATTATTTCCCTTGGAAAAATATTTATCTAAATTTCTGTAATTTAACACACCTCTTCATGATTTCCTATATACAAATATATTTTTTAGTATTTAAAGCGTAGTAGTTGTATTAAAAGTCTATAAATTATGATAGACTTTTTTCTATAAAATTTATGATAGAGAATTTAGGACGTAAACAAAGAAGGATTTATTTTTATTCGGCTGATTTTATTCGTGCCTATGTAAAATTATGAGGCAGAATTTTATAATTGAAGTGTTAGGTGTTTAAATAAAAGTTGTTTAAAATTAATGAAGAAACAAGTTTATTCGACTGTTAATGGTTTATATGTTAACATTTAAAAAAGTTGTTTTCCTTTGATGAATTATCCAATAAAACACGCGGATGAGGTGGTAAAGATATTGATGATAAAAAAAATGTTAGATACCGTGACCATTTTCAGAGTCAGAATAGATAAATTTGAAAAAAACGAACCCCCGAAATAAACGCAGAATAGGTCGAATCATTTCTCTTTAGATTGCAGCAAAAGTAATTAAATTACGTAGGCGTAGATGCCTGAACGAAATTTTGTTTTGGAGACTGGATCAACGAGACGCGTATTAATAGAGGCGCATACCGTGGCGACCCGGAGCTCCGAAAGGATCCAATATTGACCTGAACCTGCAATTTGTCAACCTGTCTACGTGAAGACTACACATACATTATTTCGTGCCACTAGGATCGGAAGCATGTTCTATTTCCTGGTCTAGTTTCCTCTCACTAACTTCTCTTTTCATCAGATTATTTCTCTTCATAAGGTGTATTTCGTGTTAACTTTTTAATAGATCATGAAATTTTACTGATTTCTGAATTATAAATTTGTATTCACACATTGTAATTTAGAAACTAAACATTCTGTTATATTGAACAGTAGAACCTCAATTAATCAAATAAATTTACCTGAATTATATTATATTAGAATGAAAGTGCAAATGTTAACTCATATTGTGGAACCGAATGTTCCCTCTCGATTTTAGAATTGTTTTTATATCGATTAAATCATACAGGGCGGATTCTCATTATATAAGATCACTTTCTTACTTATCAATACAGCAAAAAAAAAAAATGAAATCCTCACGTTACAAGCTGAATTCAACAAAATGCGAACTGAAGTTTTATTCCAAAAAATATATTCACCCTTCAACATAATTATTAATACATTTTTCGTTTATTTCCTCCAGGCAGTCTCAAACAACACACTATTTTTAAATTGTTTCCTTAACAAATTAAAAGAATATAATTCTAATGACGTCTATTATTATGTAATTCTAAATTCTGGCGTCTTTATCTTCGTTTAATTAAATTCAAACTAAGTTTATGGCCGAAGGTAGTTAACCCTGCTCTACTGATATTCTGTAATAGAAAATTTCACATATTTAAAATTTCAGAATTAAAAATCTTCTGTTCCTATCTGATATGAGAAAATGAACAATACAGTTTCGAGGTGTTTCCAAGAGGAAGAAATGTTATAACCGCGAGGAAATTGCTACGACGAATAAAAAAAATGTGGTTAGATTTGCATACATAAGCAGAGTAACAAGGAAAGTGTTACGATGTTTGCCGCTAGCTTGGCTGAGTGGCTTAGTGATACGGTAATATCCTGTACTTCCTGAGATCCACGGATTGATCAATCTGCAGGGACGTGATTGCAGTTCGCCTAGAAGATCATCAAGTCTTATTTCCACTATACACGGTACATTAAAGAAGTTTCCCAAACGAATCTATGTAGAATCAACCAAATTAACTCAGAAACGAAATAAAGAAAAGCATGTCCCAAAAAATTATTTATATCGAATAATGAAAAATTCGTGCAGGCGATTTATATTAAAATCATGGTTATTTTTAGCTGTTTTAAATTCAGTGTTCTAGAAATATAGTTTTAATCATAATTATGCTTATAAGTATATAAGAATAACAACATTACAATTAAAAAAGGTCACATTTGTGACAATGAATATGGCTTTTTTTAGGTAATCAAGATATTAATAGTAACAGTATATAGTCTCTAGATTAATTACTATTTATTACAAAAGTTTGTCAATTTTTGTTACATTCATCCTTAAATATTATACCATTATTTGAAGAATGAACAATTGAAAAGTGTCGATAGAAGGGATTCGACGAAGCACTATATCAATTTGTATTGTAGTTTTACTATAAAGAATGCTTTCATTACAACAATCCCTATTACTATACACTTTTTAATTTTTATTAGTATTCTTGTAACGATTAGGATGCTTATGTGAAAAATTGTCAGAAGCTCACATAATAAATAGTATATCGTCTGTAGACTGTATACGGTTACTATTATCTTAATTAAAAAAAATGTTAAATAAAATGGTACTAGCTATGCGGAAATTTAAAACGAAAAATGTATCTCAGATAAAAAAATTAATAAAATTGAAATTTTGTCATGGATAGACAGAATAAGGATTAAAAAACTTATAATTTACTATTCCTCTTATATTGCAGAACTCTCGTGGTGAACGTAAGTTTTTACCATACATGACGAATTTTGTAATATCAAAGGATAATGTTTTAAAGTTTGTTAACCTCATTCTGTCAGTATTTGACCAAAATTTCAAATTTTCTTATCAGAAAAACAGACACGAATATGTTCAAAATGGAATTATTTTTCAATGGCAATATTCTGTAGGGAATATCTTCCGTTAGATGGTGCTCATGCGTCTATTAAATAATAATTTCATGAAATTTAATTTCTGGACACCTAATATTTAACAAATTGGCTTTTGTATTGTAAATATTTGGTACCATTTAAATTGTTTTCTTTTTGTTCCTCATTTACGTCATTAGAGTTGTAATTTTTAAAAAGATATTTAGTTGTTTCCTCGGAAAAAATGTATAGTTTTATCCTGACCTACCCTTTTTTTTAAATACGCATGGTGTTTTTCTTTTTACTTCAATAACTGTTCGCCGCCATAGTAACTAACCTGGACTGACCAAGTGCAGCAAGTTTAATTCTTGGGAGACGCACTGGCCCATGATCCTGGCAAACAGAACGAACCCCTTCCACCCCCTGTTTTTATAAAGCAAGGGGATTCAGCTCATAGGGGTTGGAAATTGATTGGGGTGAACTACCCCCCTTCACCAGCAGTAGCACCAGGCTGCCTGCTTGCTCGGCGCGGCGCCCTTATTGCGCCACTCCACCGACTACGTTTATTAGTAAACTTTTTCTGTTTTTTTTTCTCTCTCTTCCCACAAGTGACGTTGAAAAGGGAGCGACCATTCGTTTCCTGCTGGAAACATAACGCACTGGTTCACTAACTGGCTAAAGCGGTTGGAATTCTAATGACGTCGTTAACTTATTTTTACGCAATGGAAATATGCGTGGGCGGTTGCCTTGTAGGTTTTCTACTTAGAAACCACACTTTCAGCATTGAAACGCCAAGTTTTGAAACTAGTTTCATTCATCCAGAAGTCAAGTGTATTTTTACAATTTAGTTTTCTGTACCAAGCTTAAATTTAGAAGCGTTATACAGATTCTAACAGCATAAGAATCATGCATATAAAGTTAAGACTATAAGTTTATATCATTAAATATATATGAATAATTAAATCCACTGCAATTGGTTTGGTTGACTAGTGTATAGTATCAGATTTTATTTTAATCAAAATTAGAGCATGACACTCATGTTACGTTTCTTATTTTTTGAATTACTAGGTGGAGAAATCTCTATTAGATGGATATATATTTTTTTAATTGCATTGGGCGAGGACCGGTGGCAGTATTAATAAAACGAATACATGTAATTAATTGACACTATCTTAAGCATATAATAAATATAGAAAAGAGGATAAAAAATATTTGCTCTTCTCAGTTCCCTGCACTGTTTTACATATTTAGACAAATTTCTCAATAACACATACACTTATTAAAAATTATTTTAAATCTGACTTTACTTCACTTAAATTCTTATTACTCTTATAGTTAAACACTATCATATGAGATTAATGTTCTCTTGATTTCTGCCATACTCTGTGGGCTCACACCTAGCTCCGTTTCAGGCAGGCTCTTTCAATCCAGAATTCTCTATTTAGAAATTTCCCTATACCAGCTCGCTGATTCCTCTCCCCAATCTTTCCAGAATGATCCCCTTTAGATATGCAAGTGGGAGTTAGAAGCAAACTGTTTAAGTTTCTCCAGCCCGGCTCAATTTTGTGTGTCCTGAGTAATGAACTAAGACTTCTATTTTCCAAAGACTCTATTAGAGAGTTTGTATACAAATTAAGGCAGTTATATTAGTCTCTTACAGAATACTCACAATATTAACCACAATTTTGGCTTGCTATTATTGAAAACGGTTTAACAAAACATATCTGTACACGAAAATATATTTTTGGAATGTTACATTTTTTTGAGACCGCGTTTAATAATAATACACAATAATACGTAATTTAGAGGTTTTTATAGTACCAAAATAAGTATTTTTTTTGTTAGCTATCGTAAAGTCATTTCCAGACTTTTTGAATAATATTATTGAAACGGTAAATACAGTTACAATTTCGATCAGTTTTGTTATGAATCGTGTATTTTTTATATTATTATGCCCTTTTCAATTCAGCTCGTTGGAATTGCCAAAAGGCAATCTTCTACCCAATTTCTTGGGTAATGGCGTCATGTGATGTGGTTCCGCAGCGTATTTGCACGGAAATTGTATTGAATATTTGATTGCACATATTTGTTTTCATCTACTTCTATTGTGAAAACGTCAAATTCTAACGACAGAACTTCAGGAGGAGGATATTTGACATCATGTTTCTGACTTGCTCCATATTAAAGAAACTGTTAAATAGCTCAAAGAACTTATTGAATAGGGTTTTAATATTGGCATCATTAAATAAATGTATATTTTCAGTAATTGTATTCGTCTACTTTGATTTCCAAGAAAAAATGTATCTGAATGTTTATATCAATGAATAAAAAACATTAAGCAAATAAAGGATTTTTTTTGGAGATTATAACTAGACTTAAATTTATAGTTCTTAAATATTCACTGTATGAATTATTCATGACACATTTTTCGTAAAAGGTTTCAAAAAATTTAATAAAGCATCGTTTCTCTTTTATTGCTGTACTAAGCATTTACACTAACTTCAGCATTACCCTTAAAAAGTAAAAGTTGGAGCAACTGTTGGCATTAATTATAGGCACTCTTTATTATTATTTTTAGATTGTATGAAGATCTATGTGTAATAAAACTATATCTGTTGTTTCAGGTGAGTTACGAGTTTCAAGAATTTAGGGTTAAGTAAACCATTTTCGATAGAAATTATCCTAAAGGTAAGATTTAAAAAAGAGAACTGTGAACTCATAATTTTGGGATTGGATTATTTTTCTTCTGTATAATTTAAATTATTCATGCAGCTAAAATAGACAATTAAAAATTATAATTTAATTGATTAAATTTAAAACCATATCAGGCCTTATGTTTAAAATGAAAATATTATTTTATTCTTATAATTTTATTAGTTAATGCAGGGAATGAACATAATGTAATTTTACGTTAAATTTGTAACATTGTCGCTACTAATAACCTAATCAGAAAGTGAACACACTATAACTCGAGATAGTTTAATGATTAATATTTAACAAGAGAGCTTTTATTCCGTTCTGTATTTTTATTTAACTCTGCGCCTAAACATTTGTAGATAAGCAACACACACAGGGGACCTGCAGTGCGGTTAGTATAAATTAAAGGCTTTGCTCACGTACCATTACCATCCATTAATCCTACAAAACTAACGTACGAGCATGAAATATTGTTTAATGTGGATTACATGGTGATTAATACAGCTATGTAACGTAAACGCGTTGTGGGACGATACTAAACTTTGAAATTTAATGAGTAATATTAAGGAAGAAAATATTGTTGAAATTTCTGTCGAAATTTTTATAACCATTTTGTTGTGTTACGTCGTGTGTTTGTACTGATCCGTTAATTGATAATTATTAAGTGCAGTTGTTGCGTACTTTTTGTTGAATATATTACATACAACCGTCTATTTCAATTCACATTTAATTATACAGATTCTTTTTGTTATATTTTAAAATCACCAACATACTTTTGATTAATTTTTATTCCAATCTCAACACTAGGATGTTTACTTACAGTTCATCTCAGCTTACGATCTTTTGTTTTAAAAAATTCATTTGAATGCATAAATATAGAGGAACTTCAATTAATTAACAGTTTTGTAAATAAAATTTAGTTTTAAAAATCTGGAGTTTTGACAATGTTGCCAAATTCAACTAGAATCTCAAATGTAAAAAAATATTTGACAAAGTTTATTCTGTACAGACGATTATGACAATATATTTCAGAAAATTATTAGTTTTTTGATTCAAATGGGGACTGATGAAATATTAAGTTTAAAAGTCGCAGTAATCAGGTGACGGATTTATATACAGCCATGCCCATTTGTGTTATTAAAACACAACGTTACTGCGAAATTTATCTTCACCGTCATCTGATTAACCTGATTTCGGTTGAGGTGAATTTCGCAGAAACGTACTGCTTTAATAAACAATTAACCCGGTTAATAAACCGAGAATGTTTTATTAATCTAATTAAACAACATTAGAAAATGTTTGGACTTCCTTAGTTACGATTTAGTAAGTAAATTTAGACATTTCAACTTGGAAGCGAATTTTGAAATTCAGCGTAATTTAGTTCTAAAAGACTATATATTATTAGCTGCCCATAAAATTCTCTTAACGAGTACATTGAACATCTTCAATAAATAAAAATATTTTATAGATTTAATATAAGAAAATTTGACTTTGTTCCCGCTGAAGTGGCGCAGATTTAGAATAGTGTTTGAAGCAAAATAAAAATCCATTATTTCCTCTTCTAACCACTTTTTGTTCTAAGCATATTTTTGATTTTTTGCCCAGTTTTTGAATACTTTAAAACCATCTTATGATCGCGCACTTCAGAATCATAATAAATCAGATTCTCTTTTACGTTTCGGCGGGATTCGCGGAAGAGCAAAAAAATTTTTTGGAATACGCGGAATCGCATTTTGTGAGTAGCGAAGTACTGATGCGTTGAGTAACTCAATCTTAAGTCAATGATGCATAGTGTGAGGGAGCTTGGAAATTCGCTGTGTGCTGTTCGGGTTTCCCCTGCTTGATTGTCGGATAACTCAATCTCTTGGGATTACCAGTCAGTAGAAATCAGATTCGTTGAAGCAGGGTAATAAATAAAAATGTATAACTGAATTGAAAATAAGTTCAATAGTGTAACACTTACTGGAGGTCGATGTACTGGAACCAAATTTCAAGTAGATTGACTGAAATTACAGGGAATCTTAGTTATTACCCAAGAAAATATTTCTCGCAAGGCTGTTAAAATAATTTCCTTGCTCTTAAATTTTATTCTTGAATTTCTATTTATTAAAATGGCCTTGAAGAAGACTGTTGTCTGTCTTATATAAATAAAACAATTTTTTTCAGTCATCAAATAAATTTTTTAACCTTCATTTCATGCATTGGGTTTATAATTAGTAAAATGTAATATTGATATTTTTTATATTCAATTACTTTATGATTTTGTGCTTTATAGACACCTATCATATAATGTTTGAAAGCTTTATAACTTTTTAAACTATGAAATAAAGGTTAAAAAGATATATTTGTTGACTGTCAATAGTTGTGTAAATTATAACGGCTAAATAATTTTCCAAATCAGCCTAAAACACAGTTTGGAAACTTTAAACATGTTGTATTTTCTTTTCTAAATAACTTCTTTAGCATCTCGTTACATCAATCATCTGTTCAGCAGTCTCCATTTTGATTTTACACATATTTTTTTTAAAACTCTCCATTACATTTGTAATTTTATTAGGTGAGTAATTAATTTTTTTTAATAAAGAAAGGTAATTCTACTCGAAACGTTGATTTTTCCCCTCATTCGTGATTATAGATAATTGGATATTTACAAACTAATAGAATAGTATATATAGGAAAGCAGCAGTTCAGAATATTTGCTGTAGAAAGATAAATAAAACCTCGGAAGAAAAAAAAACAGTAGCTTAACAGAGAATGATTAATCGAGTCTGTTTTCGTGGAGGGTAATTTTTCTTTTCTCCTGCTCTTCCTCATCCACTTCCTAGTTAATAAGAAAAGGCCGAGCTGCCACTGCTAATAAGCAGCCAATTACCACTAATCGATGCAAACAACGGCGCCAAACATCCAAGAAGTAAGCGTTCTCTGTAAAAGTACCACAGAAACGTTTCTTTCAAGCTCACAGTTACCTGGCTGATACTTTTATGCAAAATTATAACTTTACCAACCCTGTGTTTCTTTATATATATTTTTATTGAAATAATTGGCTACATGTGTTATTAACTGATATTGCTTCATTATCCTATTTGTTCCTTGTAATAATTGTTGTTGTATAGTTAAAAAAAATTCACTGTAAATTATATAAAAAATTGAATTTATATATTTACATATAGTTTTAAATTATAATTTCAAATTACTTGAAAAATGAATCCGGACATATTCGTATAAAAATGCAATTATTGCAATTACATTATATCACACAAATAATTAAATAACTAGAACAGTATAAACACATTAACTCCAAATTAACTATTTATCCACGCTATCACGTTTATCTGTAATAAATTATATGTTACTTCACAATAAAACACAAGGAACATCAAGAATATTTTATATGAGTTACTCCTACGTTTCCCTATAGTCTGTTTATACCAATAACGATAATATTATTCATTATGTGAAAACCAATTAGTGGAAAAAATACAATTTGCTAAAGAAGAATATGCTAAGCAGGCAAACCCTTAGTCCTTCCGAGGTTTGAGAAGTGAGGAAGGAAACTTTGCCTTATAGAAATTCAATCAATTTGTAAAACAGATGCTAATTCCGCAGGGGGAGAGCGACACAAAGTTAACCAACGGTTTATGCATTACAGAAACATGGAGTTCGCAGAACAAGAATTAAAAGGTGGAATAATATTCAGAAAGTTTGTTTTGCCTCCTTAGAAAAGGTTTGGATTTATTCTGTAACGAAGCTGTGGCTATGCTGGATAGAAATTATAATTGCTGCTACGCTTCAAATATTAACGACTTGTTCTTGTACGGAGGAGTATGACTATTCGTGCTCATCTTATTCTTCTAATAAATAAAATTGCAAGTATGTTTGTATGTATGTTCCGCATACTAATGTACACCCGTGGACCAAATTTCGTACACGTGTTCTCTGCGACAAGGAAACAAACACTATGGGGGTGAGACACATCTACCACCCCATGGAGGGGGAGGAAATTTTGTAACAGGCTAAAAGGCTGATATTTTAGTCGGATGAATATTTTTCGGGATTAAAGAGATAGATAGTGTTTCTACCGATGTTATCTGGGCATAATTTAAACCCATTCCTTTATGGTAAAGAAGCACCGTTAGGGGTTGGGTGGTTGGACGTTACAAGAAAATAAAGTGAATACAACCGAGATTGGAGTAAAATTCGGGGTTATGGATGTCGCTGAGTTTATGACGTTCAATTAGCTGTTTAACCCCCAGGGCCGGGGGCTAGTTGGGGGTGGAAATTTGCTAAAACGGCCGTTTCAAAAGAAAACTTATCGGGGTTAATGTGATTGATAGTGTTTCTCCCGTTTTTTTCCCTTTGGTCATTTAATCGGAGCACCTTTAGAAGTGTGGACGGTTGCTACATATAAATAACGTGAAAACGACCGACATTGATACCGAATCCTATCTTATGGAAGTCGCTGAGTTTAATAATGATTTATCACCCTATAGAAGTGGGGTGAAAGTGGTGGAATTTTAAAGACATTTTATAGTACAGGGAGTATTTTTGACACTTTAAAAGTAACGTGAGTACTTTTGTGTCTCTTAAGATACATGGGCTATTTTTCACTCTCTTAAGGTACTTGGAGTATCTTTGACTCCCCTAGGGTATCAGAATATTTTTTTTATTCTATTAGGAGACTCTCTTTTGACCGTAAAGGAACTATTTCCGTCTTTCTTAAATGCGTATTTTTGATTCTCTTATTATTCCAGAAGTGTTTTTAACTCTATTAAGGAATCGAAAGTAATATTTGGTATTGGGAGTATTTATGCTTCTCTAAAAGCACTGCTGGGTTATGATGACATTAGCATCCCCTATGTATATGTACAATAACTCACTTCTTGACGAATAGATTAATGGGGAAATAAATACCAGGGCAACGCAGTTTCCCTTCTGCTTTAATGTACTTCTTTAGTCAACTATTCTAAAGCTCATCCCTTGGGTTTTCTCTATGCAAATTATACACAACTTTCTGCACACATTATGCTGCTTGACTAAGTCAACCGCATTCAGGATTACGCTAAAGAAATCTCAGCATCGTATTTCTTTTAATGTGTCTGGAATCAAATCAGTTAAAACACACGAATAGGTTACTTCTTAGACGGGACATCTGAGGAGAGGTTGAAGTGGTAATTTTACGGCGCCGACGAAATCTATATCCCAGATGACTAACTTATTAAACGACGCCCTTCACACAAGCTGGCGTACTAAAATTTATTCATTGTAAAGAAAATAAATACGTCTTCGTAACTCTAAATATGGCTACAAGGATAAAAAACGCGTTCCTAACACAAAGTTAAAAAGGATCTCTATTTTTTTTAGTTGACATAAAAATTCTGCACATTTTTCTACATTTGAATATACACTTTGCTTATATTTTGTAATGTGATTGAAAACCAAGAACTACGATACGTCACGAACTGCCCATTATGAATTAATTTTATGTATAGCATTTTATGACAGATGTAACATTATTAATGTATTAAAACTATTATACAGAAAAATCCATTAGATATTATATTTAAAGCCTATGAAAGCGAATTAAGTACTAGAGCTGTGCTCGATATTAAGGTTCCAGTAATTTATTGTACCTATGATGAATTTACATGTAATATACATTCTTCATTGAAGACCTGAAATTAGGCCGTGAAGAATGTGATTCAGTAAATTGTAGATGAACTTTATTGAAAGTATTTCTGTTATCGAATAAAACTATTCTTTTAACGTGTCGGTACGGTTTTTTTGTTTTTCTGATTGATGATTGATTGATATTTTGTATATATTTTTTAAATAAAATGAGGGTAGAAAAATCACATCTAATTGTAGTAATAAGTTGCGAATGAAGCAATTTTCACAAGCATTAGTCACTTTATGATAACTTGACGGTTATCTGAACTACCTGGTTCCAAACGCTTGGATTGCTTAAACAGACTTTCCTGGTGACGATAAGACAAAATGAACTTATATTTTCTTCGCTTAAAAAAAAAAATCCTCCTGCATCGCGTCGAGAGAGCCTTCGGAGCATCTTCGGTCAGATTACCGGCTGTTGGACGATAACAGACTGCCCTTGTCCCGTTTCAAGCAGATCGTTGAGTGAGGCCACCAGAAAGTGTTGTTGATAGCTACATGGCAGGACCTGCCGCAGATAACCGATATCAACTCACGTGTTGATTGTACAATGTCCTTCTCCCCTACTCGCTCGTCCTAGAGTTTTGCTGCTCTGTGCGAGTCCTTCCTTGCTTCGTGCCAGTTGAAAGCCTGTCACCTGTCGGCGCCAACATGTTCGGCAGCAAAAGTCGCATCAACGTCAAAGGTTAGCCTGTGGTGAACGCTCTTCACATCGTCACGTGAATATAATTAAAATCTGACAGATCTAAAGATGCTATTTTGGTATTAGATTGTTCGTTCTCCAACCTATGACACAGCCACACTTAACTGTTTGTTCTTTTTCTGCGAGAAAATTCTATGCTATAATTCTGAGACTTTTAATAGTTGTAACCGGGGTTTCATTTCATTCCATTCTTTTAAAATATATCTCTTTATTTACTTAATTTACTAAATGTGTCTGCGCGTTTCGCTATTCTACAGT
Organism: Zhengitettix transpicula; assembly: GCA_037074705.1. NCBI lineage: Eukaryota > Metazoa > Arthropoda > Insecta > Orthoptera > Tetrigidae > Zhengitettix > Zhengitettix transpicula. The sequence goes on from CM073594.1 coordinate 50,769,527, forward strand.
TTCCCTAGTCTAAAAATTCAAACAAAGGTTATTAAAAAATTATTTAGGAGGCTGGGAAAAATTGTGAACATCGTGCATCGGAAAGGATGAAAATAGGAAAGCTTCGGGTGGAAACAAACGAATATGGAACAACACATTCCGTTCTACTTCTGTACAATTCTTACATTCTCGAGAGGAATCCTAGACTCGTAAAGTATAGAAATAATTTTGTAAATTATTTAGTTATTTTTATCGTCTACATGATATTTTATTAATCTAATGTTACTTATTATTAAAAAAAATTTTAGTCAGAAGTTTATCTAATTTCCTGACGCTTTGATTATAAAATTTGACTTCAAATATTCGAAATCAAACATAATGATTACAGTACTCCAATGACTCATTTTCATCTTTCTTATTTTTACTTCATTGTTTTATGTTTTCCTAAGGAATCTTTTCTTTAAGTATGCAGCATTATTTTATCATATATAATTTAACATAAATTCGAGTACACCTTTATTTACTTTATTTTATGATTATTTCTGAGCTTTCCCCTTTTTTTTAATTCTTTTCTTCAGGTGAAGTTCTACCAAATAATGCAACTATAGCAAATTGACCAATTTTTAATGTAAACCTCAGATTCAGGACATTTTCAACATTAAGGAATAGTATAAAAGTATGAATAAAGGCAAATTATTTATAACTGATTCATTAACAAAAAGAATTAACAAAACTTTTCGTCTTCAAAACATAGTTTTTATCAATGTACAATGTGCATTGCAGAAAGAGCATGATATGGAAATTCCATGCAAAATTTATTTATTTTACATCAATTTTTGGTTAATATTAATAGAAGATTTTGGTAATATATGGCAATTATTTACTCCATGATAAAATCCTGGACTGAGAACGAAACGTTTTGTTAAGTTTTTAATAATAAATTATTTCTGACTAATTTGTTTGTGTTCCTACATATATAATTATTTTGAAGTCACATAAATATATGAAGTCATATAAATATAAAGGTAAATACCATGGTGGGAGAAATTGTAAGGAAAATTTTTTATTATATCTAAATTTTAAAATGCAGTTATTGTTTGCTCTTAATGAGCATCTGTTGAAAATAAATTTTCAGGAACAGAAGTTAAAGCTTTCAAACGAAGCTCAGCCATATAGGCCATGAAACTGGTGAACTACGTCACTAATGTTTTTTTTTATCAACAAATTTTGAATATTGGTGGATTACTTAAGAGTAAATTTGATGATAAGTTTAATGTTATGGGATCTGAATAGTTATGTTAATGGGCTTGTAAAAATTTAGACCGTGAATAATACGATCCAGTGAGCCTGACTCAATATGGAGAAGTCGCGAACCATTCGGGGGTCACGACTCGTGCTTTGACCATCTAGATCCTTTAATAAATATTATTTAAGGCTTCAAATGGTAAAAAAGGATTTAAATAAATATAATTCCAGTATGTTTCTGTATGTTTATTCTTAAATTTATTTCTGAAGCAGATTGTAATATAATGTCTCATTTTTTTTACTGGCCCTCATTTGATTTAATGAGATATAGTACGTCTTCTTTTCAATGGCGTTTGTAAAATCAGACACGTCAGCCAACCATGTGGTCAGAGATTCACGTGAGAATGTCTTTTTTATCGTATTTTTAGAAAAAATTATATCATTTTCAAATCTCCAACATTGATCGAAGAAATAATCTTTGAGGATTACTAGAAATGACGAGTGTTTTCTTTTACTGGACGTAACTGCTTAAAAACAGCTTCAAGTCAATAACGATGTTTTACATAAATTTATACATCGGATTAAGATAGATCAATGAAATTGAGATACGAAGTCCTTATCTTCTGATAATTGTCGCGAGTGTGAATGATAATAACCGGCCCGTGTACTGAAATGAATCATCCTGAATATATATATATATATATATATATATATATATATATATATATATATATTCCTTACAACCTCAACACACACTACTGATACTTTCGAGTTACATGATATGAATCACGTCAGTTGAATAGTTTCGGTGTGAACAGGTATTTAAAAATCATTAAATGCCGATTGTGATAATATATTTGTTTTGAGAAAAAGTTTTATTCTAGATTATCATATTGTTTCTTAGTCACCATAAAAAGAGAATATACATAACTATATTTTATTATAGAGTATATTAGTCTTTATAGACTTTATACGTTCATTCCAGCAAGATTTTGAGAGATGTACGTAATTTATTTTCTATTCGTTCCTCGGTTTTGGTAAATAAGTGTTACCCTAGATAATCTTTCTTGATATCTTATCTAGTGAAATAAAGAGTGCGTTTGGAAGGGATTAAGCCGGATAAATACTTTCAAGGTGAATCGATAATCCATTAAAAATCGTTGAGATAATGAGCTGTATTATAATCCCAACGTAATCATATGGAACAACAAATGTGTATAGGCAACGTAGTAGCAAAAATATCTCGTCCGGAGTCACAAAGAGACTGCTTCTGTCTTCAAAACCATGACCAGAGAGAATTATGAGGATATGTTCAACGAAGGTTCGTAATGGAAACTTATTTCTTAAATTGCTAACTCCGTTTCGCTCTTACTTCTGGATCACGTACATGAAGTGATTGCCAATTCTTTATTCCCACTGCATCAGAATTTTTCCACTATTATTGTAATAGTTTTATGTATCCAATAACTTCTGATTCAATTATTATATTAAGAATGTAGTGATGCCTCATTTAAGGTGAAAATAATTCTGCAGCTCAAAAAAATTAGCTGACCGTTGTTTATACTCGTACATTCCAAAATCTTTGTTAAAGCTTCGTTTATTTTAAAATTAAGAACATTATTAACGAAAACTGACCTGATTTTAGAAAGTGGTTATTGTGATGATTATTTTGTATATTTACAATTTTTTTATTGTCCTAGGGTGAAGCCTTAACGATGTTCTTTGTCGTCAAAAAAATCTTCCTTTGCTTTCAATGTTTCTAAAGAATTATTGCTAATTTTAGAGAAAATTGTTCAAAAATTTTAAAAGTATGTTTTTATTATGTTTAAATTTTTAAGATCCATTTAAATTTTTTGCTGATCAAATGAAAAATTTAATACCTACTATAATTTAGTTTACTTTACTCCATAAAAATAATTATATGCAATTTATTTCTAGTTTTTACGTGTAATTAAAAAATTGTGTAACGTAGAATAAAAATATTGATAATATTTTAAGGAAAATCTAAATCATACGTTTGTACAATATAAATAATTATTAGTCTTAAGTTAGATGTTACTTTCCTTCGAATTTAATCAAAGATAGAATTAAGTAACTTTTCTTTGGAATATTATTTAAAAATTTAATTTATGTAACTTTTAATTACTTCATAGAATTTAATTGTCTGTTGAATATTTGTTTATGGCAGTCGTAGATAACACCAAACCGTTCGAGACCTTCAAATATTTGTTTGGATATTATGAAATAGGAAATTAAAAGACGGTTCTATCTGAATGCTCAGTGTCGTATTATGATTGATGTGAGGCACGATTAATCAGGCCGTCAAATCTGATATCGGACTGAGGTTACACATAAAGAAAGATTAATTACTTACGGAGGGTAGAAAATCTTCCCATTAGCAGGTAGAGTCTACGTCATAGCGAAGAAAAAGCGTTTGTTTTCGCAGTTTGTTATGAAATATAACGTTTTTAAAGAAGCGCTTTTCATCATAAAAATTTATTACTCCAACGGAAAACAGATTTTTGAATAAAATAATACTTAATTTTCTTGGTGCACTAGAACCGTATTTTCATTAATATAAAAATAATTACGTTAATAGTTTTATTACCAGATATATAACGCGTATTTTTTAAATATATATATATATTTTAAGTAAATAATAAAAATCTGAATTTGTAAAGAAAAAAATCTCAATATGATTTAGAGGAGAGATAATTTCATAAACTTGTCGTATGGGAATACTTAATAATAATACGACTTAATATTTGTGTTATACTTCAGTAGTCTATTATTCAAAACTGAAATTTGTTTGAAGCGATAATACGTCATTTCATTTTCGGAAACTGAAGTAAATAAATCTCTAATACAGACATTATTAAGAACTAACTTCTTTGTGATAATTAATTATAATTGATTTGGAAAGGGTCCATGATAATAAATTTGGCAAAATAATGTTGGAATAAAAATTTCGAAAGGATTTATAGGAACTCGGAACCGTCAATTTGTACGTCGTAACTTTACAGAACAAACTTTTGTGAAATTCAAGATTTGCTCTACTTAAAATCATTTCCTCCTTCCCGAAAACAATAAATAGTTGTAAATAGCAGCTATATTATAAGTGATTTGGCAAATTTTCCACTTTTACTTTAATGACGAATACGATTAAAAATAACATTAACCTCAGTCCCTTATAGCAACCCTTCAATATCACCCTGAAAATCTACAAGGGAGGCGATTAAAACCTATCTCAAAATATCTTTATAAATTTAATGAAGGTTTTGCCTATTTATTGATACGAATTTTAAGTGATCTGAAACTGTCTATCGCGCTTCCTTTGTTCGTCTTTTACAAGAAAGTGATCAGAACGATTTCGATTATATTTCTGTCATTCTTATAGATAGATAGAGCATTAAAAATTTTTGTAAAAAAAAGTTTTCATCCGCCATCTTGAGACCAATTGACGTACGTTTCAAAATTTATATTTTAACTGGAGTGTTAATTTTGTTTGACCAAAATACAAATCTTTCTGCACTAATTATTCATCCCTGAATAATGGACGAGTAGCCAAGTTGTTAACGTTCTTCATCGTTTGGTTTTCGATCGTATTTTATGAATCTTCAAAATCGTTCTGATACGAAAACAGGCGTGTATATAGTTTAATTGAGCGTATTTTACGACGGACGAGAGGGGATGCATACTCCGAGGCGGGTAGGAGAACCACGTGACACTACAATGGAAGCCACCCTCCTGGAGGGTTAGCAGAGGGCGGAGAGCGAGGCTCGCTCTTCTGACGGATGCCCAATTTCCTGCCTTAGAACACGTTAAATTTAGAACCGCGGCCGCTCGCAGGTTAATAGCCAATTTTCATCTGGTACAACTCGAAGAGGAGGCTCGCGACGCTCAAGTACGTGCTCTCGTGTAATTCTATCAATTTCTGGTTGCCAGACGAACAAGGAAAGGAAGACAACGCAGCGGAGGTCGTCGACTCTGCTATTGCTGGAAGAATATCAGCACCCAATGCTTTCATGTAAAAAAAAAACGTAGAGTAGAGAATTATAATGTCGAGTATCTTCTGAGATGCAGTTACTGAAATTTCAAAAGTTGTTCGTCTGTTTTATGTAAGAACAATTCATTCATTATTTGCAAAATTAGTTCTTGGTATAGAAACTGCGTAATGTGATCAACCAAAAATAATTACAATTTAATTTACTTCATCGTCGCCATATCATACATTTTTTTTATTTTTATTAGCAATCAGATTACTAATGATCTTTTAGCTAATTTTCTAACATGTACAATTTAATAATAGGGTCTTGTACTGATGTCGGGGAGAGGTGAGGGTTCAACAACGCCACCTCAGTTTTTATTGTAGTCTATTGGCCAGCATCTCTTCAGTCTTCGGTTGTTATTTCGTTGTAGTAACGGCTCTAGTAGTCTATTGGTGTGGGATTGAAGTACAGTATGGTGTTTACTATTTTTATCTTTGAAGACGTCTGCTACATATGGTATATTGAGGTCAGTATGTAAACTGAAGTTGGATACATACCAGGGAGCATTTGTAATAGTGCGGAGGATTTTTGATTGTACTCTATATGAAAATAAAGACAAATTTATTTTTCGGACCACAAATGTCGCAGATTATTTTTGTTAAAAGTTTAAGTATTATTTTTAATATATATAGGCCTAATGCTCTACATATAGAAACACTCACTGTTCAGTAATATTTCCTTATTGGTGAAAACCAATTATAAACGTTTCATGCTGGTCTGTTTCCGGGAATAAATTTTTTACGTTATTTTCTTAAAGTGGTTGTAGTAATGTTGCCCTGTATACTTTCCATTAAAGCGTAATTAAATGTCTTGTGCTGATTTAAATTTTTATATAGATACAGTTTACGTTAGGGATGTTCGAGTTTATTATGTGGAATCCCTTGTCAAATAATATGATAGTAGAACCTATTGAAATATGGAGAGTTGTGCCACAGAAGACAAAATAAAATATAGGCATTAAATAACATTTTTACGTAAGTTTTTTAACGACCCTTTTTGTCATTAAAAAATTATTATAAAATCTTAAATTAACAACATGACAACATTTCTTTAAATATTTATACCCTCTTACGGTTTTTTTCGTTGAAAGAAAGTCTTGTTGTGATAATGTAAACGTTTCTTCAATCTAACAGAACATCAAACTTTATTATGTATGAGCATTTATATATAATGTTATATACATATACATAATGTTTTATACTGTATAGTTTATTTAGCTTAATAAATCAGTTAACTACAAAATTAATAAGAGGTCCAGGGAACTACACAATATTTCAAATTACAAATGTATACTAAAAATAAAATATATCAATGATAAATAACATAATTTTTTATACTAAATGTAAGGAACAAACATATATTAACAGATATAATATATGTAAAATCAAAACATAAATTATCAAAATTATTTCAATTTAATAATAAATGTTTCAAATAATAAATTAATTGTGAGAAATATAATTTTTCTGTTATAAATACCAATTCACAAATGAATACATTATTTTTTATCTAAAGTTTATAACCATGTATTATTACTTAATTTTAAGGTATAATATCTAAATTTAATTTAAATTCAAATCCTTTCCTATGCTATTAAAGGGGAGTTGCCACCATGTGGATTACCCTCATGTAGCCTGTAACCTAAAATAAAATCTCCAAAACGATCGTGAGATGTAACTCCGGTTCTAATCGTGTTTGTTTCAAGATTCAGAGCGGCCACAAGATAAAAATCAATTTTTTTTATTTATTTTGACAAAAATAGATAATCGACTAACAAAATCCTTCAAAACTGGTACGTTACAGAATGCGTGAATTTATTTTTCGATTTTAATTTCCTCGTTATCGTTTAGAGTTAAAATATCTACCTGTATTTTTTTTCTGTTCTTATTTAATTGAGGTTCTTTCCCCCTTTTCTTATGAAAGGCCACCCTATCGTATTATTAGATTTTTATGTTGTTTTATATCGTGTGCGATTCAACCACACGGACATTTTTGCCTTACGTAATAATAACAGTTTGGACAGTGTTCATTGTAACAAGGTTTGTTTTTAATCGTTTTTAATTAAACAAAACCATTTTTATGGTTGAGATGAGGTTGGTGAAACAAACGTTCTCTGTTTCTCTTTGTTATTTTACATAGTTGAAATTTAAAGCTATTGTGCAATACAAACAGGGCTTCAGCTGTATCCTTAAATGTGTTTTTATTATTCACAATCGCTCACCGAATCGATGAACGACTCGCAATACTTTATAAAAACGAAAAAAAAGTTCTTTTTGTGGAGCTTCGCCGTATAATTATTACAAAAAATTCTGCATCATAATTTGCTTATAAAATTAGCCTGATACGATGTAATCGACACATTTTTACAGAAATTCGCAGGATGTGACTAAGCGGAGTGTCTGAATTATATTAATATAAAAGTTCTCTATATCTTGTCTTAAAATTAAATTAAGTGACTGAATAAAAAAAACCTATAATAACAAGATGAAACAAGAGGAGGAAGTGTGAAATAATAACAAAGGGCTGATATGGGGACAATGACACGGAATGTGAAAATTTGTGTCAACCCGAAAACCTGATCACATAGGGAAAAATAAAGTTTAGATAAATAAAGCTGATGTTGAAACGTGGAATTTAAACTCGGGAAATTTCATAAACGCTAGCCGATTGTCCGTGGTTTGCTGGGGTGTTTCATAAAACCCTAACGTCACCGAGTTGCTTTCGTACTCCACTAAAGTCTCGCGATCACCATAACCGCGACACCCTCAACAGGATTATATAAGAAATATACGTATCTGATTAATTACTGTAAAATGATATTTAAGGAATTCATCTAGGGTGAATGACTCAAACTACATTTTATTTTGTATAATTGAAGAAATCTGTAAAATCAGAAATTTTAATTAACGAGATAATTATTAAACTAGAAGACATAGTTAAATTAATACTTTTTATTTTATAGGCTGTTTTTAATTATACATAACAAAATGTAGTTTAGCATAAATTTTCAGTCATATCACAACGAAGTTGTTCAAAACATGTCAAGAAAATAATATTACATAAAAATATTACAGCTGACAATAAAATTTATATTAGTAAAGTGCTGTCTGAGGTGATGATCAAAGACATGGTGACGCAGACAAAAACTTGTAAAAGTGGACACGACAACTAATGATATGAGGATTAATCCGTACAGAGGTTTTGTTACATTTTTGAGCTTGAATTTTTTTTTATGTTAACGCAATGACCTGAAAATTTCAGTTTTAAAGTATGTCGGGATAGCGATTCGTTGCTTTGGAGGAACGGCAAAATAATGAGTAAAACGAATTTATACCTGTTGTCTCGTGTGAAAACTTTCTAATCCTAACAGAACTAATCCCAGTACTAAATCATAAATCTATGTAGAAACTTGGATTCTAGCGTTGCAGAGGTAAAGACGAGCATTAAGGGAACGAACAAAACAAAATAAGTGTGCCATTTTTATGATGTCCCTCATTGAGGTCTTTAAAGGCTGGTATGTAGGTTTCTGGCTGTCTGGCGAAGGCCATTAAGTCGATAAGAGACTTGTTGTAATCTCTTCCTCAGAAAACCGACCTTGGAGGTCACAAAATTTGCAATATTGGCCCGTACGGACTAAATACGTGATAAAAGTTAAATATAGTAATAGGAATTTAATGTTAAAATCCATGTGACGTAATATTATTTTTTGTGGGGCTTTTCAGTGATGGTTTTAAGAATGAAGTAAAATCTCTGTATGACTACTATTATTTGAAGAAAAAAATTAAATTATAAGTAGAAACGCTTGATATCCAATTTTACCGCAGGAATAATAAATTGAGCAGAAACTATGTCATATGGTGATTCAATTAAAAATTACTTATGGAGCAGGTTGTCAGTAGACACTTAATCTTATATCTGTTTCCCTTTCTCGTTAATCAATTTTCTTGTATATATTACCTCATATAATTATCAACAAAAAAATGAAAAAAGTAGACATTTGAATTGTTTTGATTTTTTAATATTGAGTCTGTAAAGAAAAAAACCTTTTTGTGTTTTACGATATTCTTATATATCGCTCTGGATGGAATATCACTTCATAATAGGCAAACTGACTCCTAGTTGTGTATTTAAAACTCTGGATATTATCTTGTAACATTCTGGTTTTCAGGCATTGTTTTTATTGTAAGTTGACTACTATAAAAACACGTGTGGCAGATAACAGGTGAGTTCCATTGCAAAAAATTACATTGCCCTAGTTTTTATCTCTTTCGCGGTAATTTCCTTTATCACGAATTTGCCCGACCTCCTGTGGTTTAGGGGTCAGCGTGACGGCCTCACCTCACAGAGGTCCCGGGTTCGAATCCCGGCGAGGGCATGGATGTGGATGTGTGTGTGTGCGTGCGTGCGTGCGTGAGAAGAAAACTCTCTGCAAATCAGTCCCCCGACAAGAAAAATTGAATTCCCATACTGAGTCGTTAATAACCGGAGCTGTTGATGCGACTGTAAATAAATAAATATAAAAAAACAAAAACAAACATGCATTTAACGTAAATCTTTCGTCAAATCGTATATTAAACAGAAAAGTGAATTAATTTAATAACAATAATATTTGTCATTTTTATTAATTGTTAATTAAACTGTTGTCACGTCGTGCCATCAAAATATTGGAATCGTCACCAGTCTCGGTCGTTTAGAATATTTTATAATTAAACCCATCGCACCTCAAGGTGGAAAATATACTAATCAATTAATGATAATTTTTACAGTTGATTTGAATCCATTGCTAGAAGAAGTGATTTTCACATGGCGGCTTTTGCCTGGGTTCGAAAAATTGAATAAAAAGATCCTTTCAATACACAAATTTAGCATTTTTTTTAGTAAATTAATTTTTGATGGTTGACTCGTTGGAACTGTCAAAATAAATTGCTTCTGTCACACGTAGGAATTGTTCCTCTTATAATTAATGACCTACTGTGATACAAATCCCAGTTTCTGCGGCTGTATATGCATTTATTCGTTGTATTATATATCTCATAAAAATAAGGATGCTCGCGTTCCAGTGTTTATATTTGTACGGGTTTTTTTCTTGTCTGTATATATCGACCTGTCTCGTCGTGTTACTTCGTCAGTGCACTCGCTATCTTTTATTCCCAGTCCGCAGTGGCACAGATGCAAAGGAGCGAAGGACAATGGCTCCTCCTCGTGGCCCACCTAATTGGAATAATCTCTCTCCGGGGTGGTGAGGAAGTGCAGTAGGTGGTAGGGGGAGACGAGGAGAAGAGACGAGGGGTCGCTCTATCCGATTAGAGGGCAGCACGATGAAAACAATGGCTTCTTCATGTGCCAAAGAGGCCTAGCTCCGGCGGAGACGAGAATCAAGGGTCTCCATTTCACACGTTTATTGCGAATTGTTACTTGTTCCGTGTTGAATTTATTGATGATTGGATATTAGTCCTAATCCATTTTATTTTGTTACTGCGAAACGTCAGAATCTGACATCAAGGACCTGGAATTTTCTCATGAAATTAGATTTTAATCTATAAATGTTACAATTAGTTCCAATGCCGTTTATAACTCTTATTTACCATTTTTGTAAATTGTCCGAATAAACAGAACTCCAATTATATTTTCCCACACGCTTATGTTGGCTCTAAATACAATATGCACAATTTTTTTCCCTTAAATTTTTATTACTACAAAATATTTAATAACCTCAATTTTTAAACACAATTTAATTAGGAAGGATAAGAAAAAAGCTGTAAGTTTTGAGAAATTAGACAGTTAAGAAATTTCCCTTATAGAGAAACTAGAGAAAAATTTATACATCAGGTCTCTCGAAAAATATAAAAATGATGAGATGAAATTTTTGTTTGTAAATTCGATTGTAACAACTTAACTGCAGACGTTTTTCACACATTACTTTACACAAGGAATAATTTATAAAGGAAACTTTTTATTTTACTTCACTTTCATTAAACAAAGTAATTTGTTAAGATAAAATATTTATTATCGTGAAATGGGTATTTTTTCTGGAATACTTAAAAGATATAGAAAGCACTCTATTGTTTGTATGTTATCGTTTTGGTTCCTAGATTAATGTAAACTTCGAGGAAGCGTTCAATGTTTATATTCTTAATGAACTAGGTTCCAACTTTGTAGAGTTAAAATTTCGGAGGCAGTGTACGATATATCTTATATTTCACGCGAAATTGAATATCCTCGATGTGTTTTTATTTCAAAATTATTTTTCGTGGTACTTTCAGCTCTTGTTATAGCGGAGGTTTTAATTTAAACTCTAAATAAAGAAGAATGTATTACCTAAAATACAAAGTGTCGAGAAAAAAATATTTTTATTTAAAATTTTACCTGTCATCGGGCATTGCAAAAAGTTTTCATTCGTATTTAGTAAAATAACGTTCGTAAAAGTTTTAAAATAAGGTTAAAAATATATCATCTTGTTAAAACTGTAGAATTATTTGGTAAGAAATATATTATCCTTAATTAATTCATAAACTTCAATTAACGAATTACAGCCGAGGCAAGCCATTGATGGAAAATTATCCCTACGTTCTTTAAAGAAGAGAAATATTTATACCAGTATTTTTGAGTAATATTAAACTTTTTTTAAAAGAAAAATTTAGAGAAGTTTTTCAATTTAATCATAAGCAGAGAAGAGAAAAGGTGTTATAAAATTCTTGAATATAGATGAGTAAAATCAACATACTTCCTACAGATAATAGGAAGCTAGTTTTGTTCCTGTAATTTAGAACTTATACAGAATCATTAATATATTTATGAGATTTAACTACTGTAGATGAATATCGTCCTTTGACAATTCTGTAATACCGATGTGGCTTTAATAACGAGAATATTATATCTGTCAATCCTTGTAATCGGAATTTAATAATAGTTGTGGAATGCCTTCGAGCTTGCTTCTGACGGATTGAGAAAAATGCTCTTGAACTTCTGAAAAACTTAAAAGTTATTCAGTAAAACTGTTGTTCAAGTACATAAATGAATTTTTCTCTACAAGTTTTCTGTAGTGTTAATGACGAATAATATGAATGTATATTAGAGTTTTAAGGATTTGGACGTAAGCAGTTGATGCCATGGTCGCAGATATTATTAACACCTACAATACTTGCTATAACGCCACAGACTTTATTTCTTACAGAAATAGATATCCAACAATCCATTAAATACTAATTAAATAAATTAACGACCATATTACAGACATTTTAAAATATTTTATTCAACACAACCGCGTACTTTTATTGGCTTGTTATGTTGTCCACGGTAAGAACTTTTTGTTTACACGGTGAAAAGAACCAAAAATATTTCAAATCACAAATTTACAACATTTCTTACTTTTTATTCTTGTCATATGGGAGTACGTTTTTGATCTTCTGTGGTTTAATTTCGCGGTCGGATGGGTGCGGTTCTTTCTTCGGTTGTGGTTTCCCGGTAATTTTTGGTCTGCAGGTCGTAAATTCAGCTTCGGGGTTATTGTACTATAAACGACTCATTTTTTATGGAACTATAATATTTTATTAATAGTTATTCTGACATAATTGAATTATGTATGGATATACCTTCCAAATTTGTCAGAAATATAGTTTAATAACATAGAAGATAATTTAAAAAATTGGCACGACGTATCGATCCCTTTTCGTACCTCTTCAGGTGCAACACAAAATATTTACAAATCTAAATATAATTTATTGCACTTACATAGAAAAATGTAAAAAATTATTTCTGACAAATTTGGTTTATAATATTTTATTTTTTTGAACGTTTGTCAAAGCCTGCACATTGCTCCTGTGTTCGATGGAAACGAATGGCTGTTGCGTCCGGTGCTGTTGACCCGCAGCCGATGCAATTCCTTTTTTTTTTTGCGAACCGTTCACACAATGCGAGGTAAAGAAAAGACCTCTAATCGCTTCTCTACCTCACTCCCTGTTCCCCCGCACTTCCCCCCCCCCCCCCCCCCCGCACACCTCGAACCGCTTTTCTGTTGCGGATCTGCATGACAGGTTAACATGGTTCTCGATCTAACAATTACTCAGGTACTGACTTTGTACATTAGAATGCAAGCGGAACACGTTAGAAGGAGGAAAGGAACAATAGCTTGAGATTTGCTATCTCAGTGCTTTGATCTGGAGATTAAATGTTCTTTCAAGGAATGTAACCTGCATACAGAGCAAGGGCTATATTTTCAAGTCTCTATGGCAACCACACTCAAGAGATGCTGCCGAGTCGTCTTGTGTTTTATCGTATATTTCTAATAAAAGGACCGTATTCGAGTTCTTAAAGAATTTAAATGTCACAATAATTCTCCCCATTTAGTGTTACAAGATGGAACGACGTTTATGTATTTTATTCCCAATGTTTTGTGAAGTTCGTACTTTAAAAGAAAAACTAATTAATAATTTTATAATACATTTAATTTTTAATGTCTGGAGCTTTCGAATAAATCATCTTAATCATCTGAACAAATTTTTTATTTAATAATTTCTTGTAGTATTTAGGATTCAAATTTCGATTTATTTACAGTGATTTTAGTTATAATAATTTTAAAAAATACTCAATTTTTGCATTGATATTTGGTATTTCTACGCTTTGAATTAAAAATTGGTCATAAAAAAGCATTAATAAATCAAATATAAGTCGAATTAAATTCATGTAGAAAATTGAATATTGTTTGGAAAGCGATGTAGAATGAATTATGATTTTTAAATATTCTCCTCACAACGAAATACACTTGGGCCGCGACAAACATACTTTTTAAATGTATGAAAAAAATCTTGAAGATTTTGTATTTATAGAATTTAAACAACGAACAATTTTGTGTATAATTATTTTAAATAATTTGTTAATGGTCTATCCAAACAGAATTATGTAATGGTATGGATGAATTTTGACTTGAATATAATTTAAGTAAATGTACATGAAAAGACAAAGCGCACTCGTTTAGAAATTCCTCTCGAGGATTTGAGTATTTATTGAAATTGCAGAAAACAAATAACATTCATTTATAAATCATCTATAATTGTTATACTTCTGAACCTGAGGAGGTTCTGTGAAATATGAACGAATCGTTGTAGATATGTTAATTTTATTAAATTGTTATTGGAATTCTTGCCGGCTTATTTATTTATTGATTCAATTGATGGCAGATAACTATTATGTAATTACTGTTGTCTTTTTTATGATATTTATGGATACCATGACTCGGTCTTTAAAAATTACAACTACAGAGTATAGTAATTGAGTGTAATGGAAATGTGCAATGCACTGATAGAAGAGAACGCATTTTTGCACTGGTCAGCGATTCCTACGTCCCCTCCAAAACACGAGAAACCCGCCCAGTGCAGCAGCCACAACAATCCTAATACTCTCTCTGTCTTGCACTTGTAACAAGCTCGGAACGCCGGCGCCAGAATGCGCCACAAGGGAGAGCGGCGATTCGCGCGCTATCTGCTACCCAATTGGTGAACCATAACATTGCAGTTGCCGATTTGGCTAAGAGGTGTCGCTGAAATACTCTATTCGAGCATCATAATATTTTTTGCGCCAAATATAAAGTTGGTGCCCCGTGATTTTTCCTAAATAATCATGCTGTCAACAATCTAATTAAAAAAGCATGAACAGTTTCACTTTTTTAAGCAGTTTATTTTTTTTGTATTTTATATACTAAAAATTACAGAGGCTTGAATTCAAACGATTTCTTGACTTGCTTGATTAATTATTCACAGTTAGTTGAGAATTTGCTTAACAAATATTTTGTTAACTGCAATCTTTCAGTATAATACGAGTAATGAAGGAAACAGCATTCTTTTATTGTGTTAAACACATTCCGCTACAAGGAAAAAAACTTCCCGGCTCCAAAGAACGACATGTTTGTATGATATTCGGACTTAACCCACTGAAGTGTTTGCTGTATGAATTTCGAACCGTGAATAGACATTGTAAACATAGTTTTCGAAATCACTTCCTGTGTGCTCGTTTCATACATAAATCTATATCCGTGTGTGAAGTTCCATTTTTATCAATATCAGTCCGTAGTATGCGATTTCTGTCGAAGAAGCACTACGAATATTATTACAGAAGGCAATATCGTAGGTCTACTGTGAATAAAATAATAAAATAAAATGTCTCGCGTATCTACTGACCGCAGATGGAAAATTTCATACATCAATCAACAAGCTTAAAGGTACGATGTCATTCCTTTATAATCAAACACTTAGGGGAGAGCAACGTTCAAAGAACAGTATCAGTATATTTAAAGGCAGAGTGTTACAATCATACCCATTGCCCGATAGTTGTATGACGTCATCAGTTGTCTTCACTCTCGTGGTTTAAAACCCGTCCTTAATTGTAATACTGATACGGAATTATTGTTTAGCGAGAGATCTTGGGAAGCCTGTTCGTAACTTCCAGAAATGTTGTGATGACTGTCGCCGTTTAGGGGCAATAAAATCTACAATTAACAAATTTCACACACCCACGTTGTCATTGTGGACTGGCCGGTGACAGAGATGAAACTTTTACTTAACAATATTGCACTGGTCTTATAAGCAAAATTCATCTCTCTAACCAGTAACTGTCAAATAAGTCAGACATCTGTTAACTTCAGTGCGTCTTTCATTTTTATTTTCATATTTTATTTACATTCTAATTGACTTTTGGTCTAGTTTGTATAGCTAAATTTTAAATGCGTCAATTTATTTAATAAAATACTCAATAAAATTTTAAAGTTCCTGTATGTAGTCAGTTTGTTTAAAAATAGTTATAAATAGAAACGATAGTGTAGGCATGGAACTGTGAGTGTGGTTGCTGATATGAAATCGTTTCTTTTATGTTACAGGTGAGTTAAAAATTTGGCGCCACTACAGACTGATTCTGTATACATCCACGAGATGGCAACCCTCGTCAGTTTCGAGAACTCCATGTAAGTAGTTCTCACAGACCAGCAATAGATGGCACGAGGTCCCAGGTCTTCTCCGTAATGAGTGCTGGAGCACGGATTGATCCGTCATGCTGCTTGATACAGCCATCAACCCTTACTTCCATCCCCCTATCCGATAATGATGATGTTCGCACCGCCTTCGGTCAATTACAAGTTGAAAATATGTAGCCTGTAGCATTGTAGAACATACATTGTCGCTTGATAGTTTGATGTGTCGGATGTTACAGTTATTTATATTTTGCTCTTATTTATTTACTAAATAGAGATGTTGTTTATCAATATCAGCTATTTCACACAGTCTTTCCTACCGTGGACTCAGTATTTTTTACACTGGACCACATTGATCCAGTTAGTCCCAGAATTATCTACAAGATTATTGTACAATCTTTTTATATTATATTCTAAATGGGGTTCTTACTCTTTTCGTATTATTTCCATTCTGATAACGTATATCTATGTCCGTATCTTTTTACCCAATTACCACTAAACGTCTTTTCCTAGTCTAACTCATCGTGACTCCTTGAATTTTTAAAAATTTAATTTCATCGTCAATACTTGGAGTACAGATTGGTGCTCCTTTAAAATCCTATTCCTTATTAAATCCTTCAAATTCACTATCGCAATTAGCAACATAATATAACGTTCTCGAAAATTTACTTTCGATTAATAAAGGGTATTCTTTTACTAATAAATCATAATTGTTTTTGTCTATTGAGTCGATTACATTTAATATTGAACGAAACAAAAAGTTTATCCTGTAGTAGACGTTTCGGGAGAGTTTATTGAAAAAATCCGTTTTGCATTAAGTTGTAAGCAAGTAGTAACTTGTAAAACACCACAATTAATTGTTAATATAGTTTAAAACTAATCTACAGAGGTGTCTGCCAATGCATAATAATTAAGACGAACATCCTTCTATTTTCCGTCAAAATGCATTGTAGGTATAGGAACGGTTATTTAGTTCTTCTCAGACCCCAAAGTCATTTCTGGAAATTACATTATAATTTTTGAGACTTTATCGTGGGGTTTCTTAATCTGTTAACATTGTCCCGTTACTTAAGCTTCTATTCGAGTGTGCAAAACCGATACATATTTTATGAACAAGCTTTCAAGCTTGATGAAAGCTTTTCCAGACTAAGCCGAACTAACCCTACTTCCAAACCGAGAATACCGGGATGCAAAAATTCTCACGGACCCGTGAATTATTATATAAATTATTGGAGAAATTATTTGTAATAACATCGTCATACAAAAATATAAGTTCATATAATGGAATTACATTTTGATAAAAACACAATCGCGTCACAATTGTTATTGTATTTAATGTGTGGAAAGACTAAAAATTTTTTAATCAACATGTTGCTGCTTCTATTAAAAAAATTCTTAATTTCTTAAAACTCAAAAATTGATTGTCTCCAGTTTTTGGAGTTTAGTTTCATTTTAGATAGTTTAAGAATTTTACCTCATACTAAAAAAGTATTTAATTGTCTGAATTAGGATTCCGGTAATAGAAATCAATCGTGGAAAAAATGTTGCGTCGTATTTTAGTTTTAAAATAAATATTTTTGTATCTATATAAACCATTGAATTTTTAATATCTCTAGTAAAATATATTGAAGTTATTTATAAAATTGGATTGCACTTTTTAACATGGTATCTAATAGTTTGAATTTAATTTTTCTGGAGAGGTTTGATACGAGTTTTGGCTGTGTGTGTCGAGTCGAAGTATTTCCCTTCTATGTAAGGAACGTTCATGTTTATTTCGGTCTCCTTATCGGACGAATCTTCTTGCCGACTTTCTGTCCGTGACAATGACGACAGTTGGCATTGTTCTGCCTGGTACCATACGAGACTAAAAATACCGTTAGAAACTTAATAAATTCATGATCTTAAAGATCCTTATCCACGCGACATTTCAAATCATTTCGTTTAATATTTATAACTTGTCTTCGATGTGACCACTTATCGTTCCTTTATAAAAGATGAGCTCTTAATATCGGCTGTAAAATGTGGTGACTCAAAATATTACATCTAAAGGCAGACAAGGAAATTATATTTAATTTATGTGAAAGAGGAAATTTATAATTTTTTATCCATCTATTTTCTCTTTTAATTAATTCAACTGCCTTCATATTAACAATTCTTCACATAATAATCTCCCTGTGAAAAATTGGGAGTTATATTGTGCCGAAATTATTTTTTGAGGGACACATAATTTTCATTTCTTTCAATTTCTAAACATTCTTTGGTTTCAAATTTCTCCAACATGATCAAATTTCCTTTTCACATATTACGTATGTTATATGAAAGGGTTTCGGTTTCTCTTACAAAGGTCTTCATTTTTTTATATATATATTTAAATATATCTATAAATATTATATATGTATTTAAAAATATTATACTTTTTCCTCTATTATTTTTTTTCTTACAGTATTTTATCGATAAATAGTGAAATAGTCTTATTTGTCTACGTAACTATCTTCTGAATAATTTCTAAAAATAGTAACCAACGGAATTCATCCATGAAAGTTATCTAATACTATGAAGATATATTTTATTAATTACATTTCAGTGTTGCCTCTACTGATCTTGTACGGAAGCGTCTTGACAAAAGACGTATCACGATTATAAATCTTTGTTAATTATTGTTATATGCCACATCCTTAATAGGTACTTTCAATAATCTCTCTGAGAATTTTTTTATTGTCTATCCTGTCTTTTGCAACTCGAAACCTATTTGCTCGTCTTCCTAAAATAAAGTGAATAATTTCTCTCAATTTCGGAACCACATCTCGTCCTCTTTACCGCTGACAGTCACTACAGACTTCTCATTTTACAATGTTTCCCTTGACTGAGAGAAACCTTAAAGTTTACGCAAAGTCGTCTAACATTTTATGTGCCCAGTTTCGTGCTTTTAGACTTTGTGCAAAGAGGATTTCTAAAAATATAACAGCCTATAATTCACTTTTACAGCCGTCCATTCTCCCGTCTGGGAATGTTCTTTGTTCAGACACACTCAAATGAACTTGCAATTGCTCGTCTACGTCTCAGGTTTTCAGTGTTTTAAATTTCTGTAAATGAATTACTTTAAGGTATTTGTATCAGCTTTATATGAAGAGCAGAAAAATCGATTAAAATGGCGACGAAAAATTCATCAAAACTCATAAACGTTTATGTTAACAGCTATATGTTTTATACATCATGACGTTGACCGGCGATGCGTCACGATAGTTCATTTACGTGAATCTGTGACCATTTAAAATCAAGATTCCTGCATATTAAACCTTTTTTTAGTCATAAATATATGCAGACACAGTATTTTACCCGTAGTTAGTTTGAAGCGAAACCGAAAACTAGTTCATGCTTCGATGTTTTAGACTTCCCTTGAAACTAATTTGTGATTTTGTATATTTCGTTAAATTCTGGAATTCAGTAAATTTTACCCAATGGAACAGCATTACCTTTTGAAAAATTGTCTCTTGTCAAACTTTTCAAGAATAATTGTCCTTGCTTAACGTTTCGCGTTGAATCAAATTAAGTTTAAAAGAAAAATTAACAAGGAAAGCATAAATTCTCCTAATTAATTTTCTCGTCATTAAGGACTAACTCATCATTTCTTTATGTACTCACATGAAAATTTCTCCGCTACACGAAGAAATTTTTTTAAATATGATTCTTTAGGCATGCATTTAAGTTCTTTTTATTTTCTCCTCGAATTCGGGTTTTATTTGCGTTCGAATACAAATGCCACTGAAATTATATTTTAATTGGTTAATAGTTTTAAAATATGCCACCGGTTGAAAAACATGTTTCAAAGAGTTCGTAACTTGCGTCTTTAATCTGGTCTAATATTAAATTCAGATATTACAAGATGAACTGAAGAAGAAAAATTAAGAACGTTGTGAGTAGCAACAGAATTTTATTTCTATTTCATTCCAAATATGAATTTTATTATAAGAAAATAATTTTAACATTTTCAATCTGTAGGTTTTGTTATGATTGCTTTGAGTTCTCGTTTTCCATTTAAATATATTTTTTTTAAGAAGACGAGACTTTCTCCTCCTATTTACTCTTTTCACAACTCATTCCCTTCACTGGCACTGTTCCTTTCTTCGAGGAGAAATGTGAACTTTGTCCCCGTGGCAGTTGGCCAAGAAACGTGGCAATTAATTCTCGCCAAGGAGAAGAAGGGGAACAAGGAAACACCACTTTACTCAGCCACAACCAGATCCGGAACCTAATTACGCATATGTAGAATGTGTTGCATCTTCTACCTTATTCTTGGCTTACAGTGAGCGTAATTAATTATTAACAAAATGCTTCGTTTAGAAATTATTACCGAGTGTAGAGAAAATAAACGTCGTTCCAGGAAATTGACAGTTATAGTTATATATTTTTATTATTATGGCACTATCTAACGATCGCGTAGGTATAGATTTTTCGGAAATTATTGAGATGGCGAAATGAAAATTATTTTTCATTTACATCCTTCGATCAAAATATATTCACAATTCCACGTATATCAAAACCTGTTTGTTTGTGAGACGAAACATTTCGTAATTGATTCGCAAAGCCCGTGTGTCTCGACTAAAACGCACTTTTGCAAAAATAATTTCATTAGAACTCTTTCACATCGAGGGTTTATTATAAAAACTCTAATCAGCCAACTTCAGTGTCGCTGTTTGGGGCCTTTTCCAAGGAATGTAATTTTCCCGTGTTACTTTGTGAATTACAAACGGATTAAAACATGTCATGTGGATTTATACCATTTAACACTAATTGAAAACTATTACAAGACCTTAAAAAAGAGAATTTTGGTGCTCACTAATTTCAATTTGATTTGGAATGAATTTCTGCTCTTTGAGTTTTAAGAGTAAACAGTATGTGTCCCAATTAATTACAACAGAGGAAATTAAATATTTGAAGAGGGTTGTGCACAAATTCTGATATAGTAAAAGGAATGTAGAAGAGTAATTAAATATC
The DNA here is from genome assembly GCA_037074705.1 of Zhengitettix transpicula. Taxonomy (NCBI): domain Eukaryota; kingdom Metazoa; phylum Arthropoda; class Insecta; order Orthoptera; family Tetrigidae; genus Zhengitettix; species Zhengitettix transpicula. Next base: position 50,790,752 of record CM073594.1, read on the forward strand.
TCGTAGCTAATGAACAATAAATTAAAATTATAATGTCTTTTATATGCATATATGCTATATTTTAAGGAATAATAAAGGCAATTATAGCCGAAATCTTTCGTTATAAATAATAAAAAACTAAATTGTGATTGTTAAATATACCCAAAAAAAAGATTATCATCACTTTGATGTGTAATGAGAGAATACTAAGCATTCACCAACAATTAAAAAGACGTACATGTTTCCTGGTAGAAAAAAATAATTAACATTTCATATTTCCAGTGTTCTATACATCTTTCTCGCTAATATTTTAATATAAAATGTTTAATTATTATTATATATTACTTTGACATTCTTTCTCGTTGATTACGGAGAACATACAAACATGAATAAATTAAAATTCCCCTACTTGCAAATATTTTAATCTAAAATCTTTAATGATTATTATATGATAATTTTAATATTCTTTTCCTTTGTTTTTCTATATCATGCCAACCTGAACAAATTAAGTTTGTTTTAATAAATTCTCATTTTTCAGTTTCTCTATAATTTTTCTTGTTTTTGCATAAACGTCATCATCACTTTCGTTATATTACCTATTTATTCTGCTGTTCTTTTTCAAATTCAATATATTTTCCGTCTGCAATTGAATAATATAATAGATTCACTCGGAATAACTATCTGATCTTTTCAAATAAATGTGGACAAATTAATTTTTTTTTAAAATAATTTTATCCCCCTTGTGCTTTATTTATTTTCGATGTTGCTTTTGTAGCCAAATTCGAAGATAATAAAGGGAACGTAAAATATAATAGTAACATTATTTTAAAATGAAAATATTTACGTCTGATTGAAAATAATGATTAAGATAGTCAATACAGTCAAAAAAGGTAATATAAATACCACTCAACGTTTCTGTGATCCTTGTACCTTTCGTCAGGTGCTAATAAGAGCCTAGCGAAACACAACTGCACTAGTCATTTGACAACACACAAAAGCTCTAGAATCTTCTTAGCATATGACGAAATGGTCGACGATCCCAGAAACGTTGTGTGATATTTATATTACCTTTTTTTGTCTGTATTGGCTATCTTTATTATTCAATATATTTATATAATTTTATTTTGTTACTTCGACTGGTATTCTATTTATTCTTAATCATCTTCTACCAGTGTTTTACTTTTATTCGTTTTGATAATGAAACGATAAGAACTTGGAGATTGACAACTTCTTAAATTTCAATATTTGCTGTGTAATTTCTTTTACGTTTGATATTTCAAATTATTTTTCGGTTGGAATGTTAAATTTTCTGATAATTAATTTTTAAGAATCTCTCGGAATATGGAAACTAAATGAAAATTAGCGATTTATTGTCTTTGTTACCCATGTTATGTAATATGATTTTGCTTTGATCTGTTGTATCTCTCTATATGCTGCAGAATATTTAATTTTTCTAACTTTCATTTAATTTATTATAATTATGGATTTTTTAAATGAAAATAGACAACATACAAGTAGGAGTAATATAATTATGGTCTCGGTCATATACGTAATTTTTCCGTTACTCATATTAAGACATTCTGAACCTGGCGGCAACATTTGTTTATCATTTTAATCAGTGTATTGTTGAGGAGTTATTTCCAGAGGAGACATTGGTTGTCGTGTTGACCAACCACCCCGGCCATCGTGAAACATTTATGCGCGGCGTGACGGCGCGCTTAACGAACCGCTATTAGTTTGTGTATCGGAGTCCAAAACCAATAGCTTTGCATGAATAATCAATCATGGACTGGTCAGGGACAGTCAGTGGCAGCGTGGAAGGGGCGCTGTGTGTCTCGTCTGGTAGTAATAGGGTTAAAAGCTCAAGAGTGTGAGGTTCGACGATATTCCCATGCTCTTTCATGAAAGTCAAATTAAAATGTTTCTATTGACAAAGACATTCGAATGTAAGAAAAATTAATTGCTTAAAAATTTTCAAGTGCCTACATGTTATTTTTGTGCACAAAATATATTTATATTATCAATTCTTTCTGCGATAATCATCAGTTGCTAGACAAGTTTTCTGTATGCATACCGTAGATTTCTAAATAACACGGCAGTTGATCCAACGTTTATTTAGAATTGTTTTCACTGTGAATTTTCCATAAATCTTCCGTTTTAAATTTTAAAAATTTCCAAAACCCATATATCTTTTAAACTAATGATTACCGTCAATTGAAACTTATCAGAATCATCTACGAAAAAAATAATTTTGCCATTATCTTGTAAGGAAAAGTTAACTCATTTTTTTCAAGTAGCTATAAGCGTATAAAATTATATTACAAATTATACTCGGTCCGACAATCCATGAATGTGACCTGTGGAAATCACCTACTCTGGTACGAGTTTAAAACCATATCACAATTTCTTCCAGTACGTTGTAAAATGCTCATAACTATCTTATGGAAAGAAAAAAAATACTCACTTTATGTATATTAAGTGAATTTTATCTTCTTACATTGCAACATATAAAGTTGGCGGGTTGTGAAACACTTGTGTAACGTCACGGAAGTGAAACAACATGTTACCAGTGCCAATAGTCGAGCACCAATTAGAAGCCGCAGTAATTTCCACAAACCGATTAAAACCTCGCATGCTAGTTATCATAAGCCTATTATATATTTTTTGATTATGTTGAAGCCGTGGGTACTAATGATAAGAAAAATAAGAATACATATTTAAGTTTCATGACCACATCAGTTCTTATCTATTTTACAATTTGGACCATTTTTATTTTATACGATATCTATTAGACGCCACAACTGCAAAACACTTGCAGAAACGTTCATTAATTTTGCATTTGGAATTACTCGGTGGGAAATTACTTCCGCGGGCACGAAATTCAGAGATGGGGGTGGGTGGACCGGTTAAATGAAGAAAATTCCGTTATTCCGCCCTGCCCACGGTAGCAGTGTGTATTTATTTTGAAATAAAAGTACAGCTGGAGCCGGTTATTGCCACTAATACCCGGGGCATGAATACATTTAAAGGGTAGGAAGGGGCTTCGCTTCAGCTGGGGCCGGCCAGGAAATAACAGCGACGGTCTCAAATGAAAGTTTTATTAAGAGGGAGTTCTGTAGCTACCTACCCCTGGCGTGGCTTGTTTTGTGTACCAGCGGCAAACACGCCACTAACACAGTTCGGGGTAGATGTGTGCGTTGCCTCTACAAACACGGGCCCGATATATAGGGGGCTGTTCACCTCCAGGAGTTGCCCCGACAATTATCTCTACACCGTTGTCCTCGTCGCAAATGTTAATTCAAACTTGTCTCTTCTTCCCGCATAACGTTTACGTCACTTATTTACAAATAAATCTACTAAAAAAAATAAGTACTTATTCGAATCAACCCGGGCTAAAAAACTACTGTCAAGAATTTTTATTATATTTTACACTTGGACCTATTCATGTAATATCGGTAATAGAGTGATTTTTTTCTTATGAAGCTAAGGAAAGCTGATTGTAAGCCAATAGTCAGAAATATGATTTGTGACACTTAACGTCCCACAGTGCCCATTAATGGGCTTTTAATGTATTTTACATGTATTTGTATACATATTATGCGAGATTATCAAAAGGTCACAATCCAGACTATTATATGTCATATTTTTTCCATTTATGTGGTATAAGTTACCAGATCTCGTAAACATTTATAACCTACCTTGTTTCATTTTTATTACCTCTTTATTATTTTAACGTATATTTAGTTTACATTTTATTATTAGAAAATGTTCTATCTGTAGCAGTTTTCTATCACTAAAATGATAGTTTTTAAAGTCATTTTGTTGTTTTGTATTTTACCTTAATTTAGTTTTGCTTAGTTGGCTTCTTAGCTTAGCTAACTTTATGAAACAGTTTTCACTGTTATCTACTCTTAATTATTTACATTTATTTATATATTTTTATATTTACTTGTTGTTAATTACGTAATTGTAGTTACATTGATTTCTGTTTAGTTCATATACTCATACGTTTTGTACATATTTCAACGCTTGCAAATTGTTCAGTATTTTTTTTTAAAAAAGCTCACACTTGTTTATATTTATTAGTTCATTTGTTTTTTATTGTAAATTCAAATATGTGTATATATATATATATATATATATATATATATATATATACACATATACACATATACTTTTTATTTTCTGTAATACAATTAGGAACTAGTTATTATTAAAATTTTTACTACTTCAAATTAATTTGTATAATATTTATACGGGGATTGATTACTTTCATTAATTATACGGTATACTTATTTCTGTTTTTCTCTTCCTTCTTTTTATTACTATATAAATTTATTTTCATATAATTTTATTGTTATTTCATTTTATTTAAATTTATTTATTTCATTTCTACCTTTCTCTATTAGTATATTCTTTCTCCATTATTTCTCTCGTGAATGCTTCGTTTAATATTTTCCTTTTTATGTTTTTTATCAGAATTTATTTTATGGGTCTCCATCTTATTTGCTGGAGGGTTTCACTTTCTTAATATTTTGCACAATACATAGTCATGTATTTTCTATTATTTGAATATGTATGTTCGAAAACCGCCCCCTTTAGGCTATAGACGCTGTGACGTGGCGTGGATTTGTTGGGACGCTAATTACGAATTTTTAAAATAATAATTACAAATCTTGCCTCCCATTTAGTTCTATGCATGATATATTATTTTGGAGAAAAACAAAACCTTTTCAGTCTGCTATTAATTGAGGATGAAACGCAATCTGGGAAAGTACTTCACATTTGTAAGTAATGTCAATTTGACTTGTCTTACTTCCTCAGTCGAGGACTAATGGAACTAATAAATCTAATCTAATTCTTAAAATAACTGGAAAAAATTAACAATAAATAATAAGCGTAAATATTTGTATGCAAAGCAAATGTAGTTTTGTTGCAGAAATGAGATTTTTTTGTACATTTACATGTATATAGACTTTGTTATAAATTTATTCGAACTGTCTTTATAATGTTCGTTAGAGTTATCGTGGCAATAATTACCTTCTGCAGTTCTGCAGAGGGTATATACTTTCTCGAGGTGATCACGTGACATCTTGTGCTATGTTATTAGCTTTCAGGTGGATCCACCATGACTTTTGTGCGGTAGTGCCACTAATGGAGCTTCCAGAACTGCGGAGTAAAGTGGTCCAGTAAGGCCTCTGAGCCACGTCTGGGTCTAATTCCATTTCCAGTGCAGTTTCTTTCTCTCTCTTTCTCAACTTCCTCCTCCCCGGCCTCCCTTTCTTTTCCATGTGTGAGAGCGTAGGTCACTTGTCTCTTTCGCGTCTTTTTGGAACGAGGAAGCTCTATTGACTTTATAACAGATATTATAATTTTGAGTAATGCTTCAAACGTTAATAAATAGCCTCACTGTCCCCAATATTCTTTCTTAATAATATTTATAATTTTGGTAGTAACGGGAAGGTTTATTAAATAGAAAATTTTATTGAAAAAATAAATAGTCTTTCACATTAATTCGAATTGTGGAATTTTATTAAAATCCTTCCCGCAGATATGATCTATTCGGGAATTAGAATTCCACTGCCGCATTTACCAGATTAGTTGTGGATACTGAGGAAACTCTGAATTTACAGATATATTATGAGTTTGTTTATTTGTCCAAAAGTACCAATCACCGTAGTCTGCTTTTTTAACGCTGATTTCACTTTGTATTGCATTTATTATATTTGAAAAGTTGGTCAGGAATTAGCCAGACTGGAAAAATAATAATTTTCCCTCTTGTTGAGAATACTGTAGGATCACATCTCTTCTAATTATCAAATTACATGGAACAAATATACCGTGCGTATCCATACTTTATTAATATTAATGTTGACCCTTGAATTTACTGGTGAGGAATCTCGGCCGACGGAACTGTGCCAATATTTCAGCGCTGTATCACATTTCGCGCGGCAATTACACTCTAACTAAAAGTGTGATCGAAACGTGAATTTATGTAATGGGCTTTTCGGTTGCCGCTAATACACTATAAACCATTATTTATTGTTAATTTCATATATTCCATCGACCCTGCGAGCTACGAACTCTCTCCTGCCCACCACGATTTTTTCAGGGTGTAATTAAGCTGAAAACAGCTGATAGAACCTGTTTAATAAAAATACTTTCAGAAATATGAATTAAAATAGCTTCTCTCAACTTATCGGAGGAGAGTTAGACTACCCCGCGGTACTGAAATATATTTATTTCCATGAGGGATTGCCAATGATGGCTCGCTTGCTTATAATTGCGAACTTTGATGCAAATGACAAATTAAAATAATTGTTTTTTGTCTGATTTTAAAAAATCCGGAATCATATTACAGTATAATTATTCATAATAAAATTTTACACTTTTAAATTAGATCTAGATTTTATTCTAATTGTCTCAGGCAACGAATTAATTTATATGCCACACTAGGCCATTTTGAGCTTCCTAATGTATGATTTAAGAAAAAAAACAGTTTTTAGTGTTATGTTCAAATTAGATCATAATTTTTTTTATATTGATTTTGATATTACTACGAAACTAACACGGATATGACGATCACTGTAAATAAAATATTTTATATAAATGGATAATTTTATAATTTTTCAAGGAAAAGAATTTTCATAGGATGTTTAAATTCTTATAATTATTGGAAACGAATAGGAACGAAGCATATTTATCTTATTCATTATTCTTGAAAATGTTATGAATGGTAGATTAATTGACAAGCTTCTTTTGTTATCTGCCTCGTCGCTATTTGATTGGTATGGCTGTGAAGAAAAAGGTGTGGGGTTTGGAAGCTGAAAATCTTCCCTTCCTCTTCTATTACTTGCCTCATTAAGGAATCTTGGAGAGGGAAGCAGAATATTTCATTCCGGAAATGCTTGGGAGATTTCTATTATGCTGACGGCATAAAAAGATGATCAGAAAAAAGTGGTAGTAGTAATATTAATATAATTTTCCACCCCTTTCCTCAAAAGATAATTGCGTTTAAGGGAAATGTATTTTTCGATGATGTAGTCCCGCGTAATTGGTGCGCGAAATCTGACAACTTTCAGACACTTTCATCGCTGGAGATTACTTTTTTCCCCACTTCAGAGGCAAAGAAGAAGGGTCATGTGCCTGTATGTCTCGGAAGTTTCAAGTCTCAAGTACAGAAATGTTATAAGAAAGAATTTTTACAAGCCTCGCTTTTCCTCTCTTACAGCGAAGTTATTTCTGTCCGGAGCCGGAGGAGCGTAATAAAATTCTTAAGCTGCGGGCGGTTATAATGTAAGCTCCCTCCTGCACGTCGTTGGGGGTTGCTAATCTCTAGGGGATGGTCGCTATCCGCGTGTTTTACAAAGTATTCTACGAGTTTCACGGCCGTGCATATCTGAGTGGCAGTGTAAGAGTTTCATATGGAGACCTTCAAGAAACTCTGTATTTCACGCTTTAAAATCGTTGCGTTACGTAACGAGTATTTTAAACGGAATTTTAATTCTAAGAAATTGTTCTATTGACCTTTCCTGTCCTGGAAACGGAACACTTCAAAAGCGCTTCTTCAACATTCGTTTATTTGATTGCTAGTAATTTTGCAAATTATGCCTGTATACTTATATATCCATTAACGTAATACAAATTTAATTTTTTGTTTCAGGAAGAACTTATTTGAAATACGTATTTCGTTGCTCAATTTTTTTTAACCTTCTGAACTATCTGCGAACACTTAATTAAATATCGTGAGAACTTCCGATGTTTGCATACTATTGTAGCTTTACAGTTTAGTTACACCATCTGAATTGATGTAAATTTATTTCTTCATGTTGGCAGATTAACAGCCAAACATCTAATGTATAGAATTAAATATAAATGTAATGAAATTTTTCCTGTTCTGCTAAACTCTGTTAGATCGTTGAACAGCCAATTGTAATAAAATATTCGAAAAATATGAGTTTAAATTTAATAATAACCATTCATCGTTCTGAATATATTTTTTCTACTGACTAAATAGTGTAAAGTGTCAATAAATAGGACAATATTTCTACAATGTAGTTTTCTTTTAATTAGTATTTTAGTTAACTAATATTAATATTTAAATTTCTAAGAAAATTGTTAGCCTTTCTTTGCACTCCAATGCTACTTTTACTAATTTCGTAATAATCGTGTACGTTATTTTTTAAATTACATCTAAATTTTCATGTCTGATATTCCTAAAAAATAAGCTTTTGGGTGTCTTATACTTATTATTATTATTATTATTATATGAAAGCTGTTATATATATATATATATATATATATAATGTTTTTAAAATAAAATATACCGAAAAATATTTTTATAATTTCAGTTGAAGCATTAAGTATTATATGTTTTTATATTTCATCAGGATAAGATCAGCAGAACTAATTAGTTCAAAGTAAACGCATGTCACCATAATTTTCGCTATTGCCATTGTTCGTGAAAATTAATTCTTGACCTCAACGAGTAACATGTCTACATTCAACGCTTTAGCAGCTAATACTTAAACTTTCTGACGATCGAAAATTGTGGATTAATGACGCAACTTGAACAAGATCATGTATGTTGGCGTCGGTTCCTCGCCAGAGAGCAGTGGAAGTGCTTCGTTAACGAAGATTCTTCAGAAGTGTAGAATATTAAGAGTGGAAGCGCGCGATACTTACAGTGGTACATTTCCGATTTATCTTCATGTTCTCGGCATACAGCCACTAATGACGCCCGATGGAAAATTACGTAGTGGCACTTTCCCCTGCTGGAGGCGAACAAATCAAGAAAGAAGGAAGAGGAAATAGAAAAAATTCTTTTTCATTAGAGGACACTAAGGAAAATGAGTGCTCTTAAGGGCCAACAAAAAACCGTGCGTAAATAATTAATAACGTCAAATAAACGAATATAGTATTTATATTTGTCGGTTAGAAAATTGACGGAGAGATATTTATTTTAGATATTCATCAAAAGAGACTGCAGAAATAATTATGAAATATTTCAGCACAAAATAATAGAAGGAAGATTATTTCAGATAGATCTCCTCTGACCATGAAATATAATTTAATATCAATATGTTTCTGGCTAATATTATTGTTAATATTTAAATATGTCTATAATACGTTCTAAGGACGCTGAAATTTTAAGAAAATGTTTTAAAAAACATTGTAATGGAAGTAGTCGTTATTAGTTAACATAAATATGTTTCACTCTTTCACTTTCTCAGTTTTACAAATAAAAATCTTATTTTGGTGATTGTGAATATATTTGTATTCTTATTTAACATTTTCAATTTTATTTAAATTGAAAGTTTTTATTTCGTAAAGTAGAATGTATAGATAGAAAGAATTATTCTATAAAAATATAAATTTCTATCGTATATGAAGCATGGAAAAAGAGATGATTAATTTTTAAAAATTTATTGCATCAAAAGACTTTCGAAGGATAATCGGACAAACGTAATATGGAAGTAGATAATTATTCCTAAATACGAGGCTAAATCATTAAAAGGGGCCAGTAGCATAATCTAATAATCAGATTAGCAATATAGAATGTAGTAATTTTTTTTGCATAAAAAACCTACGACTGAAAATTTTAATGGATAATAAAAGCACACTTCTAAAAGTGAACCCTCGTAAAGAAAGAAGCGGGCCAATTTTTTCAATTGATTTCGCAAAACTGTTATTTTGAGAAAGTAGAAAAAATTATTTCACCCCTTATCGCGTAATTTGTGCTTTCGGAAGGTCGCTTTTCTGTGGCGACAAAGCGCGGATCTAATTTAACCCGCGAATGCTGATGCAATTAACAACGGTGGCATGATACTGTCTGTGACACGCAGTCCACCCCTCACCCGGGGCCTGATTTCGTGTGACGTTAATATTTGGAACTCGTTTCCCATCCCCTCGGTCCCTGCAGGATCCAATTGAAATCGCTCCCTCTATCTATCGCCACTCTTCTATGGCTCCTCTTCCAATTTCCACGTTGTAAAGCGTTCTATCGGTACTTCACAAACGCCGTGAACTGCAGAACATTGCAATTTAAAATCCCTTTCTCTAAAAATCACATAAAACTGCATTCGCTGTTTTGTAACAGGTGTACGGAAAATAGCGGTTAAAGGGAAAATATGAACCGTCTTGTTGGAGAATAATAGAAGAGTTGATTTAAAATTCCACATTCGTTTTTACGAGACAATTCTTTTATATTTTTATTAGAAAGAAAAATACTTCTCCCTAGTTATTAAAGTGGAATTCTTATTAGGGAAGTGAACTTATGCAGTCCCGCATCACACTGACATGATTTGATTTATTTCGTTCTTCAAACTTTGCTTCGTCCGTTCGGGTCTGATCTCTTCAGACAAACTCTTTTCTTCATTTTCATTCTGCGTATGGAAACTTATATTTTGAAGAAAATAAAATATCACTTTGAATCACTCCCATTATGTGTCTTTCAATATTATACTAGTCAACTGTGCCATTTCGTTAATTAAACTACTCGAGCGCCTCGATGAAATCCGTTCTGGATTTAACTTTTTAAAATTATTATGGAACTAAATATCATGGTAGTAATTTATAAGTACTTAACAGTAGTATTAGCAGGTAACAAATTTAGCTAGGCTTGCATGTTCTTTTTCCACACACAAATATTCTCGCCATCGCGAGAAAACTCCTGTCACTCATTGGATGTCAGAGCCATTTGTTTCGCGAAGCCCAGACAGATTTATACATGAACTATCTCACTTGTCAGTGATTAATTGGCTTTTTTATATATAAAAATGTACAAGTCTGCAATATTGATACCGATGAAGGAATATTTCCCAACGTGTGTTTTGTTTCGTTCCGTTGGGGTTTCTCCGCAAATGTTTTCCGGACATGAATCACACGAGATATTTCCCTCGTCAAATAAAACCTGTTTTATCACTAATCTTATTCTTGTTATTAGATATTTATATTATTATATATTAGATATAATAATATTAAACTTTACATAATTCTTTAATAAGATTTATAACGTCTCGGGTGATTTAGACGTAATTGTTATAAAGGAGTAACTTACAATCCCGAAAACAGGATACCACAGAATTATTTAATTTTTCCACATTTGCCAGTTATTGTAGATTTTCAAATATAATGATGACTTTAAAGAGTTAAAATATTTTACGTTAATTCCTAATACTGTATATTTTGTTATTGCGAAACGTAACTAAATATATAGGGAAATATTTACCAGGACCTCTCTAAACAGCGACGTTTTTTTTCACGCAGTAGCATGAATCCTTAAAATTTTAGGGAAACAAATTAAATATCGATTCAGTATGCCGTTCGGGGAGATTTTCCAATTTTTGCTTCCTGTTACGAAGCGTTCTTCTTGGACGGAAGAAAACTTAAACAAGAATATTAAGAGATTATATACTTTAATTTCGATAAAATTATATGAAATTCACTAAATTATTCTTGGTTTTTACCATTATTGTTACCTGTAACGCATGTAGAGCTTGTTAATTTTCAATACTCCCTTTGTAGGTGTGGCCTCAATTTATCTTATTATATTTAAATTTGTTTAAAAAATGTTTTTATCAACTAGGTAACGACAGATGTATGTATTATTTAAACACTTTACTCTTTATGATGACGTTTCTGGATTGTTTCAATTGAGCTGTGAAGCAGTTGATCGGATTGTCATTATACGTCATTAATATATATTGTAATAAACACAAATTTAATTCATTATTCAATTTAAATAAACCCCAGGTTGGAGCACAAAATTGTAATAATAAAAATTTATTTACAAATTTATTTAATTAGATTTTTAAATGAAGATAAGCCTTAGTTGAGGTGCCAATTTTGTAATAAACAATATTAAAAGTTAAAATAAAAGGATTTAAATAAAGACAAGAATTCAAAATATAACAAAATTAATTTAATAAAACAAATTTTAATTTCAGTTGAAATTTTACAAGTTCGTATTCTTGTGCCACGGCTTAATTTTTAGGGCCGCCTATCGGGCCTCCAATAAAGATAGTTACAAAATGACAATTAAAATCTTAAAATGCAAAACATTCCTGACTTAAATATTGAAATACTAAATGATTGAAATTAGAAATCTGACGATAATTATATTTACACATTATGTTTACAGTTAATAAACTTCACTTTTGTTTACTTTACCCATAGCTGTTCATCTGGGCTCGCCCTTACTTGATTATTTCAACACATCAGAGAAAGGCCATATTTCACTGAATTTAAAGATGTTTTAGTTTTCAAACACAAATCACTTTCTGCTCTTAACTGTTGATAACGTTGTTTTTTTAAACTTTGATAATTGCATTAATATGTCAATAGACGAAATACTCCAGACTGTCGACTTGTAATTCCAAAACCCAGGACTTTTAATATATAATGTCTCTGCTGACTAATCTCACTTGCTCAATCATGGTACCAGGAACTCTGAATACCGACTCCTCAAAACACACCTTTCGCCATCCTGGTCCAAGCAACTCTGAATTATCTAGTCCCGTACGTTTCAGTGCTACCTGAAGCAACAATACAACTCTACGAAGCAAGCAAGCATTATAGGCTTCATATTATTGTAGACAATCCTCATAATAACGCCGCCGATAATGAAAATCGTAAATTTTTGTTTATGAAATAATTACATATTCTTATTTACCTCAATATATATATATATATATATATATATATATATATATATATATATTGTAATATACAAAAAGGAGGCGTTAATTAAATGAAAATTATTCAACTTTACAAACAAACAAATTTATTATCAATGTTTAAAAACAATTACACAATTTAAAAATTTATCTCAGGGTCATTACTGGGTTTGATAATGGCGAATCATTTTTTATTTCTCAACTTTAACACAAATTCCAATTTAAAAGAGAAAAAATTTACTCATCAATTAACAAAGACGAAATTTACTTGTCAGCGAAATTAAACTAAAAAGATGGATTCTAATTAACAAATTTTATTAAAAGGAGGGAACGAAATCTGACGTCTATCTTTTAATCCGGTTTACATACTTGGTCGATTGTAAATGGTACTCACGGCTGCACAGCATTCCGGTATACCTTTGATTTACGAAGCACTATGACGGGTTTTTGCACTTCTTTTAAACTCACAGATTCTAAATTTAATATTTTTAGATAAAAAATCAGGAACCAGGATAATCTCCCTTTCGGCTCTCTCTCGATCGACTTCTGCTCGGCTATGTGCACCAAAAACTGTTTATTTTTAGCAGGTTTCGTAGTTCTGCTCAAGTGAATATTTCGTCTTGAGCAAACTGTTCATGGGCCAATCAAAGCTGTTGATTGGTAATTCTCGATGTTTCTCTGCAAATTTCCTTTGAATATTTGAAATTGTCTTGTCTATTTCAACTCGACCAATTTCTGTCGTGTCTGACTGCTCACTGCTTCTACTTAACTTTACTTTTTAAAAGAATATCTCGTCTATTTTAATACGACCTGTACTTGACCAAACCTTCCAGCCAACTTGACCTGAACTCTACCATATCATAATGTGAACTGAACTCTCTCGTAATTTTGAGCGCGCATTGCTTCTTCCGACAAAGGAAACAATACTTGGCTACATTGTTGCTGTGTTCTGTACCGCCGTCAAGAATAGATTTCTCAAACAATTAATTTTTTTATTTCCTCAATTAATGTTTTAATTAATTGTCATTACAATATATATATATATATATATATATATATATATATATATATATGTGTGTATATGGGTGAAGAAGAACAATTTTATTTTAATACTTGTTTGTGCTTTGCTCTCTATTCTGTAGTATGTAAGCTCAGCGCGGTATTTCTGCAGTACCGTCTGTTCGCTTTTGAACGGAGGAAATGTGTGTGTGCACAGGCTGTAAAAGTGGAGCGAGGGTTTTAGAAACGCAATATGGCATAGCAGCTATAGTAGGCTATAAAAGCAATGAGTTGGAATGTGTGTGTGTGTAGGTGTTAGGGAGAGGGATGGTGTGAGGTGTGAAGTGAACGTGACGTGAGAAGGGGAGGAAAACATTATAGCGCCTATGTCGCCAACTGGTGCCGGCACTTGGCTGCGTCGCAGGTGCCCTGAATGGACTTGGGGGGAAAAACCAGTGAGATAGTATAAAGCGGAGGAACCTTTGATTTTTTCAACTATTATGAATTTATTAACATTTTTACTATGATTTTTTCACAGTGCTTTCCATATTGCATAAATGTCGAAGGACACCGTATTCGTTTCTTAAATTTATTATGCAGAATTTAACGACAAAATACTGCTCACTGCCTTTCCACAAATTTTATTTAATATTATTCCATCGTTCCACTTAACGCCAAATTATATGAAAATTAATTTTTTTTTGCTACGTAAGATTACTTCTGTAACATTGTTCACGGACAAAAACATTGGAATTTTATAAGATAAATTCTTTTTAGAGTTTAATTATGCAGCGATATCTTTTTTAATTATTCGCTTCTGTTTCGTGAGTGGGCTGTACTATTTTTCCTTTCTTTACCTAATCTACATAGTGTGATGTACCTGTCTTCATAATCCACTCAGTCGTCTAAATTAGTAATGATTTTTAAAAAAATTTCCCCGTTCCTGTTTTATTTGTTAATACTGCTGGAATTTATTAATATGAATTGATCAACAGTTAACACGGGGAAAAATATTGAAAAGCCCTATTTTTGTTTCAAGATCGTAATTCCTCACAGAACGTCCTTTTTATAGTTAAAATATACATAGTACAGTATGTCCTAATCTTCAGGGTAACAAAACACTTTAATTAAAGATAAATATGAATCTGTGTACGAAATTCAAATAATGTGCATCTTAAACCGCGACAAATGGTTGTCGTTAAAAATACGAAATGATAATTTAGACGACTGAGTGGATCAAGACATTTACAATTCAAATAATTACGGACAACTATCGAAAATAATTAGACTTAATATAGATTCAAAGTAATAATACATAAACATAACATTATATAATTCAACACTACATAGAATTGGTTTTGACACATATAAAGGGAAAATCCGTTACAATGTTTTTTTAATGTCTGGAAAAACATGTTGTCCAGTTTCCAATAATTATATTTAATGACATTTTTAAATTATACTGCACTTTCGCACGAGATGTATATATTTATACACAGCATTGTTTACGTTATTGTTAATATTTTAATTCACTGGAAACGTGTTATTGTGTGCGCGCGCATATTAATTAATCATGGACCACTCAATTAGTTTTACAATTACTAATTAAATCAACGCATTATTAATAAACAGACCGCGTCGCTTTCATTGTCATACCATTCTAAATTGAATTAAACTTTAATATTTCAATGTCAGTTTGTTTCCGTTTTGCATCCACCCTGTTAATATAATTGTTTATTTTTATTTTGTGGTCGGCGTACATATTAAAACAATATATGGAATTTTAATTACTGTTTCTCGTGAAATATATATTCTGGATGCGTTGCAGTACATGCTAAAGGAGTATTTAAATATAAAGAACGTCCGTTTATCAACGCCGAAACGTTGCAACACGATTTGAAATAATTTTGGCTGGAAATATAGAACAATCGCTTTCGTAGATTAATATTAATCTGCATACGATGAATGAAATAGTACTGCAGTGTTTCGGTTTGACACAAATTTTAGTGACGTGATAACGATCGTTTTCTTACAGTTTCCAGCACGCGTAAAGAAGTTTCTCTCCAAAAATTACTATCCCACCTTCATGACATGAAAATAACATTTACATTTCGTCGCTGTTTGTGATTGAATGACGAAATCTTTCGGAGTGACACGCTTCTATTTATTTTTTATACGTTTCCTCACACTGCAGAAAAAATAATTAGTCGACGTTGAGAATGTGAAGTTGTACGACCAAAGCTGGTGTAGTTCATTCTCCTTGCTGCAGGACTCCGTAAAGGACTGAGAGGGAGTTTAGTTGTTTGTGATGGGGGTGTGGTTTCTGGGGGTGAGTTATATGGTCCACGGCAGTGACAGCTTACGAAGCTCTCCCTCCTCCGTCGGTTCCCCCCCTCACCAGCCCCCTCGACGCTGGGCCTCTTATATATTGCAAGCGATTCTTTTTTGGGAAAATATTTTGTGCAAACAATACACTGTTGTTCTCTTTGCTCAAGAGCGAGTCAATCTTTCTTTCATTGCGAGCGTGTCAAAGTTTTGTTTTCATTTTTATTGTCTCAGTCTCGTGAGTCTTATACTAACATGCATTAATATGTCGGGTTTTATTTCAAAATTGCGTATTTTCTTCGAATTCTGAACTGCATGGTTTAATATGTACAAACAGAAATTGGATATAATGCGCGAATTAAATCAAAGCTATGAAAAAATAAATTCTCAATTCTAGACAGTTCAATTTTCTTCGATTTAATGTCACATTTTTGTTTATAGAAAATAATTGTTTTCTAAAGAATGTAATTACTACAATTTATTTAATTTTGATTCATATCTCAATGTTTTCGGCCTTATTTTCCTCCTTCCGAGAGAGAATAAAATTCTGAATTAAACGTGTTTAGCATCAAGTCGTGCAGAAGAAAAAATGACACTGTCAATGGTAGAGTTCTTTGTGTCACAGTCAAGTTAGTCCATACGTGAAGATAAAGGACAAAGTATTAACCATGGTGTTCAATAGTGGTTTGCCGATAGTGCATTCTTGTCTCTAGGCACCACCCCTTATCCTGACCCTCCACGCATGCTGTTCGGTTGGCAACATTGGCAGCGCGGTAATTCAATTCTGGACGGGGGCTGATCGCGTTTCGCGTGTCCTACACTGTGATCAGTTTACAACAGCAGCATTGCGTTAGCCAAACTAGGTGAAAGTCGTCCGCTTTCAGCAGGTCATCTAAATCTGGCAACGCTGGCTGGATCGAAAATTACCACCGACTGTTTGGTGTTACCTATGCGTCGAGTTAAATACTCCTCGACCTTGTATGAAAAAGATCATTTTCAAATAAGTTTCGCATCTTCACGAGTTCTGATTGACGCGATTCTTCAAGGTAAATTATAAATATTCTGATTTTTACTTTACGCTTCTCCTCTATTCACTATTACATTGGAGAATATTTTAAACAATGCTAGTATTCTTCCTCCACTTCAGCATACTTGCTTTCCACGCTACTACGATGGTATTCCGTATGCTACGAAACGTTCAATATTATTGAAAAATTCCATACATAATATCAAGGAGATTATGAAAACATAACTATACAATTAATTAAACTCTAACGACTTCCTACTAAATTTCATTTTGTTTCTTTTCGTAAAGAAGTTACAATTTTTTAAAAATTTCAGGAATTTGATGTTTAAATGAATTAAATATATTTTCATGATGTAATGATGATTTTTTAAAAATGAACTTAACACTCGTAAACAGCCATACCAGAGATCTGTCGATTTATGAGGTCTGTTTTATTAAATAAGTTTTTACTAAATAATAATATAATTAAAAATAATAAATATATTGAATTAGTACGACATAAAACTAATCCAGAACTGTTGAGTGAACGTAAATTTTCGTACTTATTAGGGAGATTATTATCCTCATCAATCGAATATTTGAAACGTATAGCGTGACTTCATAAATAAAATTAGGGTCTGATTTATTTGGGAACAGTTGTATCATGTTTTTAACGCTTTAATGTTTCAATTGTCCTCATCAAATGTATATTTACTAAAAATATAGAAAATTACTTATTTTTCAGGAACACATTATTTTCAGAGGACATTTTCTAGAATTTACGAATGATTTAATAATTATCCATTTATTTTATACACAGATAAAGCATCATAAGTTGTTTCATTACTTTGTACATCTTGTAAAAAAGTATGGTTAGAGTTATACTATGGTTCGACTACACGTCTTGTGAGTAAAATCAGTAAATCAATTGCCATAACTGGCTCAAAAGTTAGGTAATATTCTATGTAATTTCATATTTACTAAGTCTTATTAATAGTGGTTCAGATTAAACACGAAAAAAAATCGTATAACGCTCAATTATTTAAATAAAATGTCAGTTTATGTAATTAAAAATTGATGTATTAGATTTATTATTCCCTTCATCCACCTGACGAGGAAATAGTAACAATGTTAAAAATTGATTTTCTTATTGGCGTATGGATATGAAATTGCTTCGACAGTTGGATCAAAGGTCAACTATTCGTTTCCATTACTCATTCATGCCAGACTCCCTCCAGTGGTTATCGGAAAATTTGCAGTCAAAGTCTACAAGAAATTAATAAGGAACCTGGGGGTGGGATGGGGGGCGTTTGTCGTAGTCTTGTTACCAGCTCAGTGGTCTGTAGTTCATGTAATTCTCGTCTCTAACCCTCTTCAACTCTGGTTAGTTTCACGCCCCGTCAGTTCTCTTCACCTCTGACGGTCCCGCAGTAGCGAAAATTTTCGATCGTCGTTTCCTCCGTCTCTTTTTAAACCATGTTAACTCGTAATTACTTGGCAAGACTGTCATTGTGATTTATCATACTTCTGTCTGAGTAAGATATCCGTTTTCATAATATATCACAGAAACGTAATTAGTTTAACTTTCTCGAGTCAGATCTTATTTTCTACAAACATCTCCTTATTTTAGTATTTTTTTAAGAACAACTATGCTTTACTAAAACATAAACGTATAAAACTGACTAGAAAAGACTTGGAACAGAATAATCTTAATGAACTTCGTAGATAAGATAATTTATGTAACAATGGTGCACGGTCACGTAAGAAAATGTATTAACCAATGGGAGATTGTCAGTCAAACTGTTTTATCAATTTCAGTTTTGTATTAATTGTTTATAAGGTTAATTCAGCGTGAGAAGTTTAAAAATAACCTCCTGGGTTACCAGATTGTTAAAAAAACGCTTTCACTACGTGTTTGTTATCTGCTTTTAAATCTGTTTACCTTCCCACCTCTGCAAGGAGAGATCGGTTCCTTTACGCTCGGAAGTGCGCTTTTATCTGTGACGTGTGAGAGCTCTCTAATATATATGAAGGTGGAACGGGCGTGGTTTCAGTTAATGCGTCGGAGCTAAATCGAGCATTGTGTTAATTAATACCCCCGGGGAGTAGAAACGGTTGTGGAAGGTAGTATGGAGGTCGCAGGACACAATTACGCAGGCACGACCAAACTTTCTATCGTTACTGCGTTAAAACATCCGAGAAACATACAACTATAATCACGAAGGGTTAGAATAAAAAATATTTTGTAAAAAAATTATTTACTTTAACCGAATTATTTGTAAGTTAACACAGTAAATATTCATTTAAAATAATATGATAATAAAAATAAGTTTTTATATAATGTAAACTATGTATCATTTTTTGCTCAACTTATAATTCCTACAAGCTCTATTGTCATCTGCTGATGTTTACCCTTTTCTTTCTTCCACTTAAAATATTATATTACTCAAGCGAACCACCTTGTTGTTAGATTTAATTTCTCTAACCACATATAAATGAAAATTTAGAAAAATATTTCATAAGGATTGTGAATGTCAAGTTAAAGTTATAATTTACTATATTACTCAATATAAAAGGAGAGTTAAATTACTTCAGTAAGTATTTATATAATACTTACAAATCTTATTTAATTATATAATTATATATAACACTTACCGATCTAGTTTAATTTTCTATTGACTACAACAATAATAATAACTTTAACATGACGTTTTCTGCAATCATTATTATACTTTCTCATTCACAACCATTACGAGAAATTTTTGTAATATTTAATTTAATTGTGGTTAATGAAATTATATACGTATGTATTAATAAACTTTTCCCGGTTAAGGACCAGGTTAGATTTCTCGATGTTGGCGTTTCTGCAGTCATTCTCTACCGCTGTCTTCAGACTGAGTCGCTGCGTGACGAGTGCGTCGTGAGTTAGACTCCGCTGCGATTCGATTGGCCGTTGAGAAACCCCTGACAATAGTGTCAAGGACGCATGTGTTTCCATGTCACGTAATATTTTAATAATTGGATTCCAAGCGTTACTGATTTGGAAGCCCGAGTCTTTGTTTAAAAGATTGTTGTGGATTTTAATTTCTATGGCTTCCAAAATCACACGGTCGTGCCACTTTTCAGCGTGTTTTAATTTGACCGTGTCCAAAATACTCATCCTGTGTTCTGTCATAAGAGGATGCTTGGCTACAGCCGATTGGTCAGATTGTTTCAGACCAATATATATTTCTTATTCAATGCAGCGTTGTTTGATGGTCCTCAACGTTTGTCCGATGTATTTTCGGCCACAATTGAAAGGAATCATGAAATGAGATTTTGGAAGCCATAGAAATTAAAATCCATAACAATCTTTTAAACAAAGACTCTGGTTTCCAAATCAGTAACGCTTGGAATCCAATTATTAAAATATTACAAAGCACGGAAACACACGTGTCCTTGACACTGTCGTCAGGCGATTCTGAACGGCCAATCAGATCACAACAAGGAAACTTGGAGTCGGACCCTGTAAATACGACGCACACATCACGCAGCGTCATAGTCTGAAGACAGCGGTATAGAATGACCGCAGAAACGTCCATATCGAGAAATCTAAACCTAATGCTTAACTGTGAAAAATTTATTAATAATTTACACCGGGAAAGCTTACATTCATTAATACACGTATGTACTTTGTTATATATTGTTATCTCATTTTATTATCGTGCTTACTATTAATTTCCGTAAACGTAATCGGAAAACAAAATTAAATTATTTTTTATGTTAGTTTTGTGAATGGTATTAATAATAACTTAGAAAATTTGTTTGAATTTCGGTGTCAATGTGTTGAACTAAATCTTTAAGGAAATGTACAATGGAAAACCCGATTATGAAAATTAAATCTGATATTTCAGACTGCTTTCATCTAATTAAAATTACACATTGCTGTTCATCCATATTATCTGTGCTTAATACGTTAGGATAAACTATCAATGAGAATTACTTAAAAATATTTTAAATAAATTTATTATCTGTGCTAATAATAGGCACTTAATTGAAATGACGTTAAATATATTACTTTACTATATTGAAAAACACATTAATAACATTTTAATTTTACCCTAATTTCCTGAAGAGTAAAAATCTATGATTACTGATGGAATTGTTTGTCAAAAATTGGATTAAAATATTATCATAATCAACCCATTTAATTGATAATTTTTA
Source organism: Zhengitettix transpicula (assembly GCA_037074705.1). NCBI lineage: Eukaryota > Metazoa > Arthropoda > Insecta > Orthoptera > Tetrigidae > Zhengitettix > Zhengitettix transpicula. The sequence goes on from CM073594.1 coordinate 50,811,941, forward strand.
ATCTATGTAGAAGATAAACTCACAATTTATCGACTTAATGCGAAGTTACCTTAATAATTATTTTTTCGTCCACTAAACCATTAAATGTACAAGCAGTTGAAAAGGTTTTTTTATAATGTCATTAATACAGAACACCTCAAATACTTTAGTTACAAATTACTAGTTGTTTTGAAAAGGCTAGGTCGTAAATTAAACGATTTTGAAATCTGCAATATGAATGGGGAGCACGGGGCGTTAATTGAGGACGTGTAGCGCTAATGGCTCCGTTTTACGAGTCTCCGTCTTATTGGGATGCAGAAGCCCGATCCTTTTGAACCCCTTTCTACCCCTCAGAAGCACACAACGACGTTCCAGCCCTGTCATTAGGAACGCGGCTAATTGAGCCGTTAAAATAGGGCTTCCCACCCTCCATCCCACACACACACATTCGCGCCCGACAAATATCAGCATCATCCCGATCCAGAAAGTGTGTGTGTGTGTGTGTCAAGGTGGCGACCAGCAACCCCTTCCACACTTGAGCTGACGGCAATTGGGGTGCAATTCGCGTGAAATGAGCACCTCCGCGCGACAAATTGCCCGGAGGGTTATCTCCAAGACGCCGACGCTCCGATACTCAGCGTCACTCGTATTACAACCCCTCCGGGGATTTCCCCTCGCACGCTGATAGAAATATGGCTCCTTCGGCGAAAATGACACACCCGATATAAAGTTTGGCTGGATTTACTTCAGATTTTCGGTCGATATTCTATATCCACGCGCGAATTAGTTTCCTTTTTTCAGAAAATGATCTCATTTATGGCATATTTACTTTCTTACACTCAATTTAAAAACTACAGTGATTTTTAAGTCGAATAATTATATTATAATATTTAGAAATTTTAACATTTTGAAAATATTTATACTACGACTAGCTGGGTGGCCGGCGTTGCCCGAGATGTCATTTATCTATAACCCCCGATATGACTCCAATTTCGGCTGCTTTTGCGCAATTTTTATGTAACGCTACTCAAACCCTAATCATTATAATTAACTCTGAAAAATATTTCTTCAACGCAAATATCTGCCGTGTTTGCATGTTCCAAAATTTGCACCCCGCTACCCCTGCATCTGAGGGGTAAATGCCAATTTGAATGCCGTAACTAAACACAGTGACTTCCATTACCTTTTATTTGACTCCAATCTCGGTTGTATTCGCGTTATTTTACTGTAAAGCATCAGCACCCCAAACCCGAAGGGTGTCCTTTTCACAGGGCGTAGGGGATGAAAATTGTATTCAGATAACATTGGTAGAAACACTATCAATATCTTTTACCCCTAAAAATATTTATCCGACTCAAATATCGGCTGTTTTAGTTTGTTTAAATATTTCCACCCCCGCTTCTGGGGGTGGAAGACGCGTCTCACCCCGACAGTGTTTGTTTCCTGGTTGCAAAGAAGACGTGTACGAAATTTGGTGAAAATTTCTCGACTGGTGTAGATTTGTATTTTATTTAGAAAACGTTTGTATAGGAAATAGAAAAGGGCTGTTTTTAGGGTTTCCCGGAAATTATTCGATTTTTTCTCGCCTTTTAAACCTTTCCTAGACCTCCACGAACATTTCAAGACTAAGATAAGATAAATCCGTTCAGCTGTTCTCGAGTTTTAGTGAGACTAACGAACAGCAATTCATTTTTATATATATAGATTAGACTGCATAAGCATACATTTCCTTAGTAAGACCGAAATTCATTCCAGGAGTGGTCTGATTTAATGTAGAATATATGTCTCTTGACGGGTTGAGAGTAAAGGAACTGACAGAGCTTTATGACTGTGACATTACTTATTAAAATACTTTTTTGCACGTCTGTCTCTCGGCAAATATTTTAAACAATTGAATTCTATCATTTGTATCAAAATTATTATTCGTGTTAAATCATAAAAATTACCGCAACTTTTAAATTCAGAAGTGTATATCGCTCTTCAAATTCTTTCCCACGCAAAACAAAATTTTGAATAAATCAATCATTTATAGGGGACAGTGCTTCATATTAAAAAGAAAATGTATGTCAGTCTGTTCCTCAATAACTATTAAAATGTTATATATATATATATATATATATATATTTGGAGAAACCCATATTAATGTTTGAATCTATATTTTGGTCATCCTCCATAATCAAATTTATCAAGAAAGTAGAAACTGTTTTTTAGTTTCATGCCTTAATAATTTAAACAAACCTATTGGCAAATCATAATTATAAAAATATTACTACAGAATGGAACTTTAACGTTATATAAGAGGTATATAACAGTCCCTTTAATAGAATTGGAAAATAAATACTTCAAAATAATATATTTTCCAGTTCACTGTATTATTAATTCAAGTTAAACGAACGTGTTATTTAGTAACAATTAAGTCAGTTTAAATTAAAAAAATGTGAAGCACGTTAAAATTCATGTTTGGTCGACATTCCTATAAAACTCAAAATTTTGTGATTGATAACAAAAGTTAGCAACTTGTATGTCCGTCTTTAAAAAAAAAATACTTGTAATTCTATGGAAAGCAGAAAAGTGCTTGGTCAGTCTAGACTGTCCAACTGTGCAGATCGAAACGTGATTAAACGCTGTCTTTTCGTCATATTTATTCAGTCCCAGGGCGTCGAGCAAATAACACTCGAACTGGATGGACCACGGTCGATAGCGCCTGCCTCTGGGTTACGCAGGCCACCTGCAGCTCTGCGCCCGGCCTATCACACTCTGGTAGTGAAGATCGTCCACGTAACCGAGAACCTAATATTTAACCTTTTTAAAATTATATAATTATAACAAGAATAATCTCCAAGCAAGAAATGAGGCAATTTTTATATTCGATTTGTCCTACCGTAGAATATATTTTATTTAATCTTTTCTTTAATAACCAAGGCAATGAAACTATATGCGGTAACTTACATGCATTCCGCTTTCTATTACATTATAAATTGTATTTTAGAATCTATGTCGTTCGCCAATACATGAACTCAGATTAATTCAGCTCTAGAATCAATCATAAAGGTTCAAAATTATTTTCCCCTATTTTATCTATCTGATATACAACTAGATATATTTATTTCATTCGTTTTATCATCTTTATGCTGATAGCTAAAATCAACTCAGGTACTGAATAACTTTCAGACGTGTATACTTGAAAGTTTATGTAATTTTTTTATATTGTGTATATGTTTTTGAAATAGAAATAAAAATTGAATTAAACTTCATTATTACGTTTTCTTTTATACAAATCAATATAATTAGTTAGCAAATATACAAACATGACGTTCTGAGAAGTGAGGTTAATGTTGTGGTGGCATTATGAATGAGTTTAAAATTATATAAAAATAAATACCTTTTTTATTTACTATATTATAAACTACAATTATTATTAACTACAATTAAAAATTATTTAACAAATAAATTAATACATTTTTATTTATTAATTGACAATGCGACCACATTATTTCAATGGAAAATAGTTAAAAAATCTTGGTTTTAGAACACTTTAAAAAAAACTCAATTTTATTCCATTTTATAAGAAATGCAGCTAAGGAATATATTGCGGAGTTTTCTTACATAATCTCAACATTCTTTTGAAATATTTTCCTGCCTTCAGGAAAATAGCAAGCGGCTTCCTCTGTTCTTACGGTCTCGTAGTTTTCCTTGTTGCTGCCTATTTTCCTCGAAAGAACTAAGCGATACAAAATTTTGTTACTGTTTCTCTACTATGTAAGAAAAGTAATGCTAACATTTCTCCCTGATCCTTTCTCTAGCTTTATATACCCAGGTCCCACACCCGGGAAACGTAATCCCTTTTATCCACGTGGTCTTGACGGTAGAGTTGTTTTTGTCCCGTTTTACGGTGGGACGGCACAACATTTGATTACTAAAGAAAACAATTATTTGGAAATATATGGAGTATTAACGATGGTGGGAACTTTGTATCTGCTTTTAAGTTTAATTTGTATTTTTCGTCGGCGAAAGCATAAATACGTACTGGATTGTACCACAATGTAGACGGAGTAAGGAAAAAATTATGAATGGGAAAAATACATTATAATAGCAAAGAAATTCTAATTTGTAATGAATGCATAAATAATTTTTAAAGCCGACGAAAACTCACCAAAGAATAAATATTTGTTGTTTAATTTTTCCAATAGTGTAAAAAATCTGAGAAATTATCTGTACTGATAAGGCATAACAGTTCATTTAGAAAAGAAAAGACGTAACAAGCGTGTAAGGAATTTATTGTCAGTAATAATTAAAGTATTTAATTTCTCACCTTTTCTAATATAACATTTGAAATAACTATGCTTTTTTATTAGTATACCATTGTGATTCTTTGTAATAACTGTTGTAAAGGTTTCATGTATAATACATTCAAGCAATTCCATTCCAAGTTTAAATTAGTTTAAACCCCCTTTCTCCCCCATCCAGTTAACATTTCTTCTCTTTTCATTTTTTTTCCTACATGGGCTCCACGAATTGCCAAGAAACAGAAGAGAAAATTGAAGCACGAAGCTTATTTCATACTATATCGACTCCCCGCGGAAAAAAAACGTTATTATTGCATTTCTTTATTCACATACGGGAACTCATTAAATGTATGACAGTTGTTTGTGGACGAAAAATAACATTATATAATCTTAAAATGGTAAAAATGTTGTATGTTTTGTGAATTAATACCAAAACTTTTTCAGATAATCAATTAAATATTCTCGCAAAATATTCCATATTTACGTCTATAATTTACCCTGAATAATACTAGAAGTTATAGTTAAACAAGCAATTAAACCTATTATACGGTAGAGAAGTGTAATATTCCCCGATTTTTATAGTGACTGATTGTATTATCCTATTAATTTTGCGTAATTATATTATTAATTTTATCATTATATGTAAATATAATGAAGTTAATCCAAATTTAGAGTCTAAAAAGTAGTTCGTTTTACTGGTTTGCTTTCCAAAATTTTCATATACCCGATATTCGCCTAAAACTGATCCAGGAAAAACCCTAGAAAAACCTGCATCAGGTAGGTCGGGCATTTGGTACTTGTCCCACGCCCATCCGATGGCGGGAGAGGGGTTACCTGTGGGGTCGCAGCTTTCCCTTCTCCGTGCCTCGACCAGTTTAGGAGGCAGCTGGCCGACTATTCCAATGGGAATAGCGGACAACTCTTACCGTATGCCCAAGGTCTGCGACCCCGGAACATTCACCTCTCAAAACAGGCCGAGAAGCCTCGGCTTGTGGGAACCTTAGTTCAAAAACGGAGAGGAAAAGACATCCCCAAAGGTAGCCTCCGCCAGAGGTCTCTGGGAAGGTTCACTTGCGAGAGAATTATCTCGTGTATAATGTTATTATGATATGTTATATTAAAAATTTTTTATCAAGAAATAACATTGAGAATTAGTAAAAAAAAGACGGAAATATTTCATTTCGTAATTTAAATTATTATAAATATTACTAAATAAATCGGTGTATTATTTATAATATTTTAATTCATTATATGTAATCTTAATGCCTGTCTATATTATTTATCTTTGTTTTTCCATCTTTTAATAATGCATGACTATCTCACAAAATTTTTGTATTATTATATCTATAATTGAATATCTTTATTGTAAACCTTATGACGGTCCAAATTAGGACTGAAAAATGTTGTTAAAGTAAATTATAATTCCTAAATTGTCTGTTTTTGCCTCAATAATAATTTGTACAAATTTATTCTTTTTTGTATTATAATCAATTCCATCTGAGTCTTTAGTTTTCAGTAGAGAATCAATGTCGTCGTATTATTGTTTTGTTTGAAAAAAATTAAGATCTCAGAATAAATATTCCAGTTTATTCTTTATGTAAATTGGTGAGAATATTATTGCACTCAGAAAAGTTTTTTTTTCCTGGAGTCCTCTTTCGAGTGAATTATTTATTTGACACTGTATATCTAATAAATAACCATCAGGGAATTTACTAAGCATTAGAGCCGTTTGAAACTGAAGACTTGTTTTCTCCTCAAGCGAGGAATTTACACTGCTGTAATTAATACATGTCACTTCGTAGACGGTTATTTGAAAATCTCTCTCCGTCTGACTCCGTGAGTCGTTCTCGCGTTTCTCTGTGTCAGACTGAATTGGGTAGCTAATGAGGGTGGCAAAAAACCACCTCCCTCCCCCACACACCCCTAACGACAAAATTTGATATTTCCCAGGAACATTGTCAACTGAGACGCCTGACTTAGCGGCGGTAATTCCGAAGAGGAAATGTTGACATCGTTTCAGCTGAGGCGGCGGAATTTCTCCGACGAATGGTAAGAAGAAGTAGATTTGAAGTGGATTGGTTGGGGTTCGTCGGGGAAAGGGGGCATCGACGTCTCTTCACTGTTTACACAGAGGTTCGCGACCGGGTGAATAACAGATATTACCACTGCCTTGTCAACTTCTCAAATCTATATAAAAAAACTACCGTTCCCGCTAAATCAAGATTGTAACATAACTTTGCTCGGCCAGAAATGAATTTATGTTTTACACAATATTTTAAAAAATAAGTCAAACTGTAGTAATATTGCAACTGCGTATATACAGACACAGAACAGAACGACAAATCTCCTTTACGTCTCTTCTTTCCCGAATATCGTTCCCGAAATCAGCTGCACTTATCCTTTAATGTACGTTTTGTATCAGTTTCCAAATTTTTTCCCTATATTAAATGTAGTAAAGAAGTCACGTGCAGATGTTATACGAACAGTACTTTGTTGAACTAAGCTTCACGATTATTTTTAAAATTATTGTAAACTGTTATTGGAAGAATATACGATTTCCTTCGTTTTCAGATCAGTTTGTCTTCTTTCCTATAAATTATACTTTTCAACTTATTAGTCTCTTACCTATTTCTTCTCTTCACCTCACTTACGTGTCCTTTCTCTACGCACTTCTGTTATATCAAATTCTTCCTGCATAAAAAATCAGTAACACCACAAATAGTAATATTTCCTTTTTATTTGTTACATAGCATTTTTTTTTCACCTTAGTTTCTGGGTGTTTAAAGTTACTGTCGACGTCTTAATGTAGTGGAATGTATTCTCTTAACACAATTCTTCAATGTTATAATTTTACAACTCAAGCGTGGCTATGATGTTAAAATACTATAAAGGCCAAACGTGTCGAGCAAGTAACGCAGAGCTAAAACGAACTGATATATTGTTATATTCGGTTTTAGTGTAATAATTATGCCCTAGTACAATTTAAAAATTATAATTATTGATTAGGGATGCATTAGACTTCTAACGGCGTAATTAGTTTTTTCTATTTTCAATGCAGGCACTAATTTCACTACCGTCAATGTCGATCGTTAATCTTCCGAGTACTCTAGTACATTCACTAGCATATTTTACAAGTATTAGGCTAAGTGTAGCGGAAACCATTATATATTTTTTGGCAGACAGTTGCTTCAGCAACTATATTTCGTTGTACTTAGTTTATGTATACTGGCAATGACGCTCGTCTGGAGTAAAAATAGATGTTTTGACCTGCGTATTTCTTCGTTAAGTAGGCGATACCAACAACTGCGACGAGAAATCCCGCGCGAAAGAAAATGTCCTAAAATTTGAATACCGGAGTATATTTTTAATGTCACACTTTATTTCTGGTATCTCTCTTTCATTTAAATAAATTGATACCGAAAATTTTTTATTCCCCGCTAAATAATCAATGCGTTTTGGTATGCCAACGCGTACGAAATATTATTGCGAAGTTGACATCTGTTTATGAATTTTAATCACGGGAAAGCGAAGCAATTTTTTCCTCATGATTAAATACAAGCGGCACAAGAATTTCATTAAATTCGTATTTTCCTAGCGAGTAGAGTTTTTTTTAAAAAAACTTTTCAGTGCTTGAAGTTACAATTTTATCAAATATAGTGGCTGTGGAAGAGGAGGGACAGGTTTATTTATTTTTATTCCCCACTCGTGGCAATATTCGCAGCTACGGTACATTCGTGGTGACATCGCTTCCGGGGGCTCCTAATAGATGGAAGGCGAGGAACTTCAATCACGTGTCCCAGGTCCGGAAGTGGGGTAAATTATTCCTCCGTGCACCTGCTTACACCCTGGGCCCCTCCACGGCAAAGAAAGGTCAGGGGGCCACGCGTTGCCATGGCAACGAGCACGGCTAATCTTGGTTAATGTCTCGGCGCAGCACGGGAATGCAGTCGATGCACTGGAGTGTGCATCACCGACTCTCGAAACGGCAATCGTACTCTGTTCCAAACACACGTACATTGTGCACTGTAAAATTATCCTTTGATTATACTTTTCCGTCTCGAATTTAAAATTAACAAACGAAAATTATAGTAAAAAATAAATGCGCAAAAGTTCTATTAATCACGTCAATAAAATTGTTTATGTACTGACTCGTAAACAATAATATCCTCTATTTGATGACTTATGCTAATTAAAAGATAAAACTTATTTAAAATACCTGTTTTGAAATTAATCTAAAAACGGTTATGCTGTCCATGCGACAATTCGAGATTTATTTTCGAGCATCTTTATTCTTCTGTACAAATACAAATAGGTGGAAATATACTACTATTAATGCGCAAGTGTAAATGATCAACACTGTAACGTTAAATATGTATATAAATAAATACGTATTTATTTTTGGAATAAATGTTAGGCACTCCAGAAGCATATCACAGCATATGATGCAAACGCAACTACAACAGTGCAACAGTTGCTTCGTAAATATATTAAAGTGTAACAGTAACGACCTACTTTTTCATTTTGCTAAGAGGTCGTTGAACACGTTGGTCTTGGGATTTTTTTTTGTTTGTTATCGGTTACATAGTGCGACATTTAACAGTAATAGTTAGATTCAGTGGAGTTACATTTAAGTTGAGAAGCATTTTACAGATACTTCGTAGATAGATCAATTAAATGTGAACGGTTAAATAGTTAAGAAAATTTAATAAATATTGTTTCAAGAATGTTGACACTCCGGAGCCGAAACTACTACCTGAATAACCCGAAACCAAAATTTATACGAAATTGTCTACAGTTCCCTTCCGACAAAAGAAAGGTAGTTATAAGTATTTTCAGGGATTACATTGAGTTAAAAATGAAAGACAAAAACACGAAGGACAGTCAATAGATATCAAATATGGAGGACAAGACAGGTAAACCAGATAGTTAACGTTTACTGTGCGGCGATGTTATAGACGAAGGGATAAATCGTCCATAAGAAGAATAAGTGGATACAAAGAAAATAAATGGAGCGAAAGTAGAGATAACTCAGCCAATGAAATACTCGAAAATAAAATTTACCGTTGCCAAAATGTTTCAATAATTTTATTGTCCCGACCACTTGTCATAGAGCCCAAGGTACCAGAGTATCGTGATTAATTTTATTCTTATTAAATGTAAATCGAAATGTTCTTAAATCCTTATATTACATTTTAATATATTATGCTTGTAGTAGTATATAATATTTTTTATTAGGTATAACATTCCGTATTTTGTTCAACAATTACTGACTACTAAAACATGGAAATCAGGTTTTAGTTTGAATTTTTTTAAAATTATGACTACGTTAGACTATTTTCCAAAAATATTTTTTATGATGCAAAATGCATATATGAACTCTTGACGATGCCCGGAGGTAATACATTAATACATTCAGGACATGTCTAGAGCATTTACATTTATCATTGTCCTTAAAATTATTGTAATCAAATAGACAGATCAAATTGACTTTAAAAATATTACAATTTTTGTTTTTGTAAAATGAAGTTGATGATGACGTAGAAAACTTATTCGACAAAATAAATTGATCGAAAAATTATACCTTTTTATTTCTTGCGACGGATATAAAATAACTAGGGCAATTCAAATAATAGTCGTCTAGTTTTTAAGTCTAACTCGTTTTAAAGATCTATAAAAAAATACTTATTATTTATTCCCCTTAAAGAGAATATTCGTTTTAAGGCTATTTTTCGTAAGTAAAAAGCAATTTACAGAACTCTTTTAAAGTTTACGTAAAATTTTCTGTAAATGGAGTTGATTTAAATGTCCCCTAACAGACCTTTTTAAAATATTTCTACTATATGAATGAAAGGTAGTTTAAAATTTTACAAAGAAAAATATAATACCTCATAAGGAAAATAATTATATATTAATAATATATATATATTTGTTAATTACATTTATACAAGTAAATATCTGGAGAATATTTCTGTCCAACATAAATAAATCGCCGCAGACAGCAACCGTATTTCTCAGAAGTTTGTGTTGTCTCTCACAAAGTTTCTGTCTTCACTTGTCGAGAAAGCGATATGATCCTACTTTCCGTATACAATTTTTCTCTTTCTTCACAACGACTTACGATATCGTAGAAAGTTGGCGACCAATTCACGGAGAGCGGTTTTTCTTTTCGGCGCGCTGGATATTACATGGAGTGTGTTTGTGTATCCGTAAAGAAGCGCCTATATTTTCGGCGCGACGACGGCAACAACCAAAGTTTCGTTTCGTGAATAAGTGAGGTGGAAACTGCAGCAGGTGCAGTGCGTTCGGCCGTGAAGAAACGTACGGACGATACTTCCCAGGAGTTGACAAGAAATCACCGCCCTCTGAATTATGAAACAGTTTGCGACTCGCATAAGGGGCGGGGTCGAGGCGCTGAAAACAGATTTAACTCTGACCCCCTTCAGACAACCTTGAGTTATTGACTTGCGATCCAATCGTAACTACCGGATATGTCCTTCAGTGAGCGCGTCCAGGTCTCAGTGACACTTAAGATGACGAACAGAAACTGTTCCCGCGTTAAATTTTTCTTAACTAACTTATATAATTATAAGCATTAATAAAATTTAAACTAGCTAACTTGGTTCAAATTTGATAGAAGTCAAAATAACATTTATTTTTGTAGCGTTTTACAGTAATGATGTTTAATAAAAAAATAACCATGGAACCAGAATAGTAAAAATTTATAGCCTTACGTAGAACACGAATGACAGCCTGGCACATTTAAAAGTGACTCAGGTCTGTGTTACGTAACATCTATTATACAAGAACATTCCATTACGTATTGACCGCGTAAATCATTACTGGGCTCTAGCGACACTTTAAATAATAGCAGCAAAAATGTTTAAGTGTCTGAAAAAACTCTTCTGATAATAAATAATACACCTTATCGTTTGTCTTTAAATTGTTAATTTTTAATCAGTCAAAATGGATTGTTCCAGACGAACTGTAATTGTATCATATTCACGCTACGAAAATTATTATTCATTTCTTACTGTTTTTTTATTATATAGAAATTAAAATGCATAATATCATTTTATTTCAATGTATGTTTTTCCGCCTCAAATAAAAATTGTAAGACATTCATACAGGTTAATTATTAACATTGTAAATACTATAGGACAATCATCAAAACTGTAAAGTCTCTTCACTAAAAGATGTAAAAATTAAAAAAAAAATATAATACTTTCAAACAAAGGTTATTCTGGGTCAGAGTTCAGGTCTATACAACGCATAGTGAAATCTAGAACTTAACAAGGATAGTACAGTGGTTATATATCTGAAAAACAGGAGCCCCCTGGGTTCGATTCCTGGTCCGGTAGAAATTTTTCTATCCTAATTCGGTCAATATTTTATGTTTAATATTTATCGTGACATACCGTCATATTTATTATGTATAACTTTATTTTCTATATTACCATGTTTATCCATTATTTACGGTATTGTGCTCACGAGATAGTTACGCTTTTAATACCTCTTTCATTCTTTTTATAGTTTCGTGTAGTTATCCGGAAACATTTGATATCTTTTTGGAGAATTTTTACGTAGTGCGTCTTACGTAAAGTTAACAAGGAAAATATTTTTTCGTAACATAGACCTGAGCCTTAAAGCCGGACACCGCGAGGCAGAGGATTATGAATTCGAAATACCGAAAAATTTAGAGATTTATAATTCATTTTGCCTCGTTTGCCTCTCTGTATGTAAATTTGTATATTAAAGTTCTATTAATACAAGTGGATTTTTTTTGTCATTATGAGGAAATAAATCTGGGAGTTATTTGGTCAGAAGCCAGTAACGCGGCCAAATTCTGTCGGAAAAAATTGGAACTACGTATGTAATGATTCTATGGAAATAAATTGCTCTTGGGACTATATTTGTAAAATTACATTACGCTTCACGCGGTTTTTAAATTCATACGAATTCTCTTTGGAAAAAGCAATTTTCCTTTGTCGGGAAGAGTAAGCTTTGTTTGAGAGATGAGAAGAGGACCATAGATTCCCGCTTCAGTGTGACGTTAATTGCTGGAGTTGTCGTTCTTAGGGCTTGTAATAGCGAACTGGACACACCCCCTTTACCCTCTCCCTTAACAACAATACAGAAGCCCTTCTCTCCCTTGGGACCCTCCTGCAATAATCACCAACTTGTCTTCCCTGTCTGTCCCCGCCCTCCGACACTTGCTGGAGAATTAATTAATCGCCCGACCCCCACTTACACATCCATTCCGACTCTAACAGAAAGAGAGGAGTTAAATATATTTCAACAGTCTGTTTTACATTTATAGACACTGAACGGAACAGAGGGTCCCGCTGATTTAAAAGGTAATCTGCGTGAGGAAGACGACAGAATCTGTGTTAAAATTTTATTGAAGCTTGTCGTAGCGTCTATAAAAATTCCCCGGGGAAAAAAATTAAATCAACCTAATTACAATGTTACAAATCTGGTCGTGCGTCGTATTTTACTACGTTATAATTTAATTACCACATATTATTTGCATGGAAAGAAGATATCGTGGAAATTTCTAACTCTGAGAAATTTTAATTGATTGTGTCGACAAAAACCACGTTGTTTGCATCATCTATCTACAGATTATTCCTACATAACGTGAACTACAAATGTAGTGAGTTTAATTAGCTCGACATAGATTTGTGAGACTTGTCATCTGCACTCCTAAATACAAAGTGAAACAATTCTTCATCTGATTCTTTGCGCTGGAAACATTTATCAATACTACAATCGTCCCAGAATATGGACTAAATTAAGCAACATTCCACTTTTTGGCGTGAAAAGTATCGTGCTTTCTAACGAAAAACAGGTTTACCGTACCCAGACTCTAGTATTTTACCATTACAGAAGTTATGTTTCAAAGTGATTATATTTTCCTCCACAGTAAAATCGGCAATAAATTCTTATCCGCTTATTTGTATTCTGTTTATCCATGTTTCTGTTAAAGAAAACAGATAATACTTCATCCGAGTTCAAGTTTAAAATTAAATCTATTTATAACGTTTGTTGGTGAGCACAATTATTCAACGCCCTCGAGTTTCCGTGCTTTAAGTTGGACGAGCTGGTCCGTTGGTTCAGATGGAACGTTGATCCACGTCTTCCTGTGTGGCATTTGCGGGGCGTAAGGAGTAGACAAAGCACTTGAAGGTAACAACCCCCACCGTGACAATCACTGGATGTTGCCGGGGTTGCTACAAACCAAACTGAACCCGAAGCTAGTGTTGACTGATAGGGGGATGTACGGGTCCCGACGACGCTTTTAACTTAAACACACCAAGCCCTCGGAGAGAAACGGAGAGGATGGGGTCGGAAGAGACGAGATCTAACTCAAACAAATCCAACGAAGCGGAAGATGAGAAGGATGAAGGGATAGGCCCAAAACCCCCTTCACTTCCAACAACCCCGGCCGATATGCGTCCGCCCTTTAATATGCAATAACGAACCTTCATCTAATTAAAACATTTTCTACGAACAAACGAACCAGAAACAATATCAAAGAATGTACAGTTTAATGAAAACACCATATAATTTTATTCCACTTTTTCCCCCTCAAAATTAATTTTTCTAGACGATTCTAGCATTAATTTTCACCACAACTAGGTCGTTCGGAAATGTAATATACGCTAATTACTCAGGGATAATAGTATAGGAGGTAAAATTATGTTATAATCTAATGTTAACACCAAGAAAACTTTGAATATTTTATTAATGCTGTTCTAATTCTCGTGGTTTTTTTAATATACAGAAAAAAAATTAAATCCGAAGATTTTAAAATTGTGATACATTGATGACGTTGACATGTTAAAATTAACCTGAAGAAATGTAGTTGCTTCTTGAGTTAAAGAGGAAGTTTTGAATTATATATATATATATATATATTAAACACACCAAGCCCTCAGAGAGAAATAGAGAAGATGAGGTCGGAAGAGACGAGAATTTAGGAATGCCGCTATACGTATGTTGTTGACGGTAGTTGCCAGGTCAATTTGTCGTTTTCTTTTTAGCCTTCTGAGGGGATTATGTGGAGCAGGATGGGATACTGTATTAGAGATAATGGGATTGAAGTGGTGGGGATTTATATTACGTTTGATTGGGGCGGTTTGAATTATGGTTTTGAAGGTTGAGGGAATATTTAGGTCATTGTGGATTCTAGAGATAGTAACGTAACAAGGACAGTTACTTATAAAGCGGAGTAATTGAATTTTATTTATGTGGGTGGTAGCGGCCGAACCCCAGATATAACTGGCATAAAACCAGAGGGGATATATTAGGGATGTGTAAAGGAGTTTTTTCGTTGTGAAGAATAAAGAAGATTTCAGGTTCACTAATGGCTTTAATTTGTGAAATCTGTGTATTATTTTTATACCGTGGGAAGTGTGAAGGGACCATGTTAGTTTGGAGTCGAGGGTTAGACCGAGGTATATATGGGAAGATTTAGTATGTATAGTGGAGTTGTAGATAGTGACTGGTAGGGAGAATGAACGGTTACGGATTTGTAAGTATTATTGACTATGCGCCAGTCGTTAACCTAGATTGAGATGATGTTTGAAGGTCGTTAGTTGCGGTTTGGTAGTCGTGTGCGTGAGAAGTGATAGCGATATCGTCTTCGAATATTGAGGTGGTAGTTTAGGGATAATAATAATATCGAAGGTGTATTGGAGTAGAGGAACTGACCAATTACACTTCCTTGTGGGACGCCTTAGTGAATAGGATTTAGTGGAGAGAAGTGATTGTATATTTTAACTCTGTAGGATCGATTGGTGACGTAATTTGAGAGAAGGTTTAAGTAGTGTTGGGAGAGGTGGGGTTTGATCTTAAACAAGAGGGAAGGATTGTGAACTTCATCTAAGGCTTTTTCGGAATCTAGGAATGTCGCTATACATATATTTGTTTCTTAGAAGGAGTTGTTGATCGTTTCTATCAGAATGTTGGTCAGTTGGGGACAGGAGTGATTGTTCCGAAAGCCAAATTATTGTTTGGGTGTAAGGTGGGAAAGTTGGTTTTTAAGTATAGGCAGTAGTAGTTTTTCGAAGACTTTGGAAAGTATAGGGAGAAGGCTGATTGGTCTAAAGTAATTCTCGTGTGATCATTGAGATTGATGATACCGACCAGCGGAAGTATAAATTGATATATTTTTATTGTTTTATAGTTTATAATACGAGAATGGTCGTAGAAAAAGTTCAAAATAGGAATGGAATACTTATATTTGTCTTACGTTTTATGGGACGTAAAGAAACGACAGTTTGATGCATATTTATTCAACATGAAAATAAAAGCAGATATTACAGATAACAGTCAAATTCTGAGTTAATTCTGAGTTACAATGTATTTAAAAATTTATTTGACATATTACTAAAAGCAATTGTGATATTAAAGTTCGTATTAGAAACATTAAAATGTATGAACAACTGTGTAGTCCTTTGTGATAAAAGCTCAGGACTGTATTGTCTTTAAATTTAATCGGGGTGTTTTCGACCATGGGAGTATTATATTGTACACTCAACAGCCGTGCAGTGTGGGTTGTTTCTCAGTAGGGGCTCGACCGCATCAAGCTTCGGATGAAGACTAACAAGTGCTTTCAGTGGCAGAAGTTTGATCCGCGCAAAAGTTAAGTTCAAGTGGCTCGGTCAACCGCTCAAATCAACTCCCCCCTGATTTGGCCACGAACGCTTCATTACCAGAAACCAGGTTTGGGACCTGCCTCTCTCGGTAAGAATTTCTTCTTAACACTGTTAAAGAAAAAGTTTCTTAAACTCTCGAAACGTCAAACTTCAAACGCATGACACGATAATATATGAATTTTTCAGAGTGTGAAATCTACGCGAATTTCTTCAATTAATTTCTGAAATTATGATATACACGTCGCATTTATTTTCTGAATCCCATCCATCAGATAGAACTATTATATGTTACATATAATTTGAAGTAAATACATAAACATTCAATATGTTAATGATTTTTATAAACCCAGTAGCATTTTCTAATAAATATATTGATATTTAATGTAATCTGATAATTATTTGCTCAAAAGTCTGTTAATGAATCAAAATAAAACAGTCATTTCAAAATAATGACGTTTAGTATACAATTTTTGGACACTAAATATATTTTTTAAACTATAATTTTAACATACATATATAATTGCATACATTCAAAACTGTCTATTAACATGATGAAGTCCCAAAATTAGGGACGAAACGTCGTAAAATAGTAGGTTTTCTTTTCAAATCAGTTGATTTATACACATATTTTTCTGACAAATTTATCGTTTTCCTATTTATTTATTTATATTAAATATACTAAATTTTTCTTAGTATTACTTTTCTTTACATTAGAAATTTTTTTAAATCAATACTATTTCCGAAACGAGTATTAATTAAAGTGGAAGCACGAAGTATCGGAATTAAAATTTCCTTCGTCTTCGAATGTTAACTTTTTTCATTTTTTTATAATTTACATACAAAGTTGCGTCCTTTTTTATTTCATGAAATACAAATTAACTTTAAAAAAATTAAAGTAGGCTTGAAGGATAATATATAATACATTTATATTTTATATTTATTCATTCGCATTTCATTAACATCGCATGTCATTCTATAAATAGGATTATTTAATACATAATTAGTTTTAAAGTGTTTAATTACAAACATATGTATAATTACAATTATTCTGGTTGGAAGTCCAACATATAATTGTTTCAATTAATCGTCGAATTCGAATTAAACTTAAATTAATTTTAAAATAAATATTATTTCTGTAAAATAATCCTCTGATTTAGGAGTCGTGAAATGTAGGCTTATTTATGGACGTTATATATCGTCTGATTTGTGGAAGATATGAGAGTGGGCACGGGAAAAAGTAGTAAAGTAACGGCAATTGAGATAGAAAGAGGGCAGATAAGCCGACATATAGTAGAAGAATAAACAACGCTAGAACGCGCGCTTTGAGGAACTAAAGAGTATCAGTCCAAAGCACACCCAAGTGACTCCGCATCTTATATAGGCATCGTCGAAACCGGTTTAGTTCAGCTCAGTGAGACACTTGTTTGTATTTATTTAATTTAAAAATGGGTAATAAAGAGTGCAGGCTTTCTCGGCATAGAGAATGAATAAATGCTTGTCGGGCTTCTAACCGAGTAAACAATTCTATTTCCTACGTTTCGATGACGTTCACTGACTATTGCTAGAAGACGACATTAAAACGTCGCAAATACAATTGTTTACTGAATTAGAAGCCCGAGAAGACTTTATTCATACAAATAGATAGTTTGGCAACCTTTCTGCAGATGAATGATATCCTCCTAAAAAGAAAAATTTATGTCTGATTGAAAATCTAATAAATAAAACAGAGTTTTTGTATGTATATATATTTATAAATATCTACACCCGTGGAGAAAATTTCACAAATTTTCGTACACGTGTTCTTTGCGACCAGGAAACAAACACTGTCGATGTGAGAAACGTCTACCACCCTCAGGAGCGGACTGGACAGGGATGGAAATATTCAAACATGCTAAAACAGTCGATATTTGAGTCGTATAAATATTTTTTGTGGTCAAAGACATTGATAGTATTTCCATAGATTTTATTTGAGTATAATTTCAACCCCTTTCAGCATGGTAAAGGAGCACCCTTAGGGGTGTGGTTGGACGGGCGTTACATGAAAATGACGCGAATACAACCGATATTGCAGTCAAATCCATGTTTATGTATGTCGCTAAGTTTCATTATGAAATTATGAAATTAAATTGGCCCCAGAAGCGGGGCTGGAATTTTCAAACATGTTGATCAGTGGATATTTGCGTCCAATAAATATGTTTCGACGTCATCTAAATTCATAATATTTCGGTAGATATTTTGTGTGTATAATTTCAACCCCTATTGGGATGGGAGGGGAGAAAGCTTAAGGGTGGGGTTGGCTGGAGCGTTACATGTAAATAACGCAAATACACCAAGATTCGAGTCAATTCTGGGGTTATGGATGTCGCAGAGTTTCATTCTGACAAACTGGATAACGTGCGGGGATCTAGACGGGGGCAGATATTTTCAAACAATGTAACCGGCCGATTTTTGCGTGGAATAAATGATTTTCGCTTAACCCACAGTGCGGGGAAGGAAACTTCTTCGAATGAAACTATTTCAGTGTCAATGAGTTCAACCCCACTCGGAATGGGAGGTGAACTCATTCAGTAGCGTTAAATAAAACTAACGCAAAAGCAACTTAGATTGGAGTCAAATCGGGGGCTATGGATAATTGGACAACGCTGGGCACCCAACTGGTTAATAATAAAGATGGACAAATACAGACAAAATAAGTGATAATATTATTTTGTCTGTATTTGGCTATCTTTCTTATTATTAACATCGTATTAAATACAAATATGATAAATTTCCCTTAATATAAAGCGAAAAACACTAGGATTTAATTTTAATGCTCTCAACTCTTGAGAGGAAAGTTTCCAGGAGCTTTGCACGTAAATTGTTCCAGATTTCTATAGCTCTATTTGCAAGTGACAAATCTACCGTAACCGTTCTTTGCCCTTTGAGGCGTGTTTTTTTATAGTGATCATTCCAGCCTAAATGGATCGTGTAAAGTTACCTCGTGTTTATTTCCTCTTACAGCTCTTGCTTTATCATGATCTGTTAACACCATAATAATAATATATCTGCGCTAGATCGATAATATTATATTTTTCTGTTTCGAGCTAGGTGTGTTGAAATGCAAGGGTTGGTTTGCGCCTGGCATCTATTGTTCCTCCTTTACGGAACCTTTCAAGTCGAGCCCAGATAGCGACTGTGCCTTCTGGATTAGGCCGTGTGCCAAACGCAGCTCCTACAAAGTCTCCCCCTCCAACTCTCTTTCTTCCCTTTGTCGGGTGTTTCCCTCTCCCTATTCACTGTTATAATCCCGAGAGCTGGCTGTCGTTGTCGGTGGCAAGGCGTTAAAACTGGACGTATCAGCAACGCTCTAAGCCAGACTAAATTAACTTAAGCCCTTCCTGTAAGGAGCTTACGGATGCCGCCAACTTATTGAGGGAGTAGGAGGGGGTTAGTGGTGGTTGTGTGAAATTCCATCCCACCACCCCAGACTCCCCCACACCACAAACACAAAGGGCGGTCCGTGATGATAATTCCTCATAAGAAAAGAGTAACAGCAACAGAAACAACAACTGTATTTTCCGCTGCGACACAAACCAGAATAAACTGCTGTCATTTATCACAGTTGAGCCGTAAGTTTCAACAATGGCTCTCTTCATCATGCACATCCCTCTCAGTCTGTGAAGAACACTTACATCCAACTATTTTAATATACACGTTGTTTCATTGTTTTTTTGTATAAGACACTGCAGGTCTGCGTCACAGTGGGTATCAAAGAAATAATAAGGAAATATAATTTACCTCTTCCAAATCACATGCAATAAATTATAAATTATCACGCCCAATTTGTTAAGACATTTCGCGGCCTATTGAATGTCACATGAATTGCTTTATGTAACATTCACATATTTTTTATATTAAAAAATTGAATTATTTCCTAAAGAAGCCTATTTTTAACTTGTGTATCCGGGTTCTTGTATAGTAATAATTCTCTGAATAAACAGACTATAATAATTTATTTTAATCTGAGATCGTAAAACCTATCGCCCATTCGTGCTTTTGTACGAAATGAAGTTCTTATTTCTTTTAGGACTACAGTAGAAAACAACTTAGCACATGTCATACCAATCGTAAATACTATTTCATAACTCGGCATAGTAAACATTAGGCCTACTGTCTTAGTTCACCGTACTTTAGGATACTCCAATCTTTCATGTGTGGCTCTATGGAAAACACCAAACTTACCAATACTATTTTTAAATTGAGATACATACAATTTTCCCTTGGGTA
Organism: Zhengitettix transpicula; assembly: GCA_037074705.1. Classification (NCBI taxonomy): domain Eukaryota; kingdom Metazoa; phylum Arthropoda; class Insecta; order Orthoptera; family Tetrigidae; genus Zhengitettix; species Zhengitettix transpicula. The sequence goes on from CM073594.1 coordinate 50,832,132, forward strand.
TAAGTTAAATCATAGATAGAGGTTTTAAATTGTAGACGAGCTCATTTTCAAATTGCCTCCCTGTGGGACGGGGTCCCCCTCGTTAGGAAACACCGCTTTAGAACTTCGATTTCCAACCTGTAGTACGCGCCGCCGCCTTTTAACTCACAGAAATGCTATTAATAATACAGTGGCTCTTTTTAATTAATTTTATATCCACACAGAGTGCCTCTGCGACTTGAGTTATATCCCAATATCAGCGAACAGTGTAACCACCAGAACGGATCTTCAGTGGGAAACTTAAAAAAATTTCCTTGCATAATAAAACATCCCGGATGATATTTTAGACTGTTTTATTAAATTGTATACATAAAAAATTTGAGAAGAAAAATATATTTTAATTAATTTCTTTTACTGTCTGTTAACATTGGGCGTTTAATTGTGTATATAAAATATCCGTGCGTAGACTCACGATTCAGTAGATATTTGATTTCTAAAAGTTTCATCCGTAAAACATTATTTAATATAGTTTTGAATGTAATTTATGCTAATCTTTAACGATGAAGACCTTCTTAAACATATAAATAATTATTCGTAGGTACTATTTAATTTATTGAGGTTAAAACCAAAGGAGATTAAATAATTTTCAAAGAACTGCTATGGTCGGAAAGATGGTACCGTCAAAGAAAATTGACAGAATAATATACATGTGGATAGTTGGCCATCCCTATTTATTTATTTAAATAAAATACAAAAATGACAGTCGTGTTATGCCTTTAATTAAAATTTTCTTGCATGTTATATAACTCTAAAAACGCGTGAAGCCGTGCGATTAATTATATTACAGCCGATGGAAAATTTATTTACCGAGAAATCATATAATAGTCCATATTCTCATATAAGAATTTTTTTTAACTGCGTTACAATACGAAAGTATTTATTTACGTTTCAGTTTATTAGGTCGATATGAAACGCAACTTTAGTAGTATAACGTCAAAATCAACCGAGTAATTATTATATATGTCTTAATTTAGTATATATTTATGTTAGTATGATAAATTAAACAACTATTATAACAGACTTTTTAAATATATTTCTGTATATTTTTGTACTTTCATCAGGTTATTTTATGGTTGTACGATAACGGAATATTACAAACTACTGTTTCATAAAACTCGTTACTATTAGTTCTGTTACTTATTATATATAACTATAAATATTATATAAATAACTTTTTATATATAAATAGTAACAGAATTAATATAAATTAATTTTATGAAGTAGTAATTTGTAATATTCTGTTGCTGGTAAAATAACCTGATGAAAATACAAAAATGTACAGAAACGTCGTTGTGTTGAATCATTTTTTATCTCCGTTATCATTTATCTTATTAATAAAAACATAGGTAAAGTAAAATATTATTTGTGAATTTTTGTTGTTTATATAACCCTTTGGTTTTCAGACGTATTTTAGAAATACATAAAATTAACTCGCGTCGTGTAGGGTGATGACAGTAAGAAGATGTTTATGGAAATTAGGCATCGGTTGTTCCTTGTCTTTATTTTTGGGTAAAAAAAATGAAGTTAGCAATTGTGCCTAAAGAAATGAAACGTAAATGAGGTTGAATATTTTAATGCTTATTAGAAGTCGTGAACGCGAGAAAAGAAAAACTATTAGACCAACGTTTCGAATATAAAAGAAAAACGTTTACTCCCAGGGACGAGTTGTGCATTCAATTCCGAGTATAAAGTTTACACTTACCCGACGTGAACTTAGTCCAACCCAGTTACGGAGAGAAGACAATCTCGTCTTTTAGAAAAAGAATGCAGTAAGGGAAGAGAGATGCAAGACTTTTTATGGGGACAGCAGATGGGGCAATTCCAGGAGTGAGGAAGTTTTCAGAGAAGGATCTGGTTTTCTTAAGACCTATGTGTATCGTTTTCACGACCAAATTTTTTTTACATATCTGAAACAGTAGAATACAAGTTCAATAACGTCTCATACGTGAGCAAACTATCGCCATTAATCCATTTTATTTTTTAAAAAATTCTTTTGTGAGTCATCTGCGTCGTTTGAACTTTTTTTTGCGTGAAAATGAGTGTGAACGCGTTCCTTTTCCTTTAGGGCAAGGTGCGTGGTGCTGCTGGAGATCATTACAAGCGCCTTCCAGATGGGAAAGGAAAGGGATGGAAAGGGAAGCGAAGGGAGGGGGTTGAAGGACTGGGCGCGTCTGTATCGAACCGGGGCTGCCAATGATTGCGAGTGCATCAGCCAGCAATGGCGACGCAATTTCCGTCGACCTCGAAGGGCTTTATTAAAAGGAGGAAGGGAACAGCCCCAGGCATCCATCCTAGGACTATCCTTAATATCGGTACCGTTTCTAAGAAGACCGCATTCTTATACGTCCATATATAAGCATTCCTCCACGCATGTTTTTTTAGTGCCCCCCCAAGTCCAGTCCAGTGTTTGCCGATTACTCAACTTGCGTGTATTAGTTTTTGGGAAAAAATCTTTACTTTTGTTTGAATCCTGGGGCTTTGAGAATAATTACAGTTACTTAGAACCGATTTCTTCCTTTCATCATTCCTGAAATGTGAGTAATTGAACATAATGTGTTACCATCGACAAACTAAAATTCTTAATTTTTCGCTTTTAATATGTTAGCACTGATTATGTTATAAAGGACCTGAGCCCTTGCCATTATAGGGCTAGAATACCTCTTCTTCATGAGTTTTGGAATGAAGGTTCTTTAATTATTTTTATTATTTTTAGTTAGCATTAAATAAATAAATCTTAAATAATGAAATGAGAAAAACCTAATATTTCATTTATCAAGTTGAATTTTTCATAGAAGAATGAACTAGCAGAAAAAATTATGTTAAATGTAAAAATGGATTATTATTTCTTTGGTTTTTCACAAGAGTAAATACCGGCTTCATCTCTGTTACCATTTTTTATTTAAAAAAATCTTCCAGGATATATTATTCTTTAACCTAGAGTTTAGTCGAAATTTACACACGTATTTATGTGGTTTCTGAATAAATTGTATATAATTTCAGAAATGATACATGTAAAACTAAAACATCTACAATTATAAATTAAGACACATCTCCACCAATTACAATATATAATTAATTTATACAAAAATAACTTCCTGATCTTAACTATTAAGTAAAAATATATTGAGGAAATTATATTTTCGAATATTAATTACTCATAATATACTTAATAATTTTTTCAGCTTTGTAATTTTTTCTATTTATTGTATTATAATGTTTTTTAAATAACATGTATTACAAAAATAATTGGTAGTTCTCAATTTTTAGACACTAGAACCAGTTTAAAATGAAAATCGAAACATTCAGTGTAACTTATTTAATGAAATAACTGAAATTCAAGTCTGGTTTATTTCTAAGTCAATTTTATATTACACGCGAAATTCGTTTCAAGACATAAAATTCTAGTCTGAAATTTGTTATGAATAATTGAAAACATTATAATAAAAGAAAAACAACTTTTCATCGCTAAATTATCATGTTTGTAAAATTTCGTTTTCTCGGAACTTTTGATATTACGAATTTATATTTTAATTGAAATGTACATCTGAGCAGATCGCAAAAAATTAGGGTAATGTAGCGTTGTGTTTGTTTTATTATGTTTTAAAATTTTCATATTTAATATCTTACTAAGATGCCTCGGCATCTCGTCCGATATTGTGCCATCCGATTTCCATTCATTCTGACCGCTACAACATTTTCTAAGTGGAAAAATATTGAAAATTTGGATGATGTCCAAATTTTCATCTCCAGATATTTTGCTTAGAAACCAATTGATTTTTATCGATCCAACATCTAATTTTCACATTAGATGGATAAATTTGTTGATAATGAGGGCGATTACATCATTGATTAAAAATCTTTCTAAAAATCTGTTTTAATTTAATGTTAAAAAAACCGACATTACTTTCCGGTCCATCTAATATTAAAAGAAGTAGTAGAAAAATTATTACTTAGTGTTTTCTGCCTGAAAAAATGACTGAGTGAATTTTCGTCATTTTTAACTCGTTTTTCTCCACTCAAACAATATTGTGATGTTTTTGTATATCGACGGCAATGAACGTACTTCCATTTTCTTGTAGGTTTTAAAGGAGATTCTGTGATTGTATTTTTGGAAACTTGTGTCAGGTCATTACTTGCTACGTGAATTGACAATTACCGTAATAGTCTGAGATTATTGGGATACCCTTATCTTTAGAACAATTATTTTTTAATTATTGAGTTATTTAACATGAATATTCCGAACTGATATACGAATATAATTTATTTTTTTAAAACGTAAATTTGTTTTCAGTTCTTATAACTTAGACGGCCAGTATCCAATATCTTATATTTTACAAAATAATTTTATAAAATAGTTTATATGTTTTTGTGACGCTGAAGTATTTTTTAAGATTTATTTAATCACGATTTTTTCTATATTAATGTTTTTGTTGACGAATTAGTCGATTAGAAAATTTCTGCGCAGTGAGAATTTGTGAAACGTAAATCAAACTGTTGTTTTGAAACTAAAAACAGTTTATCAGTTATTATTATGTGGATCTAAGATAAAACTTGTGACATGTAAAATAAATCACACTTTTGAGTTGCGTATTACTTTCGGCGAGCCGTTGTTTTTAATTTGCCTGCTTCCGTGTTACATAATTTAATTGAAAGTAACGTGCAATAAAGAATATTGCTGGGTAGGTACGTATTCGTTTTAAAAATTTAATTGCTCCAACTGGCCGCACATCCTCTTTCCTGTGGGACTTTTTTTCTCTCTCTGTTTTTTTAAGCAACTCCTAAAAATCCTCTCCGCTTGCGGACCGGAATTTCTATGAATATTAACAAACAAATAAAATTTTACGATCGCGAGGGGAAACGGGCGTTGATATTTAGCGCAATGAACGGAAGAAGTTTGGAGGCAGGTCGGAGCATCGATTCTGTGTAATCCGTGGAAGCTTATCGGACGCTCACCTTTAAACTCGTTACGGCCCTACCCACCCTTTCCACCCCCCAACCCCGATCCACCCCCGTCGTTCTGGCCACATTAATACGTGCAGCTCGCTCAAATTTCCATGAGTCAATATTTCACCATCTTGCTCTACATCTGATAGGGGGCTTGGATAACGCCGGTGATATGAATATGCAAAGGCTTGGGAGAGGGATGATCGCCTGCAATTATTGTGACACCGTTATCATCTTCAACCCTCGACTCTACATTTGTGCTACTTGAATGGACACTAATCAGGACTTTAAGCAATACATTTCGGACTTGTATCATCTGTTGCGACGATAATTGCACATTTGCACAATGTGCAGCATGACTAAAAGATACTTACTCATTATATATATCGTACTGATTATCATATAATTAGCCTATCGTAATGGTTTTCCTTTCAACTTATTAAACGCTTACCAACATATTTATCGATCACGTTTCCCCGTACTTTCTAACAACAATGCGATATTTCACTTCTATTTTAATCCGAAAAATCTATGGAACTGTGAAAATTAAAAAATTAAATATAAATATCCACAACCAGATTAAAAAGTACACATATAGAGGGCCCTGTAAATTCACTTGTTAAAAAAAGCCTGTTCGTATTCGAATTGGTTGATAAAGTGTTGAAAAAGTCATTGTATAGTTCGCCTTTAAATTGGTGAAGTTTAGAAACAAACTTTTTTGGGGGGTAGTTGTAAGTCCATTGTTACTCAGAGGTAACAGTAGGAAGTTGTTGTGTTGATTGATGAAAAGCTTCGTCTTCTCCGTCCGCGATCGTTATCTACACAAAAGCGAGACATTCAAAAACACACTGTCGCCACACACATTACAGAGGTTTTTTTTTACCTACTACGAAAGCAGTGAATAGGACGGGTTGGAAAATTTTATTCATCCTCGCCATGTGCTGAATAGATAAATCAAAACAGTTAACAGGAGCAAAGGGGAAGGTGATAAATGGGAGCATGAAAGGACCAAGACAATAAATGGGGGACTTGAAGTAGCAGCCGTAGTAATGAGTTAACGCACAAAATCATAGCCTCGTTATTCTATATTTGTGATTTCTGTGAAGAATTGAAGAAATTTCATTGCTAAATACATAATATATTAACTAATTTTCCACAGTTTTGTTAACTGTAATTTTTACATTGTTATGTAAAATACTTGTCGACAGTTGTTACACCATACTTACACAATATATTAATCGATAAATTTAAATTTTAAACTCATTAAAAATCGTCTCTTCTAAAATATTACTCATTCTTTGAATAAGAGTCTTCGATGGAGAGCAGGTATGGCTGTCAGCGAATGAGAGCAGAGAAATAGACAAACGTCAATAACGTATGAGGACAAACCTGGTACAGCAGCTGCGTGGACAATAATATATGACAACGTCGCACGCATTTGATTCGACGGCACAAGGAACAGCTTCATTGTCCAATAGGCTTCCATTTGAAAATAACTACAGTTTTGAAATGTTTTTTGGGAATTGTGACGAAATATTTTTCGGATACAGCATTGTCTGAGTAAAATATGAAAGGGAGAGAGAAATGAAGGACAAACAATAGATTCGATATATAGAGGAGGTCAGATGATGTAGTCGTTATTATCAAAAATGTATAGGACATCTAGGATTTTTATTTTATAGTAGTTACACATTTTACGTGAAATATGAATGTTATTGAAATCAATCTTATGTCTATCATTCTTGTAATCTAAAGCGTTGTACTGGTTTTGGACGAAACTAATTGATTACTCATGATTCTGAATACCTCTTTTTATATTGATGGACGTGTGACATATATGTCGTCACTGTCTTGAATTTCAAGTATGTTTGGTTTTCAATTAAATTGTTATGTTTTTAATTCTTATTAAAACGTGTTTGTAAAATGCCAAATGTGTTATGCTGGTTTTTAAGTATTCTAACTTTTTTTAGTGGTCTGGTCCATATTACTTTAGAAGTATACATCAACGTTACGAACCCCTTTTGCATTTCCCTTTAGTTACCTGATTGTTCACTAGGATTTATCAAATAATTAATCATACTAGATCGACCTCGAATGCTGAACTTCTTGAGTATGGTGAAGTGAAAATAACAACTGTACTTTTAATAGTCTGCTACAGAGAAATATCTTTAAATCCGGTTGCCTGAATTAATACTTTGATGAACACATTTCTAAAAGATTCTTTCCGCAAGTATGAAGCGACCTCTGACAGAAATATGTGTTTTACCGAGGTGTTGGATAACAGTAGAGTAATTTTTATGTATTATTGCTGCCGAATGATTCAACATATTTTTTCACTGATCTCGGTAACTGAGAGACCCAGAGGAAGTGACGGTCCACTGTAGAAGATGGAGGATTCTCTAAAGGTGTAGTTAGCTGGGAAGACACACTTCGCATATGATGGATGAAGTAAGATCTTGCGTATGAAGAGTTGGTGATGGAGTGACCTGGTTGGAGAACCTCTCGACTGGTGATGTTGCGTCCCTGGCAAACTGTAAAGTTACCCCCAGTCAGCCTTCGTGGATAAGACAAAATAGATGCGGCCGGCCTAATTGTGGCGATCGATCGGGGTTTGTGAAGGACGGGATCGACTTTGTGTAGCGTGCGGCACGTGGCCTTCGATCCGAGTCAAGGCGCCGGGCGTTGCGCTGGTTAGTCAGTCCGACGCCGACGCCATGCACAAGCACGGCGGGGCCACGCCGCTCATGCTCTCCCTCGACGCCCACGACAGCCTGCTCTCGGCGGCGTCCGACGGCTTCACGCCGCTTATGTCGCCGTCGCCACCCACGCAAGGCAAGTGCCCACCATATGTCCTCGAAAACCCCAATCAACACAATAGGTATATCTAATAATTGTTAACATGTGCTTTCTAAGAATAGAAATGCAAACTAAAGTACACAGACGTCATTCTCACGTTCTGTGGGCGTGCTTTAGAAATGTAAAAAACGTACACGAATTACACTTGGAAAATCGGGACTTTGGATTGGATTGTCGAAAACAAATAATTAATTTAACGTGAATTCCTAGATCTAATCAGTGTATCAGACGGCGACAATACATTAAATATGCTCAGCGTGTTCAGAGATGAGCAGAAAAAAATCAGACTCATTTAAAGACATTCTTTTTTTTCTCGACATACAATTTAATACTTAAGAGACATCTATTTGATAAGTGTATCCTTCCGATATTAACTTTATGGAATTTTAAAACTTTTATTTTATTAAATTATCAATCGTCAAGTACAACTTTTATAAACTAATTCGTCAAATAATTCCAACAAATGGACAGATTGTTTAAGATAGGAGATCAATTGGTGCACGTCTTCAGAGTCTTCTGTTGAGTTAGGAGTGTCTGTAACTTTTCTGTAATGATTAATGCAGCGCTCTTTTATGACATCCTGGATCCAGTGGATGACAATGATGTCGTTAGCTACGTACCATGGGACATTGGTCGTGGATCATGAGCGATAAATTACTCCAACTCCAAGACGAACAGAGAAATGTGGAGCAACGAGACACGTGTTGTGCTTTATTAGCTGTAACCTTTGATGAAATTAGACGCAGTCTGAATAATTAACCATGAAACATTATTAACTGACGAGCGTAGGATTGGAAAGCTCCTCAGAGAATCGTAACATATCAAGAGTCAGTAGGTCGGTAACATTGCGAATATATCAGGTGCCTGGATTACCAAGAATACTTTGATGACCAAATTTATATCCACATCCATAACAAAAATCTCAATTACTTGTTAATATTCCTTTTGATAATGTGCATATTTAACCAAATCAACTCTGCCGACAACAGTTCCGGCGCAAACTGATTGTTCTAATACAATTATCTCCTTAATACTTTAGTGAATAATGAAGTTGAGTTTTGTGCCCTATTGTATAAGTACTTAAAGTCACACATACCACCTTAGTTTAACTGCACTTAAGGACGAGATAATTAAAATCATCTTAAAATAAACATAATTCGTCCATAACTGAGTTAATTCGAGGCCATAATTTGGAAAACAGATATTGAAGAAATGGCACAGTGGCCCATTGTATAATACACGGCGTTGACACGAACGTCTTCGTTTTAAAAAATTTTAAAGTTGAGTTGTACCTCAAAGGTTTTTTTGAAAACAATATTTTTCAATGCATAATCGATACTTTTTCGTCGCAAGGAACAACCTGACCATTTACGTAACAAATCATATACTATATACGTACAATATTACAATTCATGGAAATGTTAACTATGTATACATGATTAAAACCTCACTAATAACATAACTTTTATATATTGTCAAATTATCATTTATTTCAACCCCTCATTTTATCAATAAAATAATTGAAAACCTTATACTTACACTTTTATTTTTTATTATATTCTAACGACCTTTCGATATCTATTTGTATCTTCTTCAGGTATTTTAAAAATTTATTTGGCATAATTTTTATCCTAAGATCATTTGTGCTTATTCAGGTACTTTCATAAACAGGAGGATTTACAAATGATTATATTTATAGTCTAATTGTGCAAAGGAAACAAAAACAAATTAAACTAAACCGAAAAACAAACAAGCCACCAAATTATTGTAATAAACTAGCACAAAAACGATTAACAAGTTAATAAATTCACACATTTTTGAAAGAGGGTCCCAGGCAGACAATTCACTTAACGCCAACAAGATTGTAGCAAGTATGAATGACAATCAATTGTTTTATTAATCCATAAACGGACTTTAGATTAAAACTTTTCACTCCTTTTAATTTTACCTTTCTGGAATACTTACCATATTTGTCTATTGACTACAACAATATATAATTAATTACTCTAATTGAATTAATTAATAATTTACTTAGATTAGGTATTACCATAATTTACTAAATGTTTAATACACACCTCATTACTTTGGAGAGTTGTTCTGATGATTCTCACTAGTAGCATTACTGTAATATTTTATCGAGAGTCTCGTCTCAGGTGCTGAGAAACTTGAAATATATTACCTTAGTGGGAGTTTCTTTGACAGTATATATTTTTGAATAAATTTGGGCTAATAGTGAGATGTATGGGATTTATAAATTCGTTTATTTGATCGTTCCGGATAAGAGTTTTCGTCAATGAGTTGTTGAATTAAAAATAGGGCTGTATTATTTAGAAGGTTCGCATCGGTTGTGTCTGAGCACTTTATAAGCATCTCTAAGGCTTCTTGGTCGACAGACAGGGATTCCGTACTGGTCTGTAATTAATCGATCCGCCATCTAGCAACTCCTTCTCCCTTAATAGACGCCCATTAGTAATCATTTCCGTGTGACCTACTAACGCCTTTTTTCTCTTGTCCAAAATGTCTCTGAATTAAGGCTTGATCTCAGTGTCGATTGTCATTCAGTGGCCGTCCTCAGGTCATGCATTTCAAGTGGCTCCACTCCAGCTTAAAGTTTCTCTCAACTAATTAAACGTGAGCGAATTCATCACACCTGTTGTCTTCCAGTTTTATCCTCCAACGTTCTTAATGGAAATTAATATTTAATACGTATTCCTTTTGCGTGAATGTAAGTTTTTTAAAGTACTCTTTCTGTACTTTTCGTAAAGCCCTTCAAAGCAAATTGGAATTTTTTCTCATTTCTCTACCTTGTAAGTGCAACACGAAAAAATTTCAGATGCAAATCCTATTTAACCCTGCAATTTGTTTTACTTATTAGTTTATATTTAACGTTGAAGGAGATTAATTACTGTGAGAGGAATAGCGTTCCTTTTATTTTGTTTGGAGCCACGTCCATATAAATAATATAAGGAAAACCTTACTTGTACGTTTCGAAACAATGTGCGATGTTTTAGTACTTCTTGAGCAGTTAACATCTCGTCCCAGATTCATGCTTCATAACAATGCCAGGGTTCCATTGTTTAATGCTGCAATTTCCTTCTGTTCCTCCATTGTGCTTCCTTCCTCTACCAGAGCTCGAAGTTTTTGAGTTCGCTGTTTTATAAGTTACTTGCTTATTACCATGTGGGTGTCGCTTAGAGAACTTGCAATATTGAACATATTTAAGAGCTAAGTAAGAGAGAACGGTGCTGGATTTACAGTCTTAGAAAACTTTTCACTACAGACACTTAAAAGTTAACTCACAAATGGTTAAAGTATGTAAGAAAGAAGAATCATCAATTTAAAACATTATTTATGAGGGCGACATTTTGCATTCGTAAATTAAAAAATCGTTATTTATGATCTTGAAACATAAATTATGCCTATTGCTTTTTAAAATAGTTATTTATCCAACTTTTCTATTATTTCAAGGACAAATTATTATGGTCAACGATTTCAATCAGTTTAAAGTAAATGAAAAATGACGATCTAATTAAACATAAAAATTGGCTATATAATAATATTTATACAATAGATAATCTTTGGCTAAAGGTTTGGTAATAATTAAATAAAAATAATTGGATATATAATATTTGTCAATACAGTCATGAAGTAGATTGTATTTAACTCTGATAATGGAACTTGTCAATGACTTGTAATGAATAATTTTTTAACATCTCATAGAAGTATAAATACTTATTACCCAGTTTAATTACAGATAAGTATTTAATTATTCTACGGGTCGAATGTTTATTTATAAACATCTTCCACAATTTAATAAAAATTCTGACTGTCGTTTTGAACTTACAATTTATTTGAAAAACTCAATCAAGATTTACCTTTCAAATGAATAAAAGTTATTCTAATATAATTTTAAAATTACATCATGGATTAAAGAACAACTTAAAATTTCTGAAATTTGAATCATAAATAAACCAATAATTTGACTAAAATTTAATAAGTCAAAAAGCTAGAATTAATTGTTTTAATAAATTTTAATGCATAAATATTGTGACTGTTGGCCAATTACCACTATTTAAATTTTAAATAAGGCAGATATAATTTAAATTTTTAATTGTAATTCTTTGATTCTTAACCTTAGCATCCAATTCTTTTGTCAAATCTTTGGTCAATTTATGATGAAAATTTAAAAGATTTAAACATATTAGTTTGTCCGACATTTTTATTCCTGATGTCACTTCTAAAATATATCAGACTAAAATATGGCAATTGTATTGATTTTAAATTTAAATCATGATTAGTAAATTTAAGGAGATATTTATAAATAAATATTCGGACTTCGCAGTAATTATATTTAATATATGTGAGATATAGTTTAAATTTTTTTTCTCTTCTAAATGACTTTTCTTGCTTGCTTTCCTCGCATAGATATATATGAAGGACCATAGTAATATAGAACGATATTGCATATTTCAGCAATGATTTTGAAGTTCAATACAATCAACATTGGCGAAATAAAATAAAGATGTTACAGTAGTGAGTGTAAAGTAATTAAGAACTTAATAACAATGTTGTTAAATTATGGCTTTATTTTAATTCTAATTTTTTATTCCGCAGGTAAGGACCAATCGCTTACTTCTACTTATAATATCGACCTTAAACCATGTGAAGATGAATTTTCGGGAATTCTTTCATCAAACACACAGTAAGTGAACAGGATTAGTTTTTCTTTCCATTATAAGGTCACTTCAGCCAAAATTTTGATGATAGAGTTAAACTACTATATTTCTGATAATAAAAAACTCAACCTAATTATCAATGGGATCAAGAAGCTTTTCTTACGATTAAAACATCATTTTTAATCACACATTGTATGAACCTAACCATAATGACTAATATTTTATTTTTTACCCAAAAAACGTTTATGTATAAATATTTTATGCGTCATATCTCTTTATTTAATAGGAGTGTTATTTCATTCTAAAAAGAGAGACTAAAAAGGGGTTGTAGTTTTAAAAATTAAAGCCGTATTTATTTTATTCTATTCTCCATTGATTAAGAACCTAGATGATTCATTATTTTAGATATAAAAATAGAATTATAAGTTTCAATTCATTTTTCTTCATATAATAATTTTTGAAGAAATTTAAAACCAAAATCTGTCATTAGATTTCGTTTTGAAGCCAGCTAACACCCAAAAGAGCGCTAGATTTAATTTGTGAACTTCTGGAAACTGAAACCCTTCTCGTATTATATGAAGAAAAATTTGGTCAAACATATTTTAATTTAATCTTTTAAATATAAATATAACCCTAACTTTATATGTAGGCCGCCTTTGTACTTCGACAGTTCAATTAATAATTGATAACAATTTTTACAGGATACAGATTCAATCTTAATACTATTGTTTTTAGAAAAAAATGTTGTAATTATCGCAACGATATAGTTTCAATTTCAATACACTAAAATCATAAAACCAGGATAGCAATTGTTATTATACCTCAGTGTTTAACATTTCTCTTTAGTGTGTCTTTCCTTCGTCCCGCGTTGTATGTAGATGCATTGCTTTCATTTCCTGCTGTCTTGGTATTTTTCCCGTCCTCGATGATTGATTGGTAGCTCTCTGCATCTTCAAAGAGAGTGTTGAAGTAGACACTAGCAAATAATTGTACCAATTCCGGCTGGATTCTCAATTTATCGTCATATGTATTAAAAATTTCTCCCGTGTGTCTACATGTTTCCCTTTCCCAACTGCAACAATAATTTATAAATTTGATTGCCTCTTAAATATATCAGACCAAGGCATATTTTTTGTTCTTTTTTTTAGTAAGCCCCCCCTTACATTCCAATGCAGTCCGTCAGTTATTTACGTGCCATCATGGCACGTCACATAACACCACTTTCTATTCGCCTGTACGGTTGTCACTTTACGTCGTCTGTCACTCTGTGTCAGCCTCCATTTATCTTCACCACCGCCACCTGTGCCACCGCCCTCTCTAATTTACTTTTTTTTGGTTGTGATTCTGCAAAAATTCATTGTATTTGAATTTGGATAATGTTTTAAAAATGCCTGTCTAAATCCCATTGTTTCGAAATCGTGTGATTTAAATATATTTCGGCCATCGTGACGATACGTTTTACCTAATTGCCTTACATTCTTGATGTAAACTGCTCTACAATTACTTAGTTTGGGAGGAGGATTAGAGAAGCGTAAGTGTAATAAAACTGAAACTGAACTGAAAAAAGTGTTGAACTATACGATATAGGTTACTACATTTCAAACGCTATTAAATAAAACTGAGCGCCCCTGTCAGCAATATACTCAGGGACCCGTTGAACGATCAATATATATATTCAAAGATGTCACAGATATATTTTCTAAGAAAATTGACAGTCATTTCTTTTTTATGAACTCATAAAGATCAACTTTTTAGCTAAAAAAAATAAACAGACAAAAACGCACTCAGAAGAACAAATCAGAATCATAATATGATTTTCCCATTTAAAACTAGCTTTAATATTTACTTGATGAAGTCCAAAAACTATGGAAGAAACGTTTTAGTAAAACTAATATTATTTTCTGACAAATTGGCAGTTTTCCTGTTTATTTAAAATAATTTTTGCATTAGCATCATCAGATTGCAGATACTGTTTAAAAATTAAAATGAATTATGAATTTTACTACTGGCCCTTTTTTATGATCGTTAATAGTCGTGGACCGTCCATCCTTTATAATATTAATACCTAACTAGTAAAAAAAAAATTCCTCTGCATCGTGATCGATTTTAATTTACGTGTTTCAGTAGATTATTTTAATAGTAACGATAGCTTTATTTTTGTTTATTTTATTCTAGGTTTATATTAGTAAAATTCTGACTACTTCTGTTATCCTCTTTATTATTTTGTATTTATTTAAGCTACAAGAATAAGTATAACATTTGAACGTAGGTAGGTAATTCTAATATTAAAAATACTGTATAAGACTCTGTTTTTAAAATAGTCTTTAACCTGCAAGGATCTGCCATTATCTTTCGTTTTAAAGCCAGTTTACAGCCATAAAAACGCCAGATTTAATTTGTGAACAACTTGAAACTGAAACACTTCTGGTAGTATATGAAGAAAAATGGATCGAAACATATTTTAATTTAAATAATTTAAAGTGAAATATTACCCTATATGTAGGCCGACTTTGTACTTGGAGATTTCAATTAATAATTGATATCAATCTAAAATAAATACTATCGTTTTTATAAACAAAAATGTTGTAATGGTCGCGAACGATGTAGTTTCAATTTCAATATTTTATAGCTCTGTCTGACCTTCAATTTTATACTTTATACTCATTTATACTCTTTAGTGTGCCTTTGCTTCGTCCTGCGTTGTATGTAGATGCATTGATTTATAGAAAAGAATACATGAGTTATGAATTATAAAACGTTATAACCACGGGTTCTTTTGATATATTGCAATTCTATTCACATTTAACTTGACTATTTACATGCTTTTTTATTATTCTGTTCCTTGAAATTAGTTAAAAAATTTAATAAAATATAATATATATATATATATATATATATATATATATATACGTATATGTATATACATATATATATATACATATATATATATACACACATATATATATACATATAATCATACTAAAATAAAAGCACTAGTATAATTATATTACCTCTAATCTGATCAGCGCTAGTAAAGTCGTCAGTATTTCTGCAGCCAAGGAATTCCAGTCTATTATCAAATAAAAATTTTCCAAATTTTAACTGTATTACTAAGTCTAATATCTGTGATACGTTGCTTTTCTATTTCGATAGTATGTTTTAATGAAACTCTACTGTATTATTTTTCGTCCACGATAGCAGAAAAATGTCACGTATTAATCTTAGTATTTTGATTGGATCTTTGTTTATATTTAATCTTGCTATTCGGCATTAAATACGGCGAATATATTCTCAATTTGTTATTAGTCATTACAGAATAAGCCAAACCGATTCCTCCTTTCCAATTATTTTTGTTGATTATTCTTGAGTGTCAATTCTGAGTCTTGGTTATAAATTAAATTACTCGATTTTATATTAATAAGACAAAGGCTATTTGTAGTTATCAATTGTAATTATGTGTTTGGTACTCTAATAATTGGGTGATAAATGGAAGACGTAGATGGTTGTCAGGTCAGAATTGAGCTGTGATTGCGGCGTAGATAACGGAGAGACGTGCCAGGTGATTGATGAGCCGGCGTAAAGGTAGCAAGAGTCGTTCCGTGTGCTGGCAGCTTGCTTTATTGTCGAGTTTCTGCTGACGTAACGAGCGAGCGTTCAATCTGCTTGTAGAGCTGGCTAGAGTAAGGTAAGGGTGGAATCATCCCCTTCCGTGTCGTTTCTCGAGCTCGCGCCAATTACAACGACATCCTTCAAGGGGCGGAACGAGATACGCAACTGTACTTTCTGCGCTCCATCTGCCTTCGTCTGAACTGCGCGTACGTGATTTGCACTCCTCTAGACGACCCTTGGAGCTGCAGAGAAAAATGTCACGCTATATGGAAACGAGGCTTATTTATCAGGTATACCATTACCCCTATTTTAGAGGTATGAAAATAAACGAGGTTGCGAACATTATAAAGAAGAAAAATGAAAGAGACAAAGTGCCATATTTGTTAGTAAAAGTTTCTATAGCGGATTGCGGAAGGTGGAATTTAAGGTCGAATTTAGAGACACTGTCATTTGTTAATTTCTGCACCAAAATAAAAGGAAAATTTTATTCCTAAATTGAGATATAAAATCTTCGGGGAGTGGCCGAAACACAAACGTAGACAATACTCCGTCTAGGAAGTAATTGAAGTCAGGATTAGTAATTTGGTAGGCTGATGGAAGAATCTAAGCATTTCTGTTAGGTAAACGTAAAGGAGTAACTTTATTTTGTAAGTGAAAGTAGGGACAGTGGAGATAGAGATATAGAACGGTTATTGAGTTGTTTTAAACTTGTTCTATAGACTGACAGGCTACATGAGGCTAATGCACATGGTGGAAGCTCACCTTTAATAGCACAGGAAGGGGTTTTAAAGGGGGCGTATGGAATGAAGTGAATGGATAACTATACTTTAAGGATCATACCAGTAATTCGCCTAAAATTGATGAAGGACAAATCCTAGTAAACCTGTACGTACTTGTCCCACGCCCTTCTGCAGTTGCAAAGGTATAGTGAGAATTAAAGTGGTTATCTGTGTAGGGAAGCTGTGGATGAATATTCATATATCAGAGATGTGGTTAGAGGAAAGCACTGAGACGGAAAGAGGAGAGAAGCAACTTAGTTACAAGTGTTCCTTTCTCGAGCACCAAGGAGACACAAAGGCAATTCGACTTAATTAGTCAGAAAAATTCACTTTATCCAGTGTAATAATTGCTCAAAACCGAGGTAATTGAGCCTACAATTCCCTGTGGAGTGTTCTTAAATTTTAACCGGGAAAAGTGTAATTTAAATATGAAATATAATTATTAATTATTAAAAAAAATATTAAAAATTAATTTCTTAAAGCCACATTTATTATGTTTTTTAAGCAATGAATATGTCACAAAGCTTATACACAATTCTATTGGGACGTTTTCCCTGACCCAGTTTGTAAAGTATATTAGGAATGTATTGTAATAATTAAATATAATATATGAATGTGGCTTAAATGAAATAAACTAATAACTTTAAAGAACAAACAAAATTTATTGTGCCAAATTTAAAAACAATTATAAAATACACAAAATATTTGGAATTTCAGGGTCTTGATCTGGGTTTGATAAATGGCAGAATTTAAATAATCAAAATTACATTTACTTTTTATGGAAATCAATGCGTCTGAACATAGACGAAATTTGTTGCGGAAGAAATAATACTAAATATTGAATTTAAAAATTTAAATTTTATCAAGAATTAACAATCTTATTCTATCGATAATTAAATAATTAAAGAACGATCTGACTTTTATCTTTTAAACACGGTTTACAAATGATTTTAAAGTTTTTCTCTACTTACGGCTGCCCAGGTCTCATTTTTAGTTTTTCGTGCACAATTTTGGGGACATCACTGATTCTAAATTCTCACAGACTCTAAATGTTCACAGGCTCTAATTGGTGTAGTTTGTTAGTTGGTTTAACACAAATTGGTTGGTTCTCGATGCTTTACTGCAACTAGTTGCTCTGTCTCCTTCCCGACTGAATCTTGCTTTACTTTTTAATATTTGAAAGCTTGTTTGTGACTGGACCACATTCTTTCGTTCTGACTGCCGACTGTAAAACTTTTCGTCTGGTCTATTCGCTGTCTGCTGCCCAACTGTACTGTTCAAATTTTCATGACTTGGAATTTTAGTCTTTTCTCCTCGCTGCCTACGGCCCGACTGTACATTTCCTGAATGTTCGTTCGTCTCCTAAGTTTTTGAGCGCGTAGAACCTTCTCGACTCCTCAACAATGTTTTCTTTTTTGCCTTGCCGGATTGTTGCGGCGTCCGCTCTATATCCACTAATAATGAGTCCTCTACAATCCAACTTTCCAATTAGAACAATGTCTTAATTACCAATTACTACAGTATATATCAGAAGTTTTATCTATTTCGTATGTTATGCATAGTGAAGCGTTTAGAAATTTGGAGAACCGAAGGAAATCAGAAATTAGTGTGCAGTGATTCGTTAAATAATAGTGCCATAGTCCCCCCAGTATAATGTAATTTATTACCTATTAGTAATAAGAACTACAAAATGAAAAGGTTTATTTCCAAATGTGACAAACTCACAACGTCGAATGTTATCAGCAAGCCTCATAGGTTTTTTTTGTGAAATTCATTTCCGCTTCTTTTTGTAATGGCAAAAGGGTAATTTTGCAACTCCTGGTCATTGACATGAAGATAGAAGGTCGCGTGTTGCTGGAACGTTACAGACTGCTGCTGGGTGTTTGTATATAATTTTTATCAACGCTGCTTTATCATGCAGTTGAAATTTTATGGTTGGTGCAATACAGCTCACAGCCAATGAACATCATTAAAATTCAAGTCGTAATATGTTGACACCAATAGGCGTATATGCTATGTAGAGGTAATTCATTTACATATTGTCACAATAAATATATTTAAATATTTTGGTGCTGAGAATTATTAATGAATAGATTTGTCGTAGGTTGGCAATTGTGTATTACTTACTAATTTAATGGTAAAGCAATTCCTCCTTATTTTACACAAGTATATATATTTCTATTAATTTTTCCAAAAACCATTCTCGGGAAGTATATAGAAGTTTACATTTTATTATAAACTAAATGATCAATAATATTACTTAATCACGGCATATCAATTGAAATAATAATTAGAAATATAAATTGATCTTCCTAGAAATCAGTGTTGGAATGTTTCATTTAAAATCTTTTATGTTCTGCATTTTCTTAATATTTAGTCTTCAGTAATATCGAATAATAAAGATAGCCAATTCAGACAAAAAGTGATCATATAAAATACCACACAACGTTTCTTGGATCCTTGTCCCTTTCGTCAGGTGCGAAGAAGAACCTAGAGCGACACAATTGCACTTGTCAGTTGACAAAATTAAAAAAATTTAGATTGAGTTTTGTCAACTGACAAGTGTAGTTGTGTCGCTCTAGGTTCTTCTTCGCACCTGACGAAAGGGTCAACGATCCCAGAAACTTTGTGTGGTATTTATATTTTTTTTGTCTGAATAGGCTATCTTTCTTATTCATTATTTTCTATCAGACGTAAATTTTTTCATCTTTTAATTTAAATTTCACATTTACAAGGACACGGGTGGAATACTTATTAAGAGATATTTTCCTATTTCAAGATCTATACATCAAAATTGCTTTAGAAATAAGAAATTTGTATTATAAAAAATTGATGTTTGTAATGGAAGTTCTCCAAGGTATTTTTGAAGCAGCTTTTGTTGCTGAAAGTTGCGACATATTTGAAATAATTTCAATAAATTTCAAGTTGTAAACAAGACATAACCATCTAAAAGTTAATAGATATATATGTGATTCTTTAACAGAATTTTTTATACCCAGTTAGGACGCTAAATTTTTATCTTTTTGAGGAGTAATAAGTTATTTTTACTTCCTCAGGGAACTTACTATGTATTAATATTCCTACATAGATCTTTATGTGTTATATCTCACGTCAATTTATTATAGAATTTGTCTTTTCCTTAATTATGTTTGTTTGTTCATAAATTAATCTGTTTTGATGTGCGTTTCTATTTCATTTTTTTATTGATGTCTCTTCATATACAGCTTTTATTTTTACTTTGACCACTTTTACATATCTACTTTTCTACGCTTATATTTAACGATAAATTTAATAGTTATCTCCACAACCCAAATTTAAAAAAGTCTGGAATCATATTTCAAAGTTAGAGCTAGATTATTTATAATGTTCTAACGTAACTACCGAGACGTAATGATGAGAGATATTCTTTTATAAAACAGTTGCTTTTCTCTTTAGTAATAATTATCTATTAAACCATTTGCAACATATGATCAATTTTTTGGAGTTTCGAGAACGTTCCCTGGATACTCACTACCAAAAAATACGACTGGAAGGTTCATGTGACTTCCCTGCATGAACCACTAGTCTCACAAATTAATGCGTAGGTTGCGTATTTCCACCCACATACCACTTTCCAGAAGCTCTACCTTTAAGTCATCCACCCACACATGTTCCTACACTACCCGACTCTCCAACCCTCCGGAGTTAATCTACGAACCACTGTAATTAAGCGCAAGGAGGTAATGACTGTCTCTTCAAAGGCAGAGCAGAGTCGAGTGGAGCAGTTTTGGTCCCTGAGGCAGCCAAATAATTCTCTCCATCTCAGTCAGATTCGTACTAAATTCCACATATATTCACTTTTCACGCGGTTATTCGATCCGTAAACTGTCATTCGAGTTCCTTGGTCGTGTTTTCAGACGAGCTCGGTTATTATACACGTGCAGAATAACTAAATACTAGTCGGTATGGCTTAATTTCCCCTTTTGAAAAAATACTATGTAACACATATGCCCTTAGGATCTTCTACTGTCTACGTGAGAGTCAATAATTTATGTACTTCATACTTTATTTACAAAAACACATGATTATTCAAGTAGAAACGGTAAAAAAATTAGAAGTTCCGTGTATAAAATTTTCTAAGGCACATATTTTCTTAATCTTGTCTTCAGTTCTCTTATCTTTAGATCTATCATCAGTGTAGTAGTATCTATCCTTCCACTGTAGAAAAAAATAGTATCGTCCACCCCCCACAAGAGAAGGTCCCAACCCTTACCACGGAACAGAGAGTAACTTTTATGCTGCTATTAAGTCATCTTCTGCCCTTGACCCCGCCAGTACCAAGGAACGAGTATAATATATTTTTTGTTCCAATTAGATGAATAAATATCCAAACAACTGACAAAAAAAGGTTTTAAGCTTTTCTTTTGAGTTCGTCACCTCGTTTCTGCTGTGTATTCTTCTTACAGCTCTTACATTTTTTTGAATGACCTAAAAAAAGCAACAAGGATTGCAGAAACGTTGTGTGGTATTTATGTAGCACTTATTTTTGTCTATTCTCTGGCTACTTATATATCTAATTAGTAAACTTTTACAAAGAAGATAATATTTTTTATTTTTGTTCCATTATTCCCAGGAAAGTTGGATACTGTACAAAAAAATTACTTAAATTGTAAATATGAGTAATAAAATTTGAGCAAAGAAACTACACATGATGACGATTGTGTTAAAACATGATTAAAGTCCATTGAAACTGGTGTTCACTGGAAATATTCAATAATAATAATATTTTTATTAGTATAGATTGCCAAAAAAATATGACGTCAGGAAAATAAAAATGCGGAACGAAGGAGAACTTAAAATCATCTTTTATCAAAGAGGAAAGTGAATCATCTAATTACGCCACAATTAAAAAATAAACAGAGAGAGAGAGAGAGAAAAAAAGTCCCACAGGAAAGATGATGTGCGGTCAGTTGGAGCAATTAAATTTTTAAAACAAATATGTACCTACATAGCAATATTGTTTATTGCGCGTTACTTTTAATTAAATTATGTAAAACGGAAGCAGGCAAATTTAAAACAACGGCTCGCCGAAAGTAATAAACAACTCAAAAGTGTGAATCATTTTACCTGTTACAATTTTTATCTTAGATCCACATAATAATAAAAGCTAAAATGTTTCTAATTTCAAAACAACAGTTTGAATTACCTTTCACAAATTCTCAAGGAATGCCCATACCATTTCACTTTCAATTAGAACATGAATAATAAAGAAATTCTGTAAAGAAATTGCGTTACGGTTTGTGGAAATTATCGTATCGTTCTCTATAAACACACGATTTTAATACTGTATAAAAGGACACGTTTAACGAAATGTTAATTGGTTTCTAAAAGGTTACAGGGACCATTTGCAAATATTTGACAATGATACCTGTATGTCAACTGTAGCTTGTAATTTATCGAGTACGGGGTCATGGTGGGAGGGCTTGAATACATTTTCACCCCCTGGTAGTTCATTCATTTGTAAAGAGATCACTCGAATTTAGGTTAAATTACAGCGAACTCTGGTACACACGTGCCAAAGTCGCGCCCACGTACAAATTAAACCACCCCATCAATCAATTTCGTTATTTAAACTGAACAATCAAGGGTTGTAGGTCACTGTTTATCATTTAATAACGTGCGATGTGACTCGACAAATAATTAAGGTGTCGAAATTATACACGGATATCTCTATTGAATAATCTCTGACTTTACCCACACGTGGATTGGCAAAATTAGTTTCCATTAAATCAAGTAGGTTAAGTAGAAGCCTATTTATATCGCATACTTTTTTGTGTGTGCTTCTGACAACAAAGCAAGCAGTGTTTCATAACGTTAATGATGATGTAAATTTTATTACTAAAAGTATAGGACGATAAGTTTAAATATCTTATAGGAAAACGAAATAGAAGATATATCATTTACTTCTGATTTTGCAATATTTTTCTTTGTATGATGTAAGGTAGGATACATTGTCATACCTTCATTCGCCTCCGTGTTGGCGAAAGCAGTTTAGAAACGAGTAAACCCCAAGTTGATGTCTCTAGACTAAGTGTACCTAGGGAATTTTGTGGCACAGGATGAAGGATAGAAGTCAATGGCCTGTATTTCTGGGCAGCAGCCAAAATATTTAAGATTGGACAACCGGGCTTACGAGATGTGATAGACAAGGGTAAACAAATTCTAGTAGTAGTAGTAGTCGTAGAAGTTATATAAACTCCAATCAGGAAGTGTTGAAGGTTTATAAAATAGAGGACGATAGTCAGTCAGGTAGTGAGATAGAGGTAGATAGTTGAGATAGTAAATAAACTGCAAATAGTTAAACATCTAACCATCATCTGAGCCTGGTAACAACCACTAGGATGCATTATTAATTAGATATGACACACTCGATAAACGGAGATGGCAGCATCTTATCTTCATCGGAAGGTACGCCGCACGCTTAATTCATCGCGTTTGAAAGTGTACATGAGTTATAAACAGTCGGAGTAGATATAGTCCACACTTTTGTGTACATAAGTTGATGAATATACGAAATATCGATTATTTCAAGTTCAAACGTCTTAAACTGTTCCGATTCAGTTTCCCGTAATCCTGAGAGAAATTGAGTAAAATTTATTTACTCAATTGTTTTGAAAATGTAACATTTTATATCACAGGAAATAAATGTGTAAAAACGTTTTTAAAACTGATGTTTCATTATATTTTTTTTAAAAAAAGATAATTATAATATTAAAAGTGTAAAGACTGTCTACAAACTATTTGGTATATACCACATAACATTTTCCGCCTTTTTCTCCAGTTTAATGGAAAAAACGACATCCAGGAATTCGCCAGAATTTTACTATCTCAATTTTGAATTTATCCAACCTAGTAGAGATCTCACGACTTCACTGTAGGTCCGTAGAATTATTATCGAAACCGTAAAGGTTTCCTTAAACTCTTTACTTTGAATTTTTAAACTTGTTACTCAAATCACGAGCATTTGGAACTTGGCGACGACGGTAAATAAGAAATAAACACGTGAAACTTTTTTACCTTTCACGGAAATATAATTCTCAGTTTTCTAATTACCAGAAAAAAATTGCTTAGATCAACAGATGCGTAAAGTCACTTAATATTTCATGAGACGGATGGATGGGTGGATAGATGGAATCTGAGTTTAAGCGTCCGATGTCTGCGAGTGACGTGCAAAGCGATCTTCTTTGAGCGCGAAAACTTGTGTATTAAAGTCTTCGATACGAAGTTCAAAATCAAATGATCTAAATGAGGCGGCTGAATGTGGATGCTGTTTCTTCCTTGTGTTTATTTGCCAGCCAGACAGCCGTGGCGTAAACACCATGCGGTCTCGTGGATTATCCCTATTGATCTGAAGCCCTGGAACTGTCTCGCTACACTGTGCTCCAACAATCCTCCTTCACCTGTAGAACTCTTCACGTCCTCGACGACATGTAATCTATAACACTGGAAAGGATAGCGAGAATGATTTAAATACTGATTCGGTGGACAAGACGACGAGGAAATTTTCTTGGAGAAATTAAACATGTCACCGCAGTGTCTTGAATTAAAAATATTTGGAATAAGCACTGTATAGATTTAGATTAGATTTATTATTAATTCCATCAGTCCTCGGTCGAGGAAATAGGATACCTCATAATACAAGATTACAAGAAAATATTATAGTTACAAAATATAAAAAAACATTGTACCTTTCAAAAATATATATAATATAAAACAACGTGAAACATACTAATATAACAGTAATTAAAGAAATGATAAGTATATTAATCTTCAATTTTCATTCGACGAAGTTTGCAGAAGAAAATATTACTTCGATTCCCGTCGAACATGTAAAATAAATTTATAATTGAGCCTTCCTATCTACGAACTCTTTCAGCGAGTAATATGCTCCATTAATTAACAAATATTTACAACTCTCTATTACTAAATTTTGTATAGTTAAAGTTTTTATTTCGTCCGGAAGACTATTTTATATTATGTATATAAAATAAGGGTCCGCATGGCGGGAACTGGCGGAACTCGAAGCATTAAAAATATTAAGTTCGTGATGTTAAGAAACTATGATACCATTCGATATATTTAACGATCATTAACGGGCTATTAACATTTCCTATAATTCAATAAAAATATTATTCTTTAATTAACAACACAATACCGTTTCTGTTCACATTTGTTCCATCTTCAGGCTGTCTGGCTGAAAGAAAGGTTTGTTTCGATGATCGAAACGTTTACTGAGTATAACTATGATTGTCACTAATTCATGATCGTTAAATTTATCTGTGTTAAAAGTAGACGTAAAAAGAAAATATTATTTATAATATTTCTTTTTTCAAATGGCTCTCAACGAATGAGAACAGAGAATTAGACAAACGTTACCACTTCGTCAATAATGAATGGCAAAAAACCCTTACTGCTGCTGCGAGGACCATAATATGTGACGATGTCACTCGAATTTGATTCGGCAGCACAAGGAAGAGTTTCAAGGTCAAATCGGCTCCCATCTGAAAATAACTTAAAAGGAAACCATTACTTGATAACCAAAGACGAACTTGAAAAAACGATGTTTTTCAATACGATACAACTCTGCTATGGAATTTTATGATTTGATAAAAAAAAGCATTAATTGTATATCAGAAAGATCCTTTCAGACTTTTTCCATCCACGCAGTGATACCATAAAAATTGTTGATTGGTGCAAATCTCTGAATATATACTAAAAATGGGGTCACTTTTATATCCTTAATTTTACAAATTAACCATTAATATAAAAATATTTTATACGCATTATAAATTTTTCATTTATCCGTACTGTTTATATCTATTACTTAAATATTTTATGTAGCAACCCTTTCTTATTTAATTTTTTATTTTAATAACTAATCTTTTAAGATCGGCAACTTACAATACAAATTTCAATGTTTCGAAAACTCTTTTATCAGTTTATGTATATAATGAGTTATCAAAGCTTTATTGAACTCGTAAGAATATTCATTCATTTTTTGAACAGCACTTTACAATTTTTTTGTTTATAATTGCTCGGGTTGTAGGGAGGAGATAATATGCCGATATTTTTTGGTTGTTTGGTTCCTCAACGGGTTTGGTTTTTACTTGTACATCAACTTATTCCTACCACGTAGTTAGTAGTAATAAACTGCGCCTCTTGTCTATGACGATGAGTAAGTGGGGGTGGGTGGGGGAGTGGGGATGCAGCAGATTAGATTTGTGTATCTTGGCGCTTTCAGCAAGACAAATTACCTCCGGAAGTAAATATTGGTTCGCGTGAAGGTGGCGGCCCTGTTCGGATTTCTCGCCGGTAACTCCGACTCCCTAGAGATTAAATTAGTCAACGTAAGTGGATTAAGGGTTCGGTAACTTCCTTTCTATCAACCCCAACTGGTTGTCGAACTGTAGACTTCGCTGTCGGAGGGGGGGAAAAAAAAGTCTTCCTCACCATTTCGTCTGTAAGGAAATAACAATCATAGATATTCAAACCGATCAAGTAGATCAACCTGGCAAGAGCCAAAGTCCAAAGAATTAAGAAATGTTAAATAGGTATACAACTAAATTTCGTGTATCATCAAACAGCATTGAAAGGAGTTTTATGCAGAATTATTTGTGGGAAAAAAATGTAGTAAATGCTAATGTGAAGTTGTACTAAACAAACGTTTGAAGGAATAATCTTGTGGAATACGTCCTGGGGGAGGTTTTACTGTGAAAAGAGGGATGATTCAGATTAATTAATATTAGGCTTATGATCTCCACTAATTATACTTGTATTTGTGTTTACACCATTGAGTAAGGATATTCTTAATATGCAAACTATATAAACAGTAGAATTTTTGAAAAAAAAGATTATTTGAAAACTACACACAGTTCCTCAGTGAGATCAGTGAAAGATTTATTAGACATGCTCTTCGATTTCGGTCGTATTACACTCGTCCGTTTTACGAGGAATATGACAGAATTGCTCTGTGAAACATGAACACGGGGTGGTAATGTAGTATGTTAAGAGGAAACGCTTCCGACAGCTGTGTGGACTGTTTGTAATTGCGGATAGATAGTATCCCGTTTGTCTTCTAGAGTAATGGTTCTCTAGGAATAGCCTCCATAGCTCTAGCCTAATCGATCCTTAAATTATGCAACACTGTCAGACGTGTGTACGCACCATCTGATTGCAAACACGTAAAATAACTCATAATAATAAGCTAAAAACTGTTCCACAAACTAATTAATACACATTAATCCTCAACGTTAGGTTAAATAGGTTTACCAGAAATATCTTCAGATAATAATTATAATAATATTCAGATGTTCTCTGACGACATTCACAACTTATTTCTTAAACGAATCGGCAGTTAACTTTCATGTATCGAGTTTGAAGTAATTAGATTCTCAAATCATTGTGTAAGACACGCGAATAATGTAAGAGTGTGTAATGGAAGAATATATTATATATATTTGTAAATCATTTCTGTGGAGATAGATTATTTCTCGGTACTTTACTAGACATCATTTTTAGAAACATGTATTTATAAGCTTGATGTTGCTGTAAACTAAAGTAATTAATTACAACGTAAAGAAAGGAATCGATATCCGTAGAAGGAAACTTTGCAGGTCATTATTTATCGAATTGTAGGAACTTCTTTGGAAATTAAGTGCAGAAATCTTTGTCGATGTCAAAGTATGAGAAAGAAGGTAAAGCATATTCGAGAAATTTTCTGAAATAAGTTTAAAATTCAAGCAAAAGGCGTTGAGTTAATTTTTAAAATATTCAAAAATAAATTTTTATATTTTACTATAACATTTATTAATATGAAATAATTAGAAAAATTAGACTGACAAATTAATTCTCCCTTTAAAGGCCCAGTGTTGTCTCAGTCGGTAATTACTTGACTCATCTGTCTGTGGTCGGGTTTAATACCAATTTTAAAACTGTATACGAATATTAATGTTGCATGTTACTTGAGGAATTTATTACATTAATTTACATAAAATGCAAAACGTTTCTTTCGTATGATCAGGGGCCGCTTCAGTCGCAACTAAAAATAAATACAATGAAAAAGACAGTAATTCAGTTCAAAACAAATAAATAAAGCTATTATAATATAGTTTCTTACATAATTCAAAAATATGAATTCAAAAGAAAAATTTAGGCTGCTTCCAACAACATGCGTGTAAGAAATTTTAAAGAGTGAAGTCTTTCCAGAATTCAACGAATTTACTGGTTGGAAACCCGAGAAGACTACATAAATAATAAATTTAGTTATATAAGTAACCATGTTATACCAAATATGTTTATTTGTTTGGAGGTCAATAATTGTCTTTTTCTTTAGATGCAACTGAAAATGTCCCGGATCATAGGTGAAACGTTTTGTATTCTGTGTAAATTTATATAATAAATTTCTGACTGATAGCTCATGTAACATTGATTATATTTATACAAGACAGATTAGTTTGCATATTTTATTTTGTATTATTCATCGGAAGTTATTCGGCGGACTATTTCGTAGTATTGTCTCTCAGCAAGCTCAGGAAATTCCCGTCTCAGAATAGCTATCGTTTCATTCTTCAATTCTCTTACTACATTAACGAACAATTCACTGTTATTTAATCACTTAGATTACTTTTAATGCATTTTACATCACTAGTATCTGTGTTAATCAGGGGAAGCACTGGTGGCGCTTGATATAATCCAAGTATTAATTACATTAAAATCAATGAAGTCATATTATTCCTATTAGTGTATTTAATATAGTTGTTACCTTTGTAATATTATAGAACTATTTTCAGAGGGGGATTCAGTAGGTAGCTGACCCAGTCCCACATCCAGTAGACTTGAGAGGTAATTTGCCCTTTGTTTTCGTCCGCGGCCTTCTCAAATTCACCGAATTCAATTATCTAGGAAGGTTCTGTTTGTCCTTCGAATAAGAACGAGTCTCGTGGGATCGTTTCCATGCTAATTCCCGGGTCGTCCTGAACCCGCCATTAAGCTGCATGAATTCGGCGGAGTTTAAGAGATCCTGGTACGGCCATCGCTGCGTCAGATATCGCTATCGTCCACGGAAAGGCCAACGGAATATCTGGAAAACGAGCTATTTTATCACTGTTATATTTATCGAAATATTACTATCGTAACTAGCGGACGGAAAAGGAGAGAGAGATTTGTTTTTTAATTTTTTTATCAGGAAACTTTAAAATCTCAAGATTTTTGTAAATGTTATATTATATTATATATATATATATATATATATATATATATATATATATATATATATATTCCGTGGAACATTTTGTTTCACGTCCTGTACTTATGTTTTTTATTGGTTATTTATTTGGTCTCTCGGTCTCTTCCTTTTTAATCGACGATGTTGGATGGGAGGTGGAGGAGAGGCAGCTGTATCAGATATTATATTTTTATATTGAAGAAGTATGTATTTGGTTATTGTTTGGTGGATATATGGAATATTGAGGTCACTATGGATGCGGGGATTGGAGAACTACCAGAAACAGTTTGTGATACAACGAAGTATTTTATTTTGGGTTTTTTTGGATCTTGTTGATGTGTTTTTTGGCTCCGGAACCGGAAATGTTACAACCGTACTTCCATAATGGAGAAATAAAGAATATATAAACAAATTTTTTCATTGAAAGGGATAAAGAAGAATTATGATTAGTATAATAAAGCGGTGATTGATTTTTTCTTAATGTGTTTTGGGACCCTGTTAGCTTCTAATCGAGTATTAATTCAAGGTATTTATGGTTTTGTTTGTTTGTAATGGGTGTGTCGTTAATATAGATATTGCTAGTGAATGGTATTTTTTTAGGGAAAAAGGAACTGCGATGGATTTGTTTATTCTCCAATTATTAGCCCAAATGGCTACCATGTTTGATGGAAGTTTGGCGTTGTATTGTAGCCGATTCGTAAGCTGTGAAATTAACTTGATACGTTTTTTGAATCCCTGGATTTCTCTCTCCTTCTGTGTAATTTTGTCATTCATTATAATTCAATTTTTGTGTGCATGATTTTGAATACTATCATTTATTTCTGAAATAATAGGAAGTCCTGAAAATGCTATAGCAGTGTATTATTTGTGTGTGGTATTCGAAGATGCGTTGTTGTATATTTCACAGGTGATCGAAAAGTAGATCTATGTATCTTTTCAGATACTTTCCCCAATCTTACAGATATTTTCCCCACGTTTCTTTAGAATATTTACCCACGACTCTATTGAGATTAAAAATTCTTATACATACTCGAGCTTTTGTTGTTTTTAACAGAAGTCAACCGTTATTATTAAAATAATTATATTTGGGGATACAAGGGGGGGAAATGATGACCAATACGTTTTGTGTTAAAAATCTGTAATGAAATTTCCTAATAATCGGTAAATGTAGATATTGGCTCCTAATGAGTTAATTATTGTGGGGTAAGTGTATTACATATCTCATTTAAATTAATACGAAATTCTTTATAGGGTAATTTAGAGAATAAGGCATAGTGACCTGGTCTAACCTGACAGACCATCAGGTCTTCTCTCAGCCTGAAGAAAACCTAAAAAATCAGAAACCGCCATGTTAATGTTGTGTGTCAGTGTGGGATACATATCCATAACGATATTATGTAATTTATACTTTGAAAAGACGTCGTTTCATGCTCTCTGTATTTTTAATAATTACCGTAGCATTAGGTAAAATATTTTTTTTTGGAATATGATTAAATTCAATTTTGGTGTTCCCATTTGTTTATCTGCTTGGTATCCATATCCAATTATCATTATCCTTTACGAGACCACATTTCATTATACCCCATTGGTCATTTAATTAAATGATAACCAGGAGATCTATACGCCCTAGCAATTCAAGTTTAATTTCACTGAATTGGTTATTGCTATCGCCTTTGATCTTTCAGGAACGCGCCAACAAATGTAAACATATCAATTGAGAAATTACAGCTTTCATTTTGAACTAATAGCCTCTCCTTCGCTAATTTATACAATCAACCCAAACAATGTTATAATATTGGTGGTTATTGACAACAGCGATGTAAATACTCGTCTCGAATTCCGCTGTTAATTACTGAATAGTGTCCTTTTAACCCTTAACCCTTTTCTACGTGTCAGAATGAAAACATCCCACCTGAAAGGTTGAATGTAGAAAGCGTTCTTTTTCTTTCCATGGCCAACAACCTCTGACAGAATCCCTTCCAAGAATGAAAGCGTCCGCTTTCTCCCTTCCTGAAATGGACAACGAGAAAGAAGTTCGAAGAAATAACAATCTGATTACTTGTGTTTAAAGTATTTCCCTACCCACATTTAAGCCATTGCTGCAAACGAAAGTTAGCATATGGTCAATGCAGATCTAAAAATGTCACCAACAAAATTACAGGAAGACTTAAGAAAACGTTGTAAAATTAGTCCTATAGAAGTTATAATTTAATGTATTCACACGGAAAGTACTCCATGATGTGAGTTGCCACTTCATGGAAGGCTTCTTTTAAAAACACTCTTAAACTAGGTCATTATATAAATGGAAGTTACCACATTCTGAATTCCTGTCAGGTAGCATGTTTCTGAAGAAAAAAAACCTGGCTTGACTTGAAAAGCAAGACAAAAACAGTAGAAATGGCTGAATAACAAGATATTTGTTTTTTATATATTTTACTTAACATTCTTTAAGTGAGATTTACCAAAATTAGTGAAATTATTACAGTTATATTTAACAATGACTAAAAGTCATAATTCGTACACAGATCTATGGTTTTTGAATTAGTTGAAAAGAGTGTTAAATTATCTCTCACCAAATTCCACAAGGATAGTTTGAACAAAATTTTTAACATTTCATTTTTGA
Source organism: Zhengitettix transpicula (assembly GCA_037074705.1). Lineage (NCBI taxonomy): Eukaryota > Metazoa > Arthropoda > Insecta > Orthoptera > Tetrigidae > Zhengitettix > Zhengitettix transpicula. The sequence goes on from CM073594.1 coordinate 50,863,920, forward strand.
ATTATTATGCCCCCCCCAGTTTAATTAATTACGGTCATTGATATATAAAAATGATAAACAAAACAACAAATAGCAAAAAATCTATGGGCTACGTCGTTTTAGGATTTCTAGAAAACATACAATCTAAATTATTCAAACTGTTTGCTTAGGATAATATTTAAATCTTAAAAATATATTTTAAATTTTTTTTGCATAAATTTAATGTTATATACAAAATTAAATGTTTTTATATTAGACAAACAAAACTTTGATTCAAATCAGAATTAATTTTAAACACCCATTAGATAAATAATCCGTTCTGACGAAACATGTATGCACAAATAATCACAAAATTTATTGGACTAATATCAAAATTTTTGTGTTTGAATGCAATTATTATTAACGAAATGTTCCATATATTCAAATAATGTCAAAACAAATACATAAAATTTTGTATTATTTTTATGATTAATTGTCAAGAATTAAAATTATTTCTTGTTGCATATTTTTGATAGTTTAATTCTGATTTATTTTTTAAAAAATCAGTTACAACAATGTAACTTTAGAGAAGTGTTTGAATGCCATTGTTTTTTCTTACTTCGTTCATGGATGTTGATGCAGGTAGTCAGAAATTTTTCTGATAAATTGTTTTTATTTAAATACACATAATATTTTAATTGTTTCTAAGTAATGATGTTACACTACATTTATTTATTTATTGGGGATTTAAGCAGTTTATTTATTAATTAATTTTTAAATACAACTGAAGGAAAGGGAAGAAACTTTCTGTAGGACTACTTATTGTAATGTATATAAATTGAGATCCTTGGACATTTTACACGAATTATCTTTTTATTTATTGCAACTCACATACTTTTAACTTATAATATTAAATAAAATAATAGAACTAGAAAATATAGGCAATAAAATTAATTTTAGGATAGCCGTGAAATAAACACAGGGTAAAATGTAGTAATATCTTTCTATGCAGGAACACATTAAAATAAATCTATTTCAAGAGAGGCGGAAAACTACTTTTATATTTGTAATGCACCTAAATAGAATTTAATTTCGGTCGTTATAGACACGGGTTTGAAATATTAAAATGTTCCTCATTTACATGGATTCATTTTAGTTCCCTGGGAGTTTTTGGTCAGATGTCGATATATTCATTCCTTTATTATAGCTATATTGCATCCATGCTTACTCCTGGAGGTAAAAAAAAGTCCAGAAGTCTATCGTGAGTTGAACTGTGGCTGAAGTTGTTCTCAGAGTATTAACCCAAGTTTCAAGGACTTCTGACTTCTTCAGAAAAGAGGGATGGAAAGTAAAATTTCATCTAATCCGTACTTCTGGAGTTGGCGAGGCAGAAATAAAGCTGCGAACCATTCACTTGTAGGATAAACTTGTTAAGTGCAAGAATTAAGAGATTAGAGGATTAATATAATGCCATCGTCGAGTAATGTTACCTTCACGACTGGAAGGATTCCTCTTAATTTCTCTAATTCTTGACTTGTAAACGAGATTCTGTTTTTGAAACGCTGCTTTATCATAATCTCTTCCCTTTATCTTTCTATTTCTCAGCTAAGTTCAAGTGTATTTGCTGAATATGTTTAAGTTCCCACATACACTTGAAACTTATCCTTAATATGATCACTAAATTCTGTTATTTAAAACCTTATATCTAAAACAAAAAACAAATTAATACTTATATAAACCTTTTCGGAAACTTCGAACTCCGGATTCGATGTTAAAAGACTAAGTAATAGGATAGTTTTCGAGCCTCGAACTTCATCCATAATTAGTGGAGTGTTAATTGTTATTATATTGAATGACGTTTAAAGAAAAATTCTCTGTAAACTAAAGTATCAAAGAAAGAGTCACAAAAGAAAACCAAAAACATAATTCGAACAACGGTGTCATAAAACAAGGTGCTGACATAAAATTGAAAAGAATTTCTTCTGTCTGAGCCAGCTTGAATAGAAAACGGCCTGCATTTTTATGGTTTATGTTCTCTTGGGTAAGGAAATTGAATCGTAAGTTAGAAAAGGTGATGATATTTTTTTTATGTAGGATATGGGTCATGAATTGGAATGGTAGTAAGGATGATAAACGAAAGGAATAAGAATCGAATGGAGACGTTTAGCTGGAAGCAATGGACTTTACCAAGGAGAGAATAAAATCGCTAGGTTTTGAATGAGCGGTTATATTTCAGTTTTTGAATAAATAAGAGGTTCAAGAAAAGAAAAGTGTTAGGCACCTTATAGTGAGGGAGAATAATTTGCCTCACTTATCTCGTATTTTATAAACACACTAATTAATAATGTAGTTATATTAAGCGGATTATTTATTTATGGAACAGGAACAACTTATAAATATTATTAATATATATATTGCAAATAGTGAAAAATAAATGCACAAATAAAATATTATAAAAATATTGAAACAAATAAGCAATAAATTAAATAATTTTCGATAAAATTAAAAATTCACGTCTGTATAAAAACATTGTGTGGTTTACAAAATCCCTTGCTCTAATTGTAATTCCTGCTACACAGGGGAAACAAAGCGTTCCCTTAATACACATATCAAAGAACATATGTCTAATATCAAACTTCCTATTGATAAACAATCTGCAGTATCCAAACTTATCATCAATTCTAAACATTTGATTGGCAAAATGCAAAGATTTTAGACATTGACACCAGGTACAATTCCAGACTCATTGCAGAGATGCTTCACATTAAATCAAACATCACTGCTATTAATGTACAGACACTATGAAACTCAATAATTGCTATGATCCCTTATTATTACGCTCAAACTTCTGTTTTCTTGCTCCCATATTTTCTTCGGGTCTACAATTGTCGTCGCGTTTTCGTCGCTTTTGAGTTTTGTCAACTGACGAGTGCAGTTGTGTCGCTCTGGGGTCTTCTTAGCACCTGAGAAAAGGGACAAGAATCCCAGAAACGACGTTTGGTATTTATATTACACTTTTTTGTCTGTATTGGCTATCTTTCTTATTCATTTATTTCCGATAAGCTTAGAGACTTTGTAAATATACGACTAGTAGTGTTCACAGTTTATATTTTTAGAATAAATTATAAAAAGACCCTTATAACAGAATAACTACGAACATTTGTGGAGTCTGACAGATCTTTTAAGAAGTATAGACTAACGAAAAAAGTTTTATCGAATTCGGTGTGACCGTTATCTTGTGAAATGCGAAATAAAAGCCAGCGTGACAGACAGTAGTTTAGATTACATCTCTTTTGGAGCCCCCGGTTTGCATGCAACGTAATTATATATTAAAATCAGTCGATTTAATTAATTACAGACATATGGAATGTTTAATTAAATACATTTGTTATTTAGAGTATGGAGACGCAGTCGTCGGACGGGATGGGAAGACAAAGAGGACCACATAAAAACCTTGAGTCGGCAACAGGGTAGTAAACGACTCGTTGAAGGGTTAAATGGCCTGAAATACTTGATAAAAAAAATTATATATCTTGGAATGAGCAAGTTACGCAGAGTTGACCTAAATGTTCATAAAAATGTCCTGGCTCCGGTGACGTCAAGCTTAGCACTAGCGGAATTCGACATTGACCCATGAATTCACAAATCCTCATAGATAATGGATTTTTTTTATGTATCCCAGAACTGATACTAACTTAATTTTACTAAAACAAAATGAGGACACCTTCTGAAGGTGTCTTAGTAATCTGAATTGAATAGGAATGAAAATTATAAACTTAAGCCGCAATAAAGTTGTTGACTTTCAGGACAATCGTGTATTAAATTTTATATATATGTATTGAACTACCGGACTCTGACAATTTATTTATACGTGGATATACCTACACATATCCACGTGTTCGTCGATGGTAAATAGAAAAAATCATGAACTGTTTTATTCATATACGTGCTACTTAGTTTTTTAAAAAACTTATCGCTACGGGCATAGTCAATCTATGATCATGAATCAGATAAACAGTATCGTGCAGACACAATTTGCTTGCGTGTATGAAATTTTCATCCTCGTAATAAATTGAACTTAAAGGACCGACGCGTCTCAATGAATAATATCAATTTGATAAATTAAGAAAACTAAGTATAAAGCAATAATATTACAACCACCACAGTTTTAAAACTGAAGTAATATATCAAATATTTTTATAATTCGTCTCATTTTATAGTAATTTTTTTAACAGTGTAACACATCACAGTCCTCTAAATTACAAACATATTACCATCTACTTTATAGAATGAACGAATATTAGTGAAATGAGAAATAATAACGTCCTTGTTTAAAAAACCCAGCCATTTCTTTCTAAGTATTTGATGTTTCTATTGGAACTTATGCACAAGCTTGCCGAGGTTCACGTCTCCATCCACATATAGATATCTCGAATCCCTTGTTATTTTCGTATAGAATTTTATGTGCAACAAACTGTTTTATGTTGTCTGGAACAAAATTATGTCATTTTTGTTCTAGACGAAATTCTCCCCTGAATTTTGTCTTTCCTTTTTAAGGAAGCTATTTTAAAAATTTACTCTGAAGTGGAATAATCAGATTTGAATTATTCTTAGGCAGAAAATATTATTCTTCATTAAACCATAATGTATAAAAAATATCTAACGTTCGATTTTTCCATTTTTAAATGGACAATATTCTCCTCTAAAATTTGTATTTATTATACAAGGAAGCTATTAAAAATTTACTTTTAAGTTGAATAATCTGATTTGAGTTACTTTTCGGGAGCAAATATTATTCTTCATGAAACCATAATATAGACAAAATATCTAACGTTTGAATTTTTCATTTTTAAATACACGAAATTATCACCTAAAATTTGTATTTATTATTTAACGAAGCTATTTTAAGAATTAACTTTGAAGTTAAATAATCAGATTTGAGTTAGTCCTAGGAAGAAAATATTATTCCTCATGGAACCATAATTTAGAAAAAATATCTGACGTTAGGTATTTATTCTCCGTTTTTAAATAGAAATAAATATTATGGTAATACTGATAATCCTCGTTGTTGTGTAATTTGGTTAATAATAAAAAAAGTAATAGCAAAAAATCCCATTTAATTAAATTGTATATATCTTCTATATAATAAAAAAGGATGTATATTTGTATGTATGTATGTATGTATGTATTTACGTTGTTCTTTATACAAATTTTATCGCGTGGACAGAATGCAACAAAAATTGGTACACATATTCTTCAAAATACGAGAAACGGTACTGTTAGGGTGAGAAACACCTAGCATACATGTGGAAAGAATTATAATTAAAAACCGTGATCATAAAATATTAAATTACTGCGCGTCAAGAGACAATGACGTCACGCGAGAGAAAGACGTTACTAAGCAACGAACAAAGGAAATATTTTCTTTATTAGGAATGAAATAAAGCAGAAATATTTTCTTTAAATAAAAAGTATAATTTTATACAGCAATACTCCATCGAATGGTAATAAAGAAGAATACGAATTACTTTACCATCCTTGCGGAAAATGTAAGTTAATTTTCGCGCTATATTAGTTGTGAGTCTAGCTAACAATTTCATCAATGTAATATTTCGTAATGTATGAATACTGAGTGACAATTGACAATTATATCCTGAAATACTCAAGGAATATATTTAAGTATTCAATTAAATACTTTTTCGAGTTTATATAAATAAGTATACGAGCAACGCCAGGCACCTAGCTAGTAACTAATATAAATATTCATTACATATTTTTATTCTCCAATTCATATTTATAATCACAGTACAAAAAATTATCTCAAAGATAAACTTCATAACGTGCATACACAGGTCTATGTCAGTTTTTATAAATTACAATGTTGATATAAAATTTTGTTATCTGTTGTGTTATAAAAGAAATAGGATTTTTGTTATCTGTTGTACAGGAAAAAAATGATACAAAATATTACATTGAACACAAATATACATCTTTGTTTCAGTGAATTCAATATACGTGTTGATGTATGCTTTACACTAAAAAAATTCATTTACGTTGTGTATGTGACTAGCGTCACTTTTTCGCGGTGACTGTCGCCACGAGTTTTTTTTTGTGTGTGTGATGTAGCCACAAGGTAAGCACTGTACAGTCTTGTCATGAACGTGCACCCTTGTATTCTGGGACAGCGCTCGGCTGCCTTTTTTTTATATTTTTTTCAGAGCCTCCGGTAAGTGTGAGGGGTTGGGTTGGAGGGTGAGGTGGAAGGGGAGGCTGTTGCGATTTACAGCTGTCGGCGAATCGATAACGCGTGCCGCTGCTGCTGCATTATCGACTGTTCGGGGGTTTCAGTCACGCAACGCGACCTCAGACCAGACAGACTGGCGTACGCCCTCAAAGGCAGCTCAACAGTTCTCACTCCAACACGCTACTATTCCTTACGATTTCATAAAATATGTATAGTTAAATAGTGAAGGCATTCCCTATGAATATGCTAAAAAAAATGTTCTCTGTGTGGTTACATAAATTCGCAATGTTTTGACTCCCAGCTCCGCCATCGTTATTTATCACGTTGGCGATTCGTTTGTATATACAACTGTCCCGATTGTGAATCGAAAATTTTTATTCATGTGTATTTTAGAATTTACAAAATGGGAACGTTAAGGATAGTGTAGAATCCTTACGACATATCGACATTCCCACCAACGAAACAGCATTTGCCAAAAGAGTACATTAGAACTGAACAGTCCTGATTAAATAATGAAATGTTCTGAAAACAAACCAATAAACAATGAAAAATTTACGTCTGATTGAAAATAATGAATAAGAAAGATAGCCAATACATACATAAAAGGGTAATATAAATACCACACAACGTTTCTGGGATCCTTGTTTCTTTCGTCAGGTGCTAAGAAGAGCCTAGAGAAATACAACTGCACTGGTCAGTTGAAAACACTCACTACGTTTCAGGAATACTTTGTTCTTTCCTCAGTTGTGAAATTTAAGTAAAATATGTAAGAAATTTTAATAACTTAGTGAAATTTAGTTTTAACCAAGTTTTTAAATTGAACAATACAAAATTTATAAAATAATTAATGGTTAAAAGAATTAATAAAGAAAAAAATTAATGAATTCGAAAGATAGCTGAATCAGACAAAAAAGTGATACTATAAATACCGCACACCGTTTCTGGGATCTTTCGTCAGGTGCGAAGAAGAGCCTAGTGCGACACAACTGCACTTTTCAGTTGGCAAAACTCAAAACAAAACATAAAACCTTTTCTTCGCACCTGACGAAAGGAACAAGGATCCCAGAAACGTTGTGTGGTATTTGTATTATCACTTTTATTTTGTCTAAATTGGCTATCTTTCTTATTCATTATTTTCAATCCGACGTAAAATTTTTCATTTTAAAAACCAAATTACATAAATACACTAAAATATCCTCGCTAGGCTTCAAATTATATACTTTTTTTTAATGAATGAGAACCGTAAACGGTAAAAGCAAATTACGTTTTAGGTTACCTCTGTTGATCTCTTCGTGTGTTAGAAAATTTAAATAAGTAAGAGCGTTTTGAATAAGCCCAGTGACGTTCCGTGGAGAAGGGCGTGGCACTGTAGTGTGTTGATGGTCGGCAGGTACATGTTATTCAAGTGATCGGTGATTAATGAAAAAACATTTATCATATGAATTGGACAGTAATTTCTTTTATCTTAGCTGTTCAATAATACTAAGAAATTAATATTTTCTACTCAATTTATTGGAAATCGAACGAACCATTCTATACTGGTGGACATTCCACGTGATTAAACGGTAACTCGTGGCTGTCATACTCATATAATCGATACAAATATAATTATGTAATTTTGATTTGAAAAAATATATCTCTTTTACATCTAAATTATTAACATGCAAAATTGGTATAGGAACATGCATGAAAGCTCAAATTTGACGTATGAAATATAAATTTCCAATTAGAGAACGTTGATCCTATTTACTTTCATACTTTTCAGAATCGCAGGAATGTAAAAATAAAAAAACGTTTCAAAATACGTAAACACCCACTTCTTCCTCGTACCTGCTAAGGGTTTACACCCTTGTTAAAAGCCGTAATTGGACAGGACTTCCGTCATAACGACAGACTATACACTTATCGAGGAACCTTTCAGGCGAGGCATCTGGAAATCCATTTTCCGATTTTATTTCGCCCTGTCTGTCTCTCCCAACATCCTGTTATTTCTTTAGGCCCCCGTCTCCTCCTCCTGCCCTGTATTTCAGAAGTTCCATCCCAGGAGACTCTCTTGGGGCAGATTCTTTATAACCTTTTCGGGGGGAAGTGTTCCTCCTACCACTGCTTCCTGTGCTTTGGCAAAAATGCTTTACGAAAAAATAGTTTTCCTTCCTCGCTTTACTGTTAACTTTGATCACTGAATACTCGTGTTCGTAGATAATAAAGCTCTGGTTGAGTCGCAGCAAAACACAAACACGGAGACAACAAAATTTTCGTAGCTACTTCGTCGAATTAATAATTATCCTTAGATCTTTGGAAAATAAATGATTGAGCTTGAATGAAAAAAGGAATACAAAGGGATGTAGTAATAATAAATATTTATTTTAATTAGTAATATTGCAGTATATTTTTAAAAAGTTTATCTCTTAAATACGCAAAAGAGGAAAATTTTAATTCTCTTCAAATAAACTAAGTATTATTTTTAAAATGAAAGCTAACATCATCAATTTATTTTTGTTGAAAAATTATTCTAAATATGTTTCTTCTTATAAAGTACAACAAATGAAAATAAATGTAATTTTATTTTTTCAGGTAAGCGATGCACATTTTATTTACATCTTGCTAATGGTAAGTGGTTGTTTTTACATTAAAACTTATAATTTCTTCTGAAACCCCTTTATTTCTATTATATGAGGTTATTACATTCTATCAATTTTCATGCCTAATTATAATACAGAAAATGAACTTTTTTGTTTGATTTTTCCTTGGGACGAACTAATTTTTAATGTTTTTTAAATGATTAGTTTAGAAACAACAGAAATATTATGCTAATAATTTCGTTAATATTAGAGCAATCCCAATTACTTTTTTGAATATAATATGTTTTTTTGTGCTTATTATAAATATGTAAATAATGTTAATCAGAATTACACATAAATAAAATATAGAAATGAGTTAAGGAAAATAATGGGAGCAATACACAAATACGTATATATATATATATATATAAGTAAGATATTCGTCCTTGTCAGAGTAGCGAGGAGTTGGCGTCAGGTGAAATACATAATTTAAAAAAACCGTCATTAAATTTAATAAGTAATTTTATGTATTACTTAATAAAACCAGTAGTCATGTGGCTAAATAGGATCTACTACGTTGCATTATTAATTATCCATAGAACTTTGGAAAATGAATGATTGATCTTGTATGGAATAATGAATAAAAAGAGATGTAGTAATAATAAATATTTTTTGAATTAGTAAAATTGCAATATAATTTTAAAAAGTTTAACTGTTAAATACACAAAAAACGAAAATTTTAATTCTCTTCAAATAATTTTGTATTATTTTAAAAATGATAACTGGCATCATGAATTTAATTTTGTTGAAATCATATAAACATATTATTATGTTTGTTCTTATAAAGTGTAACAAATTAAGAGAAATGTAATTTTGTATTTTCAGGAAAGCGATGCACATTTTATTTACAAATTAATAATCGTAAGTGGTTATATTTACATTAAAACTTATAATTACCACTGAAACCCGTTTATTCCTATTATATGAGATCGTTACAGTTTATCAATTTTTAAGCGTAATCAAAATTCAGAAAATGAAACTGTGTTTGATTAATGGACCGATTAACAGAATTATTAAACTACACTCAATAGGACGTATTTAATTTTTTAAAAAAGAAAGTGTGTTCATCATTTGTGGATTATCGACCCCGTTATATTTATTCACAAAATTATAAATGATTTTTAACGCCGGGAAAGATTATTTAGATTTATTAATTTGCCCTATTAATTCCTTCAATACTGTATAATCCTGAGAAATTTCTCTTCAGGATCTGAGGGTATCAGCTTGAGACAACACTTTAACCATTTTCAACCCGCGCTAAGTTTCTGTGCAGACGGTGCAGAAATCCTGTGGTGACCATTTTAAAGGGGCCCGCGCTACAGATCACGTGGGCTGATCCTGAATTTTTCGATTGGTTCCCCGCTTTCTAGAAAGAGATTCTGCTGTTGGGAGGTGTTTTTTTTTCTCTCAGTCTCTGAAGCCACTTTGAGAGTCAGTCTTCCTGCTGACATTTTTGAATTGTGAAGGATCCTGGGCTGTAACTGCTCAGTGCTACTTTTATATGTTAAACTGTATCTTTATCTTCATAGCGATTTCTGATTTGGTTCATGTATCTGGGCGGTTTTATAGGTAGCAAGAACTCCATATTATCAACTTTCCAACGCCGTACAACTCGGCTGTAATTTATTTAGGCGCTTTATTTTTAAAATCGCTACCCAAAACGCTTAAAAGCTTTTTTTTTTGTTAATTGAAAAGTAATACAATGTATTTTCTTAGACCAACAATATTAAAAATGAAACCACGCGCAATTGATATGGTTAAACATAGAAAAAGATGGCCCAACTCAGAAACAAATTTGTTACGATGCTAACAACGCCATTTTTTTTAGCTGTTTTGGACGTATATTAACCAATCCTCGTAATATATATTATTAATTTTTCATTTCGTAGTGTCGTTAATGTAGGATTTGTCTTCGACAAATCTTATAACTGTTGGATGAATCATGATAGGAAATGTATGACGTCATCATCTTACTCGGTGACCGTGTTTGTATCTGTCTACATTGAGTGAATCGTCCGTTTATCAGCATCAATGTTTGATCCGCGGATTTGTTAGGCGCCCACGCAGTATTACATGCGGTTCCCTTGTACATAATTCAGACAACAAGCAGACCGGACACAAGCCGCAAAGCTGGCCGCAACTTCCCTCCGTCACAGGAGCTCCTGACCGCACGCGTCTACAGATTATTCATACTCGCTCATGCATGACAAATTAACACTTGTCATTTCACAGTAATGGGAGTCTTTTTGTGAACAATCGCTTTTTTTCCTAATCTTGAGACGTATAGTCTAAATTATTCACTCCAATCAACGTATCCATCTATAAACTCTGTACTGAACTAAATTTGACATTCTAATTAAGTTATTTACTCTCGTTTTGATATCTCAATCTTGGTCATCTTGAAGAATGTTGTTGAACCGTTTACACGAACGTAAAAACGTTGTGAAGGTTCTGTCATGTCTGGAAAATTTGTCATGACTCAGACGATAATTTGTACTGATGTAAACTTGATAGTTTGCCATTTAATGTCCATAAATCGATTTTTTGGGACAGAGAAATGTTACTATCGATCTCTGATCCAGACTCACACTACAGCTTCGTAAAGAAGATGCGGAAGATTATTAGAACGCCATACAATGATTCTTTTCTTAAAATGTAATATTTTTCATAGTACGCAGGAGAAAAATTAACGGAAATAACTTTATACCTTTGAATTAAAGTATCAAACAAAAAGTATTGACCGTACCAGGCGATAAAACTACTCAACCTCTGTAACCGAGACAATCAATCGAGTTGCAGCCTGTCACCGCGCAAGAATACTGGTTGCCATAGCAACCACGTAACACAGCATTGGAAAATAGTTCCCAAGTTACATCATCAGTCTCGCTAAGTTTTGTTTTGTCTGACAACGTACTTTAGCTTCTATCTACCGGGCACTTTCACGACACATTTAAGTCTACTCTGGTAAACTTCAGTATTTTCTCCTTTTATGACTTCGAATCGTGTTAAATATCCTCATAGCAGAAAATTTTCCACAAATTATTATCCAGTGGTCAATTTTTGAAGTCTGATGCGATAATTTCCTGTTGTTTATCTCAATCTACAGCACTCCATTTATTAATTACTAGCTGGGTGCCTGGCGTTGCCCGGGTTCTCATAATTAATCTCAGCGGCGTCCATAACTCCGGATGTGACTCCAATTTCGTTTATTTTTGCCTTATTTTCTTGCAATTCCCCTCCACTTCCACCCCTAAGCGTGTTTCTGCGTCTCCGTATTAGTTCCAAAGATTGTGTAACCTTTCATATTGCTCCTTAATATCATTCGATGGAGTATTGCTGGATATATTTATACTTATTTACTACATTACGAAATAAGTTACTATTTTTTTGTTGCGTAGTAACGTCTCTCTGTCGCGTGTGCTGTGACATCATGGTCTCTCGGCGCGCACTAATTTAACTCAAAATGATCACATTATTTCCATCTTCATGCTAGGGTTTCTCACCCCTGCAGTACCGTTTCTCGTGTTTTTAAGAATATCTGTACTAATTTTTGTTCTAATAAATCCACGCCCTTAAATCTGTATAGAGATTAATGTAAATACATACATACATACATACAAACATACATTCTTTTTTATTATATAGATAGTCATGATTCAAGAACTTTGGTACAAGTAATATAAATTGAATTACTTGTTACGGAGTGTTAATGATATATGATTCCTCAAGGTATTTGACGTTGAGTAATGTAACTAGAAGAAGAAGAAAGACTTAACTCCGATACATCATATGTTATCGACTTAGAAGAATGCTTTTATCCAGGTTGAAAAAGTCAGGAAACTTTTCTTTCTGTGCCGTAGTAAAGCTGACAGGAAAGTTGAGAGCCAGCGCCCTCTGACTTACTACGGTTCCCTGTTTCCAATTTTCTATCTCCTTCAAGTGTTACCCTCCTTGTCCAAACATGTGTTGCCTGACTTTCTGGTTATAGCGACTCGTGTTCTGGAAGAATCATGAACAGCCATTCGCGAAGAGATTGCCAATCAGAGCCAGATGTCGGCGCGCGTGAATGTATTGAAGGATAAAGAAATAGACGTATATATATTTATATATTAAATGGGTGTACATATACGCAAGTATCTACAAATATTTTTTTGTGTTGTAATATTATTTGATTGAAAATATTCTGTGACGTTTATGAAATCGTTATTTCATTGTCATGGAAATTGTTTTTGTTTTCGGTTAATAAATATAAATCTTTTAATTATAAGTTGTAACTAATATTTATGGATTCTCATGACTATTAATTGTTGGTGGAGAGAAGTTGTTTACCTGTTTGCGCTAATTTTTATTAATCAGCCAAAAGCTCCGGTTGTAATTTTGAAAGTCTTCTAAGATTTTATATCACGTATCATTCTCGCTGGACCAATTATTTTCTGATATCTGGTCATGAAATATTTTTATTATTAATTGAAAAACTGCATTTGTAACCTTTGTATCTACTTTTCCAGTAAAGACATCACAGAGAATTATATTTATTAAGCTCTGATCCCTTTAATGAAGACTATTTTATGTACCCTTTGCCGGAACGAAGCGAATCATCATGTCTAGAAATTTGCAGCTCTTTTTAAGCGTTTCATTTTGTTCCCTTTGTTCTCTTTCCTTTGAACGTCATAACTCTTCAACACTTAATAGATGCGCCACCTCAGCTTGCCCGCAAGGTATTCTCATTATGCAGTCATCTCTCTCTCTCGTCTCCTTTTTTGCGAAATAAAGATTTTTTTAATACGGCGCCTGAAGGCGTATTGTTAATGAAGTTAAGGGTGAAACAAGTTACTTTTGTAATCTGATGCTTCGTCGTTTTTTTTACGTCGCAATAAAAGATCCGCGATATTAGTTCGATAATGGTTTATTGTGGGTTGTTTACAAGCATCACCCCCGACGTCTTTAGCATTTAATGCCTTGGATCGAGAAGGTGGAGCGACGTCTGGGTTGGAGAGTAAAGAGGTTTTAAGAGGGGTAAAGGCATAGCCAACGACGGACCTGGTCGTAATAATAAAATAAAAGTTTGAATACCTCTCGTCGGAAGATATTAAAGCAGCCCAAGATCCTGAAGCCAACAGGAGAGGCAGCAACACGCAAGATGAATACTCGGTATTCACGAGAGAAATTCAGCAGACGAATAGAAATATAGGATTTAGCTTCGTGGAATTTGCTAAAATTTCTAGGTCAAAATTATTATTTCCGGTTTGTGTTTAATATTAAACTGTAATAGCACGGAAGACAAAATAAATTTAGTTTCTGATCGTACGATCGTTTTTTTAAAAAATATATAGATAAACGCATATATAGACCACTAATTATTAATAGGATATTTCTAAAGGATAAAATTCGTTCCAAAATAAATCAGGGAACCTTGCTATTTGAGTTTCGTTCGGAAAGTTATAAGCCTGACACAGAGACAGCGCTAGTAGGTAAACACTGTTGTGACAAACGTAAAATGTTTCAATCATGTTCCTTGAATTGACTGATTCTTGTAATCAAAAGAAGTAAACCAGTGTGATTAACGTGTTATAAAAGACTTACTTATAAAAGAATGTCATCTACGACTGCCCAAAGCACGACTGGATTAAAAGATCCACATTTAAGAAATGCACAAGAAGGAAGATATTTACCTCAGCAGCAGCAATAAGTAAAGTAAAGCTATGTAAGGAAACTGGTGTTCAAGATGTAATCTAATTTGACGATGGATCTTAGGTTAAGAATAATATGTATCAAATGTAGTAGATATGGGAAGTCGCCAATAACTCTTATGTTTACGTGAATATAAATAACAAATAAAACAGCTTGAACACCGACCAATAATAATTAAAATATTTCATATCGTTGTTTTCAGTGACATAAATTCGAACGAGGAAAAAAATTATCACAATTCGGTATTATTTAAACATAAGCGATTTGAAGTACATGAGATTATTGAAATTTTAAATGGGTACATCGTGTGAACAATATTTTGAATTGCCGCGTTTGTTAAAAATGTTCACTTTATTTTACAGCGCCTGATTTAGCTCCAAAAAAATCTGTTTCTGAATCTAAGGAAATTATTTTCATGACGGAGATATATTTTGAATGAAGAAATTATGCCCGAGATTAACTCTTAATTTGCGATGTACGAAAATAGATATATAGTGAAGTTGTAAAGAAACTTGAAAAACGAAGGATATGATTGTAAACTACTTTAAAAATAAATTCATAGTATATTTGACTGTAATATTGTAATTTATCATATATAAAAAATAACCTCTTGGCACTAATAATATGAAATAATTCAATACTACGATAGTGTATGTACCTAGAATGGAATGAGCTCGAAAGTCCTAGACTATATTATTGTGACTATAATTTGTTATTATTTATATATGTTAAAAGTTAAAATTAAAATGCTATCAATTATTTTTTGCACCGTTTTCCTTTAGTGCAGTACGTTGTTTCGAATGCATGTGTGTGACGTTTCCCCAGTATTATGACGCTGCCAATTTAGACACGAAGGCCAGTGTTAATTAGTTTTGTTCTAGGCAGACAGTCGTTTCTGCTGTTCCGGTTAAACACGTCAGTTAACCCTTCTCTAGCATTAAAACTCTCTCTCTCACTCCTCTTTCCTTTTTTTGTCATTTTCACTGCGAGTCGTTAATTAAAACTGTTTCCCGTGTCCGTGGGGCGACAACTAATAAATATACACCTCACGCCGGGCAGATAACAAATAGCCCGCAATTGAAAGATGAAAATAGCGAGCCAATATCTGCCTGCGTGTGTGTATTTCAGCGTATACTGGTAGACAACACTGCGTCGGCTGCTGAAAAAAAAATGCCCTGGAGTCAACCTTGCTTCCTAATTATCTCATATTAAATCATACCCTCAATCTCGTCCATATTAATATATATATGCGTATGAGTGAACAAAAAAGTCGACATACACATCGACATTTAATAAACAATTATTAATTTGTCTACAAGCTAATGTAATTAATTTTCCCCTAAGATATGAAAGTTCCTCAGAGTAACGTGAGTTCGTGTTTCAATAAAGCCGGCAAGAATCGCCAAGCTTTGGCATTTTGGAAGAAGGCACATAAGTTTACGCATTATTTTTCTTTTTTCAGTTTTTCATGAATTAACATGAAATTTATATTAAAAAGATGAGGGAAATCTGTAACTAACGTTCCAAATAGTAAATACTCCGTTTGTGGGTATATGCATATATGTATATGTATATATATATGCAAGATGATGGCTTCATTCTTCACGTAAACAATTTCTGGGGTAATGAATTTATCTTATTATATATTCCAATATATAAGGAAAGTTATCTCGATTTCAGACTAAAATATTTTCATAACATTTTGATATTTAAAGTTGATCTACAGACAAGGAAGAAATGTAATACAACTGTAATTATCAACATATTTTAGTAAGTAATTAATAGGTTTGTCTCCGAAATTTACGAGTAGGGAATTTCATATATTCAGTACGCTAAAATTTACTTCGAAGGAAATATTTGTATATATGCAGTAAAAATGAGAAACATCTTATCTTATAAATAAAATAGAGTTTATGTATGTATGTATGACAATCTGGGTAACGCATGGAGGTAGGCGGTTTTGAGCAAGAGTAGAATATTTTTCTGGATCAAAGAGGTTCATAAATTTCTGTACATGTTCTCTGTGTATAATTTCAACCCTTTTCGGGCTTGTGATGGGAGCAGACTTCATGGCGAGGGTGGAGTGGAATTACATAAAAATAGTGCAAAACCGTCGAGGTTTCAGTCAAATTCACGGTTATGTATGTCGCTGAGTTTAATTATGACAACCTGGTCTATTCGGGGAGGAAGAGGGTTGTGGGGGGGGGGCGAAGGTAGAAATTTTCAAACAATGTAACCAGCCGATTTTTCTGTCAAATAAATACTTTTTGTTTAACCCACCGTAGAGAGGGCGGACATTATCGGATATGTTAAAACAGCCGATATATTAGTGTAATGAAACTTTTTCGAGGTGAATGAGTTCATCGACAGGGGTCGAAATGCGTTACATAAAAATAACGCAACATCTACAGATATTGGAGTTAAATTTATAACAGCTATAAATTTATAATAGCTAATTAAGAAAAAATTCAATGACTTCACTCAATATGTATTTTACATTAGCAAAACTTTATAAAAATAGCTTAATTATATGTATATATATATATATATATATATATATACCACCCTGTTTTGATTTAAAAACTCTCAGTCTTTCAGAAATATATTTGTTACACTTTATACTGTTGATTCGCTCACTGTCTCATAATTCTACAAATCAATCAATGGAACACTTGAGCTTCTGTACATATATTTTTTGCACATTCGCTGCAGGGCATCTTTAAGTTCCGTATTCATTTTGTACTGGTCACCATTTCTAAATTGTCCTAATTCAAGCTGCAGGTATACTTCACGTTGCAGGATGGAAATGTGGTACAAGCTACAGCAACTGGGTCTAAAACTTTGGGAGGAACTACCGGACGTGTTCCAGCAACTTCGCCCCACTGCTCCTGCAGCTGTTTACTCAACAACTCCTCCCCAATTCCGCAAACCACTTGCACAAATACTCCAGGACCCACGCTCCACGCATACGTACTTTTCTCTCTTTCTACAAATGTAGAGCGCTCGCTATTCAATACTCGAAAACTTGGAGAGATTTCAATACCTATTTAATTTACATCGAATAATTATTTATCCACAAATTTATGTTCCTCTACATTTCATGTAATTTATTCTTACAAATACGAAATTATATCATTTATTTTAATATTACAACACCTGGAAAGGTCCCAAAAATTAGGAATGAAACGTTTCGTCTATTATCATATGTTTTCTATTAGTTTTTTTAAATTGTATTCAAAGAATAATTTTGGATTGAATAAGCATATATTTTTTTTCATTTATTGAAACATTTCAGATAAAAATTAATTATATTGAAGTTAAATTCATCTTAATATTAAATTATATGATCATCTATCACAGACTTTGTTTGCTAAGTGTGTTAAGTTTTAACAATTTAAATTAATAAAAAAGAAATAAAGTTTCATGCTTCAAGTTAGTAGAGCGCATTATACACGTTACACGTTAATCCGATTTTTTAATTCTGGCGAAATGTTGTCTGCGGTCGTTGGCGTCAGTCACTTTCTAGCAACTTTCAGCATTATAACTATTTTCAATTACGTTTTTTAAATCTACTATGTAACTGTCCCTCCTGTACCGTCAACTTTCGGTTTTTATTTCCAATTTACTTAAAAAATGTTCAGGTCTACAACCGTGGTCATTCCGAGTACTTTGTTTGACAGACTATTTTCTATGTTTTATTGTTTATAGTTTTTTTATATTAAGCTTCCCTGTTCTTTCTTTAATTATTGCTTTTCATCCATTATTTAGATAAATATTTCTCGCTGTCTTGATACATAAACCCTCAAAGAATGCACCTGAAACCTGTCAGGGAATTTCCCACTTTTCCTGGCTTTAAAAAAGCGTGTTTCCAAGAAAATGGGTTCTGCTAAATTCCTGAAGACTTCCTGTTATCTAGTTATTTTTATTTTATTTTCTGGCTACTTTTCCATTACAGTTTATTTTATTTTCTACATTTATTTTAACTCCGTGCTTACTCCTTAGCCGTTTTAATCATTTTCAGTTGATTTACCTTGCTCTATTTATCTACTAAGACGGACTTGTATAAAATACCCTTATTCTAGCAAAGAAACGCAACAAATAGCGTCCGTGTGGTATATTGATCTGGTCGTCTTGTTTGTATACTTGAAGACGTGCTATATTTTATGTCCGTATGATGTATGTGTAAATAATACGCCTATTTAAATAGCTTGTAACTACGGGGAGGACAAGTAAATGTAAATGTCGTTTTGCTGAGTAATCAAAATACTGATAAAGACAACTGTGAATTATTTTCGAAGACCAGCGCTTGGATATTCAAGATCGTTTGAGAAACTAGGAATTACTTATTCATAATTGAAATCGAAGGCGAATTATGATGGACTGTCTGCCGCGGGTAAATATTGTACGAATTTTCTCTTCGTCAGGTGTAACGAATCGAATTTATTTCAAATATTCATATTGTTTACCTTAAAAGGAGGAGGGAGAATATTTTTTTTGCAATAAAAGAAGTGATGAGAGAAAAATTGCCACTGGGAGTAACGCAGTTTGCATACACTTATCGTTTAATTGTTCTTTACATTGATTTAATCGAGTTAGTAAATAACTGATCTTACCCTTCCATTCTTTTTTATTGGTTGTTATATTAATACGTTTGTATTGTTCTGACTTTCATTATTTTACTTATACTTTCAAAAAAAATTCATCCATTATTTACATGCTTTACTAGTTATTTTTATTGTTAAATACTCGTGACTAATTTATACAAATGCCCTGAATTTGGTTCCGTTGAAGCTTGATCAGAACTCTATTCGTCCATTGTCAAAATTAATTTATTTCTCAATGTATCCGAGGCCAACCAAAGTTTCAGATTGACCAAATGTTCGTCTATGTCTCAAACTCTCGTCCCAGTCTGACGAATTCAACACTCTAAATTATGATTTCTATGCTTCATGTATCCAGTTTCACGTATTTATATATTCTGTATTCAATTGGTAACGAAAATGTTTTTTAGTTCACGAAACAACATACATTTTGCGTCGATAAACGAGTAACTAATCGACTCCTGACTTGGGGAAAACGGCTATTTATAGTTCAAGTGGATCAAATATCGTTAACAACCAAGAATATAATACAAGATTTTTTTTAGAGAGACTGACTACAGAAGGTCATCCACGTGGTGGAAACTCCCCTTTAATAGCGTAGGAAGGGATTTTAAATGGGGGTGTTACAAGATATAGCCAATTAGAATATAAATTTGACTCTATTCTTTTAAATGCAAATACGTAATGAGATTTCTTTTATTGAACCCTACACCAGTGAAATAACGTATTTTTAGATCGATCTAAAGCCAACAGCGTGTATAAAGTCTGTTGCCCAGCTTCAATACAACAGCAATTATTTGAATAAATCATAATAATTTAATTTAATTAATTATTGAGGATACATTTGAAAATATAAGTGAAGTAAGAGGGTTAAAATAAAAGGGCTGAGAAAATAGTATTTTTTATTAATAAACATGGCTTTCATCAAGAAAAACGATGATAAAAGGAAATGGATTAAATGAACTTGTTAATAGAAAAAATGGGACTCGGACACAATCATTTTCCAGCATACAATTGGCTTTCCGCAGCAAGTGATGCGGATGGAATTCGAGTAATTTTGCGGGGCGTCAGAGCGTGAGGGTTGTTGTGGATTGACAGGGGGGTCAGTGTTTGCGCCACGGCCGTGGGGGCTGATTTATCTGTTGACCGCAAGTGTTAACACCGGATGTCGCTGCCGATGTTTTCCGAACCGCAAACTCCTCGTGTGACAGGGGCACTTCTGTGTTGGAGCGTCAAATAATTCAGCCGGCGTTCCGTCCTATTCTCCATTGCTCTGTCTCTCACTGTTCTAGTCCATAGTGTCCTTTTATTTTTGCATCTTTGATTAACTCCGCCCTTTTCTTTTCTAATTCTTTATTTATTCCTCCATTCTTATGTCCACTTTTCTACAATTACTGTTACATTCACATTTTTGTTACTTCTCTTCTTTTATATTCTGTTAACTTGTCGAGTTTTCATCCTTTTTTTTTCTGGAACGCGTATATTTATTTTTCAACAATATTTAGTACACGTTGAACAGGTAATGGTCATTAGTGTTTGAGAATAAAGAAACTAACGCCTTAAGATATAAAAATATTACTTAAAGGTATTACTATTCCTCAAAAAATATAAATATCATATTCTGAGTTTATCAGTTACTCTCTTCATTCTTTCAACATGTGGTGTAAATATTTTTCAAAAAGTAATAGAGTCAGGAAAGACTCGGTAAGGACTACAATTGAAGTAATTATCGGACGTGGAATAATAACCGAAATAAAGTCTAGATTGGAGAGATATTAACATCAAGACGAAAATTGTAACTTGCTTGTCTAATTCTAGGGAAATAGGAAATTTTGGAGGTAGTATGCGAAGATATTGATATTTATAATCTTCTGATATAATTTAACATTTATATTTTATCAGTAATATATACGTATTTATTACAAAGGAATAAAAATTTAAAAAACTTGAAATAGTTGAAAATACATTATGATTTAGTGACACGACGGTTCTCTATTTCTTCCAGACATTTTATCACTTCTCTTCTAGTGTTGCGTTTTTTTCTCTCGCACACCAATAAATATTTTTTTAAATATTTATGTTTCCGCCCATGTTCTACTGTTTTTTTTTAATTAGAGGTTTCAATTTCCACTGTCAAGTTTTGGGGTGTTATCGTTCGTATGGATATTATCGCGAAGCTGGCTGGAGTCGATACTTCAGAGATGTGGACACCACCTAACTCAATCTATTGAGCTGGCGTCAGCCCAACTCTTATCACCTATTAGGCTAATGAAGCGACTAATACTTGCCATGGGCTGTCAGCTTCCTCCGATAATCTACCAGCGGACGTGGACCTGACTATATAGTGACGGTCGAAGTTAATCAGTAGAAATGAAGACCATACTGTGAATACGCTGTGACGTAGGCAAAGTCAATTTCATTTAATCAATTTACAAATCAAGATTCTCTTCGCTACGTAATTTTTTGATTTTAATCAGTTTTCAGCTTAGCTTTATAGATAAGTCGAAGAGTTTTAATAACTTGTAATATAGGTATTTATAAAACAAAAACAATAGTAATATCTCTTTGAACGATCTTAACATAGAAAGAGTTAACAAATTTCTGTACTTAGGTGTGATACTTACTAGTGACAATAACAACTCCATAGAAGTTTATCACAGAATAAACCAAGGCAATAAAAGCTATTATAGCCTAAAATAGTAAATATGTCCAAAGCTTAAAAAGACAGACTAAAATAAAAATATACACAACCCTAATAAAACCTGTAGTCTTGTATGGGTGTGAGAGTTGGACACTAACTAAGGACGACGAAGAAAAATTAAAAATATTTGAAAGGACGATCCTGAGGAAAATTTATGGTCCAAGCTGTGTTGATGGAATATGGAGAATAAATTACAACGACGAGTTATACAGACTATACAAAAATACTATACGGAAGGATATCATTAAGGAAGCTAAGGCTCACATAGGGCTGTAACGCCGGTCAAGAAGAAGAATATAGGTATTTAAAAAATATATTATCCTTGGTGTGAAACATTGTAAGAGATAAATTAATTGTACTCTGAGTGTTCTGTAAAGCTAAATTTCATAGTATTTCTAACATTTAAATAGCTTGATGTATTTAATCTCTACAATGAACGTGACTTTAAACAGTTTTCTGAAAACAAATCGACCTCTGTCTCAACAAATTATCTTGACGACTCCACGAGTATACATTTTGTATCTATAATTGTTCCGTACTTTACAACCATAATTTTCGAGTTGGTTGCTCAAAACATCGTTCTTGAAGTGAGGATTATTCACGCGCTGTGTATGCTTAAAATTCCCTTTGGGTTATTCCTTTCTTTGTTTTTAAGTCTCTGTTGCCCTTTGGTACATATCCTTTTTTAGTCTAACACTGCATGGCTTTACCTAATAAAATTGTTAATACATTTAAAATATTTTGTAATCACTAGATTATTCTTAGAGATTGCAATCTATAATTGACCTTTAGATTTAGTAAACAAAATGTTTCTGCTAGACAGTTTAGTAAATTACGCGAGGACAGAATGCGTATTCGTGGTCCAAAAACATTGCGAGTTAAAAGAGGCCATAAAATCGAACGTGGCCTGAATTAACTACGGTTGTGAATCGCCTCTGAGGTAGCATTCGATATGGGGAGGAGAGCAGAGGGTTTGGATAATTTATCTTGTAATTCAAGAAATTGCCAATTGCTATTAGAAGTCTAAAAACTAACGCTATTTGTTTGGTTGTCTGAGGAAGAAAAAAGGGAAACCAGAGAAAATGTGTAAAAATCGTTATATAATGACAGATCCAATGGAAGTCCATCCACAGTTCTTGCATTGCTGCAGACACGACGACGTCAACCCACTACCTCGCTGACTCCTGTCGTTCGTACGTATCACCAAAAACCGTCCACAGAAAACAGTCTTTCTTTTCATTTTAATAATTACGGAAATAAATATTATTTTATGGAAAATAGAAACTCAATTCCATATATTTATTTTTGACAGCTAATTTTCAGTCTGACAGATTTTTGTTTGACCACAATTTATGCCTTTCATTATGACTACGTATTTGTTACTTCTTGAGGACTTAAACCACTATAGAATTTTGGCTATTTTTTTGTCCGTATTGTAATTACAAAAAAGCTAAAGGAACAATATGAAGACCATTTCTTCCCTTATCCTATTTGAATTAATTATGTTCTTATTTTCTGCTGTCGAGAGCTTAAAACACTGTTATAACTTCCAAAATGAAATATTAATTTAAGGAATTGTGTTTCCTAAATATTAATCATCTCAACGGGAAATTCTGATTCTTAAAATTATGCGATTGATTGCCAGTTATTAAAGTAATTTCCTCTCAAGGTTATTTTTCTTAATATCCCGTCTGAGTTAACGGTGAAGCACGCACTCCGGAACACACTTTCTTGATACAATTTTCTTCCAGCTCTTCTCGAACGTCTTCATCCATCTTAACTCAGCATATATTGCCTCGAAGAATTTAATTTTAAAGCCGTGCAAAATTTATGTTGTTGCACTACATTTTACTAAGGACTCGTCGTAGAACAAATAGACCGTTAGATATCATCTCCTCCTCATAATTTACAGAGCCATTAATCAGAGAGGAAAAAAAGTACACGTCTCCATCATCTATAATTCATTTCATCACGTGCGTTCATCGTTCACCGTAAATGTTGTGTTGCCAGCTGTCTGTTGCTTAAAGGATGATGTATGCCTTACGTGACAGAGAAAATTTGATACAGGAATTGCTTAGAAATGTTAAATCAGATTCATTTCTGCAATATATATTTCCTGGGAACATAAGTAATAAGAATTTATTGAATAATAGTCATTAAGAGAAGAAGCATCCACAGTATTTTTCATGCAATGGTATCTACTAATTTATTCGACGACGAAATCAAACGGGAATTATAAATATTACAGTATATAAATCGGTGGTTAGTGCAGGTAGATAATTAGTTCGTTTTTTATTAATCAGTCTATTGACCGTGTTCCAATACGTAACGATATTGAGTGCGATCAATAAAAATCCATTAAATTGAACAATATGTCTGCACAATTTTACACCAAGATGTTATCGAAGTATTTTTTACTTCTTTTATGAATATTTTCCCCATCCATCGACAAGAGTTCTGATGTATTTAAAGTAATCGCATCAAACTGGTATTGTATACTTTGAAGATACCGGATTTAAACGAGATGTAATTAGACGTTCTGGATGCTTCAGAAATATTTCCATATTTAGAAGTTCAGTTTATTCTCATTCAAGCCATGTTCCTTTATTTCTGAGAAGCTCCTCTTTACTGTAATAAATTTAGACAGTCCCATCTGTCTGTGACGTCTGCCCCTTGTTCGTACTTCCAATTAGGATTTTCCATAAACTCCTTACACCCCCGACTTTCTCGCCCTGAACGACTTTCCGCTCCCCGATCCCTCCTATTCTCAACGCTCTCTCACTTCTCTCATTAAAATCTTTACTCAGAGAGATGTAAACGACTGAGGTCATGCACAATACATGCTCCCAAAGTCGTTGGTTAATTTTAACCCCTTCCGTCTCAAAGAGTTTCGTTATCCGCACACGCCGATTTCCACGAATGACTTTCTCCCTCCATCGCCTTCCTAATCCACTCGCAGTTTTCTCCTTTCACCCAGGGTCTCTTTTCGTATTTTCAATTTTCTCCATCTCGGCTTGGTCTGTTTTTTTTCCCTATTTTCTTCTCGCATCCAATTCGTATTATGTCGGGAGACGAGGCGGCTTCTATTTGGTCTATTCACAGCGTCGGCAAACGAAGAAGCCCTTCTGCTTATCCGTTCCTTTTATCCGCTTTAATCTTTCTATTATTTAAGTTTTAACTGCTTTTTTCTCTTGGTGTTAACGAGATGAAATAAGCTTTAACTATATGAAAAACTTCGTTCCCTATAATAATATCAATATTGGACATGGAGAATTATATATATTATATCGTCAAGCTTTTTTATTGTTTTACCTTGAATTTTCGTAATTTTTAAATTAAAACCAATGTTATGTATTCTTCATACAAGTTTCTGAAGCGTTTTCGTCAATTAATTAAGTCTTTTAATTAAAAAGACTGTTACATACTTTCTTCATTTTTGTCTTAACACCAATGTGTTCGCATCACTCACCAATTTAAAGTACAAACTAATTCATCATTTACAAATTTTTTACTTTTTAGTTTGGATAAGCTTTCGGTTAATTGCCATAGTCATCTGTAAAGAGAAAACAGTTGTACAGAAACATTTACAATTTAACAAAAATCACATTTAATTTTTTTTTAACCAAACCATTAATTTTAAATGTTCAAAATAACTCTTTATTATTTTAATTCAATAAATTTGAACTTGGAATTATAAAATCATGTTTGTGTATCGATTTTGTAAATGATGAAATATTTTCTCATTCTAATTGGTGACTTATGTAAACATTGGAGTTATTACAAAAATGAACGAAGTTTGTTAAACGTTAAATAATTAAACTTAAGTGTTATAAAGATTAGACTATGTAAGTGAAAAAATTATATTAATGTTCAATTCTTAAAAGAAAGGTCTTAAAGGAAATGAACGGGTAAGAACGTCGCAGGTTCTAGAGCACGTGAGCAAATTAGAAATAATATACTTAAGTGGAGACTGCAGATTCTATACCGGATATGGTAAATTCATATAATTATTAACTAAAATTGAAAGATCCTACATCTGCAAATTCAAAAAATTTTGATAAGCTCACACTAAAATTTCGAGTCCCACAAATTATATTTTTTTCCCCGTAGCTGTCAGCAAAAAACTCGCTCTTTCCGTCGTTTATTACAATTAATACTGAGAAAATTACAATACTTGGAACCGAAACTTGAGAAAACAAGTTAGATTTAATTGAATATAGCCGGAGGCGTGATTACATTCTGACACCTTAGCTCTGATTAAATCCTTTCTCCCAGAATGCAAACAGTTGTTAGACGATTACCACAACCTGGTGGAAGCCTTATCTATTTATTTCATAGAAAAAAAAATGTCGTTTTAAAAATCTTCTAAGTAGATGACGAATACAGAAACTGCGATAACATATAGTGGCTGAGTAGTTGGAAGCGCGAAGTCAATCAAAATAATTGGAGATGGAAAATGTTTGTCTACAAACTACCGCGAGACCCGTCTACATGTGCCATGTGTGAAAAATGAAGACTTCCCATTCTAATATCTAAAGATATATGGTATGTGAGTGAAAATGAATAGTGTACTACAAGTGAAAATTAATGTTTCTGAACTTATTGTACAGTGTACAAATAGTGTTATATAAATAAACAGTAAAAGTATAAAGTTATGGCCAGATTATTTTGGTTTTTCGATCATCAATAGACAAACTTGGTCACTAATTAAAAAACCTAGCAGTTGCAGAGCCTTGCTGGAGCATGGAATTGAAACCAGTCAAGTATCACCGGCGTTGATCAAGCGGAACTGCTACTATCTTTGGCAAGCATGGACGTTTTGACGAATCGATAATGGAGTGAATGACGTTATTTTGGGTTCGCACGTGTCCTTGGCGTTTGTCGAGCACCTTTTGTGTGGCGCATGCCCTACACGTGCCTCTTCTCTGCTATCGAGCTGGTGACCCAATGCCCCGGGAAAGCGGCCTTGACCCAGCAACGACCCCTATCTGGGTCATCCTCCCCTGCCTGTTTCGTGCAGCACACCCAAGCTTTGTCCTTCACCTGGAATTTTTTATAACTGACCACAGAATACAATAAGCGCCTTTGTCTCATCTCTACTGGCCGGGATAGAGTAAATCGTTTGTAGAGGGTTCGCACGAAAGTGAGACTGGTTACCATTTTACCCGCGGCGAACCGTATGATAGTAACGCTCCTAATCTGATAAAATACAAATATTTATAAGGTCTCAATATTTTTTTTTTAAATTTCACAAAACAAAACAAAAAGTAACTCCAAATTCCCCACCACTCCCACAATCCTTCAAGAAACGAAAAACCTTAAAACCGCTCCAGCCATCAACCCCCGTTCCCAACCCCTCTGATTCCACGATCAAATCCTCCCCATTTATTTCCAAAAACAGATTCGAACTTTTACAACCAAAAGAAAATCCAAACCCATCAACACCACCTTTAAATCCCACTAAACCTCCCCCAATTTTCATCCACAACACCAACGATATCAATCTTCTCCTCTCATATCTGAAATCCCTTTGTCGGAACGGTTTCTCCTACTGCATGATTGACTCAAACCAAAATTAACACCAGTGACGAATTCAGAAAAGTCTTACATTACCTTCAATCCAATAACGCAGAATTCGACTCTTTTCAACTAAAAAGTGATCGTAACCTGAGAGTAGACCAGAACATAATCCTAGCCGAACTAAAAGACCTCGGATAACCCCTAACCAAATCCTACCTGTCCGCCATCCAATAACCAAAAAATATTTTCCTCTCTTCTTCCTCGATCTTTTACCAGATCCCAAAAATAATAACATTTGCTATCCTTTATCACCGTCAAATCAAAGTAGAAGCACCAAAACCAAAAAAAAACATCCCGCATTGCCTGAGTTGCCAAAATTACGGTCATAACAAAAAATACTGTCATAACCCACCTTGTTGCGTATAATGTGACACCTCTCACTCCAAACTCAAATACTCCAAACCACCATCCACCTCAACCACCTGCACCAATTGTCACGGAATCCACACAACCAAACTACAAAGGTCCGCTTTGCAAATGTATCCAATCGACCTACTCCAAACCCAACGTCAACAAAGATCTACCCGCATACAGCACAATATCCACATTCCCCCCAACAGGTACCCTGTTCTCCCCCTCCAATATACAAATACCTTCCAACCACCCTCACCCACAATACTGACTCCCGGTTCTCCGGCCATATTCTTAATCGACTTTGTTCCAACATTGAAAAGCACAAACACGGTGACAACCAAGAAAACCCTCTAAGAAACAGATCATTCAACCCTTTATTACTTAATATTAATACTCGTATAGGCAGCGTTACAATTATATTTTATATTATTAAAAAAAATCTCATTTTTCTTTTTTTTCTGTAGCATTGTCTTTAATATTAGGTTTGCTTATTTTTGGTTCAGGATTTATTGTGACTATATTCACTCTTACTTATTTTTAATAACGACGAGAGTCAAAGAACTTTAAATGTTATTATAATAAACCACCGAAGCCAACGTGCATTCCATTCCGGAAGATGATAAAGTAAATGAGTGTTGATTTAAAATAAAAACAATAATTAAGATACACTCGACTTTATTAGAAACACTATTAAAAGAAACCGCTGAAGAAATTCCAACGTTGTATACAGTGCTATAAAACTGTCGCGTTTAAGTGCAGCAATAAATGCGTTAAGTCGTCCACTAAATTTTACGCGTGTAACCAAGTGTCACAGAAAAATTAACTCGGAACCTAGTAATTAAATTTATTATTGACAAATAAATCCTTTCAACGTATAATTCCTGCTATCAAGACATATGCTATTTTATTATTAAGTAACTATGTCAAAACCAAGCATATTCTCTGGAGTCTCTCTTTAATATATGTTTTTAGTAATTTGTATTATTATATATCGAGGAAGTGCTTATTTTATAAATATAAATTACTACCGAAAATATTATTCCTGTTATGTAATGTTATTCTCGTGTTTTTCAAAAATTATAAATTTATATTCAGTCCCTAACGATCACATTTATTTTTAGTCAGTTTTATCTGATTTCTCTTTCTAAAATTCATAATATGTATAATTATGCAAAATTAATATTAATCGATGTAGTAAATCGTTTCCATTCTGATTAAATTCTCACTTTAGCAATTTCTCTGTATTGTGGGTCATATATATTTTTTTATATGGTGTAAATCTTTAATAATATCATTTTAACACTATAATTTGTTAACCTCATTAGGGTTTTTCCGGATAGAAAGCAGCATTTTAAGAAGATAATTTTACTAGAATTTAAAATTATTTTGAAAGCACTGAAATATATCAAGTTACTTTTTAACCAGCTGATTTTTTTTTAAAATCCCGAGTAGTTTCCTTTTTTATTAAAGATAAAAAAATTTGGTAATTATGTAGTATAATGTTTTTTTAATCAGTCTTAATAAATAATTTAAAATTTCATTACTAAACGTTTTTAGTGGGGTTATAATACATGAATATTAAATTTTAAAATCGGTCATATTAATTTATAATCTTTTAAGAATAGGTAAATAATTTTTATTTTAAGGATTTACATAGAATTTGAACGAATTAAGTACACTAGAAGTGTCATATAAAACACAGATTTAGTTACGGAGTCACTCCGCTAGGATCGACCTTACATTTCCACAACCAAGCCTCGCAGTGTGTATGAAGGATAACGACGCATAAGTCACTTTACGAGTCCCACGCTTTCCACAAATAGTTTACGGTCCCGGAATTTTGTAATCGGATAAAGAGAACACACGCAAAGTCTTCTCGTTGCGCTTTGTTGACCACAATACTGTTTTCTTTTACTATGAGTATTTACCGTTCCTCTGGGAGTAACTACGCTGTTATTGTTTCGTGTGCGTGTTTACTTCTCTTGTGTTTTGAATGTATTTACATCAGATACCGGAAGAGTCTCCTGAGGTCGACTTATCAGATTCATTGGTCCCTCGTGACAAGGGGCCTGTCCGGTGGCGTGCGCTCAACTGTTCTATTCCACTATCCTACTCGGCCTTAATAGGCTGTTTCATTGCTCGAGAATGTAATTCACTGCTTCGAAACACGCGCAATTGCGTTCTCTCACAGCGACGCCACTGGAATTGTTCCCCGCATCCGAGAACTATCTGCTGGAATTCCCGCAATGTCTAATCACTGGACTGGCAGATAAATAAGCCGAACACTCATTAATTCATAAGATCCTTCTGTTTGAATGCACATTATTTTGACATAATAATTACTTTAGCATTTTTATACACCTTGGCGTTTGTAATGTCTACGTAATTAAATTAAAAGATGTAGGGAATAGGTCGCATTTCTAATAAGAAAGATAGCCAAATACAGACAAAAAAGTGATAATATAAATACCACACAACGTTTGTATAAGCCTTGTTCCTTTCTTATGGTTCAGAAAAAGCGCAAGAGCCTGGAGTGGCATAACTGCACTAGTCAGTTGACAAAACTCAAGAGAGTTTGTCAAATGACTAGTGAAAATGTGTCGCTCTATGTTCTTGTGTTTCTTCTTTTCTTCTTTTCATTTTAATATACAAAAAAAAAATTAATCCGAAGATTTTACAATTGTGATACAATTCTGACGTTAACATGTTAAAATTAACTTCAAGAAATGTAGTTGCTTCTTGAGGTAGTACATGAAGAGAAAGTTATGAATTGTTTATTTATCTATATACATATATACACATATATTCGTATATATATATACATATATACGTATGTATATATGTATGTCTGTGTGCATGTGTGTTAATTTGCGGTGGTTGTCAGGTCAATTTGTTGTTTTCTTTGGGATTGAAGTGGTGGAGATTTCTATTACGTTGAATTAGGGCGGTTTGAGTTACAGTTTTTTGGGTTGAGAGAATATTTAGGTCTGGAGTTAGTAACGTACCAGGGACAGTTAGTTATAAAGCGGATTATTTTATTTTGCGATATTTGAATTTTATTTATGTGGATGGTATATAACAGGCATAAAACCAGAGGGATGTGTAAAGGAGTTTTTTTGTTGTGAAGGATAAAAAAATTTCGGGTTCAGTAATGTCTTTAAATTTCTTTTTAGGGCAACAGGCTACATGAGGGTAATCCACATTGGGCAACTCCCCTTTAATAGCATAGGGAGGGATTTTAAAGGGGCGATGCGGAAGGGTAGAGGAAGGTAGCCAAGGGTTAACAAGGGCCCCCGGGCTATATTTTAAGGATCCTACCTGGCATTCACCTAAAGAAATGCAGGGAAAACTCTAGAAAAACCTGCATCAGGTAGGTCGGGCATTGGGTACTTGTCCCACGCCCTTCCGATAGCGGGAGAGGAGTTTGCTGTGGGGACGCAGCATTCCCTTCTCCGTGCCTCGACCAGTTCAGGAGCCAGCTGGCCGACTATTCCAATGGGAATAGCGAACAACTCTTACCGTATGCCCAAGGTCTGTGACCCCGGCACATACACCTCTCAAAACAGGCCGAGTAAGTTTCTGTTTCTTCTGCAACCGAATAAAGGAACAAGGCTTTCAGAATCGTTGTGTGGTATTTATATTATCACTTCTTTTGTGTGTATTTGGCTACCTTTTATATTATTAATTTTCAATCAGACGTAAATTTCACGACGACAACAAAAAACATTCTGAAGGAAGTATCACAAAATAAAAGATGAAAGATTTGAGAACTAGTCTTTTTAATTTCTTCTGAAGACATCAATCATAGATTTCTCCAGAACACCCTTCAAATCCCTTTGATTCTTACAATGTGACGTAACAGCAGCAGTTTCCGTCTTTTCTTCAATAATTTGAAATTTAATACGTTATATGATTTATTGATGTTTTAATATTATTTTAAAACGGAAACCAGTGAATAATTTTATAAAAAATTTAATTTTCGAACGAAACAATTTATAATCTTAAATTAATTTATTTCTGTACAAACATATTTACTTTAAAAAATATAAAATTCGATTGAAATAATGTAAACATTTTATATTAAAATCCAAATATTTTTCCATGTTGTTGAGCGAAATGTTGCATATTACATCTAATGATTTGGCCACTGATAAAAATAATATTACCAATAGTTTAAATAGAATTTATGATTAATTGTTATTGTAATCCATTTATTGCCTTTCAATTTTTGAAATTTCAATGTTTTTAAAATTCAACAATACTCTAAACTCCTGTGTAAATATGTCATTCGCTCTCAGCGTGTGTGAAACTCGCTCCTTAGAAATTTATGTTCTTCTTAATTTCACGTAATTAATTGTAAGTAATGCTCTGTAATTTTTATGAATTATCATAATCGTAATTTTTTTTTTTTTGGAAATTTTAAATTACGAATTTTTTATTTAATTGAAATTTACACCTGAAGTGGTTCACAAAAAATTAGGGATAATTAGTTGTGTTTGTTTTATTATAAAGTTTCAAATCTTTCATAATAAAATTCTGACTAATGGGCTGATGTTTTTTCATTCATTTTTAACAGAACTTAAAAACATGGTTTCTGTTTTAAAATCATAAACTACTGGAAAGGGAATCAAAATTATTTTCAAATATTATTGGAAGCCATAATTTTATATTTCTGCTACAGGTGTTTTCAAGCCTGAAACAATTTTGTCGAATCAGGACTTAATTTTAGATTCAAACAAATAAACCCACAGAAAAAAAAACATTTGATGTTCTGAATGGCAGGTAGACAAACAAGCATTGTAAGGGAAGGTGTCGATTAAAAGGCGTCACCATCGCTCTGGCTGTCTGAAATTCGGGTTTGTCGCAGTCCTGCTTCACAACCACTTTTGTCGTCTATTGCTTACTCAGCCTTAACAGTTAGACTGCCTTCCATTTTCTTTGTTTGCTACGCCCAGTGGGGGAATTGTAAATTCAACTCCTATTTCCTTTATGTAATTTTCCTTGATGGCGGCTGTGTTCAGTTAACAAACCATTGTTCATGGTTGATGGAAGTCCATAGCTTTGTACTCTAAATTCTCGCCTCGTTACAAATACACGGACTGGTTTTACGAAATCAACTCGAACTACCTCTTTCGATATTGCGGAAAAATAGGATTTATTATGTACACCTCTTTCTGATAAGATCAAGGTCGTCACTAGAATTTTATGATACTTTCTACAGCGTGAAGAGAAAAAGACGACGATACCGGATTTTATATAATACATTCTGTATAAGATATTGACTTAAATAACCTCAGGGAAATGAAAAATTTTATGGTCTATTAGGACTGTCACAACAAATATTAATTAAAAATAATTGTACGCTTTCAGGATAATTATGTTCACCAAGTATTAAATATTGTCCCATACGGTTATTTTCTCAATAAGCTGTTAAATGGGTCAACAATCTAGATTTTGGTTTTCTCTAAGAACGTTATCAAAATAATATCAATATAGTAAGGTGACAGACGGAAGAGAATCTATCTAGAGATGATAATAATTGTTAAGCAGCTGAGTACAAAATATATTTTTCTTTCCTTTCTCTTTGTTTTTTGACAAATTTTAAATCTTCCCCGAAACACTGTCTGCAGGGCGGGGTTCATCATCTCTAGCATAAAACTCTCCAGTGTTGACCCTTTTTCTTGAAGAGCGAATTTATTGTTTCACCAGAAGCTCATCAAATTTAATGATACTTAATTTAGAGTCAGTGCTTTCAATCTCTCCGACAAATCCCACATTTAAAAGTCTCCCCGCTTTTTTTGCCCCGCGCTTGCAGTTTTTCAGGGTTGTAAATGTTCATGAACTGTGCAGTGCCTTCCCACATCTGTTTTCATTACAGACAACCTCGCCGCTGAGCAAAATAAAAATGCAGGACTTCTGGTAAAACCGCATCAATCTCCAGCTGAAAGATACGCTTCTACTCTATTGCGTCAGCAATAAAAACGTATCGCGCGATTTTTCTAGATTTGTGTGATATATTGGTCCAAAGGATGTCCCCTTTTTTACCTCATGGGGATCAGAGTTGAAATTTAAGGCCGATGCTAGTGGATTGGCCCTGTAAATAAATCCTTTACCTATCTGAAAACTCGTAGTTTAGTTCATGTAGTTGGAATTGTATGGACATCCATGAAGAGAAATAATTTATTATTTAATATAAAATGATTAAAGTTCTTGACAAATTTTGCATCTCTCACTTTATTGATACTGTGCATGTTAAAAAATGTATCTATCGTTAAATATTTAATATAATTTTATATTGTGTAACATAATTTGAGATACTTGTAACTATAAAAGTAATTTTAAATTCGTGAAAAAACACAATAAAACATGATTTAACATATTTTGTAGATTTTTAAATAATATTACAAATGTTAATTATTATTACTTAACATAATATTGTTGATGATGACATTAAGTTTAATGCTATCTAATAAAATAGAAAATTTGGTTGCTGCTAAAACCAATATTTATTATATATTAATTGCATATGAACCAGTAATTGTAAATCTGGAAAGTAACCCCGTTTTTTAAAAAATAATCTTATCTATGAATTTTTTCAATAGCTACACGTAGATAAAATGAGGTGAAAAATAGGAACTGACCACCGAATGAAATATAAAAACGTAATTAGAGGTGATGTTGATTCCGCTAACTTTTGAATGTGAATAAATTTTCACAGAAATGAGAGTAAACAAGATGATATGACGGATATTAATGAAAGGACCAGAGATGATAGTCGTACCTGTCCTTGTGCTGGCAAACAGCCACCAGAGTCCTGCAAGCTCCGGCCTCGCTCCCGGTCGATAGACGAAAATTTCGCCGTTCGCAGGAGAGGGCGATATGAATCTGGCTTAATTACTGCTGTAATATCGTGGCGACCAGCAACACTCTGGGAAATGCATTCTAATGTCGCTCATTTATCTCCGAGAGGTTGGAGAATTTCAGTGCTACCTGCTCCGGGAGGGCGTCGTTAAAAATCTGTCCAGTTTAATGGATTTCCCTCAGCAAAAATTATACGCCCAACCTCCCGTTACTCATGTCACTTCACGTCAAGTATCAATGTTTGAAAAACATTTCGCTTTATTTCGAAAAATAAGAGATTATAGATTTTATTTTTTGCGCTCTCTCAGATTTTAGGAAAGGTAGATTACATTTTATTCCGATTGAAAATAATGAATAAGAAATATATCTAATACAGACAATAAGGGTAATATAAATACTACACAACTTTTCTGGGACCCTTGTTCCTTTCGTCAGTTGCTAAGAACAACTGCACTTGTGTGTTGGCTGTCCTTAGCACTTGACGAAAGGAACAAGGGTCCCAGAAACGTTGCGTGGTATTTATATTACCCCATTTTGTCTGTATAGGCTATATTTCTTATTCATTAAATTTCATTCTATTTATTTCAGGTTTTGAATTAAATTTACACTACAGGTCATTGAACATGTATGTGAAAATATTCAGATTTATTTTCTAATATTATCAGAACGTTTCCATTTGGGGGTGAGTGAAAGTAAAGGACCACTGCACCACAACAGTTCGTTTCTACCGTGTTGTTTAACTGCATAAAATTAACAAACGTTGAGAACCAGGATAAAGGGAAAATTATAAGTCCTGAACGTATTAAATCTTATATTAAATAATTACAATATCCCTAGTCCGACCCGGTCAAAATTAATCAAGTTCTTGTCTATATTAACAATTATTGAAACATTTTCGGTGTTAAGTTATTTTTATTATTTTCGTTGGTAAGTTATTTTTTATTACATAAAATTAGACAATAAAAGAAATCCGCTTTAAATTTGCTGTCTAAAATAGTGTATCTTTTTTCATTTATTTTAAGACACATCTGATTGAAACCTCAAATATTTTACAAATGTCCGAATAGAGGTAGACTAGAAAGGTCATAAAACCTCGCTGAAAGAGATTTTGATATTTATATAAAAATCTTTGTCACGACAAATATTTTACAAAAGTCTCAATGTTTTATGGGCTTCTGCTGTATAACTGAGCTAGTAGCATATACAGATTGAAAAAAAGTTTTCAGTTGTTTGTTTAGATATTTATGTTACTAAATTCATTATTATATTTAATAATATTAAATATTTATTTTAAAATATAAATCTCATATAAAGCCAAATATTTTCAATTATCTGACCTTCCCTTTTAAAAATTACAATACATTAATTTTTAACTTATAATTCATTTAATGATTTTATTTCTGCAACTTGGAGTACCTGTTTGAATATTTATTATATTAATAGGGCCTTAGTGGGAAATACTCTCGCTTCTGTGGTCTCACGTCTGAAACATCAAATATAAAGTGAATCGCAAGGAATGTCACGCTAATCGAAATATTTTTTAAGTAGTATCAAATCTAATATTAACGTGAATGAGGAGTGTTATAGGTTTTGGTTAGGTTATCGTTGTATTAGTCTCGCCACATTAAGCCTGTGCCACCAGCATTTGGCGACGTGACCACAAAACGCGCTCTGTTAAGTGGTTGGTAATTAGTCACCTGTCCGGGGGATGGGAGGGGAAACGTTGTTAGCCGTGATCTGCCCCAGTGAATATTAAAGGCCCGATGCGGCTACACCGACAGTGAACACGACTCATTCTCACCCCTCTGTCCTCTTAACTTATATC
Organism: Zhengitettix transpicula; assembly: GCA_037074705.1. Classification (NCBI taxonomy): domain Eukaryota; kingdom Metazoa; phylum Arthropoda; class Insecta; order Orthoptera; family Tetrigidae; genus Zhengitettix; species Zhengitettix transpicula. The sequence continues at coordinate 50,900,356 of CM073594.1, forward strand.
AATTGTTCACCATTTTCAAACTCCATGACCATCTACGCGAAACATTACTTGTTTTCATTGACATAAGAATTGTTGTTGTATCTTTACTTTTTATGCAGTAAAGGGTATAAATTCATCTTATCACTTTCAAACTCCTATTAACGTTGCGTCTATTCTCTTTTGCCTCGTAATATCTAATCCTAGTGTCATTAGCTGAGGTCATAATCTCCGGAATCTTGCTTTACTGAACTCGTGCGAGTCTTCTTTGAAGACGAACACTTTTTCCCTCTGAGAAACATCGGATTATCGTTCTTAATCCCTCACATCACATGACCTACAACGAAAGGAATCAGAACCGTCTTTAGTGAATATAGCTAAGTGATAGTTTTATGTAAAATTAATCAGATTTTCCTTAATTAGTTAATTCATATATTCAGCTATAATTCCTTAATCAGATTATTCTTATATTTATATATTGTCCTTAACAAAATTAAGCTACAATTAATATTATTATGAATATACATTTTATAATTGAAATACTGTCCTTTCTTTAATTTAATTTGTTGAAATTTTATGTAAATGTCCATTTTTATTGATTAAATAAGTACATACATATCATTTTCCCTCTCCAACATTAAACAGTTTGTTCTCCAAATTAGACAAAAGTCACTCAATAATAATATCATTTAGTTCATCGTCAGTAAATATATGATTCAATTCACCATTTCAAAATAAATTTGTAACATCGTGAAAAAAAACCTAAAAAAAATATTCTCAGTATAGTAATCCAAATGTAAGTTAATTTTACTAATTATGCTAATAGATTTTTCTTTTGTCCCCAGGTGAGTACCTACGGAGTGGGAGTTGATGCATGTGGCATAGTAAGTCATTAAATTAATTATTATTTTTGAATAGTATGTTTTGAACCAATAGTCCAAACATGCATATCAAACTTAATTTTGTTTATCATAATTGAGAATCTTGAATCTGTTTTGCTTCCGATTCATTTTAATATTTTTTCTGGATGTAAGAGAGTATTACTAATGCATTAATATTAAAATTATAGCTTAAATGTCTGCTGTCATTATTTTTACATATAATTTTATGATGAAATTTTAATTTTATTGAACCTCATAATATATTATTTCTCAGTTTCTGAGTATTGTTAGTAGAAGTTTTGTATCTGCCGTCAACCGGACCTCTCCGCCATTTTCCCATAATTTTAGGATTTTCCTGCGTTGCAACTTCAGAAGGGAAAAATAAATCATTGTAATAAATTTTCATTAAATGTCGACCAGAGCCCAGAAATTCCCCAGTGGTTGCAGAGTTCTCTTTAAACTAGTTATCTGAGAGAATATCGAATATTCATTATTGAGTTTGAATTGGTTGACGTTATTTGTAAATCTATAATTTGCTATTATTATTATATAGTCAGTAACCTTGAAAATTAATTTATTATATACTGATGGTATTAAAGTTTAGTTTGATAATTAAGTCTGTTATTATAAAAAGTCTAAAAATAATTTCACATCCATAAATTCGCATACCACTTATTTAAATAGCTTCTGAAACATTATATTTACGAAACGTCTAATTTTATTATTCTCTGTGCGAAGAAGTTAAAGAGGAAGTGTATGGAGTCGGTTTGACTCCCATGTTATAAGTTCTGATATGATGCTGGGGTTAGTTGAGTAATGCATATCAGTTTATGACGGAACTATCAAGGGTTTGGTCTATTTTGTCCACTCAAAAACTGTAAGAATAAATTCTTCATTAGTAGCAACAAATTTTGGAAAACTTTCTACTCACGTTCTTTTCTCCTAAAACGAAGCTCTTTGTTTTGATTGAAAAATGACCCTGTTAGATACTTTATATTATGAGGATTTTTTGATTGTGAATGAGACGACGTGGCTTGTGCTGTTCTGTATTCGCTCTGCGGCGCCTTCCGTTAGTAATTGAAACCACACGCGGAGCCCTTGAATGGGGGTTAATTGATAAAAGCGACCGCAGCTAATGTAAGGGAATGCCAGAGTTCCATGTCCTCACATTATGCCTCGCTAATGATGCTACAAGCAGCTCTTCCCCCAGTAAACATCTATCCGCAACGAGGGCTTCCTTGTCCGTGGCTACACGAGGTTTTGGACACTTCCTCTACGTGATAGCAATTCATAATTCCGCCATAACTGTCCTTTATTTTATATTCAACGTTTGACTGGTTTTAATCACTCCTATTTTAAGCCTTTAGTGCATAGTGTAGCATAAATACAAAATAACTTTTAGTATCACCCCAGGGTGTCTAAAAGTGCTAATTTTTTATGCAGATATGAAAAAACATGCACTTAAGGAATTGTGAAATTTTGGCATCCGTGTACAGGTTAAAACTATTCTCAGCGTAATCTAATTGCACTAAAATAATTATTAATGTGAATTATTGATAAATCAGACCTAGTTATATTTATGTTTCATATGCGTAACATCATGAACCAAGTTGACTTTTGTTACATTTGATTTTATTTTGCTTATTTTTCTCGTATTTTATTCACAAAAATACACGTTAAAAATACAATGCACTAAAGACTTAAATTTTTTATAAATTGACTTTCACGATACCTTTACTAATCTTTCGTTCTGAAATATAGTGCTAAATTCTACTTGCACGCACAGAGAAGGTTTTTCTCGATGCAAGCTTTACGTTAATATATTCTATTGTGTGAGATTCATTTTTCCACCAGAAATTCGCCTCGGTAAACTTTTCTGTACGAATAAAGTTATTAGTGCTATATTATTTAGAAAGTATTCAGTAAGTCGGTTTATGAAATCACAAACTACATAGTTAGTAAGGTGGTAAAACGTTTAGTAACAAGAGCAGGCTTAGATAATGCGGACTATAGGGAGAAAATATTTGTTGGAGCTATAAGAGATTATTACAGCGACTTACACTGCATGTTCCTCCCTGGGGAGAATACGGCATTACACCCAGACGCCGCGAAAATTCCAAGAATTACCGGTAAACAATTAACAATGACGCCATCCCGGTAACCTTCAACCACATAAATTAAATGAAAAGCCTGATAATGGGTTCTGAGGCCACCATGAGCTGGAGAGTTTTCATAATTAGAACCACTGGGCAGTGAAAGAATTTAATTAAAGTTTAATTGAATAATTACATTGCTGTTTTTATATTAAATTAAATTTAAATTTTTTGTGTAACTTTAATTATTAGAAACCCCAATTATAATCAAATATTATAAACCCAAAATATAATCCTTTATTTTTTTTAAAAAAAAATTACTTAATATAAACATTCCGGAATTCGTAATCCTTCCGTCGTGTAGTCGCATGACAAACTTAATAGGATTAGCATCTTTTCAGGATAAATTTTAAAAATAATTTTATCTGTACAAGGCAAATATTAACTAAGAATTGTTCAATATTTTTAGTATGATTTATTGTTTTACATACTAAGGAATAAAATAGTGCAGTTGTGAATTGTGAACAAAGGCACAATTCAAATGTGTAATATTATTATTAATAATTTTTGTCACATTATATGCACGGCCGTTAATTCGTTTAGTGCAATAAGTTGTTGAATTTTATTATACCAGTACAATACCGATATTACATTCTAAGTCAATATTTATTTTCGTATTCCGTTTATAAATTCCTCGGGTTATTTTCGAAATAAAATTTACGTTCATTGACTCTGCTTGCAACTTTAGAATCGATGTATTCTCTCTTTCATTCTTTTGTGACAAGTGTGTGACGTCAAAGACGTGACATCGTCGCCGTCAGAGTGCCTTGCATTTCCCTTCAGAGTTATTCACACCCGGATGGTTTCTGGTGAGGAAGTTCAAAGGTGTTTTTTGCTCTTTCCAGACCGGGAAAAAGAAACGAGAGGAGTAGAGAAAAAAAAAGAAACACACGTTATACGGAGAGAGAGGGGAAAAAAATAGTTTTGGAGTGGCTTAGACAGACGATGCAATCCAGCTAGAGAATGTTACAATTCGCTTTTCGGCGATGCATGGAAAGGAAACTGGAGCATTTATGTGGGATCTGAACATATATTAATAAATAGAACAGCAGAAGTATTGTTTCTTAATTAATAATAACTATAAAAAGGTGCAAGAATTTTCCTCCATGTCGTGTAATATTTTTAAAACTATTTTAAAAATTGTCGAATACTTGAGACAATGTTGATAATAAATTAATTTATGGACAGGGACAAAAATTAGTGAAACAATATTTATCAGAACACAAAGAGACAAAATGATTAAAAGTAGAATTTTTATTTAAATTATTTTATAAATAAATAAACATTGTACTTATCTAACTTGTATTAAATATATTTAGTGTAAATAGGGCAAAAGTCAAAATGGATTTATAAATGTAAAAATAGTCAGGTAATTAAAATACATAACGAAAACACCAAACTATTAGTCACAAAATTTATTATCAAATTAAAAAACTATATTTAACAAACATAACGTTTCATCATCCCTAATTGGGATTTCTTAAGGTGGAAAAATTCAATTCAGTTGTTTAAACTGATTTAAGAAAGTCTTACATTCATAATAATTGTTATACAATTATGTAAATATAATTTATTATATGAAAATTTATATTAATGTGTGTGTAAGATTTTGTTTCCTTAAATTAATTTTGATAACTGAATTTAATTGAAATTTTACACAAGAAGAGGTTCCAATTACTGACTAACAGACTGGTGTTTTTCGTTATGTATTTTAGTTAACTGTAAATTTTAATATTAATAAATAAATTACGACATTTGACGACTTTCCACTAATTTCATTTTATTAATAGTTATGTTACCATTAATTTTATGTAGTTTTTGAACGCTGCCACCCGGAATGCGTAAGGTAGTTTGAAGAATTTAATAAATAAAACGCCTTTAACCTATATTTTATGTTAAGCGAATTTGACGAGTAATTTTATTGAAATAAGTAGTTCTTTCAATTCCGTGAGGGGACTTGAATTGAGCGTGGTGTTAACGTTCTCTAGGAGCGATGTTGTTGCACATATGCAGGACGGTCGTTTGGTCGCGGTAATATATATGCATGAGGAGGTTCAAATGGCCGGGTCTGTATCCTTGATGGACCAGCTTTATGTGTCCGCCCACTGCCTCCCATAACGTCTGTAGCTACCGTAAATAAACAGCGTTACACAGTGGTGGAAGCTCTATTACACACTCCTACGGAATGCTGCTGCATTAACTAACCTAATAGAAATTTGCAATCTGATCAGCGGCTACGGATTTAACTAGGAATAGTTTACTCAACACACTCAACCAACCCGCAACTAATTAAAATTTAATGCTCTGTTCATTGCAATTCCGGCAAACAATAACATGACAAACGAGAAGGCAAGGAGATCGAAACGGAAATGTCCAGCTCTGAAGGGAAAAAAAATAAGAAACTGAAGGGAGAATATTATAAATTTTATTTCCAAATTGTTTCCCGCAAACTACCTGCTCTGAGAACACTATTTAAAGTGAAAAATCAATTCGACTTGTAATAAACAGAAAAATCTAATTTAGATCATTTCCAACTTATTTCGAATTATTTGCATTTTAAATGAAGTTATTGTAAAATTTTATTAACACTCAAAACAATAACTTCTTTTAAAATGCAAATAATTCAAAATAAGTTGGAAATTATCCAAATTAGCTTTTCCTGTTTATTACAATTCTAATTGATTTTTCACTTTAAATAGTGCTCTCAGAGCAGGTAGTTTTCGTGAAACAATTTGGAAATAAAATTTATAATACGCATTTTTTTGGCGACAATTGGTCAATAATGGCAGTGTAATATTGTTAGCTAGGCGCCACGACTAAATTATTACGTTGTGTGAAACGGAATATTTTATTGGCACACGTTTTATATGCCGCGATACGTTGAAAAAGATACATAATAAATTTAATAATAATAATTTGAAAGCCATATAAATTGTAATATTTTTTTGTTAAGTTATTTTGGAACGTCTTTGGTTATAATCTTTAAATTTATTTGTATTCAGACTGCTGACGCCCAACAATATAATTAAGATTCTCATATTTTTTAAGCTAAAGTTGTTTTTTGTTTTAATAAATGTTTGTGAATTGTATAACAGTTATTGACCCCACATTCCACGTTTAGGAAAATAGCTTATTGTGTTCGGCGCGTAAGAAACTGACAGCAGCTTGTTTGTGTTGTGTAGCGAGATGTATATGCTAAATTCACTTTAACCGTGCCTTAATTATATATATAAACTTAAATAAAATATATTAATAGTTTAAGCTAATTTGTAATGAATATTAAGGAGAAACTTCAATGTTTATAAGTTCGTCGTCATCTGTTCTTCGCTGACATCACACCGACTCAGGTGCACACAGATTCTTACGCGCCGAACGCAATCAGCTGATTAACATGGAATGTTGGACCACAAATTCAAATTTTTTTAAATTTACTTTTATACAATTTACGAACACAAATAACTGTAACAGTTGCTATTTGTGTCCCAACTAGCAATCCTTTTCGTATTCCTGAACAGGATTTTGTACTTTAAAGATTTCGCTTGCGGTTTCTTATCCCGTCGTAAGTTTCATCCTCCCAAAAATACTCTCTTAATTTTTAGGTTTACGCGAACATAAAATGGATAAAAGCCTAACGTTCTGTATTTATCATCGAAAATTTATTTCATGGTCCAAAAAAGTGTGGGCGAGCAACGTGCGAAAGGAAATGTGAAAGAAAAACATTGAGTATAGTTGAGATGATACACTGATATTCATTTAAGACTAGTTGTAATACTCTTGCTTCGCTACGATTTTTCATAAAATCATTATTATATACTGTAGTTAAATAAATAATGTGACAAAATAAACCGTTACATTTCCAATTCAAATGTCTTCACACGTATAATATCAGTCTTTACGTGCTATCAATCCAAAGATATAGTTCTTCGCAACCAAGTGATTCAGATGCGTTTAGTCTTTGCTTTAACCCCCAACTCACCTTTTATATCACTCCAATTTGGCAATTTAATTTTATTCATTTATTTTGATACTTTTAATTAAAATTAATACTCTAATAACTGTTGTCAAATGAATTAAATTAATCTCGCAGAAATCCGACTTGTAAGCGTGAAATTAATTTAACTGCTTTGTGGATTGTTTATAATTATGCGAGATAAGCTGATTACAAATAACGTTTAATTTTTTAATTTTATTTTAAGTAACAATCATAATAAGTAAATAAATAACTCACACTATTATTAATCGGCACGAATCTGAAAATTAGACGTAGTATAATATTAAAGCTGATGAAATCGCTAGTAGTGTTTAATATCTGTACATCCATACGGGAGATTTAATTTTCACAACCAGGGTAGTGTCGCCACAAACCTGACTGGTTCGTATTTTCCCAGACAAATTTTTTATTGTCTTAGAAGTGGCCTATATGTCAGAATCCCTTCATCAGCCGAGTTGTTGGCGTGTGTCGGCAATTGTATAACCGCCGCATTTATTGACAGCCTTCTGAAACTCTAGAAGATGGATGGTAGTCGGCATAACAGCTGGGAGAAAGAAGGAGAGAGAGGTTCAGTATATCTTTCACTAAGGGTTGGGGGGTGAAACGTGGAGAAAAAAAGGCAGAACGAAGAGTGGAAACCAAACACACACGCACACATCCATAGAAAGGACCATGTATCACTGAGAGGGAGACTGTTTTGATAGCTGGAAGTGGGTAGGGGTTGTTATAGGCACATAAATCTGCCGTGAGGGATGAATGCTTCTTTAGGCAGATATGGAGCTAGCGGCTTCCATTAGCAAATCTCTTCACGCTCATGTGTGCGGAAAAAAAATTCATGCCTTTCCACGTTTGGAAGAGAGGTTCCAAAATTCTGTGGTCACCCTGAGCCTGTCATATGTTTACAGCTGATGTTTATTGTTCATTTTATTTGTACGTGAAGAACATGGAGATATTTTCCGAGAGATTATTCAGAGGTAATGTTTTTAAAGGAAATTTCCCTTCGAAGAATTATGCGAATTATCATTACGCTGAGTCCATTCTCTGTGTCCGAGCCGACGGTAGCAATCCCTTTCTGGAACGGTGCCTCTACTTTCCGGCGAATGAAAAGTGTCGGCGACTATTCTCCTTGATAGAGAGGTAGTGCGAGAGGTCCTGTGATTTATTTTAAATGTCTGACTTAGAAAACTGTTCAGAAATGGAATCTCTCGTCAATATATCTCGCTTCAAAAATAACGAGGAAGTAGATGACAACTTATGACGTCGTCCAGTATCCCCGAGTTCAGATATTTCATATTTCTTACATATAAATACATTAAAATATTATTGTTCTGATATTAAGTTGTTGGTTGAATGGAGAACTGAGTAGTGAATTGAATCTTGAACAGCTTCACTGTTTACTATAGTTTATAATGCCTATATGAGAAAGCTGGATGTCAGAGGTAAAAACTCCAGACGCGTTAAACAATTAAGCTTACGCAGATGGCATTTGATTAACAGCCATAAATAAACTAATTCTAATTGAAAGATTTCAAACTCAATAACAACCAGAATGGAAAGATGATGTCGAAAAGGATCTAAAAAATATGAAGGTCAAAAACTCGACTCATAAAGTAAACAACGGGAAAGAATGGACGGTTTTTGTTGAGCAGGTCAAGACAAATTAAGCAATAATGTTGTAGCTCCTGCAGAATATATTAGTTTGTTGATAGTTATAGACGTGATTTTATAACACATTATATTGGGTAACTATATTTATATGTCTTTCCATAAATCTTTCAACTGCTTTTTATTCCCATTAATAACCTTTAAACTGGAAAGTATATTTACGTATTCTTCTAACTCCCCGTCAGTTGCTGCATACAATTTATAATATAGTAAAACGAAATACAGATTACATCGACAGTACACGGATATAATGCGCAACGATGGCGCCTTTAATTTTTATCCGCACAGTATAATACAAAACAAAACTTACGTATGCAAAAGAAAATGGATTAGGACATGAGGAAGTTCGACCAAGACGATTAGTTGAAAACTTTGACATCGAAATATGAAACGTCTGTGTTAAAATTATTATAATTATATAAATAAAGAGCAAACTACCATAAAAATAAAAAGCACACCTTTCTGCAATCCTTGTTAGTTTCGTCAGGTGATTAAAAGCAACGCTAGTACAATAAGAACAACACACTGCACAAACCAGGTGACGAACTCAAGAGCCTCTTTATTTAACTATTATGTTTGACTGTTATTTGGCTGTTTATTTATCTAATTTAAGACTTTGTCGAGTTTTCAAGGTCCAGCGATTCAATCTGTAGAGTTGGTTGCATATCTAATAGGATGCGATAATAATACCAACGAGAAGTGAACGTTTTGGAGCCTTCTTACTTCCTATTGGTTTGTCCAATTTTAACGAAATAATATTTTCATGTTCATAATAGAGCACTATACTACTTACCCGAATTTCATTGTAATTGTGTGAGTAAATGCGTAGTTATAACGCTTATTATTTAATATTACTTAAAGGATCTCGATGTAAGACTCTCGACCTGACCGGGAATCGAACTCAGGACTTCCACTCTACGTGGTGCTATTACCATCTGAGCTAACTTCCCGTCAGTTGCGAGCTTTCTCTATCCATTGAACAGACCTGAACACAGGATCACTACAATTTATTAATTTAGTGCTTAGCTTCTATTGTAAACATTATTCTGTTTTTACTTTAATACACCACTCATTTATACTCTACAAAAAAAATTCAATATTGTGTCTTTGATAAATAATGTCCACTGATCAGAAAAATATATTGAAGATATAGTCCTGTAAATTTCAAGTTATCACCTCATTAATTTACACTGACATAATGTTTTGGGTCTGTCAGTTTATCATGGTCTAGTTCTGTAACACTTTGGGGTCCTGTGGGAGAAGAAAATTGTTGCTTGCATCACTTCATTTGTATGTATGAAATTGTCTGATTATTTTGCAAATAGATGGCCGGCAATCCCGTTTAATTAAAATAAAAGGACTTTTTTCCCCTCATGTTTACTCTGAATGGCTCGTAACTTTGAATAGGGAAATTCCCGCAGTTTCAGTAGTAGTAATGATGTTACCACTGGGGAAATTGGCGTCGCTATGGTTAGGACGACATGGCTTAATTAAATAGGCGAAGGAATTGTCTAGGGGGCCGGGCATATTTCCGGGACAATGCACGTCTCGTTGCCTTGACGACGCATTATTGGCGAACCGTGCACGGGCCATTGTTCCCGATTGAGATAGTAGCTATTATACGGCGGCAGCCGGTGGCACATTTCACGCCGCCGCGAGGGTAGTGTTTTATTAAGAAGCGATGGACCGGAATATTCAAAACGGACTCCGTACGGATTGCGAGCCTTTACTCTGAATGCGCGGTAATATCCCGGAAGTAATTTGATCGACGCGCAGTAATGGAGAATGTCAACTTGTCAGAATGAAAAAAAATGGCTTGCACCGCACGTGGCATCAATATGGCCGGCACAGGTGCGTCGCGGTAGGCCGTCCGTAATGAAAAACTGAAATTATGCCCAGGGCAAACTTATGGATATATTTTGTATTGTTTTTTTCCGCCTCGCTTGTTCCATTATGGTAACGTATTTCCTTCCCCCAAAGTATTCATCATTTTAGAAACACGGAAGTTTTATACTTCCAGTTTTGATGTAAACAATGCGTGTTTCTTTGATCAACGAGCCTGAACTGATATTGAAAACCTTTTACTAAATCGGACACATCTACAAAATAAAGTCCTCATTCGTAAAAATCAAACGAAAGAAATGAGTTACTGATGTGAGAAAAAAATTATTTTCTGTGTACAACAAAAAGAAAATGGAATAGTGCAAAAATTATATCTGAATGAAAATTATTAATAATAAAGATAGCCTCATTAGGAAGCCTTGTTCAGGTGCAGAAAAACGCAAGAGTATAGAGAGAGACAACTGCACGAGTCAGTTGACAAAACTCAAGAAAGTTCATTAGGGAATTATTTTAATTGAAAAAAACTGAAGAAAGGAACAAGGCTTCCAGAAACGTTGTGTAGTATTTATATTATCACTTCTTTTGTCTGAATTTGACCATCTTTCTTATTATAGTTATATCGTTTAGTTATTCTTGTCCATTTTTCGGAAACATTATATAAGTGCTGATTATCAATATGAGTAAAGTCTCATCTTACTACTGCAGTATATTGGCTTTTTAATGTGTACTTAAAATGTATATTTTTGGTAAAAATAATTCTCATTTCCCTTATAGCTTCTTTGGGATTTCAGTATGTTAAAATTATTGCATAAAATGCATCTACATTTTCAGTCAAAGAATTTAATTCTATAAATAGTCTGTTTATTCTTCTACATGAGTCAGTAGAATAGTTCTATTTTGTTCTTATAACTTTCCAAATAATTTATCCTGTTAATCATAAATCGTTGAAATCGTTACATATTAATTTTTTCCTATGTTTCCATATTTAATATTTATTTATGTTCCACCTTTTAAATTCATAGACACAGTACCAAACATTTTCAAGTGATTATTTTACATTTCAACGCGCTGAAAAATAACTTCATATACATGTTAATGGCCAAATGAGTCAGAATTAAAAGTTAAATAAAAAAAATTACGATTTCTTCGTGCTAATTTTTCAGACGACGATTTTTCATCTATGCATTAGGACATTTTCAGAAGTTAACAATCATTATTTATATTAACAAAACCCAAATTAAAGCACTGCATTGACACCAAATATTAATGAAAAGAGAGGTCAGCTAATTTTCTATATTTTATTGGGTGGGAATAGCTTCAAGAATGTGAAGAAAAACTGTGTGATATAAGATAAATCGTGTACAGAAACTTAGTCATTATATATAAAATTAAATTGATACTTTGTGTACAATGTAGCGTCAAAAAATGAGTTTATTAATAAAAATTATATTTAACATTTAAATAAATTACATTTAAAAATAAAAAATTCCGTTTTAAAGATAAATCACACAACGTTTCACCCCGACATTTAGATACCCTGTTTGGATGTTAAAATAATTAATAAATTGTCATACAATTTTTAAATTTTAAATGGTCATAAGAATAATACGAGTTTTATTGCTGCACGAGTAATTATTTATTAAATACAGATATATATATATATATATATATATATATATATATATATATATATTTGCTGTACAGACATTACATTATATAGTTAACTAAGTAACAGCTAATGATGATTGAAAATGACGATACATAAAATTAAATAAATTGAAAAACGTGTAATTAATTGTAGGTAATGTCGGATAATTAGGAATGAAACATTCTGTCTGTATTATTATCTTACATAAAAAATACGTGACTGATATACTTATTTTCTTCATTTATAATAACATTTTTGACTTCAACAGGGTATACCTTAATTTGTTTTACATTTTATTGCGTCTAACTAACCAGTATTTGAATACTGTCTCGCGTTCCAAACAGTGCTGTTGTTTAACTCTCATTCTGAAAGTACTCCTGTTTATTAAGATTTAATCAATCCCCGTCGCGGACGTAATAGATTTGTTACTGATTCTCCTCGTCGTTCTGTAATTCCACTATTCATCCCCTGATCTGAAATCGGAGCCTTCCACTAGGACTCAGCCAGACACGAAACTCTGTAGAAACTCGATCTGTATCTGTTCAGCGGAGTATGTTTCGTCGTGATTGTCGGCGCAACTTTCCCCGAGGGGGCGATTCGCGATTTGTCAACTTGACGTATCGAAACGTCCACACCAATTCTTTCTCTCAGCGAAGAAAGATTTACCTGCTTCGACTTGCGTATTTTTTCGGACGTGTCAAAATTATCTCAGCGTATAAATATATATAATGTCTACTGCTTAGTTCCATGCCATTTCTTTTCGCAGGTTATGAGCAGGTGTAATTTATCAATTTTATGTTCCTTACAGATAGTTCTTATGGTAGAACTGCTGAATATTTTACATTCAAACTTCGTTAGATTTAGTATCGCTAGTCTGTCTACTATAATGACGTTTATTGAACGTTTTGAAGTCTTCAAGAATGATTCAGCAATTTTTTTCTATTTTCTAACTCCAAAGTATACTAATGTTGTTTCATTTCATTTCACAAATTAGCTCTCTTAGAGCAAGTGAGATTAGCCCTACTAGTCCCTATTTCTGGTGTTGCTGTGAGCTTCGTACCTTATAAATGTAACCTTTATAGTATATAATAATTTGAACGGATAACGGTCACACATGCTCTTTCGGGAGATATTACAGTTATTTAGTGTCGTGGCCCAGGAAAGCTTTTGGCCTCAGTTATGATAGTGGTAAAAACGATTCCTCCTCCCCTCGCTTGTGTTATTTACGCGACGTTATTGCTACAACCAAACCCCCGAACCTCCCTTTTATTATTGATAGTGTATTTCGTTTGACTTGCTTTCTGCTCTGAATCTGTAATATGCAACGCGTATCCAATAGCATTATATATTTTCGTTCACTTGTTCGCTATTCATAAATCTTTAGTTAAGTATTTTTTTCGCTGAATATCTTGGTCCTCTTTAGTATTTACCTACATTTTTTTAAAAAAATATTGGTACTTCAATAAATTAATTTTTTTAATTAATATTTATTTTTCAGTCATCACCAACGGGTTACTATTGTAAGAACTAATTAACATTTCAGAAATATTTAATTTTTAAAAATTGGATTTTTCGGCAAATTTTCCATAGTCATCTGTACTCAAAACAGAATTTTGTAAATATTAATTATATATCAACAAGAATCCCATACATAAAATTATGTGACAAAACATTAATTTTCAATTGTCAGCCTTTATTGTTTCCATATATTCATTCGTAGAATCTTCAAGTCTTACAGCATTTTGGGATAATTAAAAACCAGCATATAAAATAAAGTGATTCATAATGTTTTAGTTCCAAACGGTTTTTTTATTATACAAATGTTGTACGATTATCTTGTGGATTCCACTCTCATGAGACTCACCGACTCGGCCGCGATTACTATAACATTACCCTTATTAAAATTGGTTACGATTTAAGGTTAGTCTCTCTTTACGTCTCAGATTAAAATGTGGTATAAATTTAATTATTCACAATCGTATACGTATTTAGTGCTCATTTTTAAACACACTGGATTCTATACAGATCATAAATTGCGAAGTACAAACGCGGGTTTTAATTACGTGTTTTCAAAATGATATTTATTGCACCACTGAGCCTTTTTATGTATTAAAAGATAACTTTTGTCACCGTTTTAGTGTTGGTACATCTATTTCTTTCGTCGCTTAATTGTCATGGTGCTATTTACAATGTAAAGCCGATCTTCATATTAGCAAAGTAGTTGTGTTATGCTCCCTTAAATCTTTTAATCTGCTCACTTGCTTAATGTGTTCGAGGTGAAATATATTCAGATTTGCCTACTATGCTTTTTGCCACAGACTCTGCTCTCTGGAGTGAAGATAACAGCTCACAGCAATAAAACATTTCCTTGACATTTTTACAGCGCCCATGCATGCGATACATGCTACGAATGTGGGCGCTACCATTGTTATTACTCCTTTTGCCCTCTATCTTCACCATGTATTACACTTTCTCCCTATCTTTTCACTTAGCCGGGCTCAATCTATCCTTGTAGTGGAAGTTAAATCTTCCACACACACACACGTAATGATATAATTCTACTAAGAGGTAATCAGTGTTTTAAGTCCTAATCTTAATTGAATCATTAGTATTTATTTGTGTAGAAAAAACAAATATGATAATACACTTATCGTAGAAAAAAATTTAAACATCAATGTAAAAAGTCTGTAATCATTCCTTGTTTTCATACTGAAATAAGTATGCTTATTTAATTGCTTGCTGACTTTCTGATTGTATTCGTTTTTATGTTAAATTCTTTCTTATATAATCAACTAATAATTTTTTATTGTTATGACAAAAGTGTTCAAATATATTATTCAGCCACACTCTTGTTGAACATCTACTTTTATTTCAATAAAAGAAATATTCCTACGATTTTATCTCTAAATATCCATACAACATTATTGAAATTCATATATATATTATAATTAGTTCCATTAAAAAGTAGCTTGCTAGAGTATTCTATTCAGATGTTAATACCGATTAAAATTAATTGGGCAAAGTTTTTAAAGTATTCATTTCTTCATCCTTCTATATTTAAATGCTCGTTAGGGAAAGACGCAAAGTAACATCGAAACATCCTGCTATGTGTAAAAAATATATTTATTTTCTCAGATTAAAATTAATCTATAATTTAAAACCGTATAATTGATTATTAATTTATTTCTCTAGAATTGATTCAGAATTTATTTATTTCCATTGGACTGTAATTTAGGTTTCCCGCATTGTAGCAGAGTAACTTTGGTTGCCTACCAGCAGGCGTATCATAAAAAATTTCTCTTTTAATCAACATTACGAATTTTGTAGCTACTTTTTAATCACCATTTTTATTTCTTTTATTCCAGGGAATATATTCGGAATTCTGAGTATGAAATTACAATTTTGAACCCGGAAATGTATTACTGAAACCGTTGATGATATTTCTTGTTCCATGAAACTTTCATTTATCTGCATAGTTGCAAATTAATTACATATAAATCTGCGAGATCTATTCAGCTGATTAATTATATATCTATGAACAATATTTAACTAGGAAAAACGTGCTGTTTTTAAAAGAATGTAGATGTAGTACAACTTTTCCCTAAATCCCAGATTTATTGCACAGAGGAGTAATTTATAAACCAACAACAATTTTTTTTCTTAAATGCAGTCTTTAAATATCTAGTTCGTTTAGTAGAAATATTTCTATTATTTTCATTTGTTACTGAGCTTTTTATTCAGCTTAAAAGGCCCGCCAATCGCAGCGTCTGACATTTAAAAGGCCACAGGCCCTTGAGCACGGTTATCGACTAGTTCGAATAAAAAAAAGGTTGACTAATCTATTTTTGCAGTGAATACAAGACACTAAATTTCCCTTTAGGTCTGAACCACACAATTACTATTTTGTTTTTTCTTTTGTTTGAATATAATTGTTAAATTGTCAAGACGAGGAATTATAGTAGGAATATAAGGAGGCGTATATATTAAAATTAAATCCAATTATGGGTGATAATATCATATGTTTAGGATTTAATGTGAAAACGATAAATAACTCGTGTCTATAAACGATTTAAAATTTTAAAAAGTTAAATACGTATAAATAAATTCATGTATGAATGTTTTCTTAATGACCATTAAATACCTCAATGTTCCAATTATTTGAACAACTACAAAACATATTTTTATATTACAATAAAACTGATTCGAGATATATTAAATTATTAATATCTGTCACCACAGGGGATAGTTACTTGCCAAATCTACAAAATTTGCACAATGTATAAAATTTAAATGTACATTATAATTTTTTTGCTTATTTGCTCTTCTAATTTTATCCATAAAATTTACATCATATGATTCCATAAAGTTTAATATTATCGGCCATTTAATCAATATAATGTACATTCAGTTTTTGATTGTTAAAATTGGATTATAAGATATTTTCTAAAATAATTAAATACATTTCGTTCAGTGTTTGACCGGATTTCGTACTACTGTTGTCCTCAAAATTTCTAATATTCATAAAGTAAAATTATATCACACCATACCAGGGAATTACATTTAATATTCGAACAGATTATTCGCATAACTGAGCGATGGAAATTGTATTGCAACACAATTGTGTGAACTGAAAGATTAATTAAATCGTATTTTATGCGTCCTTAAATCCAATGGCTGTGCACAAAACGAAACACACAAAAGCTTACAATAAAACAATCATCCATTCAGTCATGGACGAAGTACGGTACGAAACATTCTATAATTATATATTTGTCGTGTATTAGAAAAATTTCCGGGAAAGATTAATTTAATTTCCAATACAAGTAATAGGTACAAAATATTCCCGTGTTGCTTTTGGAAACAACCCAAAGTAATTCAAATTTGATTATTAATACAGAAGAATAGACCCATTGAAAACTTAAACACAAAGGACACAATTTATCGCAAAAAATAAATGTTTTATGCACAGACTGAAATAATGTTTTACTGTCTATTTGATAGTTTTAAGCAAAATATTAAAGAGTGAATGTAGTTCATAGTATTCGAAATTGCACTAATTTTAAAGCCGAGAGACCAATTATGCAAGCCTAGGTAACCTAGGTAATTACTCATCCACCCCATGCCAGCATAATTTCTATGCATCCACAGACAGGTAGAAAATCGGAAACTTGTTTTCATCATGTAAGCTGAGTTAAGTAGCTCATTATGTGTTGGAAGATTAAACTCTCGGAATATAGTTATGACTTCAAGAAATATCTAGGCAGGTAGAGTTATTACCGATTTTACTGAAAGTTCTGTCTTATTATGAACAAATTCAATATATAGATTAACAGCTAGTCTCATGGAAAATAAAATCTCTTTAAACGGTTTGTACATTTATAATAATAAGACTAACTCAGCGGTATATATTTTTTCCATTGCCGATACATATTCTTTGGAGAAATATGAAAAAAATAATTCGTAATGGCCAAAATAATTTTTTAAATCAATTAAAAAAAATTTCATAAACAAACATGATTTTTTTTTCACATTAATTTATATTTTGGTGAATACAGCCCAGTAATGTGCGTATTTTTAAATATAATTATTGGGTTTTGATTCATATTGAAGTTACAGTTTCACATAATTAAATGTAAATTTTATATTATTAACAGTTTCTTTATTAATACACGAAGAGGTCCTATTTTATCCTAATAGATAAATGAAAGTTTCATTGCACAAGAAATAACGTCAACGGTTTCATCAATACAACTTTTCGAGGTTCAAAATTGTAATTTCATACTCAGAATTCCTAATAAATATATATATATATATATATATATCTTTCAATAAAATTTTGAACCAAGAAAAGTTGTTTTTCGGTAATTCTGTGATGTTAATTCTTGTGCAATGAAACTTTCATTAGCTATTAGGTTAAGTTATGAATTTGTAGAAACCTTTTAATCACAATTTGTATCTCTTATATTTCAAGGAATATATATATATAGTAGATAAAAATTGTGATTTAAAGGTTTCTACAAAATTCATAATGTTGATTAGCATGAATATTTCTTGTATTGATACGCCTGCTGGTGGGCAACCAAAGTTACTCCATTACACTGCGGAAAACCTACATTACAGTCTTAGGAATGCAATAAGCTCTGGACCAATTATACGGCCTTAAACTATAGACCAATTTGAAATTGAGAAACAATTTTTTTTCCATATATCTGGATGTTTCAATGCTTCTTTTAAGGACATAACTTTTTTGTGTATAAATAATGTTATTTATTTAATTTTTTATTCTCACTTTTATGGCCATTAATATTTATATTATATATTTCAATAATGTCAGATGCTTTACAGTGTGGGAAGAATAAAAGGATGGTTTTGTTATACTGCCTTTGATGCTTGACATTTTGTACTACATTAGAAAAAAAATAAGTAACGGAATGAGGAGGTTTTATGTTACACCAACTGTTCATGTTTGGAGATCCACGCACGACCAACCATGAATTAAAACGAATTGAGGACCTTCCCGGGGATTATTGTTCCCGTTCGGTGACGGTGACGCGTGTTCCGAGTGTTAAGTCCTTCCAGTACGCACCTTTAAATTGTGAAGTACAATGGCTGTAGTCTGAGGGCGATGCAGATCACGTCCCGACCGGGCCAACCCCGTCGGCTGTCTTCAATCGAACAACCCCCGTCTACGCTAACTAAATTCGAGGAGAGAGTGGGAGGGGGTGGGAGGTCGCAGAATTCTCCACACACCACACCCACACCACCTTCTCTCTGAAAAATCTCCAGAGTGATGCGGGTCTGCCGTCTGTAACGGCGTATGTCAGGAATGTTCTTACAAAGAGCAGCGTTCTTGCAACCCCCTCTATTTTACAAATGTCATGTTGATTGTTAGCTGAACAACGTAGTAATTATTCATTATTAAATGGTACATCTTAACTTAAATTCCTTTCAATTTTTATATGTATATGGCATTAGTCGAATAAATGAAATGGCCTATACGTCAGAAAAAAATTATACTAAATCGTCACTTTGCAAAATAACAAATATCCCATTGATGAACTCTGAAAATATTACATGACAAATTTGGTATTGATGAATACTATTTATTTCGTGGAATATATTAACCTTCCAATAAATATTATGAGTTGAATTTAATTTGAAAATTCGTGGGCATTTCAGGAATAGTCTAACCGAAATAGGTTCTAACGTATTGGCCATTTTATTTGTTTATTATTTGGCCTTTATAAATAAATGTAATTCAGTTGACTTGCGTCAATTTTTACAGTCACTTATTCCTTTTACTAAATATATATTCCTCTTCATCTTTGACTGCTTTGTTTCTCCCTAGATACTTAATTGTGTTTGTTAAGCAACATATTCTACTTATGAAATTCTACTCACCGTTAAATATATTGCATGTATGACTGAGATGGCTTAGAATACTTTATTACCAGCCTTTCCATCCTACAGTAGTGTAAATTCCTCATATTTGTTTTGCATTTTTTTACCGCTTGAAAACAAATCTCAGCAGCTACCCTGCATATTAATGCGTAGGGCTGCAAAACCCCCACTTATCGTATTATGCGTATCACGTCAGGTTTCCACATTTTCTTTGCTTGTGTTTAAATATTTTTGCTGGCTTCTGGTTAACTTCGTTATACGTTGCCTGACGTTACACGGCTGTTTATCAAAGTCTTTGTTCCCTTGCGTGTAAACCGCTAGGGGTAGGAGTTAATTGAAACGGAGGGATAGAATCTGTTCAGTTTTACGACCAACCTCATAAAAGTCTTCTGATGTTTTCATTGTTTTTAGATTACTTTTCGGTCATTTTACCTAAATCAAGCTGTTACTCATTGTGTTAGAGACGGTAATAATTAGTTAATTTTTAAAGGAATTCTAAATGTCATTTTTTAACTATCTTTGATTATTACACCAGTGAACAGAAACGTTTTGACATTAACGTTTGTTGAATAATCCTTTGCCTTTGATAGATCGAAAATTATTTTTCTTTTCCATTGGGTCATGAATGAAAGGTTTCTCTGATACCCTCCTTCTAGAAACTTTTGTCCGCAACAGTTGGCAGCGTTCTCGTTCGGAACTCCGGGCACATTCTCCACAGTGAGCTGAGCTGCACTGGCAAGATTTATTGGCATTGACGTGAGGTCTTCAGACGGAACGATTGTTTAAGATAATTGTTTTTTTTTCTCTATATTTCTGCGCGTTTGCGTGGGCGAGGCTTTACGTTGCTCCGAGTCTCACTGCCCGCCGTTATAAATAGTGGGTTTATCTTCATCTCGGGTGGCGTAACAATGTTATTTGCGAAATGTTTACATGGGCCGTAGTAGATGCTGTTGCTACATAGGGCAGCCAACTTCATCCTGAAATATGCTGTGGTTTTGCTCGAGCTCCGACCTGCTTTCCCCTCCGCATTTAAGGAAGAGGATTAGCCCCGAGCTGCAGTGTTCCACGTTATTGTTACGTCTCTGAAATTACGGTCTCCGCGAGAAATACAACCCTTTCCTTCAACGATGCTTCGTGTAGTTCCTCTGTTCATTAGGGTACTCTAAAAATCGGAGATGTAGAAATACTCCGGATATTATTAGACCAATTTATGTTGCACAAGTATCCACACTCTGACCTAATTTCCTGTCTGTTCGGATTCTGTACTTGAGGATTTAACCTAACCACTATTTTTCACACGTTTATCAGAGGTGAATAGAAAATTATGAAGTGAATATTTTGCTGTGAGAGAAGAGTCGGACCTAGTCCGCCGCATTGATAATTACCTCGTTCTAATTGAGAGATTCTGTGTGCCCGGTGTGGATAATGATCTTTGGCAGCGTAAGCGTTTCACAGTTGGCTAAGGACGCAAGGGACCGTAATCGATGTGCGATTGACTGACTGGACGCGCCTAATTCGGCACAAACGCCGATACAGGGATCCATTGCCTCTGAAAACCACTTGTAACGGAAAACAGTTCCTCGAAAAATAAAATGGCAATATTAGTACTCACTACAATGGGATGTAATAAAGGTACGTGCCGATTCGACGTACAACGTTCTGAGGAAGGCGTTGATGACGTTCATTGCATAATTAAAAACAAAAGCGTAACAGCGGAAAGAAATATACCAGGCGAAATCCGTTCTGGTTTCACTATTTACGTAAGAGTTGCACCACCCGTTAGACTATAAAAAAACTTAAAAGGATAAAAAATGCATTGACTAAAATTTTAAATTATATTAACGATAACAAAGTTTCTTATAAATGAAAAACCATCCCAGTCAAGAAATTTAGTATGAAAAATTATAATTAAACTGACTCGACGTTTCACCCCTAATTTTTTTAGATTTAAAAAATTTAAGTTATAAGGCGAGGCCATTTACGTTAAAATTACGTAGTTAGCGAACCGAACAAGAAGCGAAAAAGTTTCAGTTCTCCTTGGCTTGAGAACGACGATTTCAAGAAACGGAACGATTTCACAGCCGCCGGAATTTTATATTCCCGTTGGAAACACTTAACTTTGTTGCATAAAAGCAATTCGCACGTACGTAACAAAAGTAGGCAGTTTTGAACGTAAACTTCCACACATTAAACGTACTTTGTAAATCAGACAATTATTACAATGCATTGTTCGTAATTACAAATTCCGAAAGAAGAACAGTGAAATAAACTCAATAAAAAATTGTAGCAGCCGTTGCGTCGGGAGGTCATGGATCAAACTTTAAATGGAGACGTAAAAATGTAGAACGGAATGAGCTTCCGCCTTCTGTCTGATCTTAGAACTTCACTGAATAACCGACGCGATTGTGAAGGCTTTATCTAGCGCTATTACTCTAAGGAAAATTAAGGTAACTAAAATTCTTTATTGCCTCGTAAATTTTTGAGGCACGTTTTTCATACTCACTTATTAAGTTGTAAACTTAAATGTAGTCGTTTTCCTCATACATAAAATTTTTCATCCCAGATTGTTTCTGAATTGTTTTTATACCTGCACTCCGAATTTTTAGTTGCAGTCTCAAACGTTAAACACTGGCACCGGACGTCAACAAAATTAAAATTCAGAAGACTTGAGAAGGAAATAAAATGTTTAACAGAAAGGTTACCTTCATATAATTTACAAATTCATGTAAATCATGTGGTAATTAATTATTTATTTTATTTGAGTCACGGAAACTTAAAACTGAATATTTCTCATGCAGTTGAACCGAATGTGTAATTTCCAAAAAAAAAATTAGTTTTTCAAATGGTAATAATTTTTGGTCCTCTGGTAAATATCCTGAATATTTGTATCCACTTCTATTTCATCATCACGGGAAATACTGATATGTATGATATCTAAGTATCCAAAAAATAATAATTTACGACCCTCTCACAGCCTTTTTTGAGGGATTGTTGAAGAACGATTAAATGTTTCCAGTTTCATGATTTAAATCAATTTTTTAATCTACGAAGGTTCTCTTTTTCTGTAAATTTTGTATCCTTCAAAATTTCGTCGGACGTTAAAATATTTACTAAATAATTAATCTTATTTACGTTGCTATTATTTCCTTTTTGTGTTTCATTAGCAAAGTTATTAACCCATGACATCAGAAAATGTTTTTGCTTTATAATACTTTATCACGCTCAACATAATCGGCCTTTAAAATTTTCATTATTAAAATGTACAGTGCTTCACGTTATTTTGTGGTTTTAATAAATAAACCCAATAAAGTTAAAATAAAATTCTTTTGATTGATTATTATTTTTAATACTTCATTTTCTCATTTAGGATACATTTTTTTTAGGGTAACAGGCTACATGACGGTAATCCACATGGTGGCGACTCCTCTTTAATAGCATAGGAAGGGATTTGAAAGGGGGGATGTGGAAGGGTAGAGGAAGGTAGCCAAGGGTTAACTAGGGCCCCCGGGCTATAGTTTAAGGATCCTATCCGGCATTCACCTAAAAGTAATGCAGGGAAAACCCTAGAAAAATCTGCATCAGGTAGGTCGGGCATTGGGTACTTGTCCCACGCCCTTCCGATAGCGGGAGAAGAGTTTTCTGTGGGGTCGTAGCATTTCCTTCTCCGTACCTCGACCAGTTTAGGAGGCAGCAGACCGACTGTTTCAATGGGAACAGCGAACAATTCTTACCCTATGCATAAGATCTGTGACCCCAGATCATAAGGTCGGCGACCCTCAAAACAGGCCGAGGTGCCTCGGCTTGTGGAAACCTTAGTTCAAAAACGGAGAGAGGAAAATGCATTCCCAAAGGTAACCCCTTCCTGTCCTTCCTACAAGGTTCTGCGTGCGAGAGAACATCCCTCGCAGGTACTGCCTGCGAGAAAATAGACCTTTCAGACTTCTATTTAGGATATCCTTGCCGTTCGTAGTTTAATGCTAACCTTATTGATTATAATAGTGGGTGTTTAAAAAAGAATTGTCCGATTTAAAAAAACATAACGTTTCAGATTTTAACACGACGAAATTGAACAATAATCTGATAAAAAGAAGAAAATCTCGCGTCTCACGTGAGTCCCAGTAGATTCCTGTGCGTGTAAAAGTTTTTAAAATATAGTCTTCCTAGACAATGGATCGGCCCTACTGGGCGAAATGATTCAGTCTTACAACACTGCCCTCAAAGTTCACCAAACCTCATTTCGGGTGAACTTTATTAGTGTGGGGGGTTTCTAAAAGACTCAGTTTATGTGTTTCCACTTTCACCAACATTGGCCGAACTTTTAACCAGCATAACAACAGCCGTGGAAGGAGTAATTCAAGACATGCTCGCTAGAGTATGAGACAAATTTGAACAGCCCCTAGACAAATATCATGCATCTATTTCAGTAAGCCTTTATTACTTTATTAACATTAATTTGATATGTCCATTGTTTTTCAAATCTGATCATTCTTTTAAGCTCGTCACTAGAGTTATTTATCTTCATTTTAGTCTTTAATTAAATATTTTTCTTTCCTTTTTGTGCATCCATAAATCCTTGATAAGCAATTCCCGGGTCTATGAATAAAACATAAGTATAGAATTTTTTTTGTGCGCTTTATATTTTTATCCCAAACTGCGCTTCAACAGGTTATACATTTTTTTGTTCTATTAGCTAATTTTAAAACAATTCATTAATTAATCTGAATGAATTACTACGTTTTGTATGCGAATTATATTACTTCCCTATTCAGAGAGGAAAATATAGTCGGACTCCAAAAACTTTTCAAAACTCCAATTCACAATTTTAATTTTCTCCAACTTATATTCAAGGATTTTAACTTAGTTTCCTCCGTCTAAAGTTTAGAGGGTCAAGAATTTTTTGCACCCACGCGCAGTCGATAAGCTTTTTAGGTTATTACTTTCTATTAAATTAACTTATGTACGCACGGAAGTCTACGCAATGTTTACTCCCCCTTTAATTTTTTGCGCGGAAGACTCCCCCCCCCCCCCCGTAGGCGCTTTTAGTGCTTCTTTCATATCCGCCCACCTGTGGCCGAGGACAGATCAGAAGCCCCAGGGTACACGTGTTGGACCAGGAACAAGCAACGTTCCTCTATTCCACTACGTAACAAGAGAGGTCATTTCATTGATACCATTAGACGGGAAATGTCTATACATATTTTTCAGGATTCACAAACAAGCTACGTTATGTTCATAATGGCAAGCTAAGTAATATTTTTTACTAATACTCACTTTATGCTACCGTAGGTCTTTCCTGATATTCCGATATCATGCTTATGGAGTAATACAAATATGTGACATTGAAATTAAATTTTATTTAATATGCAGGAAGTTGCCGTTCAAAGAAGCGTAATACAGGATCTTTATCAGCCTTCTCTGCCCTTTAACCGACGTATATCCATTTCTTTTATACATCACCATTCCTCACGTAACACTCAACTACAGACTAATTTTTTAACTAATTTGCGTATCCATTACAACAGAATTCTTTAAATACTTGCAGTGCTGGACTTAACCAATTAGGTAAACAATTAGCCTAATGATAATGAAAATGAATGCTAAATTGAATATTACACATCGTTTCTGCAATACTTGTTTCTTTCGTCCGAAGAAGCAAAAATTATTATTATTTTGTCGTTTATATATCTAATTACTATACTTGTATAATTAAATCGTTAGTATATAATACATTCAAAAAGTAGGATCTATTTAGCAATGGAAGCCTGCGAGATTTGGTCTATTACTGGAACTGGTCGAGGCATAGAGAATGTAAAGCTGCTTCTTCACATGTCTTCGGAAAGGCGTGAGACAAGTACCAAGAGTCCGACTTACATTATGAAGTTATCTTACGGGTCTATCCTTCATCACTTTTAGATGAATGTCGGGTAGGAACCAAAAAGTAAAGTCAAGGACGCTTGGATACCTTTTTCTCCATTCCGCATTACCTCTTCCCGTGAGCTGATACCACGTTGATCACCCTCATTTAGGTTGTCAATCTAAAAAAATAAAAATGTCCTACCTGGTTTACAGGTTTTGTAGGGTTTGTCGTGCATCACTTTTAGGCGAATGCGGGATAGGATCCTTAAAATATAGCCCGGAGGCCCTAGTTAACACTTGGCTAACTTCCTCTACCCTTCCGCATCCTCCCTTTCAAATCCCTTCCTATGCTATTAATAGGGAGTTGCAACCAGGTGGATTACCTAAAAAAATGAATTAAAAAATTTAAATAATAAAAAAGAACAAATAACAGTCCAATTACGTTTCTTCAATTATTCAAATTAGAAAGATTTTATGATAAAGTTGTTTTACATAGAAGCGAAATAAAGGAAAGCGTTTTATTTTTATCGTCAAAAGATTTTACTGCTTTTACTTCAATTTTCATATCTGAGGACATAAAAAAAGATTGCAGGAACGTGACGTAATTCGGATTTAATGATCCACGCCTTTCCACAGTCCTTGTTTTGGCTATTGAATTATTTAATTTCGGTTTAACTGTACAGAACTTTTTTATTCTCAAAATGTATTTATTTTTAACCAAATTTACATTTATGTACATTGATTAGTTCGTATGTAATTAATTCTTTTCTCCCTTGTACTCAGGTGAGTGACCACCTTATTTTCGTTCGACGTTGCTGTCTGCGCTCATCGAACTTCGTGAGTATACCAGTCTTCATGGGTCGCCATTTATTTTTTACAGTAACAGGCTACATGAGGGTAATCAAAATGGTGGCAACTCTCCTTTAATAAAATAGGAAGGGATTTGAAAGGGAAGGGTGTGGAAGGGTAGAGGAAGGTAGCCAAGGGTTAATTAGGGCCCCCGGGCTATAGTTTAAGGAACCTACCCGACAGTTGGCCTAAAAGTGATGCAGGGAAAACCCTAGAAAAATCTGCATCAGGTAGGTTGGGCATTGGATACTTGTCCCACGCCGTTCCGATGGAGGGAGAAGAGTTTTCTATGGGGTCGCAGGATTCCCCTCTCCAGGTCTTAACCAGTTTAGGAGGCAGTTGGCCGATTATTTCAATAGGAATAGCGGACAACTCTTACCGTATACCCAAGGAACAGGCCTAGGTGCCTCGGCTTGTGGGAACCTTAGTTCAAAAAACCAGAGAGAGGAGAAGGCATCTCCAAATGTAACCGTTTCCAGAGCTCTCTGGGAAGGTTCCAGTCGTCAGTTTGTGTCCTTCCCTATATACAATTCAATTTCGCAGATTTAACTGCACACTTCCGAAACTATCGTGATGCAAGTATTTCTATTTGAAAAGCCTCCCTAAAATTTTATTACTCCATAATTATATATAATGCTTTTATTTTAAGAATTATCCATTATGAGTAGAGAGAATTATTTCAACGATTCATTAGTCATGTGGTAGATGTTTCTATCCAATGAAGCGTTACTACAGTGTGATAAAAACGACGTGACTACTTTCAATTAATTATTATCAAAACCGAATATTTCATTGCGCTGACCTCGTTTTTCTTTCGCCTTATAAACCGTATTTCTCTCTTCTTCAGCACCATGAGTTGTCCATAATTTCAGTGCAAAAGAAGTTAATTTTGTGCTCAGTGCCACGTTGGTCTTGATGCGTTCTCAGGATCTCTTTGGCTATTTTCGCTGACCGTGGAACCGTCTGGAGCACATAAGTTCGACTTAGCCTTTTTTGGAATTCAAGACTGACACCAATCTGTGCTCTACGTTGTGAAATATTACTTGTTGCGGGAAAGATGCAGATTAAATTTTATCATCATTAATCTTATCACCGAATAAGACAGCTTAATTTCTATTATGCTTACAGATTGAAAGTCCACGGGCCATTGATCCTCGCAAGGACTTTAAGGCCATTTTGCAGGTTATCGGTTTGTTTACCAGAGGTCAGCTTTTGTGGTCACTGCTACGGTATGCAACAATGGCGCCGTTGCTTTGTTGTTGCTATCGAGGTCTACCACGTTGCCGCAGATAAGCCGTGATTAGCGTCACCAAGAGAAGTAGTGGTGGTCGTAAAACTGACCCAGGATCTCCGTTTATTTTAGCTGACGAACTTTGTGTGTCAGCATGCCTGGTCTCTGGTGAACCACGCCTCACGAGGAGACAACGCCGTCTGTCGGATAATCGTCAACCGAGATAGAAAAAAATAATAATTTAGTAATTTCAGAATTAATCTGTGTAGTGAGTATTCAGATTAAAAGAGAAGCCTTCTTATGACTTTACCTGCAAGTAACCATGGTATATCGAATTTAATTTTCATGTTAATAAATTCAGACGTTTGGCCATTTTACGCTAATTATTAATTATTTATATTCAATACAAGTGGGATAAAATTTTTATTTTTAGTAACTTGAAGAGTTGGAAACCAATACATTTTATTGGGTTTTCATGTGTATAATTATATTGTATATTCTGATTCTGAAAGTCTTTGTTAATATTAAAGCAGATATTTCTGACATTCCCCCCCCCCTCCAAAAATAGATTCCTGGAACAGTTTCATAATTTGTAAAGGTAAAAAAAAATAAAAATGTAAATCGGTTATTTGTATATAGCTCCAGTATCGATTGTACTCTCCGTTCGGCGGGAACAATCAACAATTATCGTGAAATTTCCGTTCGCTTTTCCTTTCTGAACTATTTCAAAACACAACTCCAAACCCGCTGATATTTTTTTGGTTTGGCTTTGATGTAAATTTTTTATTCATAAGCCAGTGAATAGATGCGCGCACTGCAGCATTATTATTAAAAAGAGACGTTTTAAACTCTTTCATCGACGTTTCATAAAACCAAGTCACGCGGTATCGGACACAATGGGAGAAGATATTAATTCTTCTTGTTCCCTCGTACTTTTTTTTTAAAAAAAAAAACTTCCTCGCCGAACTTTCAAATACAAGTTCGTTAGAGGGTCCTGTCGCGAGTTCTTGCCAAAGAAACAGCAAGGAGGGTAAAAGAGGAAGGGAAATCTGATTCGCATAATAATGCGGCCAACTTCTGTAATTAATACCGGGGGGAGGGGGGGTTGGAGAATATCTTTCGTATTCATTGGTACTGCTGGAAAAACGTGTATATTTCTTGATTGCGTCCTTACGTAATTTATGTATGCCTGTGATTAAACCACGGTCAACGATACTACATCACGTCCTAAAACAGATTAACACATTTCTAATTAATTTCAAAGAACATTTCAAAAGGAAAACTAACCCCTAAGAGACTAGAGAACCGTTTCAAAGAATCGTGATCGATATTACGATTTTAGTGGGTATTCTAGGAATGGTTAATCAGTAACTGATATCATTAAGAATTATTCACGGTTATTGTTGGAATTTCAATCTGACCATGATAAAAAGAATAGTGTTGACTTGGTAATTTATTCTTTCATTTGAGAACGAGTTCAATCGACTTAGATTTCGATATATGTATAAATATACCTGAAGAATCAGTAGTAACGTTTATTTCTCTGCCATTACGTTCAGTTGTCGTGATGGTCAGGAACACGCGTGTGTGTGTGTGTGTGTGTGTGTGTGTGTGTGAGTAATGTTTTTGAAATCAAGTCGACCTCGAGTGTCAATGCGAACAACATTTGAACGTGTGAAGGCACACACGTCCCCTTAGAGTCTCTTCACAGCGTAAGTGAGTGAGTTGTTGTGGTGCCGTGTTAAATTAGGCTCTGCCTTGCTCTTTTGTCTTTCGCTGCCTAATATATCCATCGCCCACGCCTTGCTCCTTTGTGTATGTGCCTTTCCCGTCTCTCTATATCTCCGTTTCGTTCCATCTCTGCTCTGGCATATTTTTTTCCCCCACTCTTCAGTACTCACATGTGCATTTCCCCGTCCGCTATTCCCATCTCGCTCATCCCATGTCCTCTTTAACACGCGGCATACAAATTTCGTCCCAATTTAAATCAGGTTAGTGTTATTGGACTTCCATTTGTGGGAGGAAAAATAACCACTACAGTATTGACGTCTATCCCAACTTTTTTCGTGTGCCACCGCTTCTGCTAATATTGCCTCTCATTTGCCAGAGAGTACGTGAATGTGTGAGATTTCGTTATACAGCTCAATTCAAAGAGCCTTATCAAAGGTAAAAATAACGTGATTACGCTGTAGAGACGAGGCAACGCCGCATCAATATCGCAATACCTTACTAAAAAAAACGCAATACCACACTCGATTTGAATATGTACTGCAAAAGGAGGTATTAATTAAAAATTTTAATTCATGTTCAAATCGTAATCAAATTTACAGGTTTTCATTAAAAAATAGAGATTAAAGTAAGAAAAAAATATGATTATTAAACTAAAGAGACGATATATAACGGAATTAAAAAACTAATCTTTTTTAAAAAATCTCTATGATTATTTATATGAACTGGATCGGAACAGCTTTAAGACAATTAAATTATCATCTAGATAAATATAAAACTTGAAATATTTCACATTTAAAATTACTAGAACGCGACACTTTCGTTGGCTCAATCTGTGCCCCTTGTGAAATGATTCCTGCGGCTTCACGGACGATTTGAAGTGCTCATCTTCACAATTATTGTCAATTATAGTCTATCTTATATATATATATATATATATATATATATATATATATATCGACGTCGTCTTTCTTCCTGCATTTTTATAATTTTCCCCCTCAAAATTGCTCAAGTCTACGACCACGTATTTTCCAAAAGATGCTACTTTCTGGTTTTAATAACAAACATTCTACTCTGTGTCTCTATTTGCGTTCCGCTCCAATACAAACCTAGCTACAAAGCATGTTGAGTCATGCGGAAAAAAAGAATTATTATTATGATATCAATATATAGTTTAATATGACTAATTTATAAATATTAAAGATTGCTCTGGTCAGGCATATATAAACTTCAAAGAAAAATTACTGAAATAAATTATTTAGACTGAATATTTGGTTATTATTTCTAAAAATTAAATATAGCCGTCTATAAAAATTAAATGAGTATATAAATGTTATTTATTAGCCATTCTTGACGCTTAATTGCTACTTGTTCTAATGAACAACGAGACAGCCTCTGTGACAGTTAATAAAATACAAAAATAATATTTTTAATATATTAATTGGGTCATCGCACCGCTTCATCGTATGTATAGGTCGCGAGGTGTAGCAAGTCGTGTCAAGCTAAGACACTACCCTGTAATTGTGGTGGGTGTAGGTCTGCGCTCAGTTTAACACGAACCTTTCTTACGGCAACTTGGTGGGGTAAAAGTGCACTGAAAACATTGGCCCATAGAAAAGTCTTCTGTTCTTCTCACGATTTTTTACACCAAATAACTCGCCCGTTTCAGTTAAGAGATAAGTACAGGGAGTGATAAAAAAGACCTTTACGCTGTCTGTATATCCAGTTCGTAAGAATATAATTAATGTTTTTATGAATGGTGTACCAAAGCTCAATATTGTCTACAAGGGCGAGTTCCCATCTGACGACAATGCTTTCCTCATCCTTCTCCCTTCTTCTGCTGCGCATCTGACACGACTTCCTTGTATCTCACAACCTTTAATTAATATAAACAAGGGCGTATTATAAAATATATAGGGGAGGACATACGCACAACCGGGCTTATTGATTGGTGGACGAAATGTGGATCAAAAGGTCACTAGTTTTCGGCTCTTGATGACGGTATGTGAAGCATGACAAGGAGCATTGGTATCAATGAATTTAAAAGCCCACTGTTACTGACAAATGGTTAGGTAATTTACTTGCTCGTAAAAAAGTAGTACTGGTCATTGAATATATGCTCCATTGCCCATAAATTTTCTCCTCTCCGAAAATGACCACAATGTGTAATTGGTTCAATGGTTTATCACATTGTTGTGTCGCTAAACAATCACGTCCAGAGTCACATATTGTTGGAATTGTCACATTAACTATCTATCGCGCTGAAACACGCACAACTACGTCCGCCAGACCATGATGATGCCCATGGCGCTCAGTGGGACGAAATTCAATAGAGACAGTGCTATACAAAGACCACAAAATGGAGACTCAAATCCAAGCTAACTGTTTCCAAATAACGTTCAGAACTCCGTAAACGTAATCTGTACAAAGGATTGAACCCGGGTTTGTTTGCATTAACTCTTCCATTGTCTCAATGTTCGTCCAGAGTTCATAAATCTAAGAGTACATTTCTTTAGAGATTTATAGCAAATGAAATGAAATATAATTAATTACAATTTTATGCACGCATATATTCAATATAATAGTATATAATATTTTATTTAGTGAGATTTTGTGAAACATCTTCATTTAAATTGTGTTTATCAGGTTTACCCGAATTAATAAATTCGTATCACTTAGGCATATTCCATCGTCACTTTCTTTTCTTATATTGTAAACTTCGTCCTCTACTAGCGATTCCATTCAGAACGTTCATACAAAGTTACTTATAAAGTAATGAAACTATTAAATAGTTTATTGGTTTTCCCTGCATCACTTTTAGGCGAATTGCCGGGTATGAACCTTAAACCATAGCCTGGGGGCCCTAGTTAACCCTTGGCTACCTTGCTCTACCTTTCCGCATCCCCCCTTTCACTCCTTTTCCTATACTATAAGAGGGGAGTTTCCACTATGTGGATTACCGTATACATGGCCTGTCTACACCTTAAAAAAATAGTTGATTTGAAAATAAGTAGCGCAAAGAATTAATTTGTCTTCCCGTCTGTATATGCGAAGAAGTGTTAAAGTAAAAAAGTTTCTGTCACGATCTTTTATATTCGGTACAATTGAAAATTCTAGTATGTCACCCACACAATTTATTTTTCACTAATTATAGTCGTAGTTCGTATTACAGAGACCTGTAGCAACTGTATGTTATTGGATGGTTTGGCAACGTCGCATCTCGACGTCCACGCGTTATATTTTGGCAGTACGCTTGACACCTTTCATTACATCCTTATCTGTATTCTACACGTACCAAATTTCTATGAACAATGCAAATACTTACAAAACTCCACAATAATTTATCTCCAGAACGTTTTATGTATGTACGCTCTGATTGGTCGACACCACGCGGAAGGGGAGAGCATCCCGCCAAGCAAGCTGCGTTTAGTAGAGTGGTATGTCATTGTCGTTAAATGCATAACTTCATTAAAAATGTAGGGATATAATGATTAGGATATGTTTTAAAAATGTTAAAGACGAAGCCAGGTAGACCGTGGCGGGTAAAATTAATTAAAATTCGTCATAAAAGTGATATTATTCTTAAATATATATATATATATATATATATATATATATATATATTAATATATAATTCTTAAATTAATTTTTCCTGGTACACAAGGGCCGCTTTGACTCGCACGTGGAGTTTGCAGGGGGTAAATCTTAAAAGACAATGCAGAAACTTGGCCGTCGCACAGCAGCTTCCGAGGTCAGATGCAAGCGGCTCTTGCCGTCGTATATTGGCATTCCACCGCACAAAACAGACAGACCAACGGAGAGTTTCTGAGGTAGGAAGGAGGAATGCAGGGAAAGGGGAGAATAAGACGAAACTAGATTAATTTCTGCAAGAAACGCATCGTAACCCGCAATACTTCTCCCTCGCTCCTTTATCGACTAGTTGATGTTCGCCATTTATTACACCACCACTTTGGCCTCGAATAATCTTATTCTCTGTTACCCATTCACATATAAATTTCAGGGATCTCAACAAAAATATTTTACATCGGCAATCGAAGTCAAAGGAAAATTATCCCGATAAAGGTTTTTTATAATCAATAATAATATTAATTTAAAGAAATTATGATTACTTAAATTGACTTTTGAAAATATGAACATGTCAATTAAAATAGTGGAAAAAATGTATATGTGAAGTAGAAATGTAAAAGTATTGCAAACTGTACAGAGAATTAATAATGTAGTGAATATTTGGATATATAAACGTGAATACGTGGTTCAAAAAATTGGACCCTGAATCTAATCCAGGACCTCCACTCGGCCCGTGAGATCCAACTGAATGATCTGGGTCGACTCCTCATAGGCCGAGATTCTGTTGGAAGCATTGAATCTAATTTTTTTATATTGATTTATTTACAGTCTCATCAACAGCTGTGGTTATTAGCAATCCTCTATGCGAACTTATTTTTTCTTGTCGGGGGACTGATTTGACGAGAGTTTCTCTCACGCACACAAACATCCATGCCCTTATCGGGAACCGAACACGGGACGTCTGATGTGAGGCAGTCACGATGACCCCTACACCACAGGCGTTCGGCATTTCATCTATTCTTGATTAATCAGTTTTTAAAAATAATTTTAAAAAACATTATTTTAAGGCTGTATACATTTTTCTGTAAAAAATTTGTTTTGTGTTTTTAAAAATAATTTTTTTTAAGTTGTATTGTATCCTTCAGACACTTATTTGCCCCGCAAATTCGTCCCCAATTTCAGCAAACCATACAACATATCCACGTTACGAATATTTAATTTTTGTGTTTTTAAAATCTCTTCGTTTATGGTCTTACATTTGAACAACAGTATTGCTTAATCTATTTGTGGTTATTTTTTCTTCTTCACGAATAATACAACAAATTTGCGGGAACATTTAATTATAGCTGTGTTAATAGTTACAATTTGTTCTTGGGGATTGTGATATAAAACAAACTTGATGCCTTTTGTTTATTGGCCATAATTTCAGATGCCGGCGGAAGAGTTTCCAATACATCCAGCAGTTCCTAGTCGTAAATGTTTGAACGTTTCGAAAAGGTCACAGGGCCAGCAAGGGGCCGTCTCTGTGCCCTTTTATGGCCTTTAATACATATCACCACTTAGTTCCTGTGTGAGAGGAATCCATTACGAAGTTACTCTAATCATATGTGAAACGTTCAATACAATGTTTGAAACTTGGAATTATTAAAAACGATATCGTATATGTCATGCGTAAAATAGACAATGTTGGCTGAACCCTATTTCTGTATATTATTTAGTGAGGGAATGAAAATATTACTGGTTAAATGTGGTCCTGAATGAAAAACCTCAAAGACCTAAAACAGTGAACAACTTGTAAAATTTGTCACATTAGTTTTATTTTCCGTGTTCCTCGATTAAATTTACCCTGTATTGTTCTAAGTGCTATCACTATGAATCTATTCACTTTTTAAAGAAATTTCAATTTTTTAAAACTCGAGAGCTATATTTAAATAAATTAGTTTTAATCAATTATATAATCGATTTAAATATGTACATATAGTTAATTTACGTATTAAGCTGCGTTTAAAAAAATTAGAGGGTTAAAATATTGCCAAAAAAATTATTATTATTATTATAGAAGCTGTTAACTTTGAAATTTAACATTCTTTAGTCATTTTATTTGCTTATATCAATTGAAATTAAATTGAACATCTGGCACTTCTAATAAAATTTAAATAATTTACAGAGACTCGTATTCTCTAGTACTTTTATTCCTCCAATCTGGGAATAGTTCCAAAAAGTTGTAACATTAATTTTAATTAAATGAGAGAAATCGCAGGAAATGTATTACAGATCTTTTCTGTTTCAAAATTAAAAATGTATATTTAATTCCTTTTAAAAATTCTAAGACAATATCATTCCAATGATGTTTTATTAATTAATATAAATAATATAATATTACATTTTTAAAAGCTGAAAAATGTTGAATATGCAAATTTACATACTGTTTTTTTCTTTTTAATTCTGTTTCTGCACAATTATGTTGGCTTACGTAATATATGCTGAATTTTTCCTTAAAAGCTTCGACAGTCAAGGCCTATGCCTATGCCTTTTCGATTTTTTTTACTTAACACATCCGCAATGGCTGTCCAACTTTATCACATCTCCTTTAAAGAACCTAACTATATAATATCAGCAATTACTCTTACGTGTTTTTTGTTTAAAAAAATATAGTATCTCTTAGTTCGGTATTTCAGATCATTTAAATTTATTCACTTCATCTTTTCGTTCATTCTAAACTTGATACATCCAAGATATTTGCGATATTGAAATTGTGTATTTATCTTTCTGGTAAACAAGCTTCTCTACTATATATTACACATATTTAATATATTTTACCACATATTATTAGTACTGTGAATACAATTTATATTTAGCTTGAAATTAACTGTAGAAAATTTATTTTAGCATAAAAATTTAATTGCCTGCTTCACTCGTTAATTTTAGCCGTCCCATATAGATTTCATAGTATTTAACATTGATGTTATTAGCACGTTTAATTTAATTTTCATTATTAACGCATATTAAAGTTTATAAACAAACGGCTTATCGAGTAAAATAGCTTTTGTTATCCTACGCATGATTGGTAATAGCTCGTTTAAAATGGCCTTTTTTGTTGTTTTATTTAAGCACGTTTCGTCAATGTAAATTAGTTTTAGTCATAACCACCACTGAATTACAGGAATTAAAACATTGTGTAAATAAGGTTTTTTTTGTCAGTACATTAAATTAAATAGATAACGTTATTGTCCGATGCGTTAATCTGTATTCAGTGGCTGCCATGCTGGAACGGGAATTATGGTGTTCATTAAATGGCGTCGAAAGTTTAGTCGTGAAATAATAAGCCGTTAAATGGAATAGCAGACCGGTTTTTTTCTGCTAATACAGTATGACGTAGAACCAGTAGCCGCAAAGGTGTATCTATTTTTTTTTTACATCATAGCCGGAAGAGTCTGTGATTTTCACAATACATTTTAGTGTCGTCGTCTAAATTTTAGACCAATAATATTTCGCTTCACAATTCTAAGTACAATACGATATTTGCAGTACTTTCCGTTTAAAACTATCATTCATACAGGACGAATAGCGAAATATGGCAGCAGTGCGTACGAAGAGACGCTGTAACTGTTCGGAGCTTCCTGATGAAGTCTGGGACCAGAAAGAATGAGGTAACCTTCCAGAGACAATATTTCACGCACGCGGTCGCTTTGTTTCCAGATGCCAGAGAGATGGATTAATATCATCTTCCCTTTCGTAACGCTGGTCGGACGATATTCCAGGCCTGGCCGTGACGTCAGCAGGGGTTGGAGTGCCGGTCCTTCTCTTCACCCTCAAATGTAATTGGCCGGGAGGACCCTGGAGAGGGCGGGACGCGAGTTCGACGCCGGGAGATATATATCGGTCGTAAAAGTAGCTTTCCAATCCCGGAGAGCTCACTCGGTTACGACCTTTCAAGCGTAAACACACACATATTCCTCAGGCACTCGAGCAGCAACAGATAGCAGCAAACACCGCAAGACCCAAAACCGTACCGTCGGCGGATGATTCTAAACTTTACGCTGATTAGACTGACACCAATTTTGGGTCAGCCAAACAACCAATACAAGGCGATTCCGCTACAGTCGTAAAAACCCCGTTTTCAGTTCTTCCACCACTTTTTCTCTTCCCCAAGAATTATCAAACACAAAGCCATTCACACATTCGTTGTCTACAGTTCTTTAAAATTGAAAAGCAGTAATAATTTTATCTACGATTTATTTAATATGAAACTTAATGCTGTTAAAAACTGCGTATTTTGCCATGATTCTGTTATATTTATGTTTTTACAGTACGTTGTCTGAAACCCAGGTACCCATTCTTTTTTTGTTGTATATAAAACTACTACTTGTTTCTTAATGCCTAAAAGGGAATATGACATGCAATAAGATTCTACTCAGTAAAAAAAAAATTCTACCAATGTTTCTTTAAGTTATTTAGCACTACGTCTCCATGACTCAGAATTAAAAGAACGCCAAATTTACATTATGTAAATATTTTTTAAAAAACTGGTTCATTTTAGATTTATTGATAATGTAAATCCTCTACTGAGGAAATAGAAAAGGCATTAAAACATACGCAGTTATGAAAATTCATAAATGAGACTGAAATGAACATATCACACGTCATAACATACCATATATATATATATATATATATATATATATATATATATTTATATATATAATTAAATTAAAAATAAAAAATACACAGGCCAGAAAAAATATATAATAGACAATTTCTAGATGGTAGAAATATTAAATTAGGATCCATACATAAGAAAATCCGTTACATACATCTGAGAAACTTTACAACTGACCCTTAAATACGACAAAAAAATATATACAGAGAATGAGAATTGTAGTGTAATAAATTTAACACGTATGATTATTATAAACAGATGATCTTCGACGGTTAAACTTATTTCACCAATTGACGTCACGGCTCCTCCGTGTTATAAGTTGTTGGCGTCAGAGAAGGTGTGAAAAGGTAAGAAAATTAATTCATTAGCTTTTAAGAGACCTTTAAAAATTGATGATTAAGATTAAATAACACACACACATATATATATATATATATATATATATATTTAATACTTTGTTACAATAATGTAAGATGTAAAAATATTATTTTGCATTAAATGTATTACGATGAATATGACACACAAGTCGAAAGTTTCCTGGATTAATCGACCAATAATTTGAGGCTGCAAGAGTCTATTTAATCCTAATTAGAAAAAAATTATTTAACCTCGTACTGTGTCAAATTCTTGATTTTTTTATTCGAAAATATTTAGTAAAATTATGTTTTCTATTGTCTTAGCACTGTCACTACTTTTGTGAATAACGATAGTTTAAATCGAGAATTAACTGAGCAATTAGAAAATTCATAAATTTTGTAATATACGTCACATATGAGAATATTTTTACACTTTTTAATAAATATTCAGAGTTCATTAGTGGTTCATATGTGCGTAGTTAGGAGATACGTTTAGGCTTCCCGCTTGACGTCAAGTTAAAATTTTACCAGAGTTTAAATATTTTGTATTGAATAAACATTTACGTATAATGGAGGGAAAAAAATTTTAAGTGATATTAAATGGAATGGAGAAAATAATAAATTACACATCAAAGATGTGACGCTAAATTCAGATTTCATTTTGAGATATAAGTACTCTTATATACCTCAGAACCATAGGAAAATGTTTTCAATATTTTCTTCGTGTGTTCCCTGTGGTCGAATCTTTTCGTTTCAGATTATTTATAGTAATAAATTCTGATCGAGTTCATCCGTTGATCCTGAGATTGTTTTATCTCGTTTCGTTCCGGAAATGCTTTCCGGTTGTAAAACATTTCACTACGCTAATGTTCTTCATTCGCTCTAAAAATAAGATATATTTTAGTGACGGTGGGCGTTTCTCGCTATTTAAGACGAGTCTATTTCAGTTTCGCGACGAATTGACGGAGCAATTTCGTGGGAGCAGCTGTTATAGGCGACTGGGTTAAGAGTTCCCTCTTTTTCTTCCATCTAATTGCAGCACCAGCGTGCCTTCAGGCGGAGGTCCGACGAACAAAGGCGTTGCTTATTAATAAGAGTGACGGCTATTTGGACGCAATTGAACTTAATTGAGTTTCCAGAACGCAAACAACAGACGCCGGCATCTCGCACTTGCAAACGATGCAGTCTGTTTCGTCGCCATCTTTCACAAGGGACTTTTTTTTATTACCGATTGTGTTCCGATTATGGGATAGTTTCCTATCACTTTGTTTTCTGTCAGTATTGCTTAAAAATAAGTACTTTTAATTTAGTGAAATATATTAATTCGCACGATGTGTAATTACATTCATTTTATATTAAACATTTCTCTAATCTCTCTCTCTCTGCTACTTAAGAAAGGCAGAAATCACGCCTGTTGCTCAATAAGTCGCGTTTTCTCCCTTTCCAGTAGATGTCCAGTAGTCTATCTACTGACGTCATTTTTAAAAAAATCAACGGATACATCCTAATTAACAAAAAAATAGCCTTCAGTGTAAAGTGTTAATTATTATTACAACTACTACTTGAATACTTTATAAATATGTACTAATATGCGATTGTTTTCTTTTCGTACTATCATCATCCTTCTTTTATTCGAATTTCTAAAAATGAGCTTGGCTTCCTTGCTCTCACTTCCCCATCACCTCTTTCTATATTTTCCTATGCCAGTAAAACCCATTGGAATAGTCGGCCACCTGCCTCCTAAACTGCTCGAGGCACGGAGAAGGGAATGCTGCGTGCCCACAGAAAACTCCTCTCCCGCTATCGGAAGGGCGTGGGACAAGTACCCAATGCCCGACCTACCTGATGCAGGTTTTTCTAGGGTTTGTCCTGCATTTCTTTAGGCGAATGCCAGGTAGGATCCTTAAAATATAGCCCGGGGGCCCTAGTTAACCCTTGGCTTCCTTCCTCTACCCTTCCACATCCCCCTTTCAAATCCCTTCCTGTGCTATTAAATGGGAGTTGCCACCATGTGGTTTACCCTCATGTAGCCTGTTACCTAAAAAAAAAAGACATGACGTGCAATGTCGTCCAAAATCATTCAGTTGTATCCAAACGTATTGAAAAAACAATTTCGTATCGCTGTTAAATACGGGCACTTTTTATCTTACATGAGACGTTTAGCCTTTATGATACGAAGATTTTTTTACATATGCCGCTCCTATTTTCTGAATGTTAAACTTTCACAAACATGTATACTGATTGTAATTCTTGTTACATCGGGCAAACGAAACGGTCTTAAAAAACTCGAATCGATGAACATAAAAACAATTTGAATTTTTTTTTGTTTGATCTCTGAACAGGCAGATTTTTATATGTTTCGATATTTTTAATTACGAATTTTGAATGAGTATAAAACAAATCCACACCGAATAAAGTTAAAAAAAAATTATAAAAGCTAAAGAAAATATTAATAATAATGAAAACAATTTTTAAGGAAAATTACAATCAGAATTTTATTGTTTATCTCATTTCAAGAGCCGCACGCAGAACTGAAGACGTAAATTCGAGTGAGATGTTGCCGTCCGTAGTCACCTGTCTGTCAGGAAAGTAGAACCCCTGGAGGATACAAGAGTTACCACTTCTACCCCCGTTGCTGCCAATACTTGCTTCTATCTCACACTTTAGTTTCCTCTCTCTCGTATTTACACCAAGCCCAAAGGTCACAGAACTTCCGTCATACCTGACATTCAGCACCTCGCCTGGGCAGCGGCCGTGATCCCTGTCGCAAAGTGCCACTGTTTGTCTCCAACTAATTAGTAGCAATCATAAGCCTCCCTGACACTTCAGACTTATGTTAAATTTTACTTAATATTATCGAAGTTCTCGTTATCAGCCAGACACGTAATGATCAGCTCTGAAATAAAATAATCACTTTAGTGCATTAGCTTAAACTGACCGTATGATGATGGCAGTTGAAGTTTAAAAAAACGTTATTATATTCTATTATTATTTATGTTGGTCATTTATACTTGAGTAATATGCATTTAGCCATATGTACTTATTTTACTCATATAGTATATTAGAACATATATATATATTGTAGTAATTGGTAATTAAGGCATTGTTCTAATTGCAAAGTTGGATTGTAGAGGACTCATTATTAGTGGATATAGAGCGGACGCCGCAACAATCCGGCGAGGCAAAGAAAACATTGTTGATCAGTTGAGAGAGTTTACGCGATCAAAATCTACGAGACGAAGAGTACAGTCGGGCCGTAGGCAGCGAGGAGAAAAGACTAAAATTCCAAGTCATGAAAATTTGAAAAGTACAGTTGGACAGCAGACAGCGAATAGACCAGACGAAAAGTTTTACAGTCGGCAGTCAGAACGAAAGAATGTGGTCCAGTCACAAACATGCTTTCAAATATTAAAAAGTAAAGCAATATTCAGTCGGGAAGGAGACAGAGCAACTAGTTGCAGTAAAACATCGAGAACCAACCAATTTGTGTTAAACCAACTAACAAACTACACCAATTAGAGCCTGTAAACATTTAGAGTCTGTGAGAATTTAGAATCAGTGATGTCCCCAAAATTGTGCACGAAACACTAAAAATGAGACCTGGGCGGCCGTAAGTAGAGAAAAACTTTAAAATCATTTGTAAACCGTGTTTAAAAGATAAAAGTCAGATCGTTTTTTAATTATTTAATTATCGATAAATTGAGATCGTTAATTCTTGACAAAATTGAAATTGTTAAATTCAATCTTTAGTATTATTTCTTCCGCAACAAATTTCGTGTATGTTCAGACGCATTGATTCCCGTATAAAAAATGTTAATTTTGTGTTTTTTTCATTTGTTAAATACATACATTATCATATTTAATTATTACAATATATATATATACGTTTTTTTATTATTACTTTGGTATATTATGTCAATTCTTTTTTATCCTTACCATACATATATATATATATATTATTACTTTGGTATATTATGTCAATTCTTTTTTATCCTTGCCATACCTATATATATATGTATATATATGTATATATATATATATATATATATATATATATATATATTGTAACAACGTAATATTTTATTTGTAAACTTATACAATTTTATTAAATCAAAGAACTTTATTTACAGGCATATTAAAATATTTTATTCAACGACGTTTCAGTACCTTTTTGTACTTTCAACTAGATGTATCCTGATAAAACCACAAAAAAATATGGGAACGTCGTCGTTGTATTAAATAAAATATTTTTAATTTCTGTAAATAATGGTAGTTAATTAATTTAATTTATTTGGGTTTTGTAATCGATAAATTCACTATTTTCAAATTATACTTTGTCTTATATTAATAATTTTAATTTAACTACAATTTCATTATAATAAATACCCATCTCAGGTCATTTGTTTCTAAAATTTACAATTTATTTTCTGTTAAGACTAATATAAATCGTTTCCGCAAATATAGGTTTGGTTTTGCAATGATTGTTATGAAAAATACTTATTATTATTGAAATAAAAATTAATGGATGTTATTTTTAGCGTTTTATAAAAGTGGCATATTAATATTTTGATTTAATTTTTTTATGGCTGTAATTTCTTGTTTTATTTATTATCGGTTGTTGTGTATCGCATGTAATATTTTTCAGTATTTACAAGGGAATTTCAACTGCTACACCAAACTTATTTTAATGTAATCTTGGGCTGTTAGGAATTTCAGCAGTTTTATGAGAATCTTTGACTTAGTAATTTTACTGTATATTTTTTCTTCATGTCTACTTAGTTTATATCCTTACCGTTTCCTGTTTTTATCTTTGGCCTATTTTTTTTCCACAAACACATTCACATTTAAGAATAAGACAATACACAATTCTTACTGATGACTTAATTATAGTCATGGTTTATGATTAATATGCTGCGTTAATTTAAATTGAATTTGTACAAACAGAGACAAGTTTGGAATAATTTATTATGCCCCAACTAGATAATAAATAAATACGAACATTTTTACATGACGCTAACGTATTTGATTTCCGGTTTTTTAATATAATAAAGACATTGAAGACAATGTTTTTGGTACGAACAGCTAGAAATCGTCGAAGCTACAGTTCAAGAATTGCTCTAGTGTATTTAACATTTCAAACGTGAACCTCACATATCTTTTTTATAATTCTCTTCCCTCGAGGAGAAAAAGCGTAACTTAGTAAAATTCTAGAATTTTATTCCAAGAATTCATTATTCCTCTGTGATATATCTCGTACATTTACATTTCGCTTTTTTAACCCTTCTATATTTTTTTCAACCCTCTCAGTTTCGAGTTTCCACTGTTCTTTCTCGGCGTAGCTTGCCAGAAACAAACTTTTAATAGCGGTGGCACACAGCTGAGGATAAGAAGAAGTTTCGGAGTTGAGCTCGTGTAAAAGAGATGGTGGCCAAATTCCACCTCAACTTTTCAATTTTTATTTTTTACAAAAATGTCGGCGCACGTTACAGTCGTTTTAAACCGTGACCCGTGGATTACCCTCATGTAGCCTATTGCCCTAAAAAAACCTACAATAATAAAAAAAGGAGCTCTGGCGGAGCCTACCTTTTGGGATGCCTTCACATCTCTCTGGTTTTTTTGAACTAAGGTTCCTATATGCCGAGGCACCTCTCCTGTTTAGAGAGGTGTATGTTCCGGGGTCGCAGACCTTGGGCATACTGTAAGAGTTGTCCACTATTCCTATTGGAATAGTCGGCCAGCTGCCTCCTAAATTGGACAAGGCATGGTGAGGGGAAAGCTGCGACCCCACAGCTAACCCCTCTCCCGCCATCGGATGGGCGTGGGACAAGTACCCAATGCCCGATCTACCTGATGCAGGTTTTTTTAGGGTTTTCCCTGCATCACTTTTAGGCTAATTCCGGTGAGGATCCTTAAACCATAGCCCGGGGGCCATAGTTAACCCTTGGATACCTTCCTCTACCCTTTCGCATCCCCCCTTTCAAATTCCTTCCAATGCTATTAAAGGGGAGTTGCCAACATGTGGATTACCCTCATGTAATTTGTTACCTAAAAAAAATTAAACTGCAAAGTGGTTTGATAATCATTTGCTCATATACACCCAAATATCACACACGTCAGACGGTGTGAATGGGAAAGAGGAAATAAAATGTTGGTGAAAGATTTTCAGGGTTTGGTTTCGAGCAACACTCATGAGAATCTGTATTAAGTTTATCGGGTCCCTAGGAATTTTAATACTTTTTAATTTTATTCTGGTCAATGAAAGAAACAAGTATCGTCTCCCTCCACAAAACAAGGTCACGTCCGTGACGAAGGAACGACTGTATTTTTAGAACGATGAATCACTTATACTTCTAAGGATGAGGTATAATTTACTTCTTCTGTTATCACTAACCTTAGTTGTTATTATCTGTTCGTCTAAGCCTAATTATTATAAAATAAA
Source organism: Zhengitettix transpicula (assembly GCA_037074705.1). NCBI lineage: Eukaryota > Metazoa > Arthropoda > Insecta > Orthoptera > Tetrigidae > Zhengitettix > Zhengitettix transpicula. The sequence goes on from CM073594.1 coordinate 50,944,620, forward strand.
ATAGCAATGGTAATTTAATTTATATGACTATAATCATTTGTATGAAGATTAATGACATTATTTAGATCACGGATTCTATTTAACAGTTGTAAATGCATAATTTCTTAATTGGTAATTTGGGATTTTGTAGTTGAGGCTTTATCCTATCTCTGGGACTAAGCCTAATTAATATTCATCGTATCGTTCATTTAACTAAGAAATAGACACTTTCGAAGAATAAAGACAGACCCAAGGCTTATGCAATGAATATTTCACATCGTAGACTTATCTTTGAGCAAAAAACCGACCCTAAAGATAGATCCGTGAACAATGATTCTTTACCAGGGTGGTTTATAAATGGTTAACATATATTAATGGTTGTATTGTACAAATTATAAGTTCTCCGACTAAAAGTACGGTTCAAAGTTTTATTTCCTTGTCGGAACTGTAAACTTATCATTCTTTCATAAAGTCACGAAACGTTTGTATTACAAAGATCTTTGAATCGCGTTACAAGTTCCTGGGACTCTCCACATTGCATTGTACAACAGACTCCGTAGCTATTTCCCCGAACGAGGTCTCTGGAATGCAGAAAGCGGACTGTGGACGGCCAAGTGCTGCGAATTGTTTGTGATGAAAATTATTTCGTCGTCGTGTGGGAAGACGAGTCACGCAGAGGACAATTGTAGATGTTATCAAGAGGGCCGCATCTCTGTCTAATTGCCTGCGACACTCGCGCGCGCGGTATTCACCAAAACAAGTAAAAACACTCGCGAATACGGGCAAGAATTATTCCTTAAATATTATACAAATTGAAAATTTAATTTCGCGAAATTACCCACGTGTATGGTTACTTAAAAACCAGTAATCTCTTCATGACCTGAATGAAAAGTAATCTCTTGTTTTGATATGTCTCAGCCAGAGTTCTCTGGTGAAAAGAATTTTCTGAGAGTCTTTTGAGGCATGTTACGTGTTTAATAGACCTTAAAACTCGGAGAGTTTTATTGAAACGATATTACTCGTCCTTTACAGAATTTTAAGATTTTTCACAATTAAAATACGTTTAATTATTAATTGGACCATATTAAAATTTAGTAAATATAAAAACAGTAAATCGCGTTTTTAAATGTCAGTACATCTTTTTCATATTTATGGTATAATGTCATCGTAGTCGTCAGAGTTCGAGTGCGCTAACTTTGAAAGCCGAGAACTACGAGGAATTCGCTGTTTCCATGGTAACGCACGCGTCCTCGTCACAGCTGTCTGTTATCGAGGCGCTTTGTGCCGACGCCTTGTTTTGAGGTTTGTTCTCTGAGTTTGAAGTTGCGCAGAAACTCGCTTACCGCCCCCTCCCCCGTCCCCCACGTCGTTTCTGTCTTTATCTCCGTCTCTCGGCCAGTGGAACAAACCTAATTTCCGTAAACGTCATGACCGACTGTAAGAAGTTATGCATTAATTTGAATCAAAGGGTTCCGGGTCTGTTCTCTTTTCCTTCTGCTTTCTTGAACTTAAGATGTCTTTCTGCTCCGTGTCGAGTTCTTGAACTTAAAGAGATCTTTTTGCTGGCTACCAATTCCGTGTTGTTTTCTTCACGAACTGTGGTAGAAAAGACTTAATTGAAACAATCTCCAATACATTTCTTCTTGTTATCTAAATTATAACTCTTATATTATTTATGCGGTTAAAATTATTATTCACCACCTTTCTTTCAAAACAATTTCCTCATTCTGTTTCTTTTCAAAGTTTTTCACCTTCCTGCTTATGTATTATTCGTCTTTATGTCATATCATTTTACCACCCTTATTACAATTATTATCCTTACTTCCACTTAAACGTTGTCGTCTTATCACTTTTATTACTCTTCAGCGGTCCGAGGAAATGTATTTTTGGATTAACGATCTCCAGGTCATTAATTATCTCACTCGTTTCAAATATAAAATAGTAAAGATAATGAAATATAGTATAAAAGAAAAGCACAGTTGAGTTCTACTAGTAATCATTTTTCAGTTTTTTATTTAACTTCCGTACGCTCTGTGTCAATACGGTTTGTTTTGTTTGCATCAGACTGATGAATTCTCGTCTAAATGGATCCTCTAAGTACATGACGAGAGAGAAAAATAACAAGGCTGTTGATAGAAGGCTGCGCAATCAATTTCTTTGGTTACTTTGGGTTCCCAAGCTTTTTAGTCATCGCATTAAATCCGTATTGGATTTTCTTCTTTTACGTTATTAAAATTTAGAAAGAAGCCATTCCACAAATATATTTATATTGTTTCTTTGCAAATTCACGTAGAAACCACGAGGGAAAGTAAAGCTAAGGGATAATTCTCAGTCACAATTTCCCCTCGAGGACAGCGTCAACACACTGGTCCACTCTTAATTTAATGTCTGTTGTTTCAACTTTGAGCGAAATTAAATTTCGCGTTCTTTGTTTATTCAAAATAAATTCCCGGAGGCGGGACTACGTTAGTCTGGGGAAATGGAACTGTCGACCAGGACAGGTTGATGAACGTTGGTCCAGTCTCTTTGGGTTAGCAGCCTCTTCGTCTACCCTTCATCACTTGTTTAGGAGTGTCCGTTCTACAGAAGCTGCGGCTCGAAATTTTTGGAATAATGTGCAAAGTCTTTTTTCTATCTCAGAAATATATCTTGGTGTATAATTCTCTTGATTAAATAAAACACCTTTTTGCGTTCAGATCAATCTATCAACCACATTGTATTCTATACGTCAAATAAAACTTTTCGACTTTGCTTGTCCAGTTAGGTCCACAGTAATCGACCGTGTTTGGAAGGTTATTCAGAGAGTTCAATATACATTCATAAGAATTGCTGTTGCTTATATTTACAAACTTGTTCTTGAAAAGGAATGGGATCGAAGCAAGGGCGCACCGAGGAGGCAATTTCAGACTCTGACACTGACGCATGAGAGTAGTCATGCAGTATGATATGTGGATAATTAAACGGATTCACAGAGACAAGAGCTCGACGGACTGAACGTATCAGCATTGAGTACTCGACCAGTTGATCACTCAAAGCGTGACAGGGAAACGCTTAATGAAGGACGGACATCGATACGTTGCAAATAAGCGCAATTGGACCACACAGGACATTATTCGGATGGTCAACTCGAACCCTCAGGCAAAATCAGGTCAAGTTGAACGAGGTCAAGCACGAGAGAACAGTCAGTAATCATCTGCTTTCGGCAGATGTGAGGTCCGGTGTCCGTCAACACCAGTTCGTTGGGAAGCAGTAATGATGGTGGATAATCGATTTTGTGTCATGGCTGGAATGACCGCTGGAAATAGTCAATAAGTTTTTATTTAAGGGAAATGAAAAATATTCTGGAAAACAATGATCTTGATCTCTGTAGACGTCTGAAGGAAAAATTATTCAAAATAGATGTACATGCTAGTGGCCTGTCAGATGTCGGCATCTGAGTTAATATGACCATATATGCAACACAGATTAATAGACGAATGCAGAGTATTGAACAGAAATAATAATTCTCACAATGGTAGTTTGAGGCCTTAGTCTACTTCCACTCATTTTGTTATAGTAAATTAATTTAATTTATTGATTCCAGTGATACAACTGGCATATTCATAGGGTGATCAACTAAGTTAATGACGTAGTTAAAAGTGGGATTTTCAGCACGGCTTTTCTCCGGTACATTTCAACTCTGCGATGTTCCTTCCGGCGCCCGGATCTGATGCTCAATGATTGAATCTCGGACGAAATGAATAGAAGACTTCCGCCCACCCCGAGCATTTAGTAACAGACCCGCAGTGGTGCAAACAATTAAGCACCTTACTGATGGATATGTTGGAGGTGATGGTGATTGAGCTGGCAGCGCCGGCACGGCGTCGGCCGGGACTGGGTCAGAGCTGCTGCTACTTGCCAATCGATAGCGTCGTCGGGGGCGGCTTTCGGCGCCAGGAGGCTGTGCTGGACCGCCGCACTGCAGTCGCAGGTGAAAGTGCGACCACGTGGCTTCCACCACTCTCTAACTTCCCTTTCATTTGTTACCTTTTTCCCTGACTTCTTTGTCTATCCAAAGTTTTTGTTAACTTTCTCCACAATCTCCCGTATTTTATATTCTCATTCCAACCACCAATGTCCCAATTTCAATCCCCCAGATTCTGCTTTTATATTCATTTTTATATTTGAGATATTGCTGTAATATGTTTCGGTCATATTTGAAGTCATATTTTGTTTTACCGACTTGACTATTTACAACGCATTATTTCCTATATGGTTAAAAGACCGGTAACATTGGTTTTCCATGAGATATTATCCATCTGAATGCCAACAAAAATAAAAAAGTATTAAAAATATATTATACTCTCACTTTTCTTGTTGCGGTTTCGAAAATTTATTTAAATAAATCAACAGCATACAAAAGTAAACTGCATTATAAATTTCGTAAATAATGCTTGTGTTTACACTTAAGGTATTTTATTTTAGTGAATTTTATGGATTTCAAGTAATCAATCGAAATAAAGAAAAGTATCCATTTACTGTGTTTTGAATTCCCTTTTCTTCAAACCTTGTATCATATGTAAGAGCCTTTTTATATCGATTCGAAGTCGACATTTCAGCAAAGGAAAAGTCATAGGGCTCTATATGTATCATCGTAAGTTAGAAGCAATGAGCCAATCGTCGATACTTTCATTCTGCGTTTGAAATTTCCCTGAAGACGATCTTATTTCTAAGAGGGGGATGGTGGTGGTATTCGCGAAAATAATCGTACTGAATACGGAAGACCACGTTCTGCGAGGAATGAAGAGAATGCTCAGGGAAGTGTAATTGATAATCCGACGTCTCCAACCCCTAAGTAGAAATCTCCTTCCAAGATCAAAGCAAAAGAGTTTTAACCACTTAAAACTGTCTCTCACAGCTGTTTTCCCTGTTTATCTGAGTTAAGCAGGAATATTAAAGGGCCGAGGCACCTCGGCCTGTTTTGAGAGGTGCATGTTCCGGAGTCGCAGCCCTTGGGCATATGGTAAGAGTTGTCCGCTATTCCCATTGGAATAGTCGGCCAGCTGCCTCCTAAACTGGTCGAGGCACGGAGAAGGGAATGCTGCGTCCCCACAGCAAACTCCTCTCCCGCTATCGGAAGGGCGTGGGACAAGCACCCAATGCCCGACCTACTCGATGCAGGTTTTTCTAGGGTTTTCCCTGCATTTCTTTAGGCGAATGCCGGGTAGGATCCTTAAAATATAGCCCGGGGGCCCTAGTTAACCCTTGGCTACCTTCCTCTACCCTTCCGCATCCCCCCTTTCAAATCCCTTCCTATGCTATTAAAGGGGAGTTGCCCAACGTGGATTACCCTCATGTAACCTGTTGCCCTAAAAAAAAAACACAAATGTTTGTGACTTTTCTGTACTAATAAATTCTTTCTTTTCTGTTTTGTTATGTTTACGGTTTTAATGAAAATATCATGATAAATTTCGTCTTAATTGGTAACTCTTTACAAATATTTTTTGTATGACTTGTAATAATAATAATTATTATCGTTATAGTATGTCATATTCCGCAGATCCGGTATAGAAGCTAAGCTTTAAGTATGTGAAAAGCGTCACGGTATACATTTTTTTTAGTTTAGTTTAATATATGAATAATTTAATACAAGGTGAAAATAATCATGAATGATATCAATAGTACATACCCCCTATTTTATTGGAAAAAACCTCAGCCAATTAGTCAAAAATTTAAAACATTATAATAAAACAAACACTACGTATAATTCGTAAATTTTGGAGCCGTTTTCAAGTGTAGATTCTAATTAAATGATAATTTTTCCATTTATTTTAAATAAGTCAAATAAATACCATTTAATTTAGCGTAATCTGCCAGGAATTAATGAGACACGATGATTATTGATTACATATGCTGTTAACATCCTGAATTGGAAAATAATTTTTGTTTTCTTTCATAACTTAATAATATTCTAATACTATGAAAATCAGGTAATATTGACGGAAATGAGATAAAGACTATTTATATCTTACGAGGGCGCCGTGTACGTAGTTGCGTGACGTCTTCGCGCAGGGGGAATATTTAGGCAGGAAAGAGTGGCACCGTTACTTTTGCTAAGAGACGGAGATACATGTTATTTACAACGTTGGTATTTGTCATTGTTAATTGATGGATTAAACTTCTACGAGTAATTTAAAGGAACCAATTAGGCAGTTCACATCAGTTTTTTACCGATCCATGGTTGGTATTACACATTGTAAAGGACGTTTCGTCCTTATATTCAGATATATAATAATTTATTTGTTAAATATTTTATTCTGACTCATTATTTCTCGAATATTACATTATTTTCAACTAACATGTTTACTAACTCATATCCTAAAATTCAACAACACTGGCCTAAGAAAGTGAATTTTGATGACAATGTCATAATTATTAATATAAGTTCATAGTTCAACGGCCTTAAGGGAAGCTACTGTAGAAACTCTGCGAAGTGAAGGGTGGTGTTTTCCAGTCGAGCAGTTTCAATTACCACCGCCACTTCCCCACCCCATAACTCATCGCCTAACAACACCGCCTAACGGCGCCGCCGAATTCAGTTATCAAACTTGCAACAATGTAAGTACTACCGAAATTGTGTTTTCGGATACGAAGGTCCTGCGAAGAGATTAATGTTTTTCTCTGTTCAGCAAAGAAATAACAATCGGAAGTGTCATGGTAGATGAAGGAACGGAATTACCTAGGATCCAGCGTTAAGTGATTTTAAGTGGGTTTTATTGGTTAACAGGCTACATAAGGGTAATCCACATGGTGGCAACTCCCCTTTCATAGCATAGGAAGGGATTTGAAAGGGGGGATGCGGAAGGGTAGAGGAAGATAGGCAAATGTTAACTAGGTCCCCGGATCTTACCCGGAATTCGAAAAACCTGCATCAGGTAGGTCGGGCATTTGGTATTTGTCTCCACGCCCTTCCGATGGCGGGAGATGGGCTACCTATAGGGTCGCAGCTTTCCCCTTGACCGGTTTAGGAGGCAGCTGGCCGACTATTCCAATAGGAATAGCAGACTGCCCTGCATTACTTTTAGGCGAATGCCGGGTAGGATCCTTAAACTATAGTCCCGGGGCCCTAGTTAACCCTTGGCTACCTTCCTTCACCCTTCCGCACCCACCCTTTCAAATCCCTTTCCTATAAATAGCCTGACTACACCAAAAAAAAAAAGCCCGGGGACCTTAGTTAACCCTTGGCTACCTTCCTCTACCCTTCCACATCCCCCCTTTCAAATCTATTGAAGGGGAGTTGCCACCATGTGGATTACCCTCATGTAGCCTGTTACCTAAAAAAAATTAAAAAAAGATGTCCTATTCGAATATTTGGCCAGCTGCCTCCTAAACCGGTCAAGGCACGGGGATGGGAAAGCTGCGACCTCACAACGAACCCCTCTCCCGCCATCGGAAGGGTGTGGGAGACATACCAAATGCCCGATCTACCTGATGCAGGTTTTTGTAGGGTTTTTCCTGCATCACTTTTAGGCGAATTGCCGGGTAGGATCCTTAAACCATAGTACTTAACCCTTGGGGAACTTTCCTCTACCCTTCCGCGTCCCCCGTTTCAAATCCCTTCCGATGCTTTTTAAAGGGGAGTAGCCACCTTTTGGATTACCCTCATGTAGCCTGTTACCCTAAAAAAAATGACCAACTCATTTTGACTGTGACAGTTCAAACAATACAGTGCATTGCAGGACACTTCATGCCACTCTATTCCAGAATATTTTATCTTTCTGGTTTTGAGAGAGAAGCAATTCCGTCTGTCCAATTCATAATGTTTTACGTTCATTTTCTTACTTTATTCAGGCTGAATGTTGATATCAAGTTCTAGCTTCTTATTAACATCTTTCCTAAATTTCAGCGCCATCCATGTCATTCTCCCTACCGACTGTGTTCCGTGTGAATCCTTTGATTACCACAATAGCTCGTCAATCTAAAATTGAGACTATTCGTCGTTCCCTATGAGATTAACCTGTCCGGTGGGCTTCATTCTTGCAGGTCCCTCGGGAGATCAGGGGGTTTTCAATATACCGCTGCGTCCTGCGCCAAATTCGATGGATCCATAGAGTCGATCGTTACAATGCCGTGACAATTGGAGCGGGATATTAGCATATAAATGGCGTCAGACCAATGGGATATCCCTGCAGTAACGCTCTTGTAATTTGCGTCGATGATGGTTCAACGTCGGCTTCCAGCTGGGTGGCTCTCGGATGCACGAATGTGATCAGGGTGAAATAAAAATGACAAAGCCAGTGAGCGCGATTCTCTGAGTTAGTGGGGATGGATCGCCAATGTTCATTCGTGTGGCCTGATGCGATGCCCTCGATTAACCTTGTTTCTCCCCCAGCAAAAATGCTTCTCTCTCGCTCTATGCTTGCTGACATTTACGTGATATTTCTAAATAAAAACATCTCCTACTTACATTTCTCTAAAAAACGAAAGTCTGCGAGGGCTATTCTCTCGCAGGCAATACCTGCGGGGGATGTTCTCTAGCAGGCACAATCTTGTAGGAGAGATACGAAGGGGCTACCTTTGGGGATGCCTTTTCCTCTCCGTTTTGAACTAAGGTTCCCACAAGCCGAGGCACCTCGGCCTGTTCTGAGAGGTGTATGTTCCGGGGTCGCAGACCTTGGGCATACGGTAAGAGTTGTCCGCTGTTCCCATGGGAATAGTCGGCCAGCTTCCTCCTAAACTGGTCGAGGCACGGAGAATGGAATGCTGCGTCCCCACAGCAAACTCCTTTCCCGCTATCGGAAGGGCGTGGGACAAGTACCCAATGCCCGACCTACCTGATGCAGGTTTTTCTAGGGCTTTCCCTGCATTTCTTTAGGCGAATGCCGGGTAGGATCATTAAAATATAGATTGGGGGCCCTAGTTAACCCTTGGCCACCTTCCTCTACCCTTCCGCATCCCCCCTTTCAAAGCACTTACTATGCTATTAAAGGGGAGTTCCCCAACGTGGATTACCCTCATGTAGCCTGTTGCCCTAAAAAAACCATTTCTCTAAGAATCTAGTTTACCTTTTTCTTTATTTCTGTAATATTTTTTTTATCAACCTGACCACACAAGAATTTAGCTGATCAAAGCTTTATAGACACGGAATTCTGGGGGCAGATGTTGTTCTGTTTGGTGTAAACGTAGGAAATTTTATTGGGCATCAGAAATTAAAATTTTCTTGAAGTAAACATTTATTGGTCCCTCATTTAATTATTCAGACAGCGTGGGAACCTAAAACTAGAATCTTGGCATTTTTATTTCCATAAAATGGTAAGAATCGAATGATGTTTTTTACCCAAATTTTAATGCAGCAAAAAGTATTTTAATTATAATAAACAAAATTTCCCTGATTGTTGGTATATTATATCGCATTTATATGGATTTTTAGCTGTTTTAGAAACGTTGAGATATAAGTTTTCTCATTATTAAATTAATGCCTTTCCTTTTTTTCAACTTGATAATAATGATGATAGAAAGGTACGTTTCCTGCAGCGTTCTCAAACAAGTTGTTCATAATTTACCATTGAATCCTGTAGTTTCCAAGTATCTATTTTTAATTGCTCCAGCTTCCTTAAAACTGTTTCCGAAAACATAATATTTTTATTGCTATTTTTTCAGTTATATAAATAAATTTCCTCAGTAAAGTTTATCCTGACAGATCTTTTTTATTATCGTTACTAAATTTTTCATTAAATTTAAACGTATTACCGTGTAAAATAAATCCCTTAAGCCGTAAGCAGTTCACGTTTTCCTTTTCCTCGGTCTTTCCTTCCTCATGTAGTAGTTTTCTCTATCCCTACGTATGTACAGTTCATTCCTTGACGCAAAGTTTCATCTCGTACATCCCCCGTCCATAGCGATAGTGATGCTCCTACAGTGCAGCGTAAGCTGTTTCTTATTCCTGTTGTTTCAGGAGAGATCTGGAAGACAATTTGATGCCCCGCGTTCTCGTAAGCGTCCGCGTTGGAGTTCGGGTTCTCAGAATTGTTATAAATTCATGAAGTCCTTGAATCCCCGAGGGAGAGTTCTGTTCTGGCCCATAAACCCTCACAAGACGAATATATCGTACCGTAATATGACCATCAATTTATAAAGCGATCAAACTTTGTGAAATCCCCAGACGATCAGTCAGGAGAAAATAAATATGAAAGAATTATACAGACATGAATCCCATTTTGAGTATTTAATTTTCGGGGACAACATGAAATATATTTTAATACAATCACTGTCTATAGTTGCGTTTAACTTTTTATAACCTATCTATCGCTCCATCTCTTGAATAACCCAATTTAAAATCATTAAATTTTATTCAGCATGTGCTGAGAATGGCTAAAGTAATTAAAATATAGAAACCGAATAAAATTAAAATATTTAGAACCACCTGATGTCTGAAATTAAAAAATTTACTTATACAAATGAATATATAACAATGCAACAGAAACCAATCTTCAGAATAAAAAGTTCAGACCACGAAGCACAAACATAAACAGTGGACGTTTCTCTCAAACGAGGACCATGTGAGGGGTGGCATTGGAAGAAGAAGAAACAAATTGAGCGGATGAGGAAGGTTAAAAGAATTGTTAGTCTTTAGACGAAATTCTCTACGCATGAAACGATGAATCGAAGAATAAAAACTCCTTCCGACCTCAGTATATGGAAGTGTATCAGCTATCAGAGCAAGGACTACAGATATTGTAATCACAAAACGCGTTGGTCGTCAGTCTTTTTCTTTCTTTCTCTTTGGTTCTACAGCCCATTCAGGATCTTGGACTACCTGTCATCTTCCATGGTTATCTGTCTAGGTACCATTATTTCTGGCATCCCACAACTAAGTGATTTTCAAGTTTGCGGAATCGTTTCCTAAGACACAGAGCCAAATGATGCTGTAATTAAGCGTGATGTGGCAACACTGCTTGAGGTCCTCCGGCGTTCAGTTCCGAACTCGTGTATCGGTTATTCCGCGCGTAACATGGTCCTCGCTTCGCTCCATGCTAGATAATTGCGTGATTTACGCGTCCCTCGGGACGTGCAAGATGGCGGCCGGGGGTCGCACTTTGTTTGCGGCGCTTAATTTGCCGGCTGACGTGGCACAATTAGTAGACGCTACACGGCCGCCGCCACGTAGAGCTGTGCTGCTGAAAGGAAATGCTGCCGTTATCGGAGACTTTAGACCTTCCTTAATCACGAGACCAAAAGAAAAAATCTTACGCAACAATTTTATTCCCTTTTTCCATCAAAATTGGATTTAAATTAGGTCTGAAATAAATTATATTATTGTTTTCTGTCTCATCCATCTTTAATGGAATTACCCGTCATAGCAAGCAGATCCATGATTCACCGCGACATCCAGAGAGTGTTGGGTTGCGGAGACGAAAAAATTTCAACTAATGCCGCCTTTTCCGCGGCACCGTATGAATAACGTTTTACCCGTTCATATTTTATCCGTGACTGTGGAAGGGCGCGGCTTGAGAGAGCAGCTCCTGAATTGCTTTGGCGATTGCAAAGACGACGTCTGTTGTGTGAGCCGAGTGCTTCTGTGCGGCCGTTTCTGAGATATCAAAGCGTTCGGCTCCCTTTTAGCATATTGGCGATTGCCCCGATACCAAGGGAATCCCAGGTATTTCCAGGTCGTGTTGTCCACACACACATAAGACAGAGGACGTCTCGTGTCACAGGACTCGCCGCAAACAAAACATGCCGAAGAGAACTGCCAGTTGCCAGTTTGCATGGCGTCTCCCCTGTTATACTATTAGCATACATTTAACTTTTGTTATCTCTGTTCTCATCGTACAAATAAAATAAAAGACACGTGACATAAGGGTAGAGTATTTGAATGACATATAACGTGGGCTTTAATGACTCCCGTTTAATAAAAAGTCTATTTGACTCCAAGAAACAATAAAAATTATTTTACTTCGATTGATGGTGTACGTGCTTTAACGAAACAGTAACAATGTTGCAACGATTAATCGAGTGTCAAATTATCGACCATTGTTGTATATGTTTTATAGGTTATAAACACATTCCTTATATTTCGTCTTTCAATTTGCTTAAATGATATTGGATGCGTTTTGTTTGTGACTGGTAAATCTCTTTTTAATTTTGATATTGTTGAGTCTGTCAACTTATTGTGCGGTTGTGTCGCTGTAGTCTCTCGTATTTTTAGTTTCCTTAGCAGCTGAAGAAAGGAACAAGGTTTCCAAAAACGTTATGTCCTCATTGGTTTTGTCTCTATTTGGCTATTGTTCTTATTATTAAAAAATTATTCAAATTTATCGAATTCAGGTTATGTTTCCACTTAATAATATTCAATAATCTTAATTATTATTACATATTTTGTGCTTTACTTAAATATATGTTTACATTCTGTTGAATTTAATTTGAAAAGAGATGCCTACGGCAAAATGTCATTATATTTGCGATTCAATTTCGGCGGCAATGGAGCGATTTACTGATAGATTTTATCGTTTTTTTTTATTCATGTCACTTCCAGATGCAAGACGTGGCACCACCTCTGCATCTCGGTTTACTTTCTTCATCTGTTAAAAAAAAAACTCTATCGTGTCAACCACAGCAGAGTTTTAGCTTAAGAATTGGGCATGAGATTTGAGAAATAATGACTACTTTATTCTATTAAAATTTGAAGGTATTTCCTTCATATTCCTCACATTAAATGATGTTATTCTTTTTATTTATAGGTCTCATGATAATACAAACGTAATTTGTAGACGGGACCCATGTCGTAATGCGGGTTTGCATACCTCTGCTTTCAGCATGTTCGTGTTATGTGGATTTGTGTGTTCTGAATGTAAGATGTATCTTACAATATTTATTTAAATATCGTACACGCATACCTTTTAGTCATAAACCTCTTCTTATATTATCAATAATGTTACTTTAAAAATATTAAGTGATGTGTTTCAATACATGAAATTTGGCCGTAGGAGTTATATTTAATTATCAAATAATTTTCAAACCTGTTTTCGGTTTATGTGGGCACTTAACATCCTAAAAATTCAAAAAAAAAATAATGGCCGTCATTTCCTGATGCAAACTATCCTTATCAATTCCTCAAAACCTATGTCAAAATAGCTAGAAATTATTTTGATCAGTATCCGGGGCATAGACGGACCTTTTAAAACGAATTCCTGCGAATTATATACATATTTGTATAAGTATGTATTTGATTTGAAAATGGTTAAAAATATTTCTTATTAATTATATTACTTACTGTACAATAAAATAGCCTCGTGTGTATCATATACCAGTTATTTTAGTTCGTTTATTTTGATTTGGCTCACAGTTAAAAGTTTAAAAGTATTAAAGAATCATAATTTTGAATAGGCTGATTTTAACACAAAATGTTTTTTGTTGTGAATAAGCTAATGTACATCAGGTAAAGTGATTGTTATTTTTCCTTTTAACATACTTTGATTAGGCTAATTTGCACCAGGAAATGACTGGCCCATTTTTTTTGTATCTTTAGGCTGTTAAGTGCCCACATAAACCGAAAACGGGTTTTAATTAAAACCAGACGACCTCACTTTTGTAGAACGATATATTTCAGTATTTTTTGCGCATGCCGCTTTTACACTTCCCATCTTTCTTCGCTTCCTGTGACCTGGGTTTTCCTTCGAGGTTGTGGCAAGACAGCCAAGTTCTGTGGGTTGAATCGTAGCCGCATAAGAAGACAGCCAAGTGAACAAGAAGCGAGACAGCGCAGGGATTTGCATGTTAAAGACGCTGGCTAGGTCAGCGATTCCTACGAGGGCCAGTGCACACCGGCAGGGAAGGAAGGGGGTTAAGCTTCGCAGGAATTCGTTTCAAAAGGTCTGTCTACGCCCCGGATACTGCTCAAAATAATTACTAACTATATTTATTACATGTCAAATACTTGAATCCGGTAAATCAGCAATAGGAATTGGTAAACAGTTTCTTATAATGGTTTGACTATAATAGATACTTTTTCTTTATATCCTCACGAGGAACAAAGCTTCAAGGACCTGTAACGACTCACACATTTTACATTGTTTTGGACGTATATCTAATTAATAACTTAATTTACATAAGAATTATGTGTATTATGTTAATTTTAATTCCCTAATATTATCCCGAAGTTTGTTCAAGACTGATACTGCGATATAGTACACCCCTTTTTGTGCAACCGATAGAGACTTGTAACTCTTATGTAAATAATTTTAATTTATTGTACTAAATGATTGCATATCTGGATGTTGCTAAATTTATAGTTATTAGATAAATTAAGGGTCATTATAAAAGACAAAGTATTTTATTTAACTAAACACCGTTTCTGTATATTTTCGTACATTCATCTCGGTCGTTTATGTTATGTTTCTACGGTAACGGCATTTGTTGTCATAAGTGGTAAAAATAACAGTCAATATAATATTTCAAGTCGCAAATTTATGACACCCTCAAAATTTCTCCTAAAAAATTATGTAATTGAAAAAATAACATTCACCAATCTTAAATGTAAAGAATAATAAATCGTAAAACAATATATAATTTTTAGTCATATAAATTTTATACATTCTTGTAGGTTAATAATGATCGTTATTCATAAAATAAATATAAACCTTAATTTTTCAAATTAGAATTACAAATTTATAGAAAAAACTATAAACATTCCTTTTAATAAATATTCCTTTGAAATTGTTAAAAATATTTGATTATAAATAATACTTAATTTTATGGTATTATTAAATAATATGAAATAATTTTTTTAAATTTCAATATAATTTTAAATTAAAATATTTTATTTTCATGTATGATTAAGTAATATTTATAATACATTACTTTTAACTTTTGATAAAATTTCTTTTAAACAATTAAATTATACCATTTTTGTATAAATTAGTAATTTTAATTTGAAAAAATGTTTAAACTTTATACTTATTAAATTACAAGAAGTTAAAATTTATTATTTGATTTTAAGTATTATATTCTTGTAGACTTAATTATTAATTTCAGCAATTATGATAAAAGAGGGTTGAGTTTTTATATTAGATATATTTTTAGGAGATAATAAGTTTATAAGCATTTGACATTTGAAATATTACCGTGGAAACAAAAGCAAACAACCTGACGAAAGTACAAAAATTTACAGATACGGCGTTCTCTTGTATTAAATCTTGTCTGGTGAAATGCCATATCATTTTTCTTATTAATATAAAAACGTGAAGTAAAATATCATTTATCTTAAATGCGCTGATTGAGTAAATGAGTCCTATAGTTTGCCCGACACATCCTAATTACACGCTTTTGGACTAGAAAGACTTTATCTTTACCTGTGAAGTTACCGCAAAATAAAATTCCACAAGACATCGAGGAATTGAAATAGTACATATAAACCAGTTTTTCAATTTTCGTGTCGCTATAATTTGACATAACTCTAATTTAATTTGTAGCTGAACTCTAATTTGCCATATTACTTAATTTAAAAACAAAGATTTTAAACGTTTTAAGTAATAATGTACAAAAATATTGGAAACATGTAAGTCTACTTGGCTGTGAATGTTCGTGACAATATACTTAAAATTATAACTTTATTATTTATTCTCCTGTTGCGCAATAGACTTAGTATTTACGTGTTCCCATATGAAAGTTTCACATCAAGCAGCTTATCTGGAACTTGCTTCCAAGAATACAATGCCTTTCTGAAAAATAAAATACTCAAAACAGACTCTTATATTTTGTCGTAATTTAATATTCGTGCATATATATATATATACTAGGTATTAATTTCGCATGGAAGTTTTCACTTGTAAAGTGTTCATTAGAGTTCTTTCATTGTCCCCCAATAAGAATTATTTGCCAGTTGCCGAAGTGGACAACGTAAAGGAGGACATAGTATAAATATATGAAACGAACATTCTTGTTAAATTCTATGATTTGTTTTTCTTGTAAATATAGAAGTATTCCCTTCGACATTGCATCAATTTTTGCTGTTTTAAAAATAATTTTTTTATATCCTATCATTTTTTTTAATTATAATGACGGTTGGTTCCCCGTCTGTTACTGGTAACTAATGAACCAGACTCCTGCACATAACGAGTGCATCGCATCGGAGATGAAGTCGAGGGCCATTGAGACAGTAGCAATGCATCGATCCGCAATAATGCGCAGCATTATCACGGCGGTTCGATATTAACCTATTACAGTGAAGCCCCCCTTTAAGTACTACAGCCTCCGAGCCTTCATCTGCTTCACACTGTGTGCAAAGACTTAACCCACTGGATAATAATGTTAGCTGTTAGTCACCAAAGTATTATCGAAATTTTAGAAAGTAAACACTTCACACCTTGTAGGAGGGAAAGAGGGTGGGGGAGAATCGAAGTAAGAACTGTGAATCAACAATATAATTCTACTAACCCCCTCCCCCCCCCAAAAAAAAATGGCAAATCAAATATTGAGAGGCGATATAATTTCACAAATGACAATACTGACAGTAAAATGAAATTTAGGTAGTCTACAGAGTGGAGTTTTCAGAGTTTCAGAGGAGTCTGTACTGTTAACATGAGCGTGGGGCTAGTTCCTTATTCATGTATGAAGAAGAAGCTGTAATAATAGGGTTTTGGGCTATAGGGCTACGGTTATCATTTTAAAAAAATATATCTCCACTATTTCGCTTATATAGGTAGCTAGGCGTCCAAAAACACTCAAATTGCCGCTGATTTTGTAGTAACTCTAAGTAATTTTCTTGTTTACCTCTGATGCAGGAACACGACAAGCTGACGCAGGGAGTATCATAAATCTCGATTAAAATTGTGTGGCCTCTTTTGTTTTTGTATGGCTTCGTCAATTGAAGCCAGTGTCCGTGGCAAGCGCAGTTTCCATTTTATGATTTGTGATCATTGAGTGTTCTGCGACGGCAGACTAATTAAACTGTCG
Source organism: Zhengitettix transpicula (assembly GCA_037074705.1). Lineage (NCBI taxonomy): Eukaryota > Metazoa > Arthropoda > Insecta > Orthoptera > Tetrigidae > Zhengitettix > Zhengitettix transpicula. The sequence goes on from CM073594.1 coordinate 50,961,531, forward strand.
TGATCCCTAAATACTAGTTCTCACGGTCCGACCATTTTCCACTATATTCGATACGTCACATTTTTTATATTCAAATTTTTTTTACAGTAACTTGTGCTTTCTCTCCTTAATTGGCATAAGAAGACCTGCTAGTATGTTTATACTCTGAAACACGGGAGTTATGTTATTTCTGCGTTTGAATCTACCTATGCTTGCCGTATCGCCATCATGGTACCGAAATACATTTTTAATGGTGTCGGGAGCTTTTGTTTTTGAGGATCTTTGGCCTTTTATTCGCGGAGAAGAACAAGGGTCCGGAAAGCGATGATTACTACTGGCATTTTATGGCACATGAAATCAACAGTTGTCTCTCCAAAAGAGTTATTTTCGATCCAACTTTAACGTGATGTCCTTATGGAACTATGATGTTCGTAGAATATACTTTGGTAGAGAGACGTGCTCATTTTTCGTTTTTGGCTTTTGTGGATTAGTCGAGCATCAAAGAGGTGTTTCTGTACATTCTGTGTAATTAAACCAGCCCTGAATGAATTTTCATGAAATCCAAAAAAAGCGGAGAGAAGTATGGAAAGGTCGTTCCGGGGAGATGTAGAGTAAGTATGACGAATTTTCCGTGTAGGGATCCATCCCAGGATGATGTCCATGTGACTTAGGGGAACTAGGGCACGCGCCGCCACGCCCGGAGTGTTGAATGAGCAGGCTGGCAGGACCCGGCCGGCCGCTGCGCCGGTGGAGGGGGCAGGGATGCTGCGGCTCCGAGCTCAGTAGCGCAGCGGCGGCCGACGCTTCAGCATGGCGTCGCGCTTCGTCACCGAGCGGGTGGCCGAGACGACGGAGGCGGCGCCCACGCAGCAAACAGCCTCCGACCCCGAGGCCGCCAAGGAGGCTGCACTGCCCGACGGCACCGGACCCGCCCCGCAGCCCCAGAAAGGTGAACGTGAGCACCAACTTACCCTCACCTCATTCCAGTCCTTGACGACCACTTCATGCAAAAAAGAACGTAACGACACGCTTTATACCGATCCCTGCGACCAATTAATCAGTCTGCCTCATCTTTTCTCTTTCTCATACTTTACTACTTTTCTAAATATTCAACAGACATAAATTGTTCAAAAGCCTCCAACACAAGATCAGAGATTTCGGGAATCTTACCTCTCCGCATCCATTTCAGGTCATCAACGTGGATCTACCGTTTACTCAGTTCGACGACCCTCGGACACTCCCCAGTTTTTTGCAACCATGTTTGTTTTATTTTAATAACACGTGTACCAACTTTGTTTGTAAACACCCGAACTTGTCATTTCCGTCACAACTGTTACTTCACTACAGCAACATAAATATTTATTAATTAATTTCATCATAACTGTACACTAACCTTACCTGGTTTTTAGACGGTAAGATAATCTCAGGAACGTCCTTGTTTTGTTGAACATTTAAGTAAAATATGTTCTTCTATGTTATCCTGAAGTTGAAGGAGGCTACTAATTTGTTTACTTTGCCTGTGCATCTCGTGTCATTAGTATTTGCATAGCCTCCGCGGTTTTATTTAAAGAAAAACTTGTCTTATTCCATACGTAGTCAATTCCTATCAATTAATTGTTTTCAATTATTTATTTGGACTAAGTGGTTCCGTAATAGCTCAGTATTTGACCTCGTTCGATTTTGATAGTCCGGGTTTGTAGATCCAAAGTAGTTATATAACTTACTATTCAAAACAACAAGGTATGTAGTTATCTGAAACAACGAGAAGGTATCCATTATGGAAAAAAAAATTCAAGACGAAGCGCGGAGAGCTCTGAAGACGTTTCGGCTGGAACCACCGTTCATCGTCGAGGCGGGCACTGCCGAGACTGGCGGATTTACCAATGTGGGAGGTCCTTATATACGCCAATGAGGAGCAGGAAGTGAAAGGAATGCTAGGGCTTTGTACAGCAATCGAAAGATTGTGGATCAGGATTGCAACATTATCTTGTTCGCTTGTGATTATCGGCAAGTTTTCCAGTGATTCGGGAACATCCTTCCATTACTTTTGTCACAAATAACGCATTTTTTGTTTGTTTCAAGCAAACAAATGAAATAGTCTATTTTTAATCCAATGACCCTTCTGCATTACTATTCATACTTTGGCGGTAATGCAATTGGTCTTAATATTTATCTGACTTTCAAAAGAAACCTGAACCAGGAATGATGGAACAATGAATAATTTTCGGGAATTCGTGACTGGCTTCCTTTTATGTATCTTAATTATTTTTGCAGAATAATTTCTCTGCTTTACAGAAATTTATGTACTTTTGCAGTTGAGATCCTGAGGTTTACCTTGATGACATAACGGATTCTATCAGCACCATATTTCCTTGTTTACATCGGGTACTTATGATAATTTCCCTTTTTTATCAATTAAGGACGACCGTTTCGAATAATTATTCAACTATATTTAGGTTCTATATATTTTGGCTGTTTGAAAATATGAAGTAACTCATAAATCATCTCCCCAACCAGAAGCTTACACGTTCTTCTCCAAAGGTTCCAACTTTATCGAAGAAAGTCCATCCATTCATTATCTTTTTATTATGTTTGGAGGAGGAAACAAATTCCAGAGAAACTTTTAGTTGAACTTTTATGACCGAATTCGTAATTTTTTGTCCATTTTGAAGTTTATGGCCCAGAGTAGGTCCTCGGAGTCACTGGATGAGCGATTGAGGCTGACAAGGAACCAATATATTTTTTCGTGCGCCGCTAATAAAATAAATTCACTTTCTCGTTCAAACGTTTGTGTATCATTCTCTCATGCCACGTTAAATGTAGAAATATTTTATGCCAAAGAAGGTTTGCTTTTTCTTTCCCGCTCAGCCTGTTGGCGACGTATTCACTTAACCCCTTACGGGAGACTCTTCATTCACGGCAATGAAAGTGAGGACTTAATTCCGACTGAAAGAAGCGGCTGTGGGTGGTAAGAAAAGCGGATAGGTTGAAAGAAGTGCAGAAGTTATTAATTTGGCTCTTTTGGTCTGCGGACAAGTGTTTGGCCGGTCAATGGACGTCATTTTCCGGGCTGCGAGCGCGCGTATTGTGTCCCCTCGATGTTATCCCCGCAGGATCCATATTGTTGTCCCAGATTCCGTCGGCGGGAATGTAGGGGTGCGGTCCGATATCCTGCCCTCGCGCTTTGGCTATTCCTCAAATCTCCTGGAGAGGCTTCCGAAGGACCACGAAACGGTCCGGAATGTGCTGCGTCCTACAAGAAGCATTCAGCGTTGTAATATAAAGCTCCTGCTCCTCCGATTTTCAAACTTGTTCAGTTTTGAATATTTTTATCTTTAATTCTAAGGTTTTTCTTGTCAACGTCTGGAAATCCATCGTATTTTATGATGCCTATGAAAACAATTGGGTTGATTTATCATCCTATTCGAAAAAACGTCCGTTGAAGTAGGACTGACGCAGATATCTTTTGTTCCCTTGTCTTCTCCACAAAACAAACGTTATTGACATGTCAGTTATTTCATATTTTATCAACTTCTATATATCTCTATATTCTTAGAGAATGCACCGTTATTCCAATGACATTGCATTTTTCCTTAGCTAATAATTCTAATGTGTTTTGACGTTCCTCAAGTCTTGACTTAAAATTTGAGAAAATATACCGAGTACTTTGCGAAATTATAAATGAAAAAATGAAACTCTGTTCAGCCGGTATTTTGGTTTATCGAAATCTAAACCGAGATGTTACAGGCTTCCGCGCATAAATTTATTGATTCCATTCTATTGCAGAAATATGACAAGTCAGAGTAAATTACATATATAGATAATAGAATATAAACGAAAAATACATCAATGAGAAAGAAAAAATTCACACATTCAAATGAGTACAGTACGCAAAATAATTATATTAGTCTGACTTCTTTATAAATAGATCTGAAAAAAACCAGCCAAATACTCAGAAAATTTATTATAAAATTTAAAAAGATAATAATTTAACAAACAACGGTTCATCCCGACTTGGCACTTTTTGAGGTCCGCATTTCAATTAAATTAGATTCTTCATTTTAATATATTTTAACGAATTTTATTGAAAACCTGGAAAGAGTCCCACTTAGGGATGAAACGTTGTGTTTGTTGAATTATAATTTAAATTTTATACTAAATACGCAAAACAGGGTCACATGAAAATCCGGAAAAAAATAAATACATAAATGAGGAATTAAAAAATTTGTAAATTGTAAACGAAAAAATATTAAAGTCGGAAAATAGAAGTGGAAGATGGTTAATACGTAAGCGAAAAATCAGGTAGGTCGGGCATTTGGTACTTGTTTCACGCCCTTTCGATGGCGGGAGATGTGTTTATTTTACTCTATGAAACATTTTGATGTATTCAATTCATTATATCACTTTCATTAAGATATTTAATGGCTTTTTATGAACATAAGGCGAAAAAGTACCTAAATGTTTATTACCGTAAATAAAACACAAACAAAAATTCACTATTTCCTTTTTATTTCACCGTGTTTACTTAGAGAACGTTCTATTAACTTAAATTTAAATTTTTATTTTTAAATAACGGTTCTAACAATATATTTTCGGTAAACAGTTGAAATATGTATCGTTGTGATTCATTGTCTTTCTAAACATTTACTCTAAAATTAATCATTCGCTTTATAATACATGATGATAAAATTGTACCCATAGTTACGATGAATATATTTAATAAATTCAAGTCAACCAAACTTTTTTGTTATATTATGTTGTAAATTAAAAAATAGACAATTAAATTATAATTTATTTAAACAGTGCTAATTTGGACCGTCATGTGGTTAAAAATACAGATATTAAATTAGAGATATGGAAATACTGAAACGTGTTGTTAAATTAATTATATTATAATAAATATTTCTTTAATGCCGTTTTTCCTACTTATATAGTTTTTAAAAAATCCTTTTTCTGTTTCGGTCTCAAATATTAATAATATTTATGGTACAGACGTCAATATTTAAATTACTATTCTGATTATACTTTCCAAACTTCTTGTGAAAGTTCCAAATTTCATTCAAAGAAAATCCTGATCCTCTCAGTTGTCTTAATGCTATTAATTATTTTTTTAATGAGTGTATTTGTTGAAAATAGTAATAATGATATGGATACTTGGCAATGTACATGTTTAAGATGATAACCGATGGATGAGGCTTTCGTTCCATTTGATTCTGTCCTACTCCTCTACCTCTCGTGTAGTGCTAATGTTATCGTGCTCCACATATGATTCCTGGTCGGTCCACTAAACGCATAACCCGATTACAAGCCTAAAGGACACGGGCTCGGGAGATATTCATGTGGCAATTGCCACAAAGCGCACAGATTACTAGTAGGTAAGGGATCAAACGTAAGGCATTTAGCTGGCAGCAGTTCGTCTGTATGGAGACAATTCAGTTTACCCGCGACAAGGAATGTGGTTGCAGGATTTTAATTATTGGAATTACCCGACGTGTGCCGCTAAATGATCAAAAGAAACGTTAGCCGTACATGTAAATTCTAAAAAGAACTTTGGTCTCAATGAATTTATAAAATAACTCATGATAAAACTGTCATTTTAAGAGAAGAAGATCCTTTAAAAAATTACATGATTTTTATGGAACTAATTAATGCTAATGATCAAAGAAAGTCATAAATTAGCAGCTTAGTGCCAAGTTGACTTAAATATTCGTGATTAAATTCTTAATTCTTTTCCCGATTCTTCCTTTACTTTCCGAAGTTTTCCAAAATTTTGTCTCCGTTCTGCAGTATCGCAGCTCTTCTGATATATGACGTGATATAAAAAATATTTCTAGACCCCCAAAGGTGTCTTCACGCGTGGGGGTGATTCGGGGGTTGGTGAACCCCCGTATCTTCGGCAATATATTACTTCGGCACGATGCCCAGGAGTAACTTACGTAGCCAGCACCTTTTAAGAGGGCAGAAGGGAATATATAATGGAACTGAAGAGTGTAATAAATAAGAATGTTTCCTAACGGCAAGGAACTATCGTACCAGACGAATAATTTGTCTCTAAAAACCAACTTTAGTTGGAAACAAATCCTAATAGCTGTACCTCATTAAAACACAATATATTTTGCAGTAATAAATATAACAAAGTTTTAATTCACAAATTACTATACAGTGCTCAATGAATTTTTAGTTTTATATTGTTACTGATAGTATACAATTAATTAGAGGAAATATTATGTGTATTACAACTAAAATAATATTTCTGTATTGGTGCAGTCTGGAGATGAACCAAATTTCATCCAAAGTGGAATTAATATCGCCATCTTACTATTAAAATATAATCACCGAAATTACACACCCCCGCTTATCCTAATTCAATTAATATTTTACCGAAACCAATTTTTAAAAACAAAAATAAATGTCATTGTATAAATAAAAATTAAATACGTTAAAAGACACGTATTTTAACAAATTCATTTTTTATACATACAAAGACATTTTTGGTTATAAAAAATATATTTGGTCAAAATATAATTTTTTTAATATGGTTAGTGCAGGATGAGTAAAACTTTTGCTTATTTATGAAGAATGTATCAGATTAATATATTAATATTTCAGCATCAGATCTCTTGATTTGAGATTTTTCTCAGAATCGTTACGGCAGCCTCCTACTCATTTTTGTTAGTTCCAATAACATCCTTGGCGCAACAGAGTACGATATTGACAAAGAAAAAAATAAGTGGAATAAATATAAAAATAACCTTTCCTGAAATATTCGTGCAATATAAATTCCGCGAAGTGAGCTAACGAAGGTCTTCCGCGTGTTTCGAAGAAGGAGACTGCCGAATAAAATAAGATGGAATCGAATAAAAAATAAAAGCTTCAAGTATGTGGAAAGAGTATTACATTTTACATGGTTAAGGACACTAATCTAATAAATTAATTAACAGTTTAATTTACATAAGAATCATGCATAATAAGATAACATATTTTCTGTATTAAATTAGTAAAATTAACAAATCAATATAATTTTCGTTGTAAAATATTCGAATAATGAAATACATCCAATAGTTATTTAAACAACTTTATTAATAAATACCATGTTATCCAGAACTCCTTTACAGAGTACACGGAGAGTGGCTGAGTAATAAATAATTTAACTCTCCTTTTAGTGCAACTGGAGTGTTTCTAAATTCTTTAATATTTTCTGGAAGTTTGTGAAACATAATATTTTCCTCTGTATTCCAACCATTTTTCGTTGAATCACTAGCGACTTATAATTCTTATGAAAGCTATTTTTATTTTATGTATAAATTACTACTAAATCTATCATCATTAATTAAATCATACTTTCAATGAGTAAATGAATGACATAAGGTATATTTAAGGTACACACACACACACACACACATATATATATATATATATATATATATATATATATATATATATATATATATTGTCTCCTCCAGAGTTTCAAATAATATTTGAGATTGATAAATACGATTTAATCTTGAATAAAGTCTTCTCGGACTATAAAGACTACATTCTTTATTAACGATTTAATCTTATTAAAAATTAGTTTTAACAACAAATTTTTACCATGGCGTAATTTATTACGGACGAAATAAATAATGGATTCTAAATACTTCAAAATACATATTTTTGCGGATCAGTATAAGCAGTATTCGGCAGGAGCAAATTGAGAATCGTGTATACAATTAAGATACCATGGTTGGTTGTCCAAAATCCAAATACCGTTATTATAGGGTATTGTACGACCGTAAAACCTAAACGTTTGAGAAAACGTTATGATTGTTTTTATTCAGAATACCAATACTGATGTTTATGTATCAACACAAATGTGATTTACGAAACATCTGTGTCTAATGCAGCAAATATGTGTTTGAAGCGACAGTAATTATCGAATATCGTCCCATGGCCGTTCTATTATTGCCGGGTGTAATTAATAATTACATTCCGGTTGTGATTTTCACTTGCACATCGGAGTGTGCACGTGTGTGTGTGTGTGTGGTGAGCAATCACTTGCTCCATTGTCAGGATTCGCACAGCAAATGGACCAAGAGAGATTGACGTCCATTCAAAAACGTCGTTAATTTTAGGCTATTACTGAACAGTTCAGCTGCAGCCTGCCTAGTACCATGATGATGTCACTACGATACGCCAGCAACAATACAAGCGCAGATATAATCCAAATATTCACTGAGAACATTACCAAATAATGCAGTCTGCGCAACCTACTTATAGTTTATTTAGCTTTCCCATGTGGTCGTATTTATAGCAGCTACGGTAATTTCCAGTCGCTGTTTAGTTGATTCAGAACTGTGACATTTTAAATGAAAGTATATTTCAGTTTTCTAACGTCCTACTTTTATATACATAGAAACGTTGTGTTTAAATCACGTTACCCGACCGGAAACCCGGGAACTCTTTATACACAATATACATCGGGAATACTAACGCTCTGTATTTCCTACTTTTATTTATTCAAATATTATAATTGTATAAAAGAAGTTTTTTATACTTCAGAAAGCAAATACGGAACGTGCGTTGTACAGAATGTCATTAGTTTTTTAATTTCTTGGAGAAAAGTAATTAAGAAATGAGATTTGTTACCATTTCGATTAACCTATGTAAGCATGTAGTCAAGGTAATCCACAGCTAAGGCTGTATTAAATTTATTAACTTCAGGTCTGATTTTTTTATCAAAATAAGATGGATAAGAGTTGACAGATCTGTAGAAAAATTTTATGTGGATGTTAAACCAAATAACGGTACTTGAAGTAAAGTGAAACACAGCCTTGTCTATTCAATCTATTCAATCACACCAAATTTAATTTCTCATATACATTCACTGTAAGACTGTTACAAATGCATGCGATTTCTTTTAAATATTCTAAACTGGTTGTACATAAACAGCATAAAGTTGGGGAGAACGAAACGGTTCACTTGGGAAATATATCCAAAATTATTGCCATGAAGAGTCAGTTGCGTCTGATGTTGATGCTAGGGGAAATACCCCACTAAGTTGAAGCTCCCGTTTGTTCCGCCTCTCACATACAACACGTGCTGTGCTTGACACATATGGTGCTAGATTTATTCCGAACATTTAATTAAATCTGTCGGAGTGACGTCGGCCATAAATCTCTCGAGGACCAATAGCCTTCCAGTCCATTGTACTCTGTCCGTCGTGTCGTTTCAAACTCGGTGTTAACATCCTCGCAAATGACCCTGTCTCATAATATAATTTTTTTGTATGGATAAGATGACCCAGGCTTCACCAGAACTTTAGTTGCCGTGAATCTGGGATGCTAAGTGTTCAATAATTGTTTCTAATACGTTTCTCGTAATGCCAACTTTTTGTTATTCTATTTTCATCAAAGTTCTCCCTAGCCAACCTGTCTTCCGTCATAGCGATATTTTTAATTTTTTCCGACGACCAAGGCCGCGCTCTCTATGATCTCATATTTTCAAGTTCCAGCGCGTCAGCAACTTTCCAGTGGGCAAAAGCGATCTCTACAGAAGCGGTCTGGGTCTCGTAGTACAAGTTACGGAAAAAATATGTGCGTTTACTCTGAGATAGAAAGGAGGAGTGAAATAAAATTTAAATTTTTCCCACTAAAATAGACATAAAAAAAATCCTGGTTACGCGGTCGCTGCTCGAAACTGTAATATTTATTCTTAATCATGGAAGTTATATTCATTCAATGTGTGTGTTTATGATGTTATACATTTTTAAGAACAAAAATTGACAATGTCAATCGGAACCACTTGATTACGTTAAGATACAGAATTCATCAACGTCAGTGGCCATGGCCTTAATCCATATCTAAATATGAAGTAATAGGTAGGTAAAATATGAGTTTATCTAAATATATGTAGAATGCTGCGTCGAGCTTGATGTTTATGAAAATTTTCTTAGTATTTAGATCCGTTAATATCGATAAGTTTGAATTACACTAAATCAAGACGGAAAATGAAACGTCGCTTCAGTAACGCTTGCCTGCGAGACTCTGTGATTAATCAGTCCTTCTTCAGCGGATTCTGATTAGTTCTTGGCAATTGGCGTGCAGGCAGTGACGTCACTTCCATTGCGGTTCTTCCGTACAGTGCGGTTCGTATTTCCATCACGGTTTTTTACGAGTTCATATCAAAAAATAATACCTCAGTTCTATACATCGTGAGAATGCGAAAAGTAGTTTTTCCCTAAAGGGTCGTATTTATCAGTTTGAGACGTGAATCAGGGATAACGTTTCGTTTGCTTCATCGGTGGTCTCTCTACTCATTCCAAAATACCAGAATGCCCATCTACAAATTCATTTAGCATTTCCCCCCGTCCCCCCTTCATCCTCCCTCCAACCAATGTCATTGTTTTTTGTGTAGTATAAAAAAAATAATAAAAGGTCCATTTATTGGCTGCTAACAAAGTTTACCCTCGGTCCATTTGCAAACACAGGCGCAATAAAAGCAAAAAGAGCTCGTTCACAATTTTAAAAGCTACGTCGTCGCCATATCAAGGAGGGGGGGGGGGGTACTACAGCAGCAGCAGCAGCCATTAGTCGTATTCTAGACGCAAATGTAAAATGTTCTGTCGGGGAATTTTCGAGTTACGTGAATTTCAAAAACCCGAGTAATGTTTCGGTTGACTGCATAAATTACGGGCTAACGTTGATTTCTAAAGAGATATTCTTTAATTATGAAAGCATAAAATATTTTGCAGAGTATAATATTGATATGAAGTTGTGTGTTGATTGCTTTTGATATTATACTAGGCTTAATTTTTCCTTTATCTGCGTGTCACATTACAATTTCTCGTCGTTTTATTTCCTTAAATCATTATTTTTATTCACGTCACTTGCCGCAACTGAACTAAAAACTATTTATTTCTGAAAGATAACAAATGAATGTAAATAGTTACCTAATATTTAATATCATATGACAATTATAATTTAGTAAATAAATAAACAGATGAACAGTCAATTTGTCAGAAGAAAGTGTGTATTAATCAAACAACAAATACGATTTTTCGTCCATAATTATGGAACTTCAGTAATTACATATTTTTTAATGTATTTATATATAAATATCTTAAAAACAGATTATCAAAAATAAATTTAGTGTCGTGGAAAATAATAAGCATACATACAAAACTGTGGACGAAACTTTGTACTGTAATGAAATTAAATGACTCATAAATTGTTATCGTTTTAAAAAACTCGTATGTCTTTCATTTACAATAAGAATTTTATCCTCCACATAACAAAAAATTCTCTTTTAAAATATATTTTTCAGTGTCACAAATATGAAATTGAACAGAAATGTGACATATGCTTTTTTTTGCAGCCATTCTTCTGTGAAAATAAATTCCAACTAACCGTTACAAATACACTTTTTTTTTCATATATTAGCAAGTTTGGGTTAATGATCAATGCGTGGCTTCCTAATACTCCAACTGTTGACCATTAAAAAATAATTGCAAACGCGGTTAGTGAACATTTCTGTATTTAGGAGAATAATTCTGTCAGATGTTAAATTTAAATTGTTACCCATTTCACATATTCGAACTGATATTTCTCATATGAGGTGAAATGGTTTTCTTTTGAGCGTATTCTCTGTTTTTCCCTTTATTCTTAGTGAGATGTAATTCTATTCAGTCTTAATTGTATATATTTTTTACAATGCCGCGTTGTTCTCTATTAGCTTCATGAGTCATCTCGAACTGGTATACGTAGATTATCTAGAATCATAACATATTTACTGTCTATATTTGCAAGGAAAAATTTATCGCAAACATATTTTCATCCCGTGTCTTTGTTTGTGATTTTAATGCTTCCTGTTTTTTATCCGGTTTACAACAGAAGTTTGTGAGTCACGAGCAATTTGTTCCCTATTTACTCGATATTATTATACGGGGATTTACCGAATGATAAACGAGACTTTGTTCCCGGAGTTGTAGCTGAATACGTCCTTAACTGCACAATGTTGCTCATTGTGGACCATTCAGAGCTGTTTCGTTGTGAATTCGCAATCCTTACTCTTTGCCTGGCGGTTTCCTTTTTAATTTTATTTTTCTTATTCCTAATATACATGACATATACTTTTTCTACTAAAAAATGTGCTCATGATATGAATTATTTACTGGTGTTCGTACGCTCTAATTTCATTACAGCTTAAAATAATCACATGAAAATTTATTAAAATTAAATAGTCAAAAAACAAACAAATTAATAGCGTGAAAAAAAATTAACATTCCGTATGTTTCGTCTGTCTGTTTTTGCTTTCTTCAGAAATGAAGTAAATAATTTTTTATATATATATGGAATACCTTCCGGTACAATTAATCATAATGGACAAAAGCAAATAATTTAACATGAACGTAAAGTATAAGTTTAAAAGTAAAGGGTTACTGTCGAGTTTCAATATATCAGTTCGACTGAATATAAAGTATTTCGGAAATAATTGAATAATGGGTACGCGTGATCGAGATCTCACAACGCCGAACAAAAGAATGTTTGGTTGGATACGACAGCTTCATTTAATCAATTTTTTCTTGATTCGGAGTGTTAATGACCTTTTAGTTTGTCCCATGTAACAATAATCAGAATCTGTGAGTGATATTTTAAGAACAATAAAATTTTTATTGCAGGTTTTTGAATCGCCAAGATAAGAAGTTAACTGTGCAATTTAAACAAAAAATGAGGTGTTTAGTGGGTCAGTTTAGTCACGTTGGGTTTCTTCAGTTTTATTGTGAAAGATAATATTTCCCTCCACAGTTTGATTTTATTGTATACATGTCATTGTAAATGCTATTTCCGCTATTTTTGTAACACTTTCCATCTTGTGCCGTATTGTCCACACGGTAAAATAAAATCTTCATTTTGGATCATGAATATGTGCTTTGCAGAAAATGTTCCAAAAGACAGAAGACAATTATTCATGGAGAGTACTTTTTATTACTGTCATAGTTCATTTCAATAGATCAGAAACTATTTTTTTTTGTATTTTCAGATGAATTCAACATTTGAGAGGGAATATTTATTTCATGTCGTATACTATTCATATGTACTTCTATTGTCGTATTTATCATTTTTGATTTATGCCATTTCTTAAGAAAAGAAGAAGTTTTGCATACTTTCTCTTTACTTCTCTGTCCGACCCCTTCTTAAGTTTCTTCTGTCATCTGTTACCAAGTTACCAAGTGTCCCAGTTACGGAAGTCATTCATTGTATAATATTATTGATCAGAATACTTCGAGTCAATTTATCCAGCTAACCCAAACTTCTTCCTATTCTTAATTTCTTAATCCCGAGAGTATGTCCGAAATTATCATCTAATTGTTGTCTTTGAGTACGCCTTACCATCATTTGGCTGTTCTTGGAATTATGAGGTCCGTAGTCATCTGCGTTTATCAGGGTTGACCATCTCCTAGCTGCTTGGAGATGATTTGAGTCTGCGCTGACAACGATCCCGCTGGTGAGATGTTGCGGTGATTATTATTATTATTATTATTATTTTCCATTTCAATATCTATTAAATTTGACTTTTACGACTTATCAATTTCCAATAATCCACTATCATTAATCGGTGAGTGACTATCAAGGATTAGTTATCAACACGCAGACACGAAAATCTTGTCAAAATTACGGGTGTGACATGTCAGTGCCTACAATTCATGCATGCGGGTGTCGAATTTTTTTATTTGTACCTTTTATTGCGAAGTTTACTATTAAAAATAGTCAATTTCCTTATTCAAGTAGTCAAGAGTATTTTCTGGGTGCCGCGCGTTGAGATATCTCAAATATTCGTCAAAAAAAAGCGTTGAAGCTGAGCCTTAATCCAGCATGGCCCATTTAGAAGGGCGTCTTTTATTTTTTTTAAAAAAAATTTTTATCTTTGTAATTTGGTGCCATTTGGAATCAAAACTGTCAGAGTATTTGGTGCCCTCAAAGATCATTATGTCAAAAAATATATCACGTGGCACAAGCACATGTTCTGGTGGAGAATATCCAGTCTGTCAAACTTAGAAATTAATGTTAATAATATGCTGGTTACAACAAGGCTCACATTCATCACACTTAAGATCTATACCTTCATTTGCAGTCTGGACGAAACTGTACTGTAGATCTTCTTATGTTATTACAATCCAAATTTTAATTATCAAAGCGACACGCGTTTCACTATAGGAGAAATTTAAATATGACATAATCTTTATCAGTGTAATTGCCCTTAGTTGAATATCACCTTCCGAACACAACATACAATCGGGTGATTCACTTGCTCTTGGCATTGAGTGAGCTGGACCGCTTGGAAGGACTCGGAATGAGAGCGTCCCAGAAGCGGCCAGTGGAAATATTTCGCTCCCACAACTAGACAAGTGCGTCAATTGTCGGCAATTGGCCATCGATGGCCTTGTTGCGCAACTCACCAGAACTCTGGATGAAGTTGTTGTGTCGCTGCTCCGTCAGCAATAGCCACACCCTCCAGCCTAAAACAAGCTGCACAGTTTCACCACATAAACATATTCCCCCCCACTGAGAAGCTAAGTTGGTCTGGAGGTCAACACATCGACTTCAGGAAACCGAAGTCGAGGGTAAAAAAACAATTCTTGCGTCTATTGATGTTGCCAAAGGGAAATATGGGAGGCACTTCTAATATTTACCTCGCTAAAATAAAAATTTTCATCGACGGTCAGTATCATTGATTATTCCCACTGGTCAGTCCAAAGGATTGAGAATCGCTCAAATAAGAACAACTGCTTAGCGACCATCATTCTCAGAGTATTTAATTATAATGAAACGCAATAAAGATCTCATTAAGTAATTATTGGTCGTTAATATGAAACGCTGTGTCACATTTAAGGCTAAACTTTATTTTTGAAAAACGCATGTCATTGAATCATAAATCCTTTATAGAATTCGGGTTTTGCACACAGGAATGAATTAACGGGAATGAGCAATGAATTAAATCCGTTCGTAGCACAATACACAACCGATCTTCCAGAAGGGTACTTCATTATAATTATATTCTCCAAAAATAATCTAATTAAATATTTTTTTCCATTTACTATTAAGCTTGGAAGAAAGAACATCTCATTCTACTGAAGGTCTGCAACTAGTGCGCTCTCGCAACTTCGTTAAAAAGTTGAACAGTTTCCTCGACGAAGCGAAGTTGTTAGAATGCACGCAAAAAAAATAGAAGAACTTTTCAACATGTCCTCGTAATTATACTTTTTTGTGAAATATCCGATATCATCTACGAGCCATCGAAAATGATACAGAATTAATAGAAACTATTTTAACCTCTATTAACTGTTATTGTAGTTCCTCATCGACTGGAAGTTTTGAAAGATATTTAATTGGAGAGATGAAGACAGTTTTTAATACACGATTTGCGATATAGACATAAAAAATATATACTTTTAATTATACTCTTGTTTATAAATTTTATTTCCTTCAATTATCATAAATGTTGTAATGTTTGATTTGTGGATTTTGTATTTCTAGATTTTGTCATGCTTTATATGCTAAATTAAAATGTGTAATTGCATTTGAGTTCAGGAGCGTAAATATTTGGTCGAGGGGATGGGCATTTGAAAATGTTCGGAATTTGCAATAAGGTAGATGAAACGGAAAAATCGAAAACTTTTTTGTTAGGAATAAACAGGTTCACCGCCCGATATAAGAATTCGAAAAAGAAATTTATCATTTGTTGACAATTCAGTGCGACATTTTAAGATGCGGCTATAAACAGAGATCGTTCTCAGGAATTTCTATGAGATGAACGGAAATGTCTGTAGTTCGCGGCCTGGACGATGAAGGTGAGCAGATGCTATACGCAATAAGAAAATAGGAAAATAATTATGTTTGGAGCAGTACTGAAACGGACAATCGGAGAGTTTTCATGTTGATATCACAAAGAGAGGTCAGATAGATACCGAGAACAGTCAGTCGTCACAGTTGTACAGCGAGTCAGAGAAAGTCAGAGAGACACAGTTAACCACCAACGAATTCTGGAGTCTGGATTCAACAACCAGAGAGAAGGAAATTGATTTTGACAACGTACAATCAAGGACCTTGCACGGTAAAAAAAACTTTGTAGTAACACAACTGCATCTAGGGCTAACGCCGCACGCTTAATACACCACATTTCTAAGTGTACGTAAGATATAAATTACAAATGCTGGTAGACGTTTTATCGGGGTATTTTAATTTCCAATCCGTTTATTTATATATCAAACGGTTCATATGTATTTACAACTATAAAACACTTACTGGAAATTGAGATAAATTAATTTATATTTTCTATTAATTAAATTGTGTTTATCATTGTAGTAACGATCAAATCTATAAATCCCCACCTTTATATTTATCGTTTCAAGGTAAATAAAAATTAACGTACAAATGTTAGTTTATCCCTTGAAATTATTGTTGGCTGACAGTTTATTTGTTTATCAATAACGCAATTATGTTTTACCGAAACATGACGCTAATGGACTTCGACATTTGTCACCTTTCAAAACAACTGTGTTTGATACGAGTAATAATCACTGACGGATAAATTCATTATTCCTGTTTTTACAAAGTTTGATATAAATGAGTATTCAAATATTACAAATCACTGTCGCACTAGTATATAATTTGTTACGAATACAGAGCCCGGTTTTTGAAACAGGGTCTTAATTCAATATCATTTAAAATGTGCTAAAACACCGAACCGCACTAATAAACTTGTTGATATTCGGGAACCTGTAAAATTAAATTAAAATTTAATTTTGATCTTTGTATTAGAAGGAGGGATACGTACGAATCATCGAAACGTAAATCTTTGAGGATTCCTTCGAAGTTAAAGCCAGGTGCAACGAGCTCGAAATAAACTGTGCTGGAATGTCGACGGCAAATTTCAAAGTCGGCGAATTCGTTCCAAGTGCGACAAAGACGGCGACATCTTGCACTCTTTACTTACCTGTCTCGGGGATTCCGAGATTTACCCGACCAGAAGAAACCGACGCGAGAGACGAGAGAAGAACAAAAAGGTATTACAAGCGAACTTCCTAACAAAGTTTTAATTGGAACGGGGCGCAGCCAATATGACGGAGGCGGCATTAATAATTTGCAAAAGGCGAGGCGGACTCGAATAGCTTTGTTCTGGTCAAAGAAGAAGATAGATAGAGAGAACGATGGAGAAAAAGTCCAGCTGCTTGTTACGTCGCCAGGGGATCGGGCTATCTCGGTGCTGACGCAGGTGGGTGGGAGGTTTAAAGAACAAAACTCTGGGTCCTCAGGGAAAGGCAGAAGTCACCCACTGAGGAGACAGGATCTCAAATACAGTCAATAGAAAAAACAAATTAATTTTTTAGCCTTAAATTACCGTTTATCTTGTCTCTACCCAATTTTTATTTTAAATTGGCCCATACGAATATATCGTAAAAATAATTTGTATTGTATATTTATGTAAAAGGCCTCGGTTAATGTGAATAAAAAGCTGCTTTCAAAAGAAGGTTTAATATTAGATTCTATATAATCAATAACACCTAACGTCTGTCGCCTTACAGTAGTTTTAACAAGTTAATTAGCAATATTAAAAAGATGACTCTTGAGAAATCTACTTTATGAAATGAAAAACATCGCCCTATTACGTCAGAAATTTATTCTATATAATAAAAAAGGATGTATATTTGTATGTATGTATGTATTTACGTTGTTCTTTATACATATTTTATCGCGTGGACAGAATGCAACAAAAATTGGTATACGTATTCTGCCAAAATCGAAAACCGGTACTGTGGGGGTGACAAACGCCTAGCATACATGTGGAAAGAATTATAATTAAAAACCGTGATCATTAAATATTAAATTACTGCGCGCCAAGAGACAATGACGTCACGCGAGAGAAAGACGTTACTACGCAACGAACAAAGGAAATATTTCCCTTATTAGGAATGAAATAAAGCAGAAATATTTTCTTTAAATAAAAAGTATAATTTTATACAGTAATACTCCATCGAATTGTAATAAAGAAGAATACGAATTACTTTACCATCCTTGCGGAAAATGTAAGTTAATTTTCGCGCTATATTAGTTGTGAGTCTAGCTAACAATTTCATCAATGTAATATTTCGTAATGTATGAAGACTGAGTGACAATTGACAATTATATCCTGAAATACTCAAGGAATATATTTAAGTATTCAATTAAATACTTTTTCGAGTTTATATAAATAAGTACACGAGCAACGCCGGGCACCCAGCTAGTTATGAATAAAATTCAATTAAGCGATATAATCAAAAAAATATAATTTATAATACAATTATTTAAATATTTATAGAACATTACTTACAATTAATTACATGAAATGTGGGGGAACATAAATTTCTCAGGGACGATTTGCACACACGTGCTGAGAAATAAAATAATTATATGCTGCATATCGCTGATTAATCTTCTGAAAATAATATTTGCATTATTCATCTAAAATTCAACTTTAGTCTATCGAAACTACATTTTTAAATAAATATATTTAGACACCTAAATTTCAAATTATTTTAAGTTCATATTACTAGTTTTAAAGATCGTTTCGTTTAACCGATCCAACAAGAATTTCAATCCAAACAATTTTGAAAATAACATTGTTTTAATGTAAAATGTAAATTTTGACTTTAATATTTTTGACTAAATGATGTACTTGAATTCTTGGTTCACACTTCAGCTATATATATTGTAATGCCAATTAATTAAGACATTAATTGTGAATTTGAAAATATAAATTGTTAGATAAATCCTTTGTGACGGCGGTCCAGAACATAACAACAATAGACAAGCCAAGCACTGTTTCCTTTGCCGAAAGGCCCGCAAAATGGTATGCGCGCTAAAATTGCGAGACGGGAGTCAGTTGGCCGAAGGTTTGGTCAGATACAGGTCGCATTAAGATATTGAGGAGTCAGTTCGTATTATGATATGGTGAAGTACAGTTCGCAAGGTTTGATGAGATCGAGTTTGCAGTGGGACGTCGTTGAAGTAGTAACTGTTAATTGGAGACGATAGAGCAGCTAGCAGGAAGGCAAGGTGAAATACAGTTTGCAGAGAAATATTGAGAATTAGCATTCAACAGAGTTGATTGGTCCCTGAAAATTTTTCTCAGGACAAAATAAACATTTACTACAGCATAACGACAAAACCTGCTAAGTAAAAAAGAGCAGTTTTTGTGCACATAACCGGCCAGAGTTAGCAGAACAATAAAGACAACCCAAACGACGAATAGCAGAATTTGCCCAAGGCGAGCGGACTACCGAGAGACGAAAGGAGGATCATCGACATATAAAAAATATTGATTTAGAATCTGTGAGTTTTAGAAGCAGTGTAAACCCCGTAATAGTGTTTTCAAAAATTAAAGGTATCCTGGAATGCTGGGCAACCGTGAGTAACAATATAAAAACAACTAATTATGTAAACCTGATTAAAAGATAACCGTCAGATTTCGTTCTCTTCTTATTGATTAAAATTGTTAATAAGAGTCAATCTTTTTAGTTTAACTTCGTTCACAATTAAATTTTGTTCTAATTTAATGGACAAGTAACTTTCTTATTCTTTAATTGTAAATTGTTGATAAGATTATAAATATAATGATTCGCCATTATCAAACCCAGTTATGACCCTGACAGACTGAGATGTATTATAATTTGTAAATATTTGTGTTTTGCTAAAATAAATCTTTTGTTTGTAAAGTTTATAAATTTTTCATTTAAAAAGCCCTTTTAACTTGAATATTACAATATATATAACATTTTGAATACTGAGAAATCTGTTTTCAGAAAATTGTAACAATCCCGTAGTTCATCAATAAACAGCGTTTGCGATACCTGGAAATAGAAAATTCCGGAAACCATTCCCTAATACCATATTCCAGGAAGGCATCCGTCAGCCGTCTGACCGTAACATTTGATGTTTTCCTTGGAACATGTTAAATTTATTATAGAGTATTTGTAACGTAATTATACATCTGTTGTATATATGTACTAGTGAGGAATTCTCTTCAATCATTTTAGAAATAATGGAAAATCTAATATTTTTTTGTCTTCATTTTTCAGGTAAGTGTGTGGCCGTTCATTTCTTCCTCTAGTAGTTTACGCAAACTGTTGGTGAGTAGCAACACATTTGAGTAATAATAAGAAACTTTTCCTTTATGAACGAAGTCAATTTTTTAAAATATATATTGGTTGCAGTAAAATAAAACAGGAAAACTTTCAATTTTTCGTTATATTATGTCATACATAATTAATCATGACAACTAAGTAATTCATTAGGTGCACGTTTGTTGAAAACGAAGTATAAAAACATTATTGAGATGATTCCATTGTTCTTGTTTGGCATATTTTAACACTATTGTATGTTATTCTTTTGAACAGTCCATTAAAGACACCATTAGTGGCCAATTAAATGTTAAAAGTTTCATATCATTCTGGATTTGCGAAGGCGCGGTGGCCAGTGTTTGCGAGTCTTCTGTTACTTCCATCGTCTTTAGTGAATAATGAACAAAGTTGTTGCATTTTCCGGGAAGAATTTATTAATAGACTGTGCACGGTGACATGTAGAAGCGTAATAACTCTCTTGGACGACTAAGTAATTGCATCAAAAGTCGTTGACTTAAAATTTCGTAGCTGTATCATAACATAATTATTTTTTATCAATATTAATTAATTTAGCACTAATCATTAAATTGTTATTGATCAGTTTCGTGTTTGTATGTCTCCCCTGAATTCTGTAACTATTCGTTTTACGTAAAGGAAGACTAAGCGATTTTTTTTTCTGCCCATTTTGTGGTTCAGAAACTTTATGTGGTTCACAGACACTTTATTGTGTTACTTTCGCGATCCTGTTTAGTGGAAAACATAACGCCAAACTTTCCGCTGAAGCTATGATCTTATAATCAGAGTATAAGCATGCTTCGTCACGATCTGCGGAGAACTTGGAAACTAAAGTTGAGTTAGGAACGAGAACCGCGTGGACCTAAGTTGGTTGGTGCGATCGAAGTAGTTACTCGAGGAAAATGGTTTTTTTTTCCAGTTTGAAGTTGACAAAGCGTTTCACCGAGCAATTATTTGGAGCATGACACAGCTTGGTGAAGTATGATGGTGTATTTTGAAACAAGTTATTATAAATTATCAGTACATTTCTATTTGTTAGCTCTTTCTAGTTTCCAAATCAACGTTTAAAGCAACCCAATATGATGTACCGTTATTTTTAGTAATTTCCATTTAATTAATTGTATGCATAAACCTACGAAACATCTCTTCTATGATACGTGAAGTTGATGGGTACTGAATTTTGGTCCCCTGACTAGGAAAGGTGGAGATGTAATTACGTTCGGAATCTGATTGCTAGATTGGAGTTCAACTTCCTTTCCTGTTCAGAATTTTCCATGGTTTATCCAAATCGTTCAAACTTGTTCTGAAAATAAATAATTTTTTACATGTTCACTGTCTGATAAATTCTTCATGGTCCCGGAAAAACGTGTCGAGATGTTGTCCCAAAAAAATGGTTCCTCGTTGTTTTGAACGGTATTAGGGAAATACTACACGTAAACGTCCTCTTTTATTCTGCATAATTTTATTTCCAGCTCCTTTGTAAATAACCAAGCACGGAAAAATTTCAGTTTTTCATTTGGCGGTTTCAATCCTGAAAGTAGTTTAAAATGAAAAAAATGAAAAAATTTGCGTCTGATTGAAAATAATGAATACAAATTTCTACAGCAAAAATTTGTCCAAATATTCAAAGATTTCAAATATCCATCATTTACAGATTCACTAATACCCTTTCATACTTGATTAAAAACCACAAGGACCCACTTGACACCTACAGCAAACATTGTGTTGTTTACAAAATCACTTGCTCTAATTGAAATTCCTGCTACATAGGGCAAAACAAAACGTTCCCTTAATACACGTATCAAAAAACATATATCTAATATCAAACTTCCCATTGATAAACAATCTGTAGTATCCAAACATATAAACAGTTCTAAACATACATTTGATTGGCAAACTGCTAAGATTTTAGACATTGACTCCAGGTACAATTCCAGACTCGTTGCAGAGATGCTTCACATTAAATCCAACATCACAGCTATTAATGTACAAATAGACACCTTGAAACTCAATAATTGCTATGATCCCTTATTATTACGCTAAACCTTCTGTTTTCCCATTGTCGTTGCTTTCTTATTGTTACGCCAAACCTTCGGCTCTCCCATTGTCGTTACGTTTTCGTCGCTCTTGAGTGTTGTCGACTGACCAGTGCAGTTGTGTTTCTCTAGGCTCTTCTTAGCACCTGGCGAAAGGAACTAGGATCCCAGAAACGTTGTGTGGTGTTTATATTACCAGTTTTTTTTGTCTGTCTTGACTATCTTTCTTGTTCATATAAGTAGTTCTCTCGCTTGTCTATCTGCTAAATCAACATCCTTCCCACTTGTGCTCTGGGAATTTGGTAGTGAGTAATTAATAGAGTCAAAGTGTGGTGCTTCTGAGCGGGTTTGGAGTGAGCGTTACCTGAGTGACCTCGTGGTCTCCAGGAGCCATGGAGAGAAGGGCATCACCTTAGGGACTCTCTTGACCGCGCATTGTAATGTGTATCGATTATTGCAGACGCTCCATCTCTGATTATGTATGTATGTGTCCGTTTCCAAAGGCCATCGGTGCCATTGAATCCCCTCTGAAGGTCGAGATTGTAACTGAGCGGCCCTGTACACTATCTAAATATTATTATTCGAAGAAAACTTTAACATCCCCGGAGCCTACAGAAATCAAAGATACGACTACGAATATCGTGTCAAAATCTTCGAGTTACTTCGGAAGACGTTGTTATGAGATGTGCGGTTAATTAGCACTCCGTGTGTTTGGTCTTTCCTTATTTCTCAAAGTCACCAATCGATTGTTTTCAAGTTACAACTAACTACGTCATACATAATTCTTCCTATATTACCTGCCCATAGTCACTTTTTTGCTTCCAGCATCTACCATAGCTGATGATCTCTCCTGAGTAAAATCAGAGTTCGCTTGTATTCAGTTACGAGCTGGTAATAATACCATTATATTAATCTGGAAAACGCGACTCCACGATGGTATGTTGCAATCATGAGTAGGTAATTTCCTCTTTTAAAAATACCACGAACTGTTTCTTCGCAAAACACCACCGATACAGGCGAAGGTCATGAACTGCCCAGTCTGTTCGACCTGGTGCGCCTGGTGAACCCTCGGGAGACACAACAGGCTCTGGTGGATGCGACGGCGGCCATGGTTGGCTTTTGCGGGGCTCTGGAATTGACAGCGGCTTTATCCGCTAACGCCACCATGGATTTGTCTCTGCCATCCCCGGGACTTTACACCTGCCGCAACAACAACTTCATATTATTCCCGCCTCAACTCGTCATTCACGGAATAAGGCCATCCACCTTATGACGCCTCAATATACTTCAACTTTCCGACGAGATCGTCTCGCAAATCCAAAATGTTTCCCACGTAAAGATTTGATTTACCGTCTTGCAAGTAATGGATCCATTCTGACATCAATTGGTATTTTAAAGTTTGCCCATCACAAAAATTTTGGGGATTGGTCACCATCCGCCACAAATAAAATGAATGATACAGCACTTTTATTTTTGGAGGAAAGGCACATGGTTCCAAAAAACCTTGAAAATATTGTTTATTCAGTGATCAAATCGTTGAATAAACATTCATTAATATGATCGCCTCTGAGTGAAAAATCTTTTATGACGATTACACTTTAAATGGTCGGCCATTGGTAATGACTATACGGTTAACTTTTGATTCACTCAATCTCAAGGACAAGCAAGCTATATAACAACCTTGAGGCTGTTTCTTCATATTTTGTTACATCGGAAAGTTGATGGTGCTTGTGTCGATATCTTCATTTAATGGCTTGGAAACAACATTAATAATTTTCCTCAAACACTGATAAGTGGAACTTTTGAGTTTAACGATTATAAACACATATTTCGGATTTCGAACAATATAGAAAAATACTTTGATATTTTACAATATTTTGACATTTCATCATGTAAACTAACGTCTTACAATGAAGTAATTGTAAAAGATGATGGAATACAAGAAATAAACCAAAGGAAATGATAAGAAACATGAAAGATAAAATCAATTTACGTTATTCTAAGGAGTTAAATTACCTGATTAAATATACAAATTGTAGAAAGGACACACAAGTAAAAAATTGTCCAATAGGATTTAATAACTTTAGAGTTACTAATAAAACAAACACAGCCATTTCATAACACCTTAAAGAAAGTAGTGTAAATTAGGATTAAAATTGTAATATTTCATAAACAGAGACAAAAGCTTAAAACGAAAATAACTGAAAGAGTATATATTTTTAGAAATTGAAAGAGAATATTATAAATAGGAATAAAAGTGAAATAATAAGTAGAATTTATGCTGATGCTCTCCAGAATATATTATTATAGATTATATGTACATAATCGTTCATTTTTTCTCCACTAGGAGCAGTGTGTATTTTTAAAAATGTTTCTAAAATTAAAAAAATAGAGGTTTTGTATTGTATAAATTAAAGTTAATGTATAACATAACATTTATAAAATTAGTATTAAAATTAAATCGTTTTTATAAAATTGTGAATCTTGTTTCTGATCGGCTCCTATCTATAGGACAGGAATACATAAGTCCCAATAAAAACAAACTACAACAGTAAAGTCTGATGGATGTAACCTGAACGTATGTAAAGGTTTTTACGTTATTGCACGTGTATTGTATATATTATAACCGTAAGTTTATTTTTTAAATGATTACGACCTCAAATGTTTGCAAGCTTCTTCTATGTTTGCGGACGGTCAAATAAATGACTTAATCTTGTGAACCTTCCATTATTTAATTTAACGGTGGAAGGTAAGACCAGCTGTTGCCCGAATCAGTCAAGACGCCGAACATCTATTTTTTAATTAGTTTAGTTTTTACTGATCATTAATCATCTGCGAGTCGTGAACATCGGTTAGGGTTTGTGAATCAAGCTCGTCGATTCTTTCCCTCTGCTTTCGAAGCCGTCCTTCATTCTGATCGTAACCCAATCAGGGGCGGGGTCGCGTAATTGCAATTCAATCCACTTCCCCCCGATCCTTGTCAGACCGTATCGGCAGAATTGGCCGGCGAAGATGAACTCTGAAAGCCTCGTCTCGGGGCCTCGCTTAATTTCCAGCGCGTTGTTATGTAAATCCCTAGATATTTTAAATAGAATTATTGGAATCTGAAAGTCTTTTATCCTTCAATTCACAGAAAATATTTTTTAGAAAGGCTTTTGCAGGTGAATTACCCCCTTTCTTTAAAAAATCCTTTCATTGCCAGTGCTTGAAAATCTCTCAACAGTTCGCTGGGAACTGACTGCTTTTTGAAATAGTTTAATAATATTATTCAGAATGATTAATATTTTAAATAAAAATTTAAAATCCCATTTGACCCTTAAGGAAGTTTATACGGCCCTTTTAAACTTATAAAATCGGATTTAATATTACTTTTCAACGATTGTAAAAAATTGAAATACGTATTAAAATGTCGGTTTTTTATTCTGATTAATTTGAAGCGAAGTTAATTGATTCTCACTAAAACTCATAATTTTATTATTTAATTATATCAGTGTAGCGCCAGTTATAGGAATTGATATGTATCTTATATAGTTTTATGAATAATTTGACTCCGTACATATTACTAATTGATCCTTCGTTAGTTATTGAACAAGAATTGAAAAATGTTGTTCACCACGAATATTTCAAGATTTACCGTGCTTTTGAAGAATTTTTCATTCAAGGTCGGTTGTTTATTTATAAAAAAAATAGTGTAATACGTCTTTCGGAATTAAGCTAAATTGTCAGAATTCATATATTGTACCAAATTTAAAGTTTTTTCATTTTGAATATCGTACTATTTGGTTTTCTTTCCGAAGATATTTTCTTCTTTATTATTATATATATACATATATATTGTAGCCACTCCGCTACCTTCCTTGCGTTTTTTCGTTGATTATTCATGTTTGGGCGCCAGGTAATTTTTGGGATAAAACCACCAAAACAACTTTTTAATGTTTCATAATTTTATTTAATCGAACATGAGATATAATTTAACTACAGGGTGTGGTTTATAAAACTTTTAAATCTATTTGGAGCACGTCCATCCTTGGTCGAGTCCAGTCTGGAACTGACCCTTACGATTCTCCCCTTGGCCGGCCTAAAATAACATCGCATTTCCGGCACCTGCATAAACACAACCAATGCAGTCACCCCCGCCAAGGGCGCTCGACCGTACTTCGCAACAATCATGTTACAAAATATATATATATATATATACATATACATATATATATATATATACATATATATATATATATATATATATATATTCATGATTTTATTTAATTAAATATATGTCTAACAATCTGTAACAATTTTAATATTCCACAGGGTTCTTGAGGAATAGATGGATTAGGTTCTATTTCTCTTTAGAAACCTTATTCGAGTCTATACGTACCACTTAATGACTCTGATATTTGGTTAACTATGGTCAATGATTGAGTGTTGTTATGAATCCACAAGAACTTTCACTTTCACGATTTTGCATCTAGCCGGGCGATGTCGTATATTGTCTTCTCGGAGTAAAATAAACGTCTTGCTGGAAGGATTGTATTTCTGCCAACCTCTTGGCGTTCCTCTTTATTGTCGTCGTGACATGGCTGGACTTGGCAGCAGTCGGCCGAGCGAAGAGGCTAACCTTTCTTTTGTATTGAACGGACCTCCGACGTCGTCTTCAGATGACAGTTTTCCTATTACGAATCCGCCAACTGCAGATTCATACAGTGTTGTCTCATTTAACGGAGATAGGGCGTTAAATCCATCAGCATGCACGATCTTGACGTACCACGGACCTCCGTATGATGCACTTTCACAGTGTGCTCTAATTTTTAAAATTAAAGAACCACATAAATTCAATCTATTTGATTGTACGTGAACGGAAATCAAAATGGACAATTCTAAATATTCATTTGAAATGTCTACTGTTCATAATTATGTCAATAAATATGTTTAAAATACGACCATGTCTTTACGGGCTCATTGTATACATACGTCAAAATTCAGCTGTTAATATAATCTAATAAATAAAGCAGAGAGATTGTTTGTTTGTATGTTCCTTGAAAAAACTACACCGGTGGAGCAAAATTCGCCAAATTTCGTACACGTGTTCTTTACGACCACTAAATAAGCACTGTTGGGGTGAGACGCGGATGGAAATATTTAAACATGCTAAAACAGCAGATATTTGAGTCGGATATATATTTTTAGAGGTCAGATATATTGATAATGTTTCTAACGATGTTATCTGAATATAATTTTCATCCCCTACACCCTGGGAAAGGGCACCCTTAGGGTTTGGGGTGGAGATGATTTACAGGAAAATAACGCGAATACAACCGAGATTGGAGTCAAATCGAAGGTTTTGGATGCTACTGAGTTTAGTTATGACATTCAACTTGGTATTTAACACCCAGATGCAGGGGTAGCAGGGTGGAAATTTTGGAACATACAAACACGGCAGATATTTTCGTTGAATAAATATTTTTCAGGGTTAATTATATTGATTGTATTTCTACTGATGTTGTTTGTGTATAATTTCAACCCCTTTCGGCATGGGACGAGAGCACCCTTAGGGGTGGTGGTGGAGGAGCGTTTCATATCAGTAACGCAAAATCAACCGAGATTCGAGTCAAATCGGGGTTATGGATATCGCTGAGACTATTTATAACAAACTGAGAAACGCACGGACGTGGGTGGGAATTGGCGGTGATGAGAAATCAAAATGGACAGTTTTAAATATTCATTTGAAATGTCTACTGTTCATAATTACGTCAATAAATATGTTTAAAATACGACAATATCTTTACGGACTCATTGTTTATATACGTCAAAATTCGGCTGTTAATGTCAAATAAATATAGAATTGGAATAAAATTACTGCACTCCAGGGATTATTCACTTCAGATAACACTGCGAAGATAGAATTCTCTTTTTCAATAATTTTTTATACTTCCTAACGGATCTTTCCAATCAATAAACCAACCGGTAAAATAATTTCCTTTTCCTGTTCTCACAAATTATCCATTAATAATTTCATAAGGAAAACGTAAGAGATTTTACTTACAATATTATTCATTAACAAATTATAATGAAGATAAAATGTAGCTATATGGAACACCATGAAGGAAAAAACAATTGTGAGTCTTTGATTTACATTAGTTAAAACTGTAAACTTTTTCCAGTGCATACAAATTTTCATATAACTATCGACAAATTATTTTCGATTGTAAAATGTGTGACTCATCTCTTCATACCAACTCTGATAAATAGTGTCGACTAGTGCAATGTTAATATCCTAAGTGGCCTACTATTGACGTCTAGAACCATACTAGCTTACTAATAAATTTAAAAGTTTACGTAACGAAGTTCAAGGTTGTGTGTAGAGAGATTCTCTTTGTCTACGCTGAAGTATTAAATAATGCATTGTTTTGCACAAATTGTTACATGTGGCTCTGGTCTCGCGGTACCGAAACGCTTTATAAAAAAAAATTATCTTTTGAGTTTCACAATTATTTCCAACACTAAATAATATAGTTTCTGTAGTTTCGACTTTCAATATTGAATCGGACTTGTTTATTGAGGTGTTTTGGAGCTTAAAACTCTATTCGTCTTCATAGGTATAAAAATAGATTAACGAAGATGTTTATCTTAGAGTGAATGGATAGGATTTTTTTTCGAAGAATTTAAATCGAGATTTTTAGGCCTGTTAGTCTTTCTTCTCTAAATACCTTAATATATCATTATATTTTGGTTTATATCTATCTTAAAAAGAATAATTTATTACATGCTCCGTCACCAACTGACTTCAGAAGTAAATCATTCAGATTCGAATTTCATGACCATTCCTATGCGATAAACCTTGGGAATCGATGGAAGTGTACCGTCACAGGAATTTACAGCGGGACCGGCGCCGACGCCTAACTGGTAGTCAAGTCTCCTTTTTCTTATGTTCAGTGTCCCTTCCTGACGTGGAAACTACTCTGCTATGAGGTTGTATCAAATAGATCTAAAAAATAAGTCATTGCTAATTTGAATTAATTTACAATTAACAGATATTTGTACGTCATAATGACATTTTAACGTTAAAGGAACACTCCTCTTACATAGAATTTACCGCATTTCTTCCTAAATATATATTGGGTAGGCTCAACTAACAGGATATCTTATTAAAGATTTTATGAGTGGCCTCTGTTTATTAACCATAAACTCTTTTAACAGGGCGCCTTCCAGAGGGAATAAACTGAGAACAATGGTTGTCCAACCAAGGGCAGTGAAGCCAGGGAACGCAAACTAACCAAACATCGCGCTTCGGTCTCAAAATACGTACTTTTCTGGAAGGAGAAATATCATTTATATGGGCAAAAACATGCAAAATTGCTATCAATGCGAATCTTGATTTATTTCTGGCACGGTCGTTTTATCGCCATAAATCCGAAAACGCTTTTAATTGATGTCGTCCAAAAATAATAAGAGATTTATCAAAATCGTTTCACAATTTTTTTATTCGTATTTTTTTTGGTCTGGCGTCAACTACAGGACATGCTGCGTAGACAGTTCCCGTGCGCTTCCATAAATGACGTGAATCATATTTTATAGATTTTCGTATCCTTCGTTCGCGGACAATGGTATTCATAAGAAAAGTTACTAATCCAAATACGATGCAGTTATCTGTATTACCAATGTACTTTGACTTTCTTCTAAAGCCCCCAATTTGCACTTGAAATTATAAAGCCTATATTGTACCTTCCTATTGTATATTAGTAGCAGGAAATAAAATATAATAAATTTTAGGCAATTAATTTTGTTGAAGAATCTTTAGCCAATGCCATCATACATTTCATTTTCCACAAATAGGTCTGGATATTTCCTAAGAGGAAAATATAAAATTTATTAGAATATATATTCTAATTTTGAAGGTTAAATTATTGAATTCATCCGTTCCAATAATTTTTCGGACAATGATCAATTAAATACATTTGGCAGCACCCGAAAGTATGAATATAAATCTTCCGCTCACCATGAAGAATTAATATGTGTATTTTATATTATCCTCAATATGCTTAAAACATAATATAATATTATTATATTTTAATAAGATAATTATAGTGGTTAAGAATAAGTATTCTAATGAAAAATATTATATATTTATATACAACCTCAATACACCAAAATGTTATAATTTATAGTGAGTGTTTGAATTTATTTATAAGTATTTACATTTATTGAGACTTAAAATTGACTAACATTAATAAATACTTTAAATTAATTACGATACTCTGTTCCGTGGTGTCGATGATAAGTGGACGGGATTTAATAATATTGAGATAAGTATTTTGGGGGTATTCCGGTGTCTGAGTATTTCTACTTTCCCTCTATATATTTTCTTTGTATCCACTGACCGAATTGCCAGTTCGTCCCGTAGCTCAGTAAATCTAAACTATCTCGTTTATCTATCTTATCCTTTAGTTAGTCGCACCAAATTAAGAAGAAGGTGTAAACAGGTAATCAACATAATGGCCATTCCCCTCATAGCACAGGAAAGGAATTGAAAGGTAGAGCAAGTTAGCCAAGGGTTAACTAGGGCCCCGGGCTATAGTTTAAGGATCCTACCCGGCAATTTGCGTAAATGTGCTGCAGGGAAAACCCTGGAAAAACCTGCATCAGGTAGGTCGGGTTTTTTGGTACTTGTCCCACGCCCTTCCAATGGCGGGAGAGGGGTTTTCTGCGGGGTCGCAGCTTTTCCCTCTCCGTGCCTTGATCAGTTTAGGAGGCAGCTGGCCGACTATTCCTATAGGTTTATATCAATCCTCAATCCATCACTTATATCATTACAAAAAATGACTGACGTGTTCGTCCAATATTAAGTATAAATGTTTTCATGATATGAATTTCACATAAATTGTTTTGGAAAAAGAATTTGATGATCGCATTGTCAAAAATCTTCTTTGACAAAATATTCGATTTGAAAATAATAGATTTTTATTTTCTGAGACTGATTTAGAAATCTGTGGCAATTCTGTAATAATATAAAAAATTATTTAAATCTTTTGAAACTTTTCTGTTCAAAGGTACCGAGAAAGAGGCGCCTTAAAGTTTTTTTTTATGTAGATTCGAACATAATTGAGTAAGTAAATAATGTTCCCTTTCATTTTTATACCTTGTATAATATAATTGAAACGTCCAAGAAGAAAACCGAAACAAGCAGCAATTGCATTCCCTTTTGATGCATCTGCAGTCTTACAGTACCGACGCAGATGTGACTTTTAAGCAAGGGAACAGATCGATGATTGAAGGTTTCGCTGTTGTGGTTCTCGTGTTGCTGCAGCATGTTGTGTCTGAGTAATGCAGACACGAGCCAGGCCGGGTTGCTGCACGCCTGCTGCAGCTGGTCGATATCCATGCAGCCGCCGCAATAATTGCAACATGGCCGGCCCGGGCCTATTGTCTAATTACAGTGGCGTGGTCATCGGTTTATCATCCCTCAATTAACAGAAACCACGAGCGCCTCACCGCAGATATGCGGCTCTGCTGAACAAGACGTTCTTCGGGAAGCGCGCATGCATTCGATAATTACTGCGGATGTACTCTTCTAACGCGTTTAATCCCCTTTCCGTATTACTCCTCTTTTATGAAACGATTAGTTGCCTATAGGTGATTAAAATTACGTGGATATAACAGCGCTTTAGTGGCATTGCCGTTCGCAGGATAATGGACCAGTTTAGTCAACATCACCGGACCCTGAAATAATATTGAGACTAGAAATCGGAACTTGGCTTAATTGCATGTAACACGGGATTTCTCCGCTCATTGTCACAGAATTATCGTGGACTATTCATTACAAAACACGTGACATACGTCAGATACACCTTTTTAGAACTCGTTTCTCAAGCCTGAGCTTACCTTTGTTTAAATATTATAATAAATATGTTACTCCCAGAAGTCAACCCAAAAGTTACGTCATATCTTTCCTGACACGTCCAAGGGGAAGCACTGTACAAATACTCGCATATTTCAACATATGTTGCAACTAAGTGTATTCATAAAATATTTATATATTTTTTAAAATAATATGAAAGTAAATGATATCACGACAGTCAAAATATGTAATTTAATTTATACGTTATAATAACAATAAAATCATTCTTTTGTGATCCCAATTCTTCTCAGATTGCAAGCATAGACGAATACGACAATTTTTACTTTCATTTGATTTTAAATTTAAGTAATTTCGGAAATTATAAAATAAGTCGCCCGAATAAAAATAAATAGCGACCTAACAGATAAATATAAGTGCTACATAAAATACGACACAACATTTCTGCTATCCTTGTCGGGTGATTGAAGAATCACAAGAGCCGTAAGAACGACAGACCGGTAAGGAACGTAAAGGATTTAGTTTATCTATTCATTTGTAGAAGAATAAAGTGTTAACTGTCTATATATAGGGTAATCCACATGGTGGCAACTCCCCTTTAATAGAATAGGAAATTATTTGAAAGGGGGGATGCGGAAGGGTAGAGGAAGGTAACCAAGGGTTAACTAGGGCCCCCGGGCTATATTTTAAGGATCCTACCCGGCATTCGCCTAAAGAAATGCAGGGAATACCCTAGAAAAACCTGCATCAGGTAGATCGGGCATTGGGTACTTGTCCCACGCCCTTCTGATAGCGGGAGAGGAGTTTGCTGTGGCGACGCAGCTTTCCCTTCTCCGTGCCTCGACCAGTTTAGGAGGCAGCTGGCCGACTGTTCCAATGGGACAGCTCTTACCGTATGCCCAAGGTCTGTGACCCCGGAACATACACCTCTCAGAACAGGCCGAGGTGCGTCAGCTTGTGGGAACCTTAGTTCAAAAACGGAGAGGAAAAGGCAGCCCCAAAGTTAGCCCTTTCGTATCTCTCCTACAAGGTTCTGCCTGCGAGAGAACATCCCTCGCAGGTACTGCCTGCGAGAGAATAGCCCTCGAAGGCTTTTCCCGCTATTCTTGATTTTGTGGCTCGTGTTGTTCTTATGACTTGCCGTTTCTTGAATCACCTGACGAAAGCAACAAGGATTGCACGAACCTTGTTTGGTATTTAATTTAGCACTTATTGTTATCTGCTAAGTGACTATTAATTAATATAATTGTTCCCTCTGAATATGCAGCTTGTTATTATGTTTCGAACTGAAAATGATTCCCTAAGAACCAAACAGGAAAAATTATCACGTAAAATTAAGAAGCCTACGTTGAATCATATCCCTCGAGTAGTTATTGTATAATGACTCTTCTGAAATACAACTTGTTAGTGGCCAATAAACGAAGTGACAGAAATAATTATCATTTGAATCTTCAAAGTTGGCTACCATCACTTTGACGTGACGTGAATGTGCTTATTGTGTACTCAAGTAATTCCTAAGTTGAGTGGAATTTGCGAGACGGAATAACTTCAGTCGTGCTCTCTAAAGACGGACGTCGAAACAACAATGTGCCATCTCATCCGGGTGGAAATAAGATCCTCGCTGGAAAGGCAGAGTGAGGAATTCTACACTAGGGCCCGGGGAAGACATTACCTCTTCAGACAACTGAGCGTGAGCAATTCAGAACGAGAAGGAGAGAGGAGGGGACACTCGTAAGTGGAACTTTATTGCAGGTACGAAATATGCAGTTACTGACAAGTGCTAAACACGAATATACCCTCCTTCTTGTGTTAAGATTTTTATATAAAATATTTTGTCGTGTTCTAAAAAGATTTTTGATATATTAATGTAGTCCGATTAAAATGAAGTTAACGACATTCTACATTCATTATTGTACAATGACTTTGTGTAGTCCAATTCAGAAGCATCTGCTTAAAATAAATATAAAATATTTTCTATTCTGAATTTTCTAAGTCCCTGAATGCACATAAACTACCAGTAAAATCTCAAGGAAAATTTCGCGGCTAAGAATACGTTTCGTAAGATTTCATATCGTGTGTGTGCACGTGTTTGTGACAAATTCCAAATTTCTACATAAAGAACTGTGTATGTTATTATAAGCCAGCAAAACCCTGATGACTACAAGCCAAGAAGCACTTAGAAACTGAAAACAAGATTTCTAGGTTAATCGCTATTATTGATTTTTTCTTTTTTTAATGTCGTGCTGTTCAGCTCATTATTTAATTAGTAATTGCTGGGTTTATTACTTTTTAAAATTTTAATAAGAGTCAAGTTAATGAAATTAAACTATCAACGTTTTACTAAATTTAAATTTTTCCAATGCAAATGTTGCGTTGAGATCAGGAATTTATAAATTTCCTTCCTCTTTATCATTTTATTTTATTTTAATTAGAATGTTTCATTAATTAATTCTTAATGAATTAGTATATACTCTTGTGCTTTATTAATGAATATTTCAGTTAAAGAAATATATAACTGAAGGAGGAAAAAAGAACTTGAAACTATTAAATGCATATATTCGGGTACACTCTTGTTTTAAAAAAAATCGTTAGGCAAATAAATAATTTTCTGTTATGACATGCTCGTTTTACGTGATTCTAGAGAAGTCGAAGCGATTATAAATAAGACTGATTGTGAGGTTAGCTAGAGTGAGTACACATAGAAATGGTTCCTGTCGGAACGAACTGATGAATTTGTTCATCAGAAAGGTAAAGAATGATTTTTAGCATGAATAACTCGAAGTTGAAGTAGTCTTCTGATTTTGTGGAGTCTTCGGAAAAACGATTACTAAAATATATCGATAGAGTTGTTTAAAAGTGTCGAGAACTAGCCTTTGGTGATCAGGCGGTTCTGTGATGACTTGAACGTTAACCTACTTAAAACTTGTACATAATAGGAGGAGGACTCCTTTGTTGTGATTCGATAGCTTCACGGACGCTGTAGAAGATTGATATACGCCATGTTGTGAATGTGAACGGACTCCTGATGTGATTTTAATGCTCGACGAAAGTTCAGCATTTCCATTGGTTGTAATTTTTTTTTATCCAGTACGTTTTTCACAGTTCATAGACACGCCATCGTTTTTTGTAACTTAGATCGATATCTACCATCAATGTTTCGAGATTTTATAAAAATTTAATTTTTTTACGTTGTTACATTTTATTTAAACACATCCAGCAAGACTTCAACGAAATCATCTGTCTCATCATTATAGAACAATTCTTAAATTTACTGATAATGTTCAGGTTGGTTCAGACTTAATTGTAGTTGTCAGAAATTATTTTATTTCAATCGGCATATTATAAAAAATAATTTGAAAAAGGAGTCATAATTCAAATAGGAGAAATTGAGCACTAAGGTTTGCTTACGATATTGTAATTTAATGTGTCAGTAGAAAGTTTTGAATGGCGTTGACACAGTTTATAAATAGAGTTCAATATGTACATTAATAGAAGCGAAACTAAAGTAATGAAGTTTCGTTATAAGAAGAGTGGTGGTTCAAAGGGGATCAGATAAGAAAAAGTAGATGAATTTTGCTAATTGGTCAGTTGAGTAACCATTAAAAAATAGAGGGAAAATAGAGGTCAATATGTACATTAATAAAAGCGAAACTAAAGTAATGAAGTGTCGTTAAAAGAAGGGTGGTGGTTCAAAAGGGATCATATAACAAAAAATAGATGAATTTTGCTAATTGGTCAGTAGAGTAACGATTAAAAAATAGAGGGAAAATAGAGTTCAATATGTACATTAATAAAAGCGAAACTAAAGTAATGAAGTGTCGTTAAAAGAAGAGTGGTGGTTCAAAGGGGATCAGATAAGAAAAAGTAGATGAATTTTGCTAATTGGTCAGTAGAGTAACCAATAAAAAATAGAGGGAAAATAGAATTCAATATGTACATTAATAGAAGCGAAACTAAAGTAATGAAGTGTTGTTAAAAGAAGAGTGGTCGTTCAAAGGGGATCAGATAAAAGAAATTGATGAATTTTGCTAATTGGTCAGTAGAGTAACCATTAAAAAATAGAGTAAAAATAGAGTTCAATATGTACATTAATAGAAGCGAAACTAAAGTAATGAAGTGTCGTTAAAAGAAGGGTGGTGGTTCAAAGGGGATCATATAAGAAAAAGTAGATGAATTTTGCTAATTGGTCAGTAGAGTAACCAATAAAAAATAGAGGGAAAAGAGAGTTCAATATGTACATTAATAGAAGCGAAACTAAAGTAATGACGTTTCGTTAAAAGAAGAGTGGTCGTTCAAGGGGGATCAGATAAAAGAAATTGATGAATTTTGCTAATTGGTCAGTAGAGTAACCATTAAAAAATAGAGGGAAAATAGAATTCAATATGTACATTAATAGAAGCGAAACTAAAGTAATGAAGTGTCGTTAAAAGAAGGGTGGTGGTTCAAAGGGGATCAGATAAGAAAAAGTAGATGAATTTTGCTAAGTGGTCAGTAGTGTAACCATTGATGGTAGAAGAAAAGCAAGTATAGAAATTCGCATAGCACAAGAAAAAAATAAAAAAGCTTTCGCAGTGAAGTGTGGTGTTACAAAATTTTGCTGAAAGTCAGATTGGGTTAGATCGAGTCA
The DNA here is from genome assembly GCA_037074705.1 of Zhengitettix transpicula. Lineage (NCBI taxonomy): Eukaryota > Metazoa > Arthropoda > Insecta > Orthoptera > Tetrigidae > Zhengitettix > Zhengitettix transpicula. The sequence continues at coordinate 50,998,178 of CM073594.1, forward strand.
CAAATCAAGAAGTCTTGAATGGAATCGGTGACCAGAGAACGTAATTGAAGTCACTGACTAAAATAAGGGATAGACTGATAGGTCACGGTTTGAGGCACGAAGGGCTTGTTAAATACGCATGGGGTAAGAAGAGAAGAGGAACACCAAGGTTAGAATATTTTAGGAAAATCAGGCTGGATGTGGGCTGCAATACTTATGCATGGAAGGAAAGATTAGCTGCATCAAGCCAATCCATAGATAGACTATCACTACAACAGATAAATACCAAAATTAAAAGAAACCATTTTTTTTCCTTCCGGCTGCTGAAACACGTTCCTCATTAATGTATTTAAAAGGACGATTCTAGTGTTTACGTGCGGTGTATCTCTGGGCTTTGGAAGGGATTTCCCGTCCATTTGGGGATCAGGGAGACACACAATAGGCGGATCCGTGGTTCGCACTGTACGCAGATCGGCGACTGAAACCCGGGCACAGCTCGCGATTAATCCGCGTCTTCCCTGTAACAAAAAAAAACAACGAATAGACACAATGCCCTTCATACCGTTATCCACAAAAGAGAAGACGGAAGTAATGATGTCGTGTGTACGTTAAAAAATGGCACGTACAAATGAATAGAAACGTGCCACGATTTTTTCAAAGCGAATCAGTGACTATGATTTATTTTCACTCGACTTCCCGCCCGAAATTTTGTTTTTTTAAAAACTATAAAACCGCTACATCATACAGAATTAAATCATGACTACTGTAAATTCGTCGCTTAAATTATTCACACGATGAGCAGCAGAGTACATTCAGAAATTTGAAAGAAATACACAGTCTCAAATTTTATATGAATAGGAACGATAGCTAATACAGACAAAAATGTATTATAAATACCACACAACGTTTCTAGGATCCTTGTTCCTTTCCTATAATGCGTATCCTTTAAATTTTATTATTAAACACAGAAACAGCATATTGAACAATATTCTACTGTCAATCGTCCCCAAACACCTCAAGCCAATTTTTTTCAAATTTCTGACTCACAAATTTATCCAAATATTCAAAGAATATCAAATATCCATCATTTACAGATCCACTAATACTCTTTCCCACTTGAATAAAAACCACAAGGACTCATTTCACATTGTGTTGTTTACAAAATCTCTTGCTCCAATTGTAATTCCTGCTACATAGGACAAACAAAACGTTCCCTTAATTCACGTATCAAAGAACATATATCTAATATCAAACTTTCTATTGATAAACAATCTGAAGTATCCAAACATATAAACAGTTCTAAACATACATTTGATTGGCAAAATTGCTAAGATTTTAGTCATTGACACCAGGTAGAATTCCAGCCCTTTTTCTGAGATGCTTCACATTAAATCTAACATCACAGCAATTAATGTACAGACACTATTAAACTCAATAATTGTTATGATCCCTTATTATTACGCTAAACCTTCTGTTTTTCCATTGTCGTTGCTCCCTTATTGTTACGCTAACTATTCGGCTCTTCCATTGTCGTTGCGTTTTCGTCACTGTTGAGTGTTGTCAACTGACCAGTGCAGTTGTGTTTCTCTAGGCTCCTCTTAGCACATGACGAAAGGGACAAGGATTCCAGAAACGTTGAGTCGTATTTATATTACCAGTTATTTTTGTCGGTATTGACTATCTTTCTTATTCATTATTTTCAATCAGACGTAAATTTTTTCATCAAATTTTTTATGTTCGTTTTATTTTATAAAACACAGTATCGATAGCGGATAATTAAAATGCAATTAAATCACGCGTTCTTTTGTATTAGTATTCCATCTGCTTGCTCTGTCTTCGCCGGCAATATAGACTTGTCCGAGCTCGAAGGTGTGCTGCAGGTAAGCAGATATTGCGTGCTGTGTTTGTGCGCCGTGGTGATTGGCTGCCAGGGTGACCATACACTGCTCGTGTTTGAGTTTCCACGGCCGTTTGCCCAGTCGTGTTTGGCAGCGTGTGGTGTCCAGCTTCCACAGAGAGCAACGCTGGACTGCTTCTGAAGGTCGGCGTTTACAGAACGCTAGCTTGCCGATGTAAATGATGCAAGAAGCAGAAGAGACATTTATTCGAGTCCGGCGATCACCCATCATCATATTACTTTGGCAAATCACGAGAAAAATCGATTATATCACATAATTTCAAATTCACGACAGAATGTAAACCACGAAAAATATATTAAAAAATTCAATACTGTAACATTTTTACGCGGGAAGAGAAAAATACTGATTTAAATGAAAAAAATTTTATTGAATTTTCTAACGGTCGCGTCGACATCGTGCTCATTGGCGATCCGTACCTATGTTGTTTATAATAGTTTCTTAAGGTTATTATTTTCATACATTCTTACCATTAATTGCAATTGGGTTTCCATATTTCTTCACTAATGTTTGCTTCCTCGATAAATTTGATGATGTCCAAGGCAGCTCTCGTTGAAGTACATAGGTCTGAGATTTGGCGTTTTGTGATTGTAGCTCTTCTGATGTCGTCATATCTGCTGCAATAGAAGAGTACATGGGGAACAGTTAATGGTTGACTGCATTCTTCACAGGTTGGTTGGGTAGATCTGTAAAATAGGAACGCATGAGTATAAACTGAGTGGAGGGTTCTTACTCTAGATGGCATCACCTGTTACTGTTTATGGTTTTGGGAATTGTTATATCTTTGTAGTGTACTAGTTAACTGTGAATTATTCCGTTTTTCTTCCTTCTCCTTTTTTCGTTCCACCTGTTTTCGAGTTTTTCTTTGCAGGAATTCTACGTTTCCTTGCTGTTGCACTGAAATTAGTTTTCTCTATTGTGTATGGTTTCAGATTTCACTTTTGCCAACTTGTCTGCCCTGATGTTTCCAGGTATTCCTCCAGACAGATGTTTTGATTTCTATTTCTTATCTTCGTGATATTGTCCCTAATGAGGTTCAATATTTTGTTCCGTTTTTGGATTTTTTTTGGAATTAAAATCTACTAGAAATAAGCAGGTGGTTAAAAGTTTGATTAGGATCAGTCATATTTTGGCTCGTATGTGGACTCTCTCATATAATTTTACTCTGATCTGTTTTCGTTTTTTTATGGTGAAAAATTAATGGTATCCGCACCGCAAAATTAAGGAACTTGACAAATGATGAATAGTTCTTCCCTTCACCATTGTAAAAATGTTAGTGTACTTAGTCGTTCCTTCAAATCAGAAAAACTGTTCATCAGACAGGAACTCACTGTAAATACTTTCTAATACAGTCACTGCTGACGTCAAAATAATACTCAGTCCTGCGATTGATTGCTCTCTACTCATCTCACGTCCTTTGTTTACGGAAAAGAAATTAAGGATGACCAGATCCCGGCGAAGGTGCAGGATCTGCGATCCAGTTTCAGGACGTCGCAGCCTCTCTCCTGCGTGGGCCACGAACGTTCGGCTTTGATAGGCCACAGAGAGGACTCTTAGGAGGCGGCGCCTGTCGTGGTGCGGCCTTCTTACCGGGTCTGTCCCTCTGCGGCTTTTCGGCAGCGGGTTCTGGGCGAGGCTGCACCGCTTCTATTGATCCTTGGCCGCGCTCCCGGGCCCAGCGCCTCCGTGGTGCGCGGGTCATCGGCCTCGTTCGACCACCGTCTCCCTTCCGTACCTCCTTCGTCTCTGAATTTCCTTCCTATAGGATTCCTTTCGCTCGCTGCGTTTACTCCACAGCGACTGATCCCGCTCTTCTCCGACTTTCGCTTCCCTTGACAGCCCATCTTCAGCCCTATCAGATCTGACAAAATAAGGCGAAGAGAGCGAAAGTCAAAATAATGACCATTACATCATTTTGGAAGTTCGCTATATTAAATATCAATGTTCTAATTTTCTTTTTCCCCAATTCCGGATTTTTTATATTTCCTCAATCAAAGTCAGCAATATTCGAGTTTGTTCAGGTTTGAGGATATCTGAAATTTTATGCGAGCCATATGATTAGTTTTATCTGCATTCTCATCTATTTTTATGATTTTTTTCTAATGTTGACAAAAATGTTGATACTGTTATTAATTTTGACAGTTTTTAAAAATTGAAAATAATGAATTTTAACATTAACAAGATATAAATCACAATAGACCTATTACAGAAAATCATTAGATGTTGGGCCGTGCAGCGGAGACTACCGTAAATAATTTTGTTTCCGAAAATACATTCACCTACGCAAGTTTTTAAACGTCATATTCTGTATTTTGTGAACGTGGAAATCATTGTTTTCCTTCTGATGTTGTAACAGTTTGTCTTGGAGTCCGCGGAAGTGCGTGGTGGCAGCTACAGACGCGGGGTGATGAAACTCGCTCACCAGACTGGGAGAAAATGCATCTAGTCTGAAATTAATCGGTGGACCATTCGACCCAAAAATCAATGTTTCACTACGTGATAAAACAGTGCTAACGTTAACCTAATTTTAGGCAATTACAAACACCCTAAATCAGTATTTTCACGTTTAGATTATCTGTAAATGTAATCAGTGTCGTTGAATTATTCGTCGATATTGTTATTATTTTTGACACTTTTTAAGATAATTGAATAATAAATTTAAAATTTTTGCTTTAACAAGATATAAATCACAATAGACGTATTACAGAAAATCGTTAGATGCTCTTAAAATCAGGGGATGTCTAATTTTAGGCAACGTTTTCAAATATTCTAAGCAGAATGGAAGAAGAGATTTTATGGTAATACTTTCACCAAACGTTACTTGCCGTTTCCTCGCTCATTCAACAAAATTCCGCTTCCGGAAGACGACTGCTTCATTTGTGCTTGTAGCGTTATAAATTCAGGGCGACAGATGTAGTTGGAAGCACGTTCAGAGTGTCATCTAAAATACACGATTACAAAGCGAATGTCGCCTGGACGGACTTGTCAACTCTGGCAATTATTCACAGCGCGCGACAATGGCGACAACTTGCTGGTACACGGTCACCGTTGTTAAACAACCAGCACAACACACAGAACCCGAGTTATATGAGTACCTAAATGGCGAGAACTGGAAAAATCTGAACAGAAAAATCATATGGCGTTCCTATAACAAATTTTCAGTTTTATTTCATTTTCGGAACGCCGGTAATGCAGATGAGATTCGTCACATAGGATCCGCGGTCTGTCCCTATAATTTTAAGAAAACTGACACGTATACCGTCAGAATAATTTGAATTAATCTTGAACTCCAAGTCACTGACGACTGTTTAGACCTTTTGCAGCTCACCCGTTTATTACATCATAAGTCCGTGAAACCGTAGCACATCTCGCCTCTTGGATGTTTCCTCAGTTGTAAGTAATATGTTTTCAGCAACAGAGGTTATTTATTTTGCATAAATTCCGTATAAATTAGGTGGTAAAACACTCGTATTTACTCTTTGTGGAAATAGAACAGCCGCCGGCTCGGCTGAATAATTTCTCAATGTATGAACTAGAAGACAAAGGATCGAGAGGATTTTGCGCTACCTGTCGGGAGTCTAAAGGTCATCCGAATAACGAAACACTTTACATCATAATAACTTAATATTAACTAAATACATTTTTTACAAAAATCATTTCATAAAAAAAAATACTGGTGCTTATTTCGAGTTATAGTGAAATATATAAGGTTATGTAAGGAATAACTTTATACTCTCTACGTTATGTTTGCCAAATTTTGAAATGCTATTTTGAGAGCTCTACTATTGGGCGCCAAATTTATAATGATTGCCCCATTATGTTTTATATATGTCCATGTTTAGTCACAAAAATACATAATACCCATCAGGGTCTTTGGTGGGCCATCATCTAGAAAATTCCGCTAAACTTATTGTTATCAAATACAGTTAAAGTGTCGGTCTGTAACACAAGATAATATTTAAAATCAAGTAATAAATATTAAACATTCTTAAAATTTAATAATAATATATAGCGTAATTTATCAAGTTAAAGCAACTGTAAACAAACTGAATACATATAATGATCCAAAAAGATTAACTAATATTTATTTATTAATATGTAATATAGTTTTTTAATCATTTATAATTTGTTTTGTATGAATTTGGAATTTCAATTTGAAAAAAATTAGGTGCCTAATTACTTTATAATTTGTAACATTTATTATTAAATTACTACAATGTAGAAAAATTATTTTTCGTTTTTAAACATTGTATTGTTTTATATTTTGAGCTATAAGATAACAAGAAATAAATGTTGTAAATTTGTGATTTGAAATATTGTTTGTTCTTTTATTCATGTATGACAAAATAATTTGTTACCGTAGAAACATAATCACGCGATAAAAGTACAAAATGATACTGAAACGTCGTTGTGTTGCATAAAATATTTTAAATTGTATGTAAAAAAACATCGTTAATTTTTTTCATTTATATTTTTAATAAAAATCAGATATAAATAATATATTGATCTAGGAGTAATGTTGTTATTAGATAACCTATTTTTATCCTCGGTAGTCACCTTATGCTGTATTCCATTAATTTCGAAATGAAGTGGTATAAGTGCATTTCTTGTCACCAATTACGGATTAAAATATGTGACAACTTTCATAACTATCTAAAATTACGGCATATTCACCTGCCTGACTACATATTACTCTTGTGGAAAGGCGAAGCCAAACTCTCGTCCGTCGCCATTGGCTTTAACCACGCGTCCGGTCTGAGGAAATTAATCTGGTAACACTTTGACGTGTTAAGCATCGCATGGCGGCAAAGCATACAGAGAGATCTGTGGCACATGTGCAGAGAAAAGTATTAAAATAAATTTTAATTAAACTCGCTAGTCACACCAACGGTATAATTAAATGCGTCTATATCTATCTTTTTTTCTCTATTTATCAGCTTCATCTGCAACTGTATATCGATTACTCTCTTCCTTTTAAATAAAATAAAATCAGAGCCTCATGAATATATATAACATGGTTTCACGTAACAAAATGTTGCTCTGAAAGAATAAAAAAAAACCTTTGATAACGGATTAATATTAAAACATCCGCGGAAGCAATGCCGCCATATCTGAATATTTTTGTCTTATTTGAAAACGTATAAGCAACTTCAACTGAAATAGAATTCTGACCGTTTAATCTGGAATCTTTGAGTAATATATTTATTCATGAGGTATTTTTTACTGAAATAGAAAAAAATAATCGCCATTAAATGGACTGTGTAGGTTTTAGTGAGACATGAAAGTGAAAGTACAACCAGCTCATGCATGGGCCTCTGGCATTTCTCGGGAATTTCCTGAATACATATTTCGCTGATGAACAGCTTTGCCGACGCAGAGAAGGAAAATTGCTATAAATATGCAGATTGCTTCATTTGCAATCAAAAAGTCCTTCGCTTTTCTCGTCCCTTCTCCAGTCCCTTGGTGACTCGTCGCCCTCGTAAATTATTTTTCAGACCCTCGAATGCTGTCGATTGTTTTTAATAACTGGAGTTGTTTCAGGTCCGATCTGAGAAAATCATCACTACAGAGGTGGCTGTAATCCGCTCGAAAAAATCCCAGAAATATTCGTACACGATTTAGCGTCAACGGGACGTTTATAGCTTGATTTAATGTGGATTCTTAATTGAAATCTATGCTTCTCTGTAAAGTATACAATGAATTTCAGATAATATTTCCTGGTTTGTAAAAAGCATAATTTTGGTTTGGTGAAGACAACATTACGTCCCCCAATGTTGTTCTTGAGTTTTGCAAGTAGCGTTCGGAGACGTGACAGGGAAACGTTTTCATTATTTCGTCATTTATTATCCCGGCTGCATAAATATTTTCTAAGTAATTAACTTTCCGCGTTATTGTGTTGTATCAATGAAAGCTGTTGTTCGTACAGTAGACTTGGTAAATTCTGGTGTGCTGCATATGAAACAAATGTTTCATTGTAACACAAGAGTGTTTGTTTTGGGAACAAGTCTTTCTAACAAAATCACAAACATTTTCGAGTAGAGCATTCAAAATTAAGTTTAGACCTGTGATTAATTAAAGAGAAGAGTAAAATACTTGCCACGTGGTAATTTTTAGACGCTTGAAAATTAATAATTTAATTACTTTAAGTTCACAACATATTTTTGTCCCAATTTGAACACCCAACAGGTTTACAATAAATATATTAAATTATAGTTATAATAGTACAAAGATGCTAATAGTCAAAGCTTATAAAAAAAAACAGATAAAATGTCAAAGATAAATAGTAAAAAAGGTTGTAAGATCGCATATCAGGGATTAAAATGTTATATATAGCTAAATAAACAAGTTTCCATTTACTATTGTAATATTTATTTAGCCCTTATTTTTGTTTGGCTACTTATTAGTTTAATTATTATACTTTTTTACATTTATTCCTTATTCCACAGGACAGTTGTTACGTAAAAAGGAACAGTTTTTCAGTAGTTATCATTAAACACAAAACATTAACGGACCGTATAACAGACAACTATAATTTGAAATTTGTAGGCGTTTCGATCAACTGTTGTGATCTTTGTCGGTACTATCGTCAGACTGAAGAGAGATAGCCTAAGTTACAACACATTACAAAGTAAATGAATACAAGTTATAAATTAAAGTTATAATAAATAGAGGCTAGTGTTTTTTTAGTTGCACATTTACTCATTTTGTTATATGGGCCAGACCAAACGATCTTTGTCAACTAGAATTACGGAACATAAAACCAATGAAAAATTTTCACTTTATAAGCATTGTTATTACAAAACATTTTATGGATCTTAATTATTCTTTTAATTTTGATAACACTCTTGTTCTAAATCATTAAATTTTAATAAAAGGTTCATCTCAGAAACGTTCCATATTTAGTCTAAGAAATTGTATTTAAATGTTAAACTTTTCATTCCTTTTAACTGTATTTATAATAGCATATTAAATATTCTTTGTTAATTTATATCTTGTATTCATATTCTTTGTAAATAGTTGTATCTTTGGATATATGTCTTCAGTCTGGTGATATTATTGACAAAGATCACAACAGTTGATCGAATCGTCTACATATTACAAATTATATTGTTCAGAATTAATTTCTGGTATTTTTTCTCTTATACGGTTCGTTAATTTCTTGCGTTATTGTATTCCACTCGTTAACTTTGTTTCAGTTAAGTTATTATTTAATTTCATCGCATGACAGAAAAATTAACGAAACAGAATACAGACTGTAAAGCCACTCATTTTAATTACTAAAAATTATATTTCGCTTCATTAGTGTTAATGGGAAAATTGCAAACAGAGGTTGACTTTGTAGGGGGGAAGATGGAGGGAGACAGAAAGTGTGAGGTATTTTATTCATACGCCCATCAAAATTGCGGGCTTTGTGCATTTGGGAACGCAATCAGACTGCAGCAGTTTGTTAATATGGTAATGGACGAAACGTCAGAGGGAATTGCAGCGCACAGGGAATGTCATATTACAATACAGAAAGAGGAATAACCCCGACAAGGCAGTGTGTGACAGTCGTAACAAGTTAACGCTTTGGCCCCATCAGTATCATCTCATAAGATTCCACGTCAAGGTTATATAAATGATAATGGCGGGGAATTTTTTATTTTCGTTTGGCGCTACGTTTATTATAACCATTAAACGCTTTTAGTAAATGCAAAAACGGAATAAGTGTATCATATGTGTGATATATAATAAAAAATTTAATAAAACAAAGCATATATACTAAAATCTGTCCCACAGTTGCCTGAAAATTCCAAAATTATCCTAAGACATATATTCAATACATATTGTCAGCTGTAATTAATATATGAAATTCTAAGAACCTGATTAATATAATATTCCTCAGTACTGCCGCTGAAACGTGTTCTCGTGCTGAATGAACATTTACACATACTCAAAATATCATAAAAGCTGAACACACAACTAATACAGATTATTTTATAACAAAAAATTAAATTAAAAGTATATCCGACTCATATTTACTTAGAAATATTAAAATTTACATACTACATAATTTAAAATGCAACGTGACGTTTCTGCCCTTTGTTTAGGACATTAGAGGAAAAAAATTCGTATGTGTTAAATGTTAACATTTAAATACACAAGTTAGGTAAAACAAATTTAAAACCATGAATTTTTTTTATGTTTCTAAATAAACGTTCTGACTGTTTGCCATTTTTCCTACTTCAAACAAAAATATTAATTTAATTATACATATAAATTTTAAAATAAACTTTTTACTAAAAATAATTTTATTATTTATAAATTTATTTATTTTAAAGGTACTTTAGCGGGAAAATAATTAACGCCTATGATTGATAACTTTTATGTGACGTCCAGGGGGAAGGGTCTTTGAAGCTTTGATATTTTATCCCTTGACAGATACAAAATACAGGAAAAATTGACGATGGAACATATTATTTTATTTGACATGAAAAATGTCGTACAAAATTTGGTTTATTAAATGTAGAAACTCTATGTATGAAATACACGGGCATTACAAAAAAAATGAAAAATTGAATTGCCGGTCTACAAAATAATATCAAACCCAATTTTAAAATAAATAACAGAAAATATCTAAATAATTACATTATTTAAAACATGAAATGATTAAAGAGTCAATTATAAGTATTATCTGGCATAGATAAGATTATGTGTGGCCCATCAAGTCTGCAGCGAAGAAATGTATTGAATACTACATTTAATAATATATAACTTAGAATTAACTTTTTAAGTAAATAATTAAAACACACGATGTTTCATGCCTAAATTTTAGGGGAGAAATCGAACATATAATTATGAAATTCGAAGGAATTTTTTAATTTTACCGGAAAAAATATCATTGTAAATTTTATATTATTAAATGTAATCCACTAATTTAATAAAATTGTTTCTGAATTGACTAGTCATATATTATTTTATTAATTGTAATTAAATAAAATACCAAATATCATGTCTTAAAAGGACTATTTCTGTCACACTTTGAGCTATTTGTATATTGATTTACTACGACTCCATTTTTTGTTAAAACTCACAGTTCCTACGAATTCCACCGTCAAGTAACTTTATCTAAAACATAAAACAGAGTATTTGTATGTAGGTATATATATTTGTTTGTGTGTACGTTCCTTATACAAATCTACACCCGTGGAGCAAATTTCGTATACGTGTTCTTTGCGACCAGGAAACAAACACTGTCGGGATGAGACTCGTCTACCAACCCCAGGAGCGGGGGTGGAAGGGATGAAAAAATCAAACATGTTAAGACAGCCGATATTTGAGTCTGATAAATATTTTTATGGTTCAAAGAGATTGATAGTGTTTCTACCGACTATAATCTCATGGGAACGGAGCAGCCTTAGGGTTGGGGGTGGACGCGCGTTACAAGAAAATAACGAGATTGGAGTCAAATCCAGTTTTATGGATGTAGCTGAGTTTAACAATGATATTCAATTGGCCATTTAACTACCAGGGGCTGGGTTCACTTGTTAAATGGTCGATATTTGCGAGGAATAAAAAATTGTTGAGGTCAATGACGTTTATAAAATATCTACCGATGTTTTTTGTAAAATTTCAACCCCTTTCGGCATGGATAGGAGTTGAGTTGAGTTACATAAAAATTACGTAAAAGATACCTAGATTGGAGTCAAATCCGGGGTTATGGATAAACGACATCTCGGCAACGCGCCGGGCACCCAACTAGTGTTTTAATAAACAATTGGACCCGGTTTTAACAACAGAGAATCTGTTAATAAATCAATACACCAGGAAATCCTACATTATTTTTAAAAAATCTTGATTCCGAAAATCTTTTGTTCAGTGATGAGTTTAAGAATATTTAAATTAATTCACAGATCAAGCAAAGCTAAAGTTCGGAAATAACCGTAAGGAAATTTCAACCCCCTGAAGTGCAACGACTCTGATGTGTTTTGCCGTGAATCAGTGAGCTTCAAATATTGAATAAAAATGTTTCTGCAGTCACACACATCGTCTCCAAAGTTATGGGACGTCTTTTTCACGTTGTTCATTAGCGTGTTGCCTAACTCGCTTTGATAGTCACTGAGCCGCCGCCACAAATCCTTCGAGCGGCGATATTTTTCACTGAAAATTGTATATCAGTGTACAATCTTAGGGAGCATTTTGAATACAGATTCAACTGCTTTTGTTGTTCAGTGAGTTTCTTAGTCACGCCTCAGTAGAAAGCTGGGCCTGTTTCTTTTACATAGTGTCAACAATTGTAAAGAGAACTGGAATAGAAAATTCCGTACGTATTTAAATTTAGAGGTAATACTTACGGCATAAACTCATTCTTAAGATTTGGAACAGCCGACAACTACCAGTTCAATGGAACGAAGGAGTCATCTGTCCAATTATCAAGAAAGGTGATTGACACGAATGCAACAACTATAGGCCAATAACAGTACTAAATGTAACATATAAAATATTCTCTAACAGAATTTATTGAAAAACACTTAACAGATTACCAAATGGGCTTTCGGAAAAACCGCTCCACGATTGACAATATATTCATAATAAGACAACTATATGAAAAGAGTTATTTAATATGTTTATTGAGCATAGACAAGCGTTTGACTGAATACATAGGGATAAAATTCTGGAATGCCTGCAAATTTATAAAGTCCCAGCTAAATTAAGAGTGATGTTTGCGCAAACACTAACCAACAACAAAGCAAGAGTTAAAATTAGTTATCAGCTGAGTGATGAGTTTGAAATAACCTCCGGTGTCCCCTGTCTTCAACCCTATTTAGAATAGTCATAGATGTTATTATGAGAAGAATGTAATTCAAAGGAAACATTACCACACGTTTAAGACCATGCATAGCTCATGTAGACGACCTATTTATAACAAAAAGAACGTACAAAGCATTAAAAGATACTCTTCTTCAACTTATAACAATTTCCCTCGAGTTTGGGTTAATAATTAACACCAACAAAACAAAATTTATAAGATGTAAAAACGGGGAGATTATCCCAATAATTGTAACTATAGACGACGAGAAATACCAAGAAGTAAAATCCTATAAGTATCTAGGCTCAGTGGTAAATGGAAGTAATAATATCGAAGAGGAAATTAAGGAAAGAATTGCTGCAGGGAACAGAGCATACTTTGCAAATAAAGATTTATATAAAAGCAAATTCCTCTCCAAATCTGCCAAAATAAGACTTCACAAAACCACAATAAGTCCAGTAGTGATTTATGGTGCAGAAACATGGACCCTCAATAAAACAGAAATCCAAAAACTAATGGTTTTTGAAAGAAAGATCCTGAGAAAGAGATATTGGGTCCATTAAGCTAGCAGAAAATATCTGGAGACGAAGATATAACCATGAATTGGATATGTTAATAAAAGCGAATAACATAATAAACCAAATCAAAGCCACCAGAATAAGCTGACTGGGTCACGTATTTATAATGGATGATGACAGGTTGGTAAAGACAGTTTACTAATGGAACCCACTAACAACAAAAATAAGAGGAAGACGAAAAAATAGATGGAGGGATGGTGTTCTGCAAGATCTTAAGAAGATGAATATTAAGAATTGGACGGAGAAGGCTATGAATAGAAAAAGTTGGAAGGCTATAGTAGAGCAGGCCGAGAAGATGAAGAAAACTATGAATACACTTCTTCCGTCAGTGAAGGGACATTTGAAAAATTCAAGTATTCATATTTGTACAACTTCTAGCAATGTGAATGCAGGAGGACACGAGTATCTCCCTAATAAGTATTAGTGTGTGAGCAACGCCTTTGCAAAGGAACTTCGTCTCACCCTTATCAAATATTCCATCTTGCGCCCGGCCCGCCAACTTCATCACAAGTGCACTGTGGTAATATTAGCATTCCATTACCGCTCTAAGCTTACGAAAACACGGAACATTTAGCGGGGAGCTGTTTCCTGCACTGTCTCTGGATTAGTTTTAGTCGCTGACAAGAAAAGTGAGTAAGGAACGTGGGTAAACACTCTGTTTTCAGCCTCTCGGCTCCGCTGTTGGACCAAAGTTTATTAACATCTCTCGTTAAGCAGTGACTATTTGCCGTTCAGTTTTGACTTCATTCTGCGAATCCTTGTACGCCATACTTAGTTCAGACATTGTAGAATGAAACATTTTACATTGTAATGTAATTTATATCTCAACAATCACAGTGCTGAAGGGACATATATTTGATCTCGTAAAAGGCAGAAGCTGTATTGGAGACTTTATTCGCCCTCTAGCGTGTGGTAAACATTTTAAGCGATAAAATTTAAGGGGAGTAATTTACCACATAAGGCTCGCAAAACTTTATATCGCAGATTGCTTTCGGGGCAATTAGAGCGAAATAGGCATACATACTAGTTGGAGTTTTCCCCGATAGATGGCACAAAATGTTTTTTTTCGACTCCCTGGCTCAGGAATTTGCTTTAGCAGCAAACCGTTCCGTTGTTATAAGTGAGAATTGATTGAACCATTCTTTTGAAGATGGCACAGCATATTTCAATCTGTGATTAATTAATTTAAGTTTTGGGTGGTGGCAGGAGGCAAATGACAAGAAAATTCAAACTAAAACCTAGACTTTTTATTACTATTATTATTAGTAAAGGTTTATAATGGTCGCGTTAACAGCTTGGTCATTGGCGACCCATAAATAAATTACAAATAGTGCTTATTTACATAAGTTTTGCTGTGATTCACATTGATTTCAAGATTGGAAGATTAATTATACATTCCAAATGTGGATTTCCTACATATACATTTTAATAATTCGCATTTGTTAGTCATTTATCATGATAATTGGATAATTCCTTAACACTAACTTGTTCGAAACTCCGACTGTTGCAGATTCCACTGTACTGTGGTCATAGTCTGTTTTTATTAGGAGGAGGCGTCTGCTTCTGAATATGTATCACTCTGTTCCTTAACTAAATTTATCAGCTTTTTCTTCTACTTTTTACCGTTTTATCATTTAACTGTGGGTAAAAATATTCCAATATATTTATGAATGATGTAGAGGATATTTGGTAATCTCTAATAATGGTGCTTGGGCTCTTTGAGTCCATAGCATTTAGTACAAGTCTTTAACTGTTCCAAAGGGATAAGTGGAGCACTGTTTTCTTCTTCATATAATATTTTTACAGGACCTAAGCGCCTTATATTTATGATCCTGAATGTTTTGTTTGGTTTTCTTGGGTGGATTAGTGCTTGTCTTCTGTTCAGGATTACTGACGTCTTTCTTATCAGCTTGGCTTGTCGAGCTCGTAGATGCAGTTCTTTTTTTGTTTGTTAGTTGTGAATTATCCATGTCCGTTTTTTTGAGGGAAACCTAGACTTGTAGCATATGAATCTATGGTGGAGAATTTTCGTCATCCAATACCTGACTTACGATCAGAGGAAAAAAATACAATTAACGTGACTCTCGTATCAATACGTTCCACAAATTAATTTCAGTCCCTATTAGACAGATTTATTTAATTTCATTGGACAAAACCCAGTGGAAATATTTAAAATACGCTCAATGAAGTTACACAAACTTTGTTGTAGCGTTTTTTGTATATAATGAAGGGTATTTTACCCAATAAAAAACCTGCGACAATTTCTGATAACGGCTGGTGGGCCAAAATACATTTTAGGTATTTCTGTTTAATAAATTACATCCATCAAAACCTTGCACTCACATATCTTATTTTTTATTCACAGATATTATAGTATACTACAACATGAACATAAAATAAGTATGGAAAAAATAGTACCAATACACCTATAAACATTTTTACTCGATATTAATAAAGATTTGTTATCTTTACAACTTAAAATTGCGTCTATGCAGATTAAACAGTACCCTTATCAATATTTTATTTTCTACATTTATATTCTTAAATTTAGTTAATAATAATTAGTAATAAGTAAAAAAGTTTACGGGGGTGTAATGGAATTATTTCTTTCGATATTTATTTGTGTACCCTGATTAGTGCACAAAGTCTAGTTCGTTTCCTTATATTTGCCAAAATTTCTAATTCATTTGTACAAGATAATTACAATGTCTGAATGTGTTTTTTCCTGGAAAAGCTGCTAAATGTTACCAACTACCATAAACTAAATGAGTTATTTGTTCAAACTAAGACAACAAAAATTTAACCCACAATTCTCTGCGGAAGAGAGTGTTCTCATTTTTAAGAATAGAATTTTATCTAAATTTTAACTGTTAGATTATAAGGTTTTTTTCTGTATTTTAATTATTATAACCCAAAAGGCAATAAAATGTAAAATAATAAAATTAAATTTAAAACCCCATTATTATTTATATTATAAAATGTTATATTCAAGCCAATCATTTATTAAAACTGTTTCCGGCTGGACTCCCACATAGAGTCTTATTAATTTATTAATATGTCAGATAATACTTAAATCTAATTGCATAATATGACCTGAAATTTTTTAATTTAATTTATTAAAAAATCATTTCCAATGTTTCAATTTATGTAATACTTCAGATATTTTCTTGCGTTATTAATTAGTTTAAATTGCTTCAATATTATTTTAGAGAGAGGTAATTCACTTTTTTTAATTTTTTGTAATGCCCGTGTATGTCATAAATCGATTATATACATTGAATAAATCATATTATTTATTGCAAGCTCCAGTTTTTCTTTGTTTGCTCTTCAAAATGAAAAAATAAATATTTAAACTGATAGAAACATAGTACCATTTCCGTTATTGGAGAAATAGAATTTTCTAGCAAGTGACTACAACAATACGGATAACCTTCTCGTTGTACCATTTATTACGTTACATGCCAAGTATAATTTGAGAACTCGCTGGAGAAGAGGACGGCATTAGTAGAGGAATTTCTGAGGAGATTATTCGTTCGTTGCGTTTTAATTATTCACTACGGACGCGCCTGCTACAGAAGGGGAAAAAAAAGATTAGATAATTGTGGTAAAATGAAGAATAATACCAAGTGATGTATTATTTAGAGTAGAGCCGTGCCTCGCAGCAGATACCCTTGCAAATCCTGTTAATTACGGAACGTTAAAGACTCGTTTCAAATTAAGGAGCTGGAACGACGGTATGATGTGTAATTTACCGGAAATAAATCGCAGGGTGTAATTACAAATTGAAGCGTATGTTGTTTACTTCTGTTATGAGGACTGCTTCGGATTCTCTCTTCCCCGCGGAATCACAACGGTGGTACTACAGAAATACATACGAACGAGAAAAATCCTTAAGCTCTGAACGGCTGTGTAAACTTGTGCTCAAATACGGCGTGAGAAAGTCTGTGTAAACATATTCATCATTTAAATCCAAACGCTAGAGGACTTACACATACCAAAATAAGAAGGCAACACAAATATTTGGGAAGTGTACTTATTTAGAAAAAAATATCAAATTTTATAAGTTTATTAATTTTATAATACTTACGTAATATTATTCATGATTACAAATGATTTAGAGAAAATGTTATATTATTTACTACTCTCGTGTATATCAAGTTTCAATAACGATGTTTCTATATTAAAAGCATTTTAATTTTAATTTTTTTTATCTCGAAAATTTAGGAGCTTAACGAAGTCTGGAAATTACAGAGCCAAGTGTATTTGATACTTTCATTTATCCTTTTATCACTAATTAAACCTAAAGAGGGATATTACATCTAAGCATTTATAATTTGTAGCTGAGTTTTTTTCTCCTCAGATGAGAAATACTTCTTTCGAGTGTTAATATAAAATGAAGATAGTACGTCATTTGCAGATAAATGTTTCTTTGTAATTTGCATATTTTTTTGTAAAGCCATAAAAATAATACGATCTTACGCCGCTGTTATTTGTGGTCAAAATCCCAGGCGTAGATAATTTCAAAATTTTTTAATTATATATTATTGAATTGTGTTCCAATATTTGTAGGTTTAGAGTCAATTAGCTTCTATGCCTTTTTAAACTGATGCAATCCATCGATTAAAGCCGAGAGACGTTTCTACCACAATTTTTTTTATATAATTGTGCGTGTATCTCACTAGAAATAATTAATTCTTCTTGTCTCATCGGTCGGTAAACGTAAAATAAAGATATTATTCTGACGACATTTTGTTTACTGTATGATGCTGCTAATTTGATTCTAGTAGTTTCAAAGATAAAGAATTGTCGGTGCGTTACACGGGTAGCCTACCGACAGGGCCTTTAGGAGGAGGTGGATGAGTCACGTCATCGAATCGCCTTAAAACTTGTTCGGATAGCAGAGTAATTTAGGGGTTTATAGGAGGGGGGAAGTGGCGCAGTGAAGGTGTTGATTAAATGCGCCTACCCCCCCCCAACATGTCACTGGCAGCGGCCACTCCATCAAATATTCACTTCGTACAGCCTGGCAAACTCTGACACTTCACAAGTTAAATACTACTGTTTCTATGCGGTAATAAAAAAGACAAATCGAAAGGTGAAATAGGTCTTGAAATAACGACTCCAATAGAGTAAATGGATTGACTACACATCAAACGGATAGGACAAAAAAAATCTAGATGATATGGTTTTGTTTATAATATAAGAAAAATCACTGTTTTAGAACAACTAAAAAAATCAATTGAATTCAATTTCATAAGAAATGTAACTAATGGATAAATGTGGGGTTTGCTTAAATAACTCTCCAGATTGTAGTGAATATTTCTAGGTAATATTTCAAGCTGATTGGCGCGTCCAGTGTCATAGTCCGTTTTCCTGGTTGCAAAAACATTTCTAACATCTCAGCATGTGTTACATAAAGAAGCCTCGCGAGACTTTTCCTCACGATTTTTTATACATCGTTCTCCCACCTGGGAAAAAGTCATCCCTTTTTACACACGTGATATTTGACGATGAGTGCCTCCTGTATAATATATCTGATAAAATTACCGCAATCTGATCGTTACATTTATGAATTCCAATTTTGAAATAAGCGATAAAAATTATTGTGTTCAGCTGTTTCTTGGATCTGAGCACCATTTGATGACTACTTTATGGGAACATTTGCGTTGTGTTGAGATAATTTATTTTAATGTTTTCTGTAAACTTATCTTTGTGTTTCAATATTTAATGAACGAATTTAGGTTTAACGAGAAAAAGTGAAAAGGTATGTTAGTGGGTTGTACATGTCAAGATCAGACAATTCTTTCCTTTAAAACAGCGTTTTTTGTTTTACTTTTTCAGTTAACGTTAAATAAGAGTCTCTTTTGTAAGTTTTATGGCAATGGTGATAATTTTTGGAAATAAAATTTAACGTACATCCCTTCTCTGTGGCAATGAAATTAGAAAATGACAAAGAAAAGACAGTTATTTTTTCGTATATTAACGTTCGCAAAATAACTAGATAAAGTACACCGCGTACGTAAAGAACTAAAGACTTATTCTACAACAATTCTTATGTCAAAATTAAATAGCATCTTGATTATTAGCTCGGTTTTTGAACTTAAATCGGATAACTATAAACAATTTTAGGTACCGAAATGTGAATTTACTGAAAATGAAATTAATTTATGCGTCTACTGAATTATTCAAACTGTATGAACAAATATGTGTAACCAACACTATATTAATAAAAATTGTACACATTTAACTTAAACTGGTTGAAAAACAAGTAAAATGGTAATTTGGAAGTTTTAATATTCATGTTTGCATAAATGAAATGCACAGGTTAATTAACAGCGAATAGTTTTTATGTTCATAACAGAGTCAAAACCGAAAGAAATAAAAATATTGCGGCTTCGACAAGTCACACAGCTGTATTTATTACACTCCTCAATAATAGCTGCAATTTAAATTTATTTTGTCTGATATAAAAATATTCTGTTTAATACCTCGAGATTTTAAAAATTATTTTTAAAAAATATCTAAATTGAAGTTTGCTCCCTATTTCCCTTTTTTTACCTTAGTTTTTCTTTTACAACAGTCCATTTCTAATAATCCTCATACATGCTAATTTTTCAATTTAGTTTTAAATACTAATAAAATGTCCAAGACAATTAATTCAGGACAGATCTGGAAAACCGTTAATTTTATTACATTAATTAATTAACATAAAGTTCCACTTTTTTAAATCAAGTGTTTCGGAGCGTTCGTTGGATTCATCTACGATTTTCTGGTTGAGCAACTGGTCGGAGCAGCTCCAGTTGGTGATTTATTACTTCGACGAAGATCGGCACGGCATAATTTACGAGGGAGCTGTGCACAATAGACGGATTATGGGGCTGCCACCCCCTTCCAGTCAATTACGGCGCGACCAATAATTAAAATCGCATAATTGACGTCAAAGTGGGGACGCTGATTGCTCAGTTTAGGGGATCACGTAACTGATCTGCTGATGTCTGCTGATCTCTGTAACTAGACAAAAAAAAATTAGTCTCGTCGGATAGAAATTTCATGGATAGGGGGTGTTTGGTTCTTGCATCGTTAATATCCATTTTCAAGTCGAAACGTGATAGTCAAAAGTTGATTAATTGTCGGCCGGTCATGGTTTGGGAAATATTTTACATTACGGCTTCCGTTGATTCTGCTATTAAAGTATTCAACGTGATATACAGACTAAAATCAACCTTGAAAATTATGTATACGACTGTGTGAATTAGTCTCACAAATGATACGTCACGTATGATGCCAAAATTAGTCACGTTAAATTTTTAAGTTAAATTTTCTAACTATTACTTCTAATTTTAATGGCAGTGATTTTACGAATGAAATATAACCTTATTACAAAATTGTTTTTTTTCTGATCACCGAAATTTTACACAATATTACAATAACAATATTAATAGCTATAAATAAATGTTTTTCCACGTATGTTGACTGAAAAAATTTTTAAAGTCGCATTTGTTTTATTGTTACAATTTAAAACTGATCCTTCGATCTATAGTAACATCATATTCGTATAAACCGTATGATAAATTACAATCCAATTCATAAAGTTATAAACTACATATTAATTTACAATTATATTATTTATACACACCAAAATTGAATATATTAGTACACGACTTGAATTTAGTCGTTCATCTGTTTTACGATGACTAATTTCTATAATTTATAAAACTTAAAATTCTTTGTGCTGTTACAGTGTGTCACATTAACATTAGAACAACACGTACAGACCTTGAGTCACTTCATGTATTATCGATTCAAGATTTAATTGATAACGTATGTTTAAAATCACCATAAATTCTACATAATTGCAATGGTGTCCTAAAATTAATTTATTTATAAAAATTTAACATTTATATATTATCTTTATTCTTAGTTTTAGTCAATGAAAAAACATTAGCCTGCTGAGTCATAAATATATTTTGCCTAAAATATTTGAAACATTATAATGGAAATAACACGACGTTTTATCCATAATTTTACAACACCTCAAGATGTCCAAAAACAAGGGATGATATTAATTTTATAAATTTTTGTTCATAATTAATTTATGTAGCTTTTAAATTTATCTTTATATTAATTTTCAAACTCACTGCCCTCTTTTTTGGAATTTTCAATTAGAGTACTAATATATTCCATTTTTGTGTGTATAGATAATATAATATTAAATTAATATGTAATTTATAACGTTATGAATTGTATTTTGTTTTATACAAATATGATGTTACTATAGATCGAAGGATCAGTTTTTAATTGTAAAAATGTAACAATTGCGTCTGTAAAAAAGTATTAGTCCTCATTTTCAAAATATATATCACAGTCAACTTAAGTGGAAAAACATTTATTTATCGTCGTTTCAATATTGTTATTATATATAGAGTAAAATGTCGGTGATCAGAAAAAAAATATTTTTTATTAATTTTATATTTCATTCGTAAAATCACAGCCATTAAATTAGAAGTAATCGTTAAAATATTTAACTTAAAAATTAAAAGTGATTAATTTGGGCATCATTAATACCTACAAATATTCCTTCTGCCAATTTAAGTTAAATTTTAATATTATTTTGATATAAAATTTCCACATTTTCAGAATTAAATTGTTGTAGGATTTGACTGAAAACTCCATGTACATTCAGATACGAACTTTTTATTTTTTTTGGAACATTTGTAATAGTTGCATTACAAGAAATAGAAATGCACGAAACGTTTTCCGCGCTTGAAACGGCTTTAGACACTCTAGAGTCTTAGTGTCTTAGTGTAGCTAATCCCCACAACTATACACATTTACGGTTAGAGCATCGTTGCTGAAGATTGTAGGGTAAGTCCGTCTTAAGAAGCGTAAGGATATTAGGATTTGGGAACTGAATTCTGCTCTCGGCTTCTGGACTTCAACAAAGGAAATTGTATTGTGTCACTATAATATATGATTCGAGCTTCAATTCAAAACTCATGTGATAATTTTCCTGAGAAACAGTTGTAATATAAGGAGTAGATACTGTGCATTATTATTACCCGAGTGGAAACTGCTTAATAAACAATTTTCTAAAATTAGAATTATGTTAAGTAACATAGTTGGAGTGTTTGTGGATACATTTGGTTTCACTGAATTAATTATGTTAGATGTGTATATTTAGAGTTCTGTATTTTGAAATTCCCGGGATCCCGTGGAGCAGACTATATCCAGACTACGATCCGCGTACACACAGCCAGTTCTTCCTTTTTCTTAAAAAAAAATATTTATAGTTGCATCAACTGCTAAGGTCATTACCGACATTATACTACATTGTTTTTCTTTTTTGGAGAACTATCGAGTAGGTGGGGGGGTTCCTAATATAGAAATCAACACCGTGCCCTCGCCGGGATTCGAACCAATGACCTCTGTGATGCGAGGCAAAGACAGTGACCCCAAGAACACAGGATGTCGAGAATAGTTAAGTCGTCTCTAGTTATTTTCGAAACGCCGTCGAATATAATTAATCGTGTAACTAAAATTCTATTGCCCAATTCAGTTAACATTATGTATGATATTCTTTCATAGATTCAAAATTACATTCTATTCGAAAGCTGTCAAATAAAACACAGGAGATTGTTGAAGTGATTTTGAATTTGTCCTATATTTATTTGTAACTGATTACTGAATGAGGTATTAAACCAACCTTTTCTTTTTCAGGTATGTAACATGGATCTTTTCATAGTGACGTATAATTTGGGTGTTACAAAACAACACAGTGCAACAGTAAGTTGAAATTTAGATTTTATCTGACATTTAATGATAAATTAGCGATTATATTAACCTATTAATCATATTGAATACGACCAGCGTGGCAGTCAGTACTTCTTAGAATCGAAATAGTCCAAATGGTCAGTGAGGAAGTTTTCACGTATTAGTTCTAGTATTTTCTAATTAATATTATGTATCATCAATAGGCTGAATTCCCCAAACTAGGGACAAAACGTATGAATATATTCATAAAATATTTGGAAATGTCTTATACTGGTCGTTTAATTTGTTTTAGTAATAAAAACCAGTTACTAAATAATGTCTACTGTTCAATTACTAAAAATAGTGTTTATGAGGAATGTTACATGGTGTTGAAGGAATTTTTTTGGAATAAATTGGATATTATAAGACGTTGGCTTTCTCTCTGAAGCTGCAGATATAATTTTCTGAATTTACCAGTTTATTAGATTGCGGTGTATATACACTTCTCGTACAAGTAGCGTTTACTTGTAACATAGCGCTAATAAGGGAACGTCGCGTAAAAGCTTGCATTTTAATGAGTCAAATTTGCAAGTATAATTTAGGGGCCTACTCGGGTTCAAATACTGAAGAGAGTCGCGTGAAATGTGACATTGACTGCTTTCCCGTTTCCCGTTCATTGGAGTTGTGTTTTTTATCTTACTAATATGCTACAGAGACGTAACTAATTCCTGTTATATCTCACGGAGACATTGTCAGTGTCGTCCCCTGGCAGGTAAATGTTCCACATATCCCCTTGTGCCAGGTTAGCAAATTGACAGGGGCAGCGAGGAATTTCGTCTGGTCGACAGACAGCAACGCTAAGCATCCGCGTAAACGATCCCACTTTGCCACAAGCGGATCTGAAAGCATGCAGCCCTCTCTACTCTACCCCCCATTTGTTCCCTAAAACCACATCTCCGAATTCTCTCTTGTATTAATGTATCCAAAACGAAGATGGAACATGTAATTATGATTGCCTTTAATTAAGTCATATATTTGTATTTTTCGTACTAAGTAATATAATATAAATTATTTGGTTAAAACTGGTTAATTTAAAACAGTCTCACTTTGATTTATTCTTTAAAATATTGGTAGTAGCTTTCGATTCGCATCAGTCATAATCATATCGAATACAGAAACAATAATGTGTAAAATAAACTTAATTATCAGATGTATACATTTAATTTATTCAGAAACATCTCGAATCTTACCCAACAGAACACAATATTATACAAAAATTAAATATTTTTGTCAATAATTCTGAAAGTGCACAATTCCTCAAAAAATTCGTCTAAATCAGAAATAATATCTGAAGATATCATAAAATTGCATCTCATTCTTATAATTGTAATTTCTTTTTTACATTTACCTGTAATCCCAGTGTAAGTCACCTTGGTGCCAAATTTGATGGCCGTAATTTTCAGCAAGTCACAGCTCGGCTCTGTGTACACACGCGTTATTTATCCAAATAATATAAATTAATCTAGAATTAATTTGGGAGTTGTTCTTCTGCGCTACTATATATATATACATATCTTGAATGGGTTTTGTTTAGTTTTATTTTTAATGCAAAGACAGGTTATTAAAAATTTGTTAAATAATAATATTGCCTTAAATATAATTAATGAATCTTCATTAAACATATCAGATATCATTATTTATTTTTTACTAGAATTGTAATCTTCCCAACAACGTATCAAACAACTCAAAAGTAGGAAATATAGCGCACACGAACGAACAAAACTAATTTTTGCACAACTGCAAGGAATTCAATAAGACTGGTTTGGTAAAACGACCAGAACAGTCGTATGAACATTTAAATTTATAAAGTAAAAAAGTTTAAACAACATTTGGAGAAAAACAATCAATCTCAAGGCGCGGTAGTCATTGGCTTACCCCCAACAGTGTTTGTTTCCAGGTCGTAAGGAACATGCGTACCAAATTTTTGTTGAAATTTCTACACGTATTTAAATTTGTATGGGAAACACACACAGATGCGTAAACAAACACAAATATTTATTCCATTATTAACACAAGCTGTTTAATGTATACATTGTTTTTATTTTATTATATTTATCCGAGGCATTTTTATTCAAATTCAGTACAAAAAGTTGTATTTAGATCCTTCAAATATTGTTCATATGAACTGTTTGCAATCTGTTAGTTATGAAATGTTTAACTGTGATACTACCAATATTGGTTTGAAGTATCCTTCATTGGTGAAACGAGGAGCACAAAATCATAGAGATCAATGACTATGTCTATCTGTCCAACTTCCATCATCCTCAGGCAACTAACTTCCCATGACCGTATATATATATATATATATATATATATATATATATATAATATTGAATGTAAATTGTATTATGATAAACTGTCTAAGTTTTTATTTTATTTATATGTTGCTTTATTAGAATCGAAAATGAAACTGTTTATTTATTATTTGCAGACTGCAACTCGAATCTCTAATCGTAAAAATCTACATTATTAAATCCTTTATTTCTCAAAGAAGTGTGAAAGATCGCTTAAAAGAGTTTTTCTTATATATATTTTACACGCCAGATCCGAGGTGTAGGGTACAAAATTTCTATCCAAATCGACTTTTACTCTGATTTCCTAATAAATATTGATTTTTTTCTGTTAATTACTGAAAATAAATTCAAAAGATTTAACACATAGGAGCTATAATTTTCCTTAACGATTTTCGGTACCTTTAAATTCTTCCAAAAACGAAAAAAAACTAGTTAGTAAATGTCGTTTCTCGGGGATTATTCTTTTCCCTTTTAACGGCCCTCGTCCAATGCTTTACAATCGCTATATTTATTCATCTCGTCCGTTCCTTGTCCCCCCCCCCCTCCCCTCTGCTATTATTGTGTTTCATTGTGCACCGTTGCACGCCACGTTGGTTGTATTACTGCTACACAGTTGCCCCTTGTATGCCTCCGCACCTTTGAGGCTTTGACTCCCTCTTGTATTAACGCAATAATACTATCGCTGAAACCCCTGCGCTTCCTTAAATAGAGAGAGTTAAGTTTGTGTTTGCAGAGGCAAGTCTCTCCGGCGAATATCCGGAGATCAATGTGAAGCCCGCTCTCGACTCTCAACTGCTTCGGAACAGCGGTAAACGCTGCAAAACTTGTACGCAACAAGACCACTGGCGGGTTATATACACCGGTGCTTCAAATTTCAAGCACAGCGATCTGCCTCATATCGCGAAAAATTTACCATTATAAGATTAATTATTTGAAATTTTTTATATTGTAACTATCGTGTCTTTTTATGTTCGATGAATCAGTTACTCGAATATTAACAAAAAGTATAGTATTAATTTTAAGCGAAGCATAAAACTTCAGAGAAATGTGTGTTTTATTGGGTATCGCTTCACTTAATTCTAACTAAGCATTTAAATAAAAAAAAATTCTATGTTTAAAATTGGAACATAATCCCCAATCAAATTCATGGTTCTCTTCTAATCTATTGATCTTTAGTCTACTTCTTATTCACAGCATATAAAACGATCGAATACGTTAGAGTAATTATTAAAACTTTCTTAGATTTCCACGCAGATGATGTGAAGCGATTACGACGTTTCGACGGTTCCAGTTCTACATTTGTCGTAAATAAAACATTATCGTGTAGCCTGTAAAAACAAATCATTTTCGTTGTAAAACTATTTGTAATAACTTCTAAATTATGCAGGCGTATTATTTTGACACTTTAATTATGCCAGACGAGTTATTTTTCGGTCAAATATAAATTTATTTACAACTACAGGGAAATTGAATAAATATCGAAAGTTTTTGAAGATTAAATTATGGCTACCTTAATAGTAGTTCTCTTAAAGGCAGTGATTATTAAATCTATTTACCGGCTCAATTAATAATTTAATTTCTAATTCATTATTTTGCTCAAAGAAGTGAACCGCTGATTGTTATTGTATATATAGTACTCAAGTGCAGGCATATAATATTTTAATGCACTCTTAGAGGAGTTTGATAAAGTGTAACGTAAATTGATTTACCACATATATTTAATGTTGCAGTTAATTTATTAATAAAGATATTTTTAGTTATCATCGTAATTTTTTTTATCACTAGCGTAACACTTCATCAATTATTCTTTTCTCTGGAAATTGATTTTATTATTTTAGAGATAACAGAGAAGAGACAAACATACATGTTTGTAGGCCGACGTCAGAAATTATATAATAATAATATTAATGATGAACATGCAGTAAAATATAGGATTTGAATTCAGTAAATGTTGCTGACTACTTTGAAATCTACCAGTGGTTAACATATTCACATATAACGCACGAATTTCGAAACAGTTTGCAAAATATTTGTATCTAGAAATGTTAAAAGGCGATGGTTTTTAATCAATTTTTCTCTGTTCCTGCAGACGAGTAATAAATTGTATTTGGAAAGGTAAATGCAGATTTTTGATCGTAAAATCAGACACGTTACACCTTTCATGTTTACAGGGAAATATAAATAACTTTATAATTCACAGACATGACACATGTAGCAATTCGGATGGACGGAAATATTTTGTAAGATTTAAATGGTTGCAGGTGTTGCAACATATTTCAGAATTTTCCCCTCGCCTTCGGCCGCTTGATTTATTCCTCTAAGATTAGATTCCGTGTTTGTATTAGCAATCCCACTTGGTCGTCATGACCTTTTTCCCCGAGCTGCGTCAAAGTCTGTCTGGCGAAAATAAACCGCAACATCTGTGCCTCGACCGAGAAGCGAACCGTAAAGAAAACACGTGGGGAAAACCACGGGAGCCACGACCAGAACAACAAATCAGACGCTCGGAATGAATGGAGTTTATTTTTAATTTTTTACTGAAGTTGTGGTCGACAGACAGCATCAACTTTCAAAAGAAGTTACATTCGTATGTAAAATTTCATCAATTATAATTTCTACAGTGTATCTGACTTCTTAAAATAATGAGAAAATATCAGCCAATTAAGTCATTAGTAATTTTACACAAAATAATAAAAAAAGGTTAATGATAATAATTTTTTGGGACCTCTTCAGGTGTTGTAAAATTAAATTAAAGGATATAAAATTGAAAAATGACATAAAATTTATGATCACTTCATTTAATGCAATTAAATATTAATATTTTCAAATTATATCATTTAATGTAATTTTACAACACCTGAAAAGGTCCAAAATTATTAAGGTTGTTTCTAATCTCTTATAATGTTTTTAATTTATTAATAATAATTTTTTGATTTAATAGGTTGATGCTTTGTCATTTATAATTACTAAAATTACCGTTACCTATTATTGTACGCACTCGAGTATTACAAATACCATAACGAAAAATATGACAATTTTCGGTTTCCGTTCTTTGTGGCAAACTAATTAATAAGTTACGTCTATTATAATTAGTATATCAATTATTAATCCACCCGGTAAAATGTAAAGCATAGACTTAATTATCACTGCCTTGAAGTTAACCATACGGATTTTTCGATATTTATTCATATTTCCTACAGCTAAAAATAAATTTATATAAGACAGAAAACTAACTCGTCTGGCATAATTAAAATGTTAAAGTAATACATTTTCATAATGTAGGTGTTAGTTTCAATAGTTTTAAAAATGATTTCTCCTATTATTCATTTGTTTTATTTACGTCAAATTAGAATTGGAACAGTAGAAGCGACGTAATTACTTAATAATACCTGAGTGGGAATTTTTAAAAAGTTATCTGCATCCGTCATGAAGTTTATTGGGATTATGTTGTAATTCTAGACGTAAAACAAAACTTATTTAAACGAATTTAGCGAGACATCAGTCGTTGCCTCTGCATAAAGGCAGATTTATTAGACAAAATTATTGTACTTCGTCGCTGTTACCAAAGTTCGTCTCCGCTGTAATGACTTAATGTGCTCCATCTACAGTAAATGCACAGCTCCTGAGTGAAAAGCATTTACAGCAAGTGTGACGAGGCTGCACGGAGAATAGGTTATGTGTTCAGTTTCGTTAATTAAAGCCCGGTCTAGTTCTAAGAAGCTATAAATTAACGTGGCCTCGCCTATCAATTTCTGTCACTACGTACTTATTTGGGAAGTGAAGCTAACTACATCCGTTTAACTACGGTCAATCACGGCGCTAAATCTAACTTGTTCGTCAAAGCTTTTGTATTTCTTGTATTCTGTAAAACAGAAAGAATTTTATTCCTGATATATTATATCATCTGCAAAATCATGCCTCACTTTTGAGTGAGTAAATAATAAAATTTATTCAAAATAATTCACCATTTGTCACTTATGTTATGAAATAAACAAACAAAATAATATTTATTTATTTATTTGTAGGTTCATTTGTTCTATGTTTCAATTAATTAATAATACAATTATTGATACAATGTAATAAAAATTTAGTAATACAATATAATTTGATTATATTTATTATTATTCTAATTTTTAATATTTTACTTTTATATGAAAATTGAATTTGATTAGTTTCAAAGTTTAATTTATTTTTAATTAAAGGTTTACAAAAATTCGAAAGGGTCCTTTCAATTGCATCGATTCACTCGAGTTTAAACTTTTGAAGATTTATTTTAACTACATTCAATTTAAAAATAAATTTCTAATATGGTAAATGGGCAAACCTCAGGATAATTTTACGCTGAACATAAACCAAAAAAGGAAGGGGCTGTATGTGTGGGCATATACGTGCGGCTACCCCAGGTGAGCGTTTCGGATAACCGGAAAATCTTCACAGGAAACCTCTGGCCACCTTCGACCTTTACACTTCCTCGTCGGCGTAACAATTTTCAGCATCAAGACTGCTTCTTCTTCCGTCAGTCGGGCCTTCTCTTTTTCTGCTAAAAGTTGTAGCTATGAACTGTCCTATCCAAGAACATCTTACTCCGACACTTTCTCCCTAGCCAGACTTGCTTCATTTTGGAGAATATGTAGATGTGAACAGTCCTGTTTCCTCGTTTGTCCACCTTCCAGCTTGACAATCTTCGTTCCCAACAGGAAGGCGGAAACCTCTTCACTGTTTGATTTGAGCCAATCTGCGCCCATTTTACACTTTCGCGGGAATATCTCGCCTGTTGGAACACGGGTATTTTGGTCAGACAGTTACTCCTGAGGCAGTATTCTCCCATAATCCGCGGCCTTTTGTCTGACGACACGGTGCCTCCTAGACGCTCCGTCACCCCGGCGCCAAATTTTATGACCGTAATTTCCAGCAAGCCACAACTTGTCTCTGGGTACACAGGCGTTTTTATTCAAATATTAAAAATTAATCTTGAATTAATTTGAGTAGTGTTCTTCTGCGCTACAAATTATATAAATACATAGCAAACTAACAGAAAAAATTAAATGTGATTTAATAAATACCACACTAATTTATGATATCCTTGGTACTTTTGTCGGGTTATTCAAATCGTAAGAGCCGGAAGAACCTGTAACCATTTGAACTCAAAACGAATAATGTGTTCGGGAATAGTTATTTAGATATAGAGAATATTGTTTATTATGAAATGTAGAAGACTATAAGGATCAAATTGTGTCAGATAAAACCTCATGAATTCTGATATTTAAATTTTAAAAATTACATTTTGATATTCAACATGAAAAATAAATGAATAAAAACGCACCCTTTATTATAATTACTCCTGGTCCCTTAATTAGATGTAAAGTTATGTCCCTCTAGGGAGTCCTCTGCGTAATGTTGGACGATGTAGAGCGTAGGCGTCCTGACCCGTGAATGACGTCACTCTGTGTCCGAGCCGCCTTGCAATTAATTCGCTCTCTCTGATAACTCATTAAGCGGACGTCAACAAAGGACCGTCCGTCATCTATGCGCCTCTACTCTTCCCGACACTGTAACTGAAAAAAAAAATATATTGGAGAGATGAATTCAGGTTCAAAGTAGAATACAATTTTCGTTTTCAAATATCAACATGCGTTTGCGCCAGTCAGCTGTCATGTAAACGAAGAACCGGAGTCTAAGCTTAATGAAGGGTGAGGACACATGCATTTTAATCATCCAGTTCGTTGTCCCGTGAAACTTTGCTAGTTTTATCGAAATTAACTGATGATGTCCGGTCGTTTCATTTTGAAATCTAAAAAGTCGAAGTTTATAACTGAGATAGTGAGTTACAGAGGATGATAATGTATGAAAATAAAAATAGACACAACATCCATGCCCGTGCTGGGATTCAATCCCAGGTCCTCTGTGATGTGAGGCATCATGCGCCAAGGCAGATCGGCTTGTAGAGCGTTATATTATTATATTTAAAAACTTACATAATTTGTGTAAAACTGTAGACCTGTAAAATATTCTGGAGTTTGACAGTCCGTCGTTCCTAATAGCCCGTTAATTGACGTTAAGCGAGAAGCAACAAGGTAGTTTCCCCGATCCAGCACAGAGGACCCGGTAAATCCGTTTCGCGTCCTCCGTTGTGTTGGTATAAGGATTAGGCAGCTTACTGGACATCACGACGGGAGAACAGCGTTGACAAGTGCTGTATCCCAGAAGTGAGAAGTGCGTTTAATCCCGGTGAGCAAATTCACCCAATTAAGCGGCCATTGTGCTGTCACTCAGGCCGCGTGCTCATTAACATCTGGCCCATTGTGTCCGCTAATTGGTACTCGATCAAAACTCGACACTTCGCGAATCTTCTCCGGCGGAATTGGCCGACGACAAAGGCTGACGTCATTGCCGGAAGTCGGAAGTAAGGCGAGGAACCAGCTGCGTTGAACATCGTTCTATTCTGGGCGTCGGCCTCGATCGGGACGAAACAACGCGCGAAGTGGAGCAACGGAAACGCAATAAAGTGGGTCGCACCATTCACTTCAGACGTAATCCTTAATTAATACAGACACAGAATTTATTACGCATTACAATTTATTAAAAAAAAATAATGGGAAATTCCGGTCAATAACATTATTTGATGAAATTTCATTGGGTAGTAAGCTACTTGTAATTCACTGGTAGACACCTTACACTGACGTCGGTTACGAGTCTCTCTGCCTAATTATAATTACGACGCTATATCTTAGAAATAAATTATTTCAGGAAGTTTAAAATAGGTTGTTACCTAAAATTGTTACTTCTTAATTATTACCTCTTTTCACAATTGTACTCTTGTTTCAGTTGAGTTCTACTTTTGCTTAAATTGCTCTTCGTGATATTTTGCTTTATATTTAAGCATGATTTTCTCTTCATCTCGCCCTTCTTCAAGTTTTGGGACAATTGGTGGGTTTAATTCAGAGTTTTTTTTAGGTTGTTCCACTGTCTAGTTTTTAAGAAAATTTTTTGTTAAATACTGGTGGGTTAGAGAGCTTAACTTAAGTTGGTGATAGGCCATTGTCTAAAAACATTAAAAAAATCTTTTCGTCACGTATTGCCTTAGTGAAGCTCGTAAGTCTTCAGCTCAATTCCAAAGAGACGAGCATATTATGTATCGGCTCTCTAAATGACTCCAAATCAGACACTTGGGTGATTATCTATTCCCTGAATTTACGTTTTCGGACACTTACGTGTAAAATATTGATCTTCCGTCGGTCTCTTCACTCGTTTTTAAAAACCTAATAAAGTTTTGCAGCTCACTAAATTCCAATCTATGTTATATTTCATGTTATAAAACTTATTCCTAAAAACCAGATTAATTTCCAGCGCTTAAGGAAAATAATTTGACTTTCCACGGCTCCAGAGTGGATGTTGGAGATTTTTGTTTAATTTAGGAAGCAAATGGTCAGAATGAAAAATCTTCTATTTATTTTTGGGAAGTGCTGAAGAAAACGACCATCGATTTGATTTTTTCCAAAATCAATGAAAATCATGAATGAGAATTAAAATACTAATTCTTTTCATTACGTCTGTTTGAGTTGATTATCATTGGATATTTAACGGATGCAAACATTCGAACTAATTTCTACATGTGGATTACACGCTTTACTGCTCCCATTCATAAATCACCTAAAACGTACGTTCTCTTCGCGGGTCATTAACAATCGTCGATTCTATTCCCTGTTGTTTTTTTGGTCCTACCTACAGGTGTCTGCATGCTCTAGATTCATAATTTCATACTATTAATCCCGCCGGGGAAACAAAATTAGTAACTTGGCAGCCTACGCGGTTTTCGTCTGATGTTCATGAAGCCGTGGTAGTCATGCCGTCTAAAACGATATAATTAGATTGTTAATTTTGGCTCCTCAGAGGTGAGTTTAATATAACTGAAATTATATTAAACATTTTTCCTGTCTAAAGATATATATGCCCCTCTGTTGAAATCGAAACAGTTATTTTTTTGAGATTAGATGTGAGTTGGGTGACGACGATGGAAGACCCTCCTCATCTGAACTGGCAGCCAGCTGCTCGTACCTTGCGAAATAGCACGCCAGAAATATGGAAAAGGCACTGGTTCGTTATAAATACATGCCGTGGGAGGAGGACGCAGCTGTCGTGAGACTCACTGATTACTCAACGATGATATGATCATTTGGAAGTGCAATGTCCGCTGGCTGGAAACATTGGTGACGGCACAACCACCACTCTACAGTTATGGGGCTGAAATTATGGATTTATAGAATTAACGGAATAATACACATCTCTGGTTCCATATTGAAAAAATAAGATGTATTGATATTACGAAATACTTTGTTAAAAAACACCAGAAATTTAATTGATGAGGCGGTTCTTTTACCCAAATGCCAATAGTAAATGCAATTTTTGATTAATTTCAGAAAATAGTGATGGTATCATGTGTCCAAAATCAAAATAAAATATGGCACTTAAAACCATGCAAATTATTATTTTTCATCGTTAAGACGTCAGTGAATGTATAATAATGTGTAGCTTTTTGTATTTTGAACGAGACGTGATTATGACCTTTAAATGGTTGAAAGCAACTTAATTATGATTTTAACTTGATTATTTTTGTGAACCTTTCTTGGTATTCTCCCATTAAATGTGGATAATTTATCATTTAGTTTTAACCTTTTTCGGACTATTTATTGTCATTACATGAAGAGGTCTCAATTTTAGGACGAAACTTCATAGTTTATATAATCTTTATATGGAAAAATTGTGATCTTTTATTAAAATTTATTTTTCTTACTTATATACTCATTAATAAGTTTTTTTTGGACAAACCTTTGAAAACCTGCATCAGGTTTGTACTTGACCCACGCCCTTCCGCCCTTAGCGAGAGACGGGTTTTGTGTGGGGACGAAGCTACCCTTCTCCGTGCCTGGTCCAGTTTAGGAGGCAGTGGACCGACTCTTCCAATTGTAAAAGGTTTTTTTTAGGGCTCAGGCTACATGAGGGTAATCCACGTTGGGCAACTCCCCTTTAATAGCATAGGAAGGGATTTTAAAGGGGGGATGCGGAAGGGTAGAGGAAGGTATCCAAGTGTTAACTAGAGCCTACGGGCTATATTTTAAGGATCCTACCCGACATTAGCTTAAAAGTAATGCAGGGAAAACCCTAGAAAAACCTGCATCAGGTAGGTCGGGCATTGGGTACTTGTCCCACGCCCTTCCGATAGCGGCAGAGGAGTTTTCTGTGGGGTCGCAGCATTCCCTTCTCCGTGCCTCGACCAGTTTAGGAGGCAGCTGGCCGACTATTCCAATGGAAATAGCGGACAACTCTTACCGTATGCCCAAGGTCTGTGACCCCGGAACATACACCTCTAGAAACAGGCTGAGGTGCCTCGACTTGTGGGAACCTTAGTTCAAAAAACCATGATTAGATTGGATTTATTAGTTCGTGTAGTCCTCGGGTGAGGAAATAGGACAAGTCAAATTGATATTACTTACAAATGTGAAAATTATTTACAAATGAGTATAGGTAACCTCTTCCAGAGCTGTCTGGGAGGGTTCACCTGCGAGAGAACAGGCGTCGCAGGCCTCATCTTGATTTTTTTTTTAGGGCAACAGGCTACATGAGGGTAATCCACGTTAAGCAACTCCCCTTTAATAGCATAGGAAGGGATTTGAAAAGGGGGTTGCGGAAGGGTAGAGGAAGGTAACCAAGGGTTAACTAGGGCCTACGGGCTATATTTTAAGGATCCTACCCGGCATTCGCCTAAAGAAATGCAGGAAAAACCCTAGAAAAACCTGCATCCGGTACGTCGGGCATTGGGTACTGGTCCCACGCCCTTCCGATAGCGGAGTTTGCTGTGGGGACGTAGCATTCCCGTCTCCGTGCCTCGACCAGTTTAGGAGGCAGCTGGCCGACTATTCCAATGGGAATAGCGAACAACTCTTACCGTATGCCCAAGGTCTGTGACCCCGGAACATACACCTCTCAGGAACAGGCCGAGGTGCCTCGGCTTGTGGGAACCTTAGTTCAAAAACGGAGAGGAAAAGGCATCCCCAAAGGTAGCCTCTTCGTATCTCTCCTACAAGGTTCTGCCTGCGAGAGAACATCCCTTGCAGGTATTGCCTGCGAGAGAATAGCCCTCGCAGACCTCGTAATTGTAAAACCTTTTTTTTTAGGGCAACAGGCTACAAGATGATTTTCAGTTCAACTGAAAGACTTAATTTCAGCATAACATAGGTTACGTTTAAGAAATTTATATGCACCAGCTGACGTAATTAGGCAAGACTAATCTGCTTATTGAATAGCTAATAGATGCAATAGGATTCTCAATAGGAGAATCAAAGTTTAGAGGTTGATATTTGCTCAATTTGTATATCTTCAACGGATTAGGAATTATTGCAGCGAAAGAATTATGGTGCGATGTGTGTCGTAGTAATGTTCTTGACGAGTTATGGGAACTTTTAGAGGTGTAAAATAAATTATATTCGACATGTGGAAAAGGAGCACGGATCACGAGTTGTAGTGAAACGTTAATAGGTCACTAAGGAGAAAAATAGGGATGTGACCGATTGAAGACAGACTAATATAGCGAAGATCAAAGAAAATTTTCAGTATGAAAACACTCTGTTTTAACATAAAGAGTGGGTAGAAATATACGTATGTATGCCATCGCGGATTGTGCTCAAATTTATAAATATCCTATAATTGCATAGCTCTAAGAATGGCACGTTGACTTGCTGGACTTTACTACCCGTTGAATAGCCTGGAAAGTTAACGACAGAAACTCTCTCACAACCTTTTCTAACACGCTTCTCCAGCTTCTGATCAGTCCACGATTTTATTAAATCATGAGTGAAGAACAATAGGCGCTGACGCGCCATATTAAATAAATCGTGCTCGTAAATCCGCCGTTTCGTGCTTCCTAAGACCATCAGTAAAAGCTGCACACTCCAAAGTCTACACAAAACAATTCCCCCGACTCACCCGAATAAAAAAAAAAGCGATGGGATGTGATGAATTGAAGCCGCAATTGGATGTGGCGTGACGTGTAAACTTGATCAGCACTACGCAAAACCTTCACACAGGAATAACCCAACAGATGTACCGTGATTAACTTCGCTTATAATTCACGAACGCCAACTTGGCTAAATTAATCACTAATTAGGGAGACTGGATAGAGCGGCTGCAGTATCGACCTGCGAATTGGCTTTAATGAATCATTCCATTAGCGTTTATACCCAGTCAAAGAATAATCTCCACCTGAACAGATCAAGGAAATGCGAATTACCTGCACCCAACACTTATTATCCCTCAAATATTTGAAATCATGTACAATTAATTTACTTACAAACGAATCTATTCATTATCGTGAAATGTGCGGACTTGATTAATATAATTATGTCTCACTTATTTTTCGATGCAAATAACTAACAAACCAACAGTTTTTCCTTATATAATAATTTAAACCTCTAAAATTGTTTATTGCTGTTCTCCGGATTTTCCAGTATTAATTCCAACAATTTTTTTAGGATTCACCGCTTCAGTATTGTAAAAATTCATTCAGTTTCGCAGAATTCTCGTCTTCACTATTTTCTCTTCTGAACTAATCAAATAGCCTCTCAGTCTGTTGTAGTGTTTTGTATTTCTCTTCTACTCTACAGTCCTGTTCTGACTATCATCCATTCTTCTTAACGTTATTCTTCGGACCACTCGTTCACCAATGGGAAAACGAGCAGATGCGTGTGGAGCGCAGGTGTGGATAGGTGCTGGTCCCCTCTCATTACTTGCATAGTGTCCGGTTGCTGACGTCATCACCTGTAGTTGTCTGCTTCTTGTTACTTATTTAACCTATTCCAGAAATTAAATACATGGATGGTCGCACGCAGAGGATTCGTTTAGTTACCGCTGGAGTGAGGGTGCCACGGTGCAATTTAGCCGGTTTTTCCGTGGTTTTTTTTGGAGGACTGTAACGTGATAATAGTTTCTCATCTATAGTCACAAAGTATACATCATGACGTCACGACTAGTTATATTTATCTTATAAATCTGTACCACCAGTCTTGTGTTCGTGGGAGAGCGTCTCTTGAGGAATGGTCATCATGTCGGATTTCATATATCCCACAGAAATACAATCCTTAGAATTAATATTATTCACACCTATCCTCCTGTCCTTCACAGGCACGACAATGTTCTTCATTTCGAATCTTCGTTGTCACATTTTACCTTCTTTGAACTGGTTTTACATCCATGGCACCGTCTCAGTGTTCCCAGCTAAATAAGTCATATTGCTTCTAATCACTACTTTTTCGTTTTTCATCATCTGAAATTAATGTATCTTTATGGAATCGTTAATCATTTGACCACGACCAGCTCCGTCTGATATCCCAATACAGACCAATTATTGACAGTGTTCCAAAAGTTTACAAACGCTACAGATTAAAACTCTGTGCTACATCATCGGATTATCAGATAAATATGCTGCAGAGTATATTCCTGGAACTAATTTGAATTCGACAAACCCGCTTATATCGATTGAAAATACTGGCGCGCTGACGTTTAATCTTGATAAAAAAATACTGCAGTATGTATAAATCTTAATTTAACGGCTCAGTAAACAAATTTTTATGCTTGTAAAGTAATTAGTATGAGCACAGATGAAAATTTAATTTTGTCTCCCAGCCAACAGATGAAAACTTACAACTGTCAAAATAACAAGAGAACGGGCATCGGAAGAAAAGTAAATTTTAGTCCATATTAAAATTAAATTATACCATAAGAAAAATCAGAAATTTATGTCCCTTATAATTTCATGATCATATTGATCTTAACTACTCCATTTTTTTACAAATTTCGTTTCAATCTATTAATAGTTGTCTGCTTCTTGTTACTTATTTAACCTATTTCAGAAATTAAATACATGCATGGCCGCACGCAGAGGATTCGTTTAGTTACCGCTGGAGTGAGGGTGCCACGGTGCAAGTTAGCCGATTTTTCCGGTGTTTTTTTTTGGAGGACTGTAACGTGATATCAGTTTCTCATCTATGATCACAAAGTATAAATCATGACGTCACGACTAGTTATATTTAACTTATAAATCTATACCTAAATAATAATAAATAATTATTTTTATTG
Organism: Zhengitettix transpicula; assembly: GCA_037074705.1. Lineage (NCBI taxonomy): Eukaryota > Metazoa > Arthropoda > Insecta > Orthoptera > Tetrigidae > Zhengitettix > Zhengitettix transpicula. The sequence goes on from CM073594.1 coordinate 51,036,672, forward strand.
ATTAGTTCCTTTTTATTTGAATGATTGTAAATAATTTTAATTAATATTCATTATTATCATATAATTTTGGTAGGGTAACGCGAATGAGAAACAGATTATTTTTATTTTTTTGATGTGTAGACAGGCTATATATAGGGTAATCCACGGAGTGGCAACTCTTATTGCATAGGAAAGGGAATTGAAAGGGGGGATGCGGAAGGGTAGAGGAAGGTAGCCAAGGGTTAACTAGGGCCCCCGGGCTATGATTTAAGGATCCTACCCGGCAATTCGCCTAAAAGTGATGCAGGGTAACCCCTAGAAAAACCTGCATCAGGTAGGTCAAGCATTTGGTACTTGTCCCACGCACTTCCGATGGCGGGAGAGGGGTTTGCTGTGGGGTCGCAGCTTTCCCCTCGCTGTGCCTTGACCGGTATAGGAGGCATCTGTGCGACTATTCTTACCGTATGTCCAAGGTCTGCGACCCCGGAACATACACCTCTCAAAGCAGGCCGAGGTGCCTCGGCATATGGGAACCTTAGTTCGTATTTTTATATTTATAGGTGCTTTTATTAACTAATTACAGTCGCTAAAATGACTCTAGGCGCTATATGCGTCTAACATATATATCACATGGTTGAAATATTTTTGAGCGCTATTTACTTCAGCTAGATCACTGAATTCTGGAGCTAAATAACCCGGGTGAAGCTAGATTCAAATGATTGAATCCACGACAACGTCACATATAAAATGAGTTGATAAGAAGAAACAGAAATATTACAAAGGATTTCTCAGGAGTTTTATCCTCCTAAACTGGTCGACACACGGAGAAGGGAATGCTGCGTCCCCACAGCAAACTCCTCTCCCGCTATCGGAAGGGCGTGGGATAAGCACTCAATGCCCGACCTACCTGATGCAGGTTTTTCTAGGGTTTTCCCTGCATTACTTTTAGCGAATGCCGGGTAGGATCCTTAAAATATATCCCGGGGGCCAAGGTTAACCCTTGGCTACTTTCATTTACCTTTCAGATCCCTTCCTATTCTATTAAAGGGGAGTTGCCACCATGTGGATTACCCTCATGTAGCCTGTTACCCTAAAAAAAACAGATTCGAGGACCTCAAATGATTGGATCCACAACGTCACATATAAGAAGAGTTGATAAGAAGAAACAGAAATATTACAAAGGTTTTCTCAGAAGTTTTATTAAGTCAGAATCACAGAGATCGGCCAGATAAGTTTTGTACCAAAGTAAGGTTGAAAATACTACCAAAAAATTATGTTAACTAGATTTCCCAGTAATTGGAATACATGAGCGAGTATAATTTCTATTTACCTGAGGAAACAGGAAACCTTTTCTCGTGACATCGACCAGAAATAGACGTCGAGAATAATATTATTGTATACACCTATTTATACGCTCAATTCCTACAGTGATGACGTCAGCAACCGGAACGTACGCACGCACCTCGCAAGAAAAGGCCAGCACTTGTCAACACCTGCGCTCCACATGCATCTGGTCGTTTTCCCATAAGTCCCATAAGTCGGAACTACAACTCCATATGCCAGCTATAATTTACAATATAGTACTTTTCGTATAATTACCCATTGACATCTTGTAAACAGAAGTAGGAGCACGTCTCTCGTTCCTATTAATTCTTAATAATACTGAATTATGAAATTATTAATTATGCTAAATTCAGTAATTAGTGTTTCATGTGCACTCATATAAGAGTTTGATATTTCAATATCCCTATTGTCATATTGATATGTTTAAGTAGTGATTATTAAAATGATTCTGTAATTAAACATAATGGTTGTAATTCAATTATTAAAACTCTCAATTCTTAACGATTATTAAATATAAAACAGGGCCTTTACACTGAGGGCCTGAGTCCCCTTACACTGTCGTGTTAACTGCTGCGTGTTTCTTCCAATTTGTTGGTGTGCTGAGTGCATCGACCATAAACAGTACAATTACTGCGCGATGGCGCAAACGGAAAAGGGGAAATTTTTTTTAGATGTGGAACGCCTCGTGCGTAAATCTAAAAAAAATCTTGACGTTACTTAAAGTTATATTATTCGTATTTTTGTTAACCATTATTCTCTCAACAATCTCACATCAGCAGCGGTAAGATTATGATACCAGAGGCACTCTAATTGCATGCAGACCCTTATTGAATAAATATGATCTATGTGATTCAAGAAATTTTGAAGGTGAATTCCACAATTCATGGGATTTGCATTTAAATTACACTTATTTTTTAAAAAATCTTTAGAAGCTATTTCCAATTTGGATTTGATCCTGCTCATTCTACCTTAATAAAACATTGACGATTCGTTTAGCATTTCATTTCCCTCCTTTAGTGTTCTTCTTCAAATTGAGTGCCTCACGTCTAATTCAGCTTTACAAAGTATTTTTATAAAAAAATTACTAACGACTATTTGAGTTTTACCGGAGTTCGTAACCTCAATGCACGTGTTTTCAGGTAACATGATCATTTATTACTGATGAAGAAATTAACGTTCAGTAATTTGATATACCTCAACACTATAATCATTTTTTAAGTTGTATGCAAGAAGTAGAAGTCTCAAAATCATCTAGAATAATTATTAGTCCATCGCTACTTTTAAATTTGTAACCCAATTCTTTTTGCATACAGCGAAATGCCATTTTATGATTTTTTTAAAATCTGCAGTGTTTATCTTATTACTTAAAAGGTGATGGTTGACCAATAAAATCCGCGCCTCGTGTCAAATTTAAAAGCAGGGATGTAATTTCATAGAATAGGGAACTCATTATATTAAATTTACAACAGATAAGAGTCCGTAAAAGCCACGGTGCAACGAAACTGCCCCTTTACTTCTATTACTATTTAATGATAAATTGAGTAATGAAAGCTTTCCAGTCTCTAGAAACTATTTCCTTGCAGCACTGCTATTTCACAGATGTGATAACTAGCTGTAGGCAGTGGTACGCTCTTAGTTTTGAAATTTATGGGTTGTGGGAGTTCGAGGTGACCGCATAACCCGAATGCCAGTGCTAACGACGCCATTATGCTCAAGAACGGGGTATGTAATCATGTTCCAGCTTCTAATTCCGTCAGCTACCCCACCTCTGATACTGGCCACCTTCCCGTAAGTAGAACATACTGATACGTACTGGAGGTAGAGATTCAGACCTCCAAGCACTTTCATACTTCCATTTCATTTTTTATAAATCTATTTCTGTTAAAAGACTTGTTCTGATTTTTAATCTCGTCTATGTTGTATAATTTTCATGGCTTTCAGTGACGTTGTCATAAGATTCAGTTTATGATAGGCTATTTATATTGCGAACTCCCGAGAAAACTTTCAGCAGCTGTTCTACCCTATTTTTGGTTTTATCCCTATACTGGTCTATTCTGTTCTCAATTATCCACGTCCTAAAATATACAACGAAAGTCCTCTTTCCCCACTACTAACTGGCATTATTAAAGATGGCGGCTTTACTATACAAAAAATAGATCTCAGTTCATCTGAGTTCACCTGTAAATAGCATCAGTTTACAAGGATGTTTTGTTAATTGGTTTGTAACTAAATTATTTTTAATACTCGAACTTTTAAGTTACTACATTAAACATCTAATGACGTACTTAAATTAAGAAAGAAACGTTTTTAAATTTTATTTGTATCAAATACTTTGCGAATTATTAATTATTGTGGTACAGGGAAGATCTAGAAGAAGATTCATACCAATTCCTTTTTATTCAACTTTTAAATAGAACACATTTCAGTCTCTGAGAATAGATAAATTTATCCATAATAGAATCCAAACCCTATTTTATTTCCTTGTCACTTCTTTTTATTCATAAAATTTCATCAGTTGCCTATACCATCATTATTCGACGTTAAATATGTTTTCACTTTCAATTGACCATGTAGGTTTAAATTTCTTCACCAGCTTGTTCTTTAATCCTCCTCTCTGTTTTCGAAAAGCCACTGTATTTCTATAAGTTAATTATTATATGATTTCTATGGTCCTTTCTATAACGGACGAATCCTTCCCTCCTTTTCCTTGCCTCCGTGATCTCTCTGCTCCTTCGTCCTTCGTAACAACATAGCCTTTGTGGCCTGTTTTGTGTTCTACACGAGGCTTTTATGTTTGTCTCTGTAAAGTTCGCAACTCACCACAGTCTCGTATTCCACAATCTGTCGTACAAACGATCTATGAGGAACAGCATTAATTATATACCGCTGAAAAACCGTTATTATCTGAATATATCCTGTGACGCTGATGAATTAATTAAATGCATAATCTGTTTCTGAGCAGGAATAATCCAGTCACCGTTTAATCGGTTTAATGATCTGATCAACGAAGGATTAAGGATTAATATATTTCAATGGCCTTTTCTTCAATTTATAATTAAATTTTATTTTGAAATAAAACCATATTTTTAGTCCTCCATTAAAAGTTTCATTTCCTTATAAAATTTGTAAAATTTCTATGAATATCCATAAATAATATTACGAAGACTTATATGTATATTGAATAAGAATTTTTAAAAATAATTAAAGCCCAACTTTTTTTATTTGTCTCAAATAATTATAATTTTGGATACCTTCAAACCATTTATTGAAGGAGCTCTCGCCCTAAAGCCATCTTATATTTACAATAAAAATTTGTACATATAATTAGTGTAAGTAGCCTGTACTTACAGCGAAGAACAGAACGTTTCTTCCCTTTGATTAGGGACCTCTTAAGTTGTTAATTAAATAAACAAAATATGATGTGAATTTAAATGAAACAATTTAACATACAAAATGTAAACTTCCACCATCAGCTTCCATCACAACACACTAATTATATGGATACATATTTATTATGATGATGGCTTTAAGCCGAAATCTCCTTCAATAAATAGTTTGAAAATTATAATTATCTAGATCTAGATTATTTATTGTTTATAGTCACGTCAACATAAAAGTCATTGGCAACTTACTATACCTACTACATGAAATTAATTCATATTAACTATACATTTTATTCTTATTCTCAGATTCATTATCTATTTAGATTAGATCTTGAATGCCGGTTTCCTTGCTAAACTTTACTAGGTTATTTACTGCCGCTGCTGAGGTACATATCTCCCTTCTCGTGTATTTCTGAATAGTGGCTCATCTAGTCCAGTCGTGCTTTTTGCAGTCGTAGAGGACATGCTGGATCATCAGGTGAGCCTTGCATACGTCACATGTAGGTTGCGGCGATCTAGAGAATAGAAAGAAATGCGAGTGGTTAGAATGGAGAGTTCTTAACCTAGCAACAAACACCTTCTGTCTCCATTGGCAGATTGCTAGCGTAGGATATTTCCTTGAAGTTGTCGACTTCCTTGTGAAAAATCCCTTCATGCCTTCCTCTTCTACACTTGTACCATTTTTTCTCCAGTATACTGGCATAGGCTTGTCCTCCATCGTTTTTTGTTCATATTGGACTGTTGGTTTTTATTCTTTTGTTGGGATGCACTTTTGTCCGCCCTTTCGTTTCCCTCAACTCCTCTATGTTCCGGTATCCATCCTATCATTACCTTACTAGTGATATTTTCTCTGATTGTATTGAATGTACCATTCCATATCTTTTGGTTTTTTATTGCAGCCAAAGTATCTGTTAGGATTAAATTATTTTTGTTTGGTTCTTCCATTCATCGTATTGTTGCCACATATATGGCATGCATTTTCGCCGTAGTTATAGATGCGTTGCTATTTATGGTTGCCGTCCTTGCAAACTCGTCTGAAACTATAGCGCATCCAACTCCTTCGCTAATTTGAGACATAAAAATGAGGCGATTGATTTTTTTTTAAAAAAAAGTCTGATTAGTAAAGTTTTAAAACTAATAGCTTCCGTTTCTTGCCGAGTTCATCTGAGCGTTTTTCAAATAAAACTAAATAATATACGTGGGCCTAGGAAATCCTTGGCTGTTTATTAATTCAACAATAGTACTCATCGTAATACAGGAGAGAGATACGCGTAACTAAAAGGTAACGCGATCTGTACTAATGTTGAATACATTGAAGGGTAAGGAATGTTTTTGTCCATTGACAAATATGAATAATACTTTTAATGGAGGACTGAAAAATTGTTTTACCTTCGTTGTTTGGAAAGAATTTATTTTTGGGCGCGGCCGCTTGTTATTCTTGTTCCCAGGGAATGGAGTCAGAGAAATTCTTAAGATTTCTTTGTTCGCGCTCAAGAGGCAGAACCATCACTCGCACTTTTGAGCTTAAAGGCGACTTCGGAGTTGACGCGGGTTCGATTCTCCTCCGTCGCCCCTTGGAGCTAGCTTCTCCGTCTTTGCCGTGATCGGGAGATAGGATAGCCCCAGCCTGAGACCCTCCAATTACCAGGAGCAGCTCATTACTGTGGCCCAGCGCCCCCTTGGGCACGCCTTGCGGAATCTAATAAGGCGCCGCTCGCCGTTTAGCACCTGTCTCCTCCGTCCTGGCCTTCCTACTACTTTTCTGCATATTTTACTTTTCTTTTCATTAATTACCAGATCTACAACCTATTTGTAAAACTTGTTTTGTTATCTGTTCGAAACAGATACATCTAATACTGACGTTGTGCGTGACTTTTACTAATTTACAGTTGACATAAAATTATTATAAATTGTAGAAGTATAATATATTAAAAAAGTAATGAATCTTAGGAATAATTTAAAAACCAAAAAATCAATTAACACGATGTTTCGTTGTTAGTCTAGGACTACGTCAAGTGTACATTGAAGAAATTCTTCTATAAATATTATATTTAATATTGAAGTAGTATAAATAAAGTTTAAAGATTGAAGCCTTTCCCGGTGTAGTTATTCAATATATTATTCTCAGAGTTCAACCGGGTTTTGCATAATTATGTTAGAACGCAACGTTTCGACGACTAAAAGCTCTGTCGTCATCTTCTAGGCGAAGTGCCGGAACCTTTTTTTTTTTAGTCCAACAGGCTACCAAGATCCACATTGAGCAACTCCCCTTTAACAGCATAGGAAGGGATTTGAAAGGGGGGATGCGGAAGGGTAGAGGAAAGTAGCCAAGGGTTAACTAGGGCCCCCTGGCTATGGTTTAAGGATCCTACCCGGAATTCGCCTAAAGAAATGCAGGGAGAACCCTAGGAAAATCTGCATCGGGTAGGTCGGGCATTGGGTACTTGTCCCACGCCCTTCCGATAGCGGGAGAGGAGTTTGCTGTGGGGACGCAGCATTCCCTTCTCCGTGTCTCGATCAGTTTAGGAGGCAGCTGGCCGACTATTCCAATCGGAATAGCGAACAACTCTTACCGTATACCCAAGGTCTGTGACCCCGGAACATACACCTCTCAGAACAGGCCGAGGTGCCTCGGCTTGTGGGAACCTTAGTTCAAAAACGGAGAGGAAAAGGCATACCCAAAGGTAGCCACTTCGTATCTTTCCTAAAAGGTTCTGCCTGCGAGAGAACATCCCTTGCAGATATTGCCTGCGAGAGAATAGCCCTCGATCCTCCACTGAATCATCACGCTGTGAGAGCCAATCAGCGCTCAGTCATTTTTTTTTTGGGTTTAGACAGGCTATGTATAGGGTAATCCACATAGTGGCAACTCCCCTCTTATAGCATAGGAAAGAGATTTGAAAGAGGGGATGCGGAAGGGTGGAGGAAGGTAGCCAAGGGTTACTAGGGCCAACGGGCTATGGTTTAAGGATCCTACCCGGTATTCGCCTAAAAGAAATGCATGACAAACCCTAGAAAAACCAACATCAGGAAGGTCGGGCATTGGGTACTTGTCCCTCGCCCTTCCGATAGCGGGAGAGGAGTTTGCTGTGGGGACGCAGCATTCCCTTCTCCGTGTCTCGAACAGTTTAGGAGGCAGCTGGCCGACTATTCCAATGGGAATAGCGGACAACTCTTACCGTATGTCCATGGTCTGTGACCCCGGAACATACACCTCTCAAAACAGACCGAGGTGAACAGTCCGCCTCTAATATAATTACGCAAAATCCGGTTGAACTCCGAGAACAATATATTAAATAAAGTTTGTTTTGTTCTATTCTACTGTAACCATGTATTTGTAAATATAACTATTAAAAAAGTCATATTTAATAGGTGAGCCTTGAAAAGCTTAATTAATAGACAATATTTTATTTACCTTTTTTTAGAGTAAGTAGCATAGGAAGAGATTTGAAAGGGGGGATGCCGAAGGGTAGAGGAAGGTAGCCAAGGGTTAACTTGGGCCCCCGGGCTATAGTTTAAGGATCCTACCCGGCATTCCTCTAAAAGTGATGCGGGACAAACCCTAGAAAACGTGCATTTACGACATTGACATAATTTATACAAAAAAAAAATGAAACCACTGAACCATATTCTCATGATGTTCTAAGAAATGGGTACTTTTCCTTAAAAGATTCCTGACACTTTTGTTTAATTTTATGAAAGTAGTGATTTTTTTATATAAATGATTTTTAATTCTCACTTCGATGACGTAAATACATATTTCATGTGGCTCCCCCATTACTAGGAGCATCCGCTCAACCGTCCCCTCTTTTTCTGTTCCATAATCAACTTGAGACTCTCGTAATTATCCCTCTTCATCTCTACTCCTCAATCTAAAACTCTGCTGCTGCTGCTGCTACTTTCTGTCAGAATTCTCATCTCTGTTGTCTCCCGACTTTACTGTCGATGAAAGCGTTTATAAAAACGGTTCTCCATTTATTTATTTTTATGTTGGGGGAGGGATTCAACAATTTTAAATCTTACTTACCCAGCATCATTACCGGTGTTCAAAGACTAAAATAATCTGCTCTCAGATCATCCTGTAAACCCCAAAAATAATACGATGCCAACTCTAGTTTACACACTATTTTGTTTCTAAATGACATAATTTCTCTGAGTTATAATATATTTTTTTCAGTCTCCTAGACATTTCGCTCAAGATGAAGTAATATTTTAAAATAATTTTGCAGTACCTTAATGTTGATCAGCACACTCCATGTAATCATTTTTAATGGTTCAAATTTTTTTCTACGGTTAAATTAACATTAATGAAGATTTATTTTTTAACGAGTTCTTAACCCTCTTTTTATTAGCGGCGCTACTCTGGAAGCGACCTGCGTTCTTTGCCTGCGATTGCTAGAGCCATCTTCCGTCCTCGTTCTCCATGATTTACGAGTCATTGGGCAGATTCCGCTGTGGCGAGGCGTTTTATTGCTCCATTTCACCTACTGTCTCTTAAATCTTGGGGACTTTATCGTCCTGTTTTTCCTTCTCGATGCGCTCGTGGTTTCTCTTGGTCCCTATGACTTTCAGGCACCGTGTACACTGAGATCTTATTCTTGCCCTCCTAGAACTATTATTTCCGTACATAACCAATTCGTCTTAACGAAACATATATGTATTAATTATTCGAAAACGTACATTAGCGTTTAACCGAATTACGGGAACTGAAAATTATTGTACAGAAATTTTATACTTATTTCAACAAATATTGTGGTTCACAGAATGTGATTATTCTATATTTATGCATATTCTATTATTGTCCGAATTTATCTACCTGATATACAATACTAAAAAGCTTCCAATATTTATAACTCTAATTTATCCGAATTTCCTCTAAAATATTGTAATAATCAACAGGTAGGGGTTATTTAAATGAAAAGAAAATCAAAAATTTACAAATAAAATATAATTTATTTTCACTTTGTGGCTAACTCAAAAACAATTACAATTTAAAATATTAATTTCTCAGGGCCTTTACTGGGTTTGATGATTAGGACACGATAAAGGTATAATTTGACTATTTAACAATTCAGGATCTTATTTTCCTACAATTAAAACACTGGTTGAATCAATGAAAGAAAAAAAACTAGAAGACAGCAAACGAACGAAATCCGACTTTATCCCTTAATTAGCGTTTACAATTAATCATTAGTTTTGGTTTTGTTACTTACGTACTGTCCAGCTGGTACCAGCATTCTTTTTCGTTTCGGAAGTACACTATGGCAAAATTATACACTGATTCTAAATATCGACTCACAGATTTTACACTATTGAAGTCAAAATTGATAGGCTCCCAGGAACTCGGACGATCCTCCTGATTGTCAGCTATATGATGTCTGCTTGCCTTACAGGAATCCTATGATTCGTAGATTTATTAGTCTTTTACTGATTTGGACATAAACTGCAACGTAGCTCCTTGAAGATTTGTTTTAACTGTTTATTCTTTCGGAACGAACTAACTTTTCTTTAGCTTCTTACTGTAGACGTAAACTGCTCTTACTTTCCACTATTTACGCTGCAATACTTGCGGCGTGAATGTTTTCTTCGTATTAATTTACAACTTTATCTAGTTATACATTGACGATGTCTAGTCTCTGCTCAAATTATATTACTTGTTCTGCTCCTCATAATGTCTTTCCGCCAACTGCTCCTAACAATCTTTCTCCGCCAACTAACAGTTATATTACTTGTTCTGCTCCTCACGATGTTTTTCCGCCAACTAACTCCTAGTACTCTCGAGATTGAGCGCGCATACGCCATTTTTGACTTTATGACAAAGCAAGCTAGCTCGCTTTTCCATTGTTGCTTTGTTCGATCAGACCACTATAATGAACTTCTCAAACAATTCAAATTTTATGTCCAAACAATTAATGGCCTAATTAATTGGCATTACAATATGTTTCAATTGATTATTATCCTTGGATTATTTTTGGCTTGTTTTGAAAGACCAAAAGGACAAGCTATTGTCAATTTAAATTCGTCTTCATTCAATTCAAGCTTTTCTTGATGTTTTCTGTACTACAGTTCCGTCGTAAAGTATGTCGGATTCCGTTCGTCTTCCAAGAAGGACATTTTTTTCTCTTCAATAAATCTTTCCTTCATTCTTCGTGATATCTTAATTCTTAAAAAAATACTGAATTATTTGACTCACATGCATTGACAAGAGTCCGCAAATGAGTTTTGAAGCGGAGTGGTAATGGAGTATAACGAATTATATGAAAGTGGATATGAGAGACGGTTTTCACCATTTTGAGTTTTTATCCTTTTTATCGATTTATACGCTTTCCTGACTGTCTTCGTCAATCCCAGATTTCAATTCGCCCTTCTATAGCGGATATTATAATTTGTTTCGTATTGATTCCCCTTTCATGTCCTACAGTTCTATTTGCCTCATTGCAACATCTGATTAATGAAACAACCGATCAATGGGCTTACCTGTGACGACACCGACGGACGGGACTAAAACCTGTTTATCTTGGTTTGAGTGTTTGTAGGGATGATGAGGATTACGATGTAACGAGGCAGTCCAGGGGCGAATGTACTGTATTTTCGTGTGGAGCTGTGGACTTGACGACGTCCATAAAGTTCCATCGCCGTCGTAAAGAGCCCGGTAGCTGCAGCGTTAAACTACGTGTACCATCGATCCACTTCACCTGGGAACCAGAAGAGACAGGCCATCGACATGCCTGAACACTCAATCTCTTTCCTGTAATTCATCCGAAAGAGGCATTTTGTAACCCAACCCGGGGTTACAGTACAAAAACAAATTATCCTAATATGTCAAATAATATTCATGGCATAAATGAATTTCTTTATTTATGAAATATAAAATAAAATAACACGTATTGGGATTTTACTTCCTTGAAAATACGGCATATACATTTTCAGGATATTTTCGGGTTTCTACTGTTACAACTTCGTGTCACGTCAACCAATCAGCGACGAGGCTGTGTAAACGCTGAACTGACCAATCACCGAGGAGGCAGTATCCACGTAACATATTCATCAGCGTGAATATATTTACAGCTCCTCGGCGTTTTAAGGCGTTAATTCAAAACTAACCACAATCCGTATGACGACGATGAAAGAACACGTCGTCGAAACGTTTTGTATCAAAAAATTATAACCAGGTTAGAAACCAGAGAATGATTTAGTCATAATTTGCCAAGGGAAAGTTCCTCGCTTTCTTATAATTAAGGATATGTTGTTCTCACTATCCAATATAATGTCACAATATCTGAGCCAATTAAGAAGAAGAAGACAGGCTATGTGTAGGGCAATATATATATATATATATGCGCAAAGGTAGACCAAGGTAGCCAAGGATTAAGTAGGGCCCCCGGGCTATGGTTTAAGAATCCTACCCGGAAATTCACCTAAAAGAGATGCAGGAAAACCCAAGAAAAACCTGCATCAGGTAAATCGGGCATTTGGTACTTGTCCCATGCCCTTCCGAAGGTGGGAGAGGGGTTTGCTGTGGGGTCGCATCTTTTCCCACGCCTTGACCAGTTTAGGAGGCAACTGGCCAACTATTTCAATAGGAATAGCGGATATGTGAAGGCATCCCCAAAGGTAGCCTCCCCCAGAGTTCTTCGGGAAGGTTCACCTGCGATAGGATGCTTTCACAGGCTTCCTTGATATGAACCAATTAACGAATTATAAATATATATATATATATGTGTGTGTGTGTGAGAGAGAGAGAGAGAGAGAGAGAGAGAGAGAGAGAGAGAGAGAGAGAGAGAGAGAGAGAGAGAGAGAGAGAGAGAGCTGGGAATTATTTTTTTAGGGCAACAGGCTACATGAGGGTAATCCACGTTTGGCAACTCCCATTTAATAGCATAGGAAGGGATTTCAAAGGGGGGATGCGGAAGGGTAGAGGAAGGTAGCCAAGGGATAACTAGGGCCCACGGGCTATGGTTTAAGGATCCTACGCGGCATTCGCCTAAGGAAATGCAGGGAAAACCATAGAAAAACCTGCATCAGGTCGGGCATTGGGTACTTGTCCCACGGCCTTCCGATATCGGGAGAGGAGTTTGCTGTGGGGACGCAGCATTTCATTCTCCGTGCCTCAACAGTTTAGGAGGCAGCTGGCCGACTATTCCAATGGTAATAGCGGACATCTCTTACCGTATGCCCAAGGTCTCTGACCCCGGAACATACACCACTCAGTACAGGCCGAGGTGCCTCGGCTTGTGGGAACCTTAGTTCAAAAACGGAGTGGAAAAGGCATCCCCAAAGGTAGCTCCTTCGTATCCCTCCTACAAGGTTCTGCCTGCGAGAGAACATCCCTCGAAGGTACTGCCTGCGAGAGAATAGCCTTCGCAGACCCGTCGGCTGGGAAAATTTAATGTTTAGTAAATTTATACAATCGTAAACAAATTTATTATTCAATATTTATATTTATCTAAATTATTTTAAATCAATGAAACAACAGCGGCCTAATGGCCATAAAATTAATTTAAATTTTAAAATATATAATAAAACAAACTACGTTTTATCCCTATATTTTTGGGACTTTTTCATGACCGCAAAGTGTGTGAAAATCGAACCTTATAAATTTACATTCATCTATATTTCAACAAATTAAAGTATTATAGTGATTTACATATCACATTATAAATTTCTGACTAATAGTTTTATATTTTTTTTATTTATTCGTAAGTATTAACGTTATTTATAATATTTTAGATGAATTACTATACTAAAAAATGTAAATGTATTATATTATCTTCAGTTGTGATTTTAATATTTAATTTTATTGAACCCTGGATTCTGCGAATTGGTTATAGAAAAAATTATTCACTTTTGTTTAATAAAAATGAAAACAAATGTTATTAAGAGGCATTTACACTTTAATATGTCTATGTGGTCTCATATTCCGAAGTCATAATTTACAAAAACAATTTTCAGTACTTTTATTAATGTAGTTTATATAGTCGGAGGTGTCCCTCTTTCTGTGTCAGTCAGTTGTTTTGGAAAACTTACTAGGAGTCCTAGAAGTTTGCTCGGTTGCTCCTGAGGCAGAAACCCAGGTATTTCCTGTGATGATTTTTCGTTCCAATAGTAAACTTTCAATGACTCCTACAATTCGCCTCCCTCTAATATCTAACATATTTTTAGTCTGCTATCATCTCCGTTTCACTGTCTGTCTGCTTCTCCCTGCTTACTAACTGCAGTATACCACTGTGAACAAAAAGTAAGGTGAATTTATTTATAAAATATAAATTATTTATTTATTCTTCCAAATCAATTTCATCCCCTTCAAAGTAATCCCCGTCCGATAAAACGCACTTTTTCCAACACTTTTTCCACTCCTCGAAACAGTCGGAATAGTCTTTTTCCGGTATAGCTTTCAAGACCTTTTTCGATTCGGTTTTCATCTCCTCAATTGTGTCAAAACGGCGTCCCCGCATTGACCTTTTGAGTTTGCTGAATAGCCAGAAGTCGCACGGAGCCAAATCAGGCGAATACGGTGGTTGCGGAACGATATGAGTCGAGTTTTTGGCAGAAAAAGTCGCGAAGAACCAATACAGTATGACATGGTGCATTATCGTGATGAAGGAACCAAGAGTTGTTCGCCCATAATTCCGGCCGTTTCAGACGAATAGCTTCACGAAAACGACGCATAACGCTCAAATAATATTCTTTGTTGACAGTTTGGCCCGGCGGAAGGAATTCATAGTGCACCACACCACGATAATCAAAGAAAACTGTCAACATGACCTTGATTTTCGATCGACTTGGCCGTGGTCTTTCGGTCTTGCTTCACCTTTTGCACGATATTCGCTGGATTGGTCTGTGGTTTCAGGGTCGTATGCGTAAATCCAAGTCTCGTCTCCAGTAATGATGCATTTCAAGTGGTCCTGATAGTCAGACAGCAAAGTTTCACACACATCAACGCGACGCTTTTTTTCCAAAAAAAATTGAGCGATTTTGGCACCAATCGAGACTTGACGCGTTTGAGACACACAACATTCTTCAAAATGGTTTGGGCTGAGCCAAATGATATTCCAACACTATCAGCGAGATCTCTAATTGTCCATCGACTATTTTCAAGCACTAAATCTTTGATATTTTGGACGTGGCCCTCGTCGGTAGACGTTGATGGTCGTCCAGAGCGCGGTTCGTCTTCAACGAGTTCTCGGCCCTCTTTGAACTCGTTGTACCATTTATAAACGTTTTTTTGTGCCATAGTTTGATCACCAAAGGCCTTCCGCAACATTTTCAACGTGTCCGCACAAGAATATTCGTTCCGCAAACAAAATTTGATGCTAGTTCTTTGCTCAACAAAATCACCCAATGCAAAAATCGAAAAATTCACTTTTGGTTGTTTACAAAAACACGTGTAACTCGCAGATAATTAAACCTTTTAACATACAGACGCTTGGAAAATATTATAGACAGTCTCACCAACCTAGGAAAAAAAATTACCTGCCTTCCTAATACCCGGGAGTTTTAAATGACAATTTCACCTTACTTTTTGATCACAGTGGTACATGAGTTTTCAAAAACTTAGCCCCCACTGCTCCATTATAACTTTGAATGGTAGGGAACCAATAGTTTTGTTCTTTCATCCTCGGTAACAGTCAGAGAATTCAGCATCCATCTCTTAATTCTGGGCAAAAAGATATTTTTCGTTTAATCTCGCATCCAGATGCAACCACAGCTGGTGTTTACGGTCTTCTTTTCTTAGTACCGCTAATGGATCTCCCACTAATGAGAGGAGAAGAATTAACTCTGCCGACCACAACAAATTATATTCTTAGTGTTGTCACTGCAATAAAGTTGCCATTTTGTGTTTGCGAAAGTATTTTCAGCACAGTCGTTCAATGTAAAAAAAAAAAGGTGGCATGAATGTAAATGTGTCTGTGTAACCGACCAACTACCGTTCCTTCATTCGTTACATCAGTCTTGAGGAAGTTAATATTTTTCATATTATGCTGACACTTAGTTAAGATGTTTCTTAATTGTCTAAATAGCGCAATCATTTAGAGTCCTTCAAAATGAGCAATGAGACTAACGACCAATGATTAGACACACCTGACACGAAGCTAAATTTTGATTACAGATTCTAACGCAGACTGCTTCCACAATACAACGGTAATTATTTAGAAGTTCTGTGTCACGTTATGGTAATATGTTTTAATGAAGGATTTAGATTCATCGGTATTTGTGTCTCGCTGTTTGCCTCGTGACTCTTGGCACAATTGTCAGATGAAGCTGCAATATCCTTCGAATTACACGGGAGATTCCTGGATCCAATTTCAGCTGCGTACTCTCTAATTTCCGCCACTCGTGTTGTCATGGTGACTGTCTAGGGAATCCGCTATATAGGCGTGAAGAAGGAAAATTACAAAGAACGGCGGAGTTTAAGATGTCAAATCACTGGTGAAGGTCCGCCACTCGTCAACAATTTATCTGTTCGACATGTCAAATTTTTCCGAATAAAATTCCATTCCTCTATGGTAATTGCTTAACTTCCCTCAACTGGAAATTTTCGTCTTTGAATTAAATAATTGTCAGGACCTACAGTTCCCGAGTGCATACTATTTAATAGCTTTATTTAAGGTCGCATTATCAACGTCATTAGCGACCGGACCATACGTGGGTACATATTACATAGTTGATTATATATATTCGTAACAGTTAATTATTGTGAAGAAGTTTATTATGCTCTTACGATATTCATACTAGTGGACGATCAAAATAAATCGATACATAAAATATATATTGTAAAACCGGTTTTATAATCTATTCCGTTAAATAATAATTTACCAAATAAATTATTTCCTCTTCATATGTATCAGATATATATATATATATATATATATATATATAAAAGGTGACAAAGTCGCTATAAATTGTGAAATCCTTAAATTCAGTAGAATTACGTTTGTTTCCGAAATTGACCTGAAACTGTTTGACTCTCCCCCCCCCCCCCAGAATTCTCCATCTCAATAAAAAATTATTTAAGAACTAACGCTAGCTATCATATGAATAACGATAGAAACACACAAAATATCTCGGTTTATAGGAAAAAAAATTTTTTTGCGGTGTTTGTTTCAATCACACTATTTGTTATGTATAAATAAATGAGGCAATAATTTGAATTTAATGTAATTCAATTTGAGAATTACATCTCATGAAAGTACATTAAAAGGAGTACAACGTTTCGACCCAACTTTCGAACTTCGTCAGGTAATATACTAATAAAAATAAAAAGGAGATCTAAATTAAATCTATAGAATGGAACTAAAGGTCTTCATGACCTTGTTGAAGATTAATTTTGATTAAAAAGTGGTGTTAAAATTCTGTTAACAAAATTCCACAATACTCGTCATTCTAGTTGAGTTCGACATGTTACGTATAATATATATATATATATATATATATATATATATATATATAAATTGTAATGAACAACAGGTTAGGGTTAATTAAAAGAAATTATTAATAAAATTATTAATATTTAAAGTTTTTTTATTTCTTAAAAATGCACATTTTTAGCCCTATCTTTGTTACGCCGATCTTTGATCAAAATTTATAAAACTTTACTTTAATTATTAACATTTTATGTTTTTCTAGTGAATACAAATCAACATTTACAATCCAATATGTTGAAAATTTCTTAATCTCAGGGTCACTACTGGGTTTGATAATTAGAACACAATCAATGAATAATCTGACTATGAACAATTCAAAATATAAAAAAATTAACCTAAAAGAATATGAAAATAAGTGGAAAGAAAGCTGAACGAAATGAACTCTGAACGAAATCTGACTCGACCCTTTTAATTATCGTTTACAAATTTATCAAAGTTTTGATTACTCACGGATCGTCTGTCTTGTATCAGATCTCTATCTTGTATCTTGAACACTACCACACTTTAATTTTAATATCAGGCCTTGGTTTTCACTGATTCTACACTTCACTTTAAAATTTGGCAATATTGGCTGTATTTCGTTGACTGCTCCGCTCCACAATAATTTACCAATGTTCTCCTGGAACAATTCCTCCACGAAGATTTTGGAAAGTTCTATTCTGACAAAAACTGCTATTACTTTCCAATATTTACGATTAAATACTTCCGTGAATGTTTTACTTTGTATTAATTCACAACTTTAACTGATAATACATTAACGACGTCTAGTCTCTGCTCAAGTTTTATTTGTTCTGTCCCTTGCAATGTTTCGCCGCCAACTGCTCTCCTAGTGCATACCGACTTTTAGCGCGCATTTCCCATTTCGGCTTTCAACAAAGCAACAGAGCTCGGCGCCATTGTCGCTTTAGAAGCTCCTGCCGCTACAATTAAATTTTATTAAAACCAATTAATGGCCTAATTAATTGGCATTACAATATATATATATATATATATATAAATTTATTTATTATTTATTATCAAATTATAATTGTTTCTGTTTGTTAACTGTTTCATATCGTGCGAATGCGCAACTAAAAATATTGCATTCGTATTAAAATAAATACATTTTCTCATTTCTAGATTCTTTTATGGTCTAATATACACAGTTACGAAATTTTTTTTTGTTTATATTCGCGTCAGCTGCTAAGCGACTTTGTAGTGAGAAAGCCTGCGAGAGAATTCTCTCGCAGGTAACCTGCGAGGGATTTTCTCTCGCAGGCAGAACCTTTTAGGAGAGATACGAAGGGGCTACCTTTGGGTATGCCTTTTCCTCTCCGTTTTTGAACTAAGGTTCCCACAAGCCGAGGCACCTCGGCCTGTTTTGAGAGGTGTATGTTCCGGGGTCGCAGACCTTAGGGCATACGGTAAGAGTTGTTCGCTATTCCCATTGGAATAGTCGGCCAGCTGCCTCCTAAACTGGTCGAGGCACGGAGAAGGGAATGCTACGTCCCCACAGCAAACTCCTCTCCCGCTATCGGAAGGGCGTGGGACAAGTACCCAATGCCCGACCTACCTGATGCAGGTTTTTCTACGGTTTTCCCTGCATTTCTTTAGGCGAATGCCAGGTAGGATCCTTAAAATATAGCCCGGGGACCCTAGTTAACCCTTGGCTACCTTCCTCTACCCTTCCGCATCCCCCCTTTCAAATCCCTTCCTATCCTATTAAAGGGGAGTTGCCCAAAGTGGATTACCCTCATGTAGCCTGTTGCCCAAAAAAAAAGGGGAAAAAAGGCAACTTTGTACCCTGTTGGGAAACTAAGTAGTGCGAGTTTCTCGGAATTGTAACACTAACACACAAGATCCTTTCCCTCGCCGGGATTCGAAACCTGGGACCCGAGCAGTGACGCTGACAACTACACCTCACGAGGTCGGCGAATTTTACTTGTCCTGCAGCATTATCGAAATAATTATTTTTATGTCTTTATTCACTATCTTTAGTCGTTAATTTGCTCATGGAACAAGATTCTGGTTAATTGAGACGCGTCTTAAATTAATATTAGTAAGAAATTGTTCTGTCTCTCGTTATTACGTTTCCCGAACATGGTTTACAATCTCCGGTCCGTCGTAATTGACGCCCGGGGCGGATTCTACTTCAGGAAACGTATTACAATTTCCTGAAAGTCTATGTCAACTTTCTCGACTTCCCCGGGAAATTCATCCGTTTGTATGCGTCTAGTCGGCAAATATATCGCTGCGTAGAGCCGGAATCGTGGGTATATAGTCATATTCTTTTTAATTATAATATCTTCCATTTAACTTTGGATTGTTTATTATAGAATTTCTGCAAACTGTATGTTTTTTATTACTAATATTTAAAGGACTAACGACAGTCGTTGATGGAAAAACCTACTTTTTTTAAAATTTATTGAAACAAACATCAGAATTACATATTCTTTAAGCTATTTTATTGTTTTATAATTAATTTAATACAACTGAATTCACTAATCTCATGATGGGATCCTCCTCAATTATCTGATCCCTGTTACCATACTTTCAGGGCAACGTTTTAGACTTAACCGAAAAGTCTGCAATTTAAAGATTCTTCGTCTCGAAAAGACTCTAGAGCGACTTTTGCGAAGACGTAAAACCCTTCGACGGTGCGATCTTAATTCTCGCGTGCGCATGGCATCCCAGAGGACGATTGGGTCCGATGTCCCGAGCAGGGTTCGGTATTGAGACGACGTATATCGTTGTCGCCAGATCTAAGGACGTGCCTGAGCCACGCGGAGACAATGGCGGCCATTGTGGTGGCAGGTGAATGGCCGTCTTCAGCGAACAATAACCGCCTCTGACAGCCTGCCTGCCCTCGTCGCGTCCAGTATCTAATAAACTCGCTTAACAGGCTCCTATCTCAAAATCAAACTAATAACATCACTTCCGGTTTCGTCCATTCGCCAAAGTGACGCCAGTTTGTTTCGAATGTATGGCGAATACGAAAATACTATGGACATGAGTATAACCTCAATGCGTACAATACTTCCGGGGGGGGGGGATGTCTATTATATTGTGCAATAAACAGTTCACTTTAAGATCATATTTAAAAATTCTTACATTTAAACAAAAAATCGTAAGCGAAGGCTCTACTTTTGCTTATAAACGAAAACTTTACCGGTGAATCGATTTAATAAATTGTTCTTAGTTTAATCATCCAGGTAAAACCTTTCTCAGGGCGCAATCATCAATTAGACTGTCTGTCTGATGACGGTAATGATGATTTTCGCGGAAACGTTGTGCTGTGATAAAAGTTTGCCCCGGTTCAAACTGAGAATAATTTATTTAATCTACTTTTGCTAGTTAATCATATCGCCCTGAGACAGAAAAATAAATAGCTTCATTACTAATATCACTTTTATTTCTAAACGTGTTATTTTATTTCAAATCCCTTAGTCCATCGATTCATAAAACTATTTCTCTTACTCAGAAAAATAGATCCTGTAATACTGATTCACCTACAGTGAAGAAACGTCGCAAAAAGAATACGTTATAAAGATCCAAGCCCAAACGGAAAATAATCAGTCGAGTGCGTTTCTAGTCAACGATTAAAAAACGCGGCAGCCATCGCAGTGACAGCTTTTTCATTCCCAAATGTTCATGTGTAACATGTCTACCGATTATTTTCTTCTACGGCGTCCTTCAACACTGTAAAGACGATTCCCCTTTAGCTGACCAACTTAGCGCTGAAGTGTCTGGAACGTTTTAGTAACCAGTCACGAGATTCAGCTACTTTTTTTGGAAATTTGTTGTTCAAACTTGTTAAGCCATTGGTCGTTCATTATTGTACATAAAAAACAATTTCTCAAACAAATGGGGAAAAAAAACAAAGGATCCCTATACCTGTAAAATTTTATTTTTATCTCTGCCTTCGCACATTTCCATTCTTTTACACTACTTCCCAAATTCTCTTTATCGGTCTGTGTACAAACCAAAGTTTTAGTACTTCACTTTCGCTGAATGGCTCTTTATGAAGACGTATTTCGATTCCAAGCACTCTTAAGGCTCTCTTCTTTTCCATTTGCATGGGAATGTAACTTTCCCCCCCCCCCCTTATCGGGAGTATTCATGCACAAGCCAAGAGCGTACGTAGATCCGGAGAGAATATTGGGAGGCGAGAACTTTGCACATTCGCTCTATAATGCTGCACTATGTATGCACACAAGATGTCTGAGGTACCTAGGATTACAAAAGAATCGTCAGTCATTCAGTTGGGGTTGTCGAGTCGTCTGGAAGGTGACCTTTGAAAGGTCAACAGGGTGGAAATTACATTTGTGACAGGGAGAAAAAGCTTAGTTGAGAGTAAAGAAGGAATCGTATATGACCCCCCGTTCATAATGGCGACAATGAAATATATCACGATCATGATTCCCTCAATGGTATTTTTTTTTTCGCTTGCATTCTCTGATAATATTTATTTTACTCCAATAATATCATGTCTTTAGTATCAAATTTTCTGTGCCGAAAAAGCGCCAGTTGCTGGCAATCAACCAGGCGATTTGTCAACCGTTGTCCAAACTACTTGTTCAGGGATTACAAAACTGGGGTACCCAACGTAATCAGCCCCAAACTACTTCGTTGGGCTAACTGACACATTCTGTTAACATTCATTTTCCGACTACCACGGCTGAAGGAAGTACATCTGCTCTCAGGTTGTCACCACGGCTGGAACAGTGAGCCTTCGGTCTCCTCGTTCAGAAGTCAGGTCTTTCTCACTGCTACTTTACGAAAGAAACATCTCATCCTCCTTGGCTCCAAACTACCTTCCTCTACCCTTCCGCATCCTCCCTTACAAAACCCTTCATATGCTATTAAAGGGGAGTTGCCCAATTTGGATTACCCTCATGTAGCCTGTTGTCCTAAAAAAAAAACCTTCGCTCGACGGAAACCTTCCCAGAGAGCTCTGGCGATTACCTTTGGGGATGCCTTCACATCTCTCTGGTTTTTTGAACTAAGGTTCCCACATGCCGAGGAACCTCGGCCTGTTTTGAGAGGTGTATGTTCCGGGGTCGAAGACCTTGGGCGTACGGTAAGTGTTGTCCGCTATTCCTATTGGAATAGTCGGCCACCTGCCTCCTAAACCGGTCAAGGCACGGAGAGGGAAAAGCTGCGACCCCACAGCTAACTCGCCATCGTAAGGGCGTGGGACAAGTACCAAATGCCCGATCTACCTGATGCAGGTTTTTCTAGGGTTTTCCCTGCATCACTTTTAGGTGAATTGCCGGGTAGGATCCTTAAACCACAGCCTGGGGGCCCTCGTTAACCTTTGGCCACCTTCCTCTATCCTTCCGCATCCCCCCTTTCAAATCCCTTCCTATGCTATTAAAGGGGAGTTGCCACCATGTGGATTACCCTCATGTAGCCTGTTACCTAAAAAAAAACTTCTCTTGTTGACCATGGGCCATGTTAATTTATCGTTGATCATCCGAATCACATGATTGCCGAAAAATTGGTGGTGCCCTGCTTCGCACTCAAAACCTTCCAGCTTATAAAATTTCCGTCACATTTCTCAATCTCTATCATCAGCCCATGGGGTTTATGGTTGTATTTATTCTGACCTGAGTTCGGGACTCCTTTAACGGCCAAAATGATTACACAGCCTTCAGACAGCTGCACCTTTCCGTACTCCGCAAGTACCAAAGTCTCTAATATTTGTTAATAAAAACAATATCAGACTTTTTAAAATTTATTGTATTACCAATCATAATATTTCAATACAATTCTATAATAAAATGAGTTGGCTTAAAAACCTGGTAGTTCTGCTTTGACGTTATGAGGTCTTCTCCAGTAACAAGACCTCCTTAGATCACTTGGCCACTTACGTTTAAGCCGTCTTGCGTTTTATATTTCCAGAAGAGGGTTCAGGAGTGTGTTGACGGTTTTCATAGAATTGTATGGTGACACTTGTTTATGACATCTTTGACGTATGGTACTTTCAAGTCTGTATGATGTGTGCCGTTAGATACGAAACATGGAGCATTGGATATTTCTGATTGGTTTCTCAGTAATATTGTCATATTAGACTTTCTCGTACAACCGCAGAGTTCAGTACCATAAATCCATATTGGTTTGAGGATTATTTTATAGATGTTATTATTATCAAATGGTAGTTTGGACCTCCTACCAAGTAACCATTGCATTTCACTAGCTATTAGATGTTTCTCCTTACGTTTTTAAGCCCCCAGAGATGTACTTCGAGTTACAGACCTGTCGCCAAAGTAGACATTTGTAAATATAATCTGCGATGTTTTTCCCTTTGAAGGTGTACTCCATAAACTTATGTTTATGACAACACCCGTGTCCATTTCTCACACACGTAGACTAAGTGGAAATTCTGAGTGACATTTACGATAAGATCGTGACTATATTTCTACATTGTCGGCACCGGAAGCAGCCTTCCACACCGACGAGTGGTCACGCTACCCACAAAACACGCACTCGCGGAGGGTGGGTACATTCATAGAAACACCACACGCTAATTGAGCCACATTTCCATAATCGGACGATCAGAAGGTATCAGATGAGATGCACGCCACATCGGCGCCATTAGGGTTCGAAGTAAAACAAGATAATCGTGGTGCTTGAACCACTGTAATATTACCGAGTAGTTTTTTAGTTTTATACGATGGGGGGGAGGGGGGAAATGTCAGTATGAAATGAAGCAAAATTTTCAGACTGTTAAATGAGTAGACATTTCTTGATTAATAATAATTGTGGAGATAGACAAAAAATTCGTGTTGAAGTGGCTTTCCGTCTTTGATGGAGTATTAATGGATGAAATTATACTTTTCATTCATTAAAAATATTTCTGCTTTATTTCATTACGAAAAAAGAAACTATTTTCTTTGTTCGTCGCGTAGTAACGTCTCTCTCTCTCTCTCTCTCCCCCAGTCCCGTGACGTCATAGCCTCTTGGCGCACAGTAATTTATCACAAAATGATCACGTTTTTTCCATTATAATTCTTCCTACCTTTATGCTAGGGGTTTCTCACCCCAACAGTACCGTTTCTCGTGTTTTTAAGAATATGTGTACCAACGTTCGTTGAAATCTGTCCACGCGTTTAAATTTATATCAAGATTAACGTAAATACATACATACAAACAAATATAAATCCTTTTTTATTATATAGATTGCGGAGATAGACGAAATATTCGTGTTGAAGTGGCTTTCCCTCCATTATATTCCTGATTTAATATTTATTAGACATTTGGCCTTTAATCCTTTAGACCGAAACGTCTTCGATAATTTTCAAGATCAATTTATTTGGTCTTTTGTCTCCCATATCAAAAATAATGTGATTATAACAACAATATCAACTATTCATCAACTATTTATCATGAAATAACGTGAATTATATCGAAATTGATGCTGTGATAATAAATTCAATAGAATGTATAATTTAACACATACCTGGCGTTTTTGAGGTTGTAAATGTAACGGAAAATTGGTAATAAAATTCCAGAAATTAAACATTAAAAAAAGAAACGTGCGGAAGCTACTGCGAAACTCGCACTGGCCTTATAACGTTTTTGTTTTTTTCAGAAGGCACAACTCAAATCATCTTTTCGCATCGTCGTGTCTTATTTTTCTCTGTTTTCACCTCGGTAATGTCATAAACGACTAGACACCGGAAATTACATGAAAAAAGCTGGCGTTCTCAGAAGTTCTCTCTGTCCAGTGTTTCCATGACAACGGCTTCGGCTAACTCCAAATTCAATAATCTTTGCTCAGCACCGAGCTTCGTAATCAACGGTATCTATTAATCGATATTCCTGGTTTTATTTGTCATCTTTGAACGTCTTTTAACTCTTTAAATTTTAATGCGAACTGATTTTTAAATTGACGACTTGAAGATAACAGATGACAGGACGTGTGAGGTCATGTGTGTCTACCAATAACCGCGTTGAAGTTTGTTTATGTACGTTTATTGGGTGCACAGAGAAAATGCGGGGGCGTGTAACAAACAGAAGGAAGACGTGACACGTAATCGGCTTCTGCTGTGGCGTGGGAAAAAGCGAAAATCGGCTCAAAGTCTCCGGGAGCCGCTTACCAATGCACTCGTGGCGAACAAAAATACAAAATAGACTGGACCTGTGTATCCTCGTGGACCACGGAAGAGACTACCTCAAAAATTATTATATATATTATCATTGATTTCAATATGAAACGCACTAACATTAATACTTTTCTATAATTATTTTATAAATCAATACTAAGTTTAATGTTTATTATGGTATTTTGTGATATCTTTGGCCTTTTATTCATTGTGAATTTTGTAGAAAAATAAATTCACAGGTATTTTTATATTATGGCAGATGAGTTTTTCGGGATTTCACCGCTTCATATAGATCTAAAATTATGACAGAAACGTCCAAATAATTCATATAATGAGATTTTTCATCTATTATTTCACGTTTATCATATTTTAATGGTAAATATATTATATTGAAATATTTATGAATCTAATAAATCTTAGTTCAAGTAAACATATATTAATAATATAAAAATTACGGAGTCTGTTTTTAATTTAAATTAAATTAAGATCTGTATTTTAATGTTGTACTGTATTACGGTTCAAAACGCTGAAAGTTCTAAATCTTATTTATATTCAGTTTTGCCCACAGATATCTCTTTTACAGCGATAATTTTTTGAGTCGAGGCATTGCTATCTTTGGTTTATAATTCGTCAGCTTGCGCCAGGAATTAAATTAACGGACATTTTATTGAATGAGGGAGTCGTTCATATATTTTAAAAGGATTATTTTAATATTGTTTAATTCGTCTGTTACAAGATTTTAGGTACGTAGACTGTATAATCTAAAAATTTAATTAATATATTACAACACAACACACGACGTTTCTTCCACGTTTCGATTACCTCATCAAGTGAAGGTAATTATAATGTACAAAGGACGTCAACACAAACAAAATTAAGAAATTAATTTAACATTTAGATTTTACTTTTAGGGTAACAGGCTACATGAGGGTAATCCACATGGTGGCAACTCCTCTTTAATATCATAGGAAGGTATTTGAAATGGGGAATGTGGAAGGGTAGAGGAAGGTAGCTAAGGGTTAACTAGGGCCCCCGGGCTACAGTTTAAGGATCCTACCCGGCATTCGCCTAAATGTAATGCAGGGAAAACCCTAGAAAAACCTGCATCAGGTAGGTCGGGCATTGGGTACTTGTCCCACGACCTTCCGATAGCGGGAGAAGAGTTTTCTGTGGGGACGCAGAATTCCCTTCTCCGTACCTCAACCAGTTTAGGAGGCAGCTGGCCGACTGTTCAAATGGGAACAGCGAACAACTCCTACCGTATGCCCAAGGTCTGTGACCCCGGAACATACACCTCTCAGAACAGGCCGAGGTGCCTCGGCTTAGTTCAAAAACGGAGAGAGGAAAAGGGATCCCCAAAGGTAGACCCTTCCGTCTCTCCTACAAGGTTCTGCCTGCGAGAGAACATCACTCGCAGGTACTGCCTGCGAGAGAATTTCCCTCGCAGTGTGTTATGGGCTATCCCCTAGATTTTACATTTATTATTATTATTATTATTATTATTTAGGGCAACAGGCTACATGAGGGTAATCCACATGGTGGCAACTCCCCTTTAATATCATAGGAAGGTATTTGAAATGGGGAATGTGGAAGGGTAGAGGAAGGTAGCCAATGTTAACTAGGGCCCCCGGGCTATATTTTAAGGATCCTACCCGGTATTCGCCTAAAGAAATGCAGGGAAAACCCTAGAAAAACCTGCATCCGGTAGGTCGAGCATTGGGTACTTGTCCCACGCCCTTTCGATAGCGGGAGAGGAGTTTTCTGTGGGGACGCAGCATTCCCTTCTCCGTGCCTCGACCAGTTTAGGAGGCAGCTGGCCGACTATTCCAATGGGAATAGCGGACAACTCTTACCGGGTGCCCAAGGTCTGTGACCCCGGAACATACACCTCTCAGAACAGGCCGAGGTTCCTCGGCTTGTGGGAATTTTAGTTCAAAAACGGAGAGGAAAATTCATCCCCAAAGGTAGCCCCTTCGTATCTCTCCTATAAGGTTCTGCCTGCGAGAGAACATCCGTCGCAGCTTAATGTTCAAACTGTCCGAATGGATCATATCGGCTTGCGTTTAGTGGTTGTTGTCTGCCATTTCTGAGCACCACCAGTAACCGAAGCCCTCGGAGTGGACAGGAGTTTTTTTTACGTTTCTGTGAATTATCAGTGATGTAAACAACTGCAGTGATATCATTTTCTTTTTCGAACAGTGACAATCGTAGGTTTTGTTTTCACCGGAAGGTCCACAAGACGAATCGTGGAGGTTTATTTTAAGTGTGATGAAATATAAATTATCTCATTTCTTTGTCCCTTTATATAATTATTTTATTAAAAATATTTCAATAAATTAAAGTACCACTGTTCATTACAACAGAGAACTTGTATCGTCATTAATCCTTGAAGTTTAATTTTTCTGCTTGCTCCTCGGATGAATATTATAACAATGTGGATATTTATTGATTTTCCATAGTATTTAAGGAATCATATAGATCGACACCGATCAGCCAATTGTGGACTCGGATCATCTTTCAACGTCACGTGGGATTCGAACGATGCCCGACATTGAAATATGTGTGTATTTTTCAGCTTGTCTTCGTGTTAATAATTGTGACTGTTTTTACGGTCAGAGATTCTGCGAAACCTTCCCCCACTTAGCGGAGCTTTTAATTGGGGCCGTGCCGTGGGTAAGTAAGACAATGGCTTTTGGGTTATTCAGGAGTCCCAGTGGGACGTTCCTGCATGAATATTGACGCGTACCAGCAATGTCTTCCACGCACGGGCAACGTTAACAATGCAACACGCCTTGCTTCTTGCTCTTCCTGCGAGTAAGCGTGCTTCCATCTGACACATTACAAATAGACAGATCCTCTCTCCCGTGAATGGAAAAGTACGCGAACAAATAACGATTCCAGTTTATCCGTCATCATACAATATATAACACTGTTTCTTGAGTTCATCGATCAATATTTGAGTACAATCTTCCAATGGACCGTGTTTCGTGCAAATCATAATTTATATGTAATTATAATTTTATTGTATATCAACTTAACAGTAACTGACTATGGTATGCTGTTGGTATAATAATGTAGTGCTACTCAAATTAATAAAAGCAATTTTTCTATAGAATCTATATGGAAGACTATGTTACATCGGCCGAACAAAAAGGGCAATAATTACACGGTTAAAATAACACGAAGCCATTTTCAAACTTACAGTCAGTAAACACAAACTTATTACTAAACATTGCTATAATTTATATCACAGTTTTGTTTTTTGAAAACACCAACTGTTATAAAAGAATTATTTCACTAGAATAAAATAGAATAAATTCTCTTTCCATAGAAGCAAAACCTCAAGAAAGTGTAAATAGTAATTCTTTTTACATTCTTTGAACCTATGTCTAATTAATTAATTTACATAAGAATCATTTGTAATAAGACAGCATACTAATTTATTTCTGTATAAAATTATTGAAATTAAATTTTAAATACTAAAATATATATTTATTATTTTTACTATTTACTCAAAGTACAAAGATTCTAATTTTTTTAATAATTACCATACAATTATTTACCTAAAACTCATTTACTATAAATGGCTGAGTAGAATTTTTTTTCATATCACTTCTGGATGCTGCAGAAATGTCTCTTAATTCTTTAATGTTGTCAGGAAGTCGGTTAAAAATTAATATTTTGGTATATTCCACCACATTTTGTGCAACTGACAGAGTATTATCAAGGTTATGTAAATTATTACAGTATTATTTATTTTATTTAAATTATCTTATATTAAATTGATTTATTATTGTTATATTTATTTTTTCAATGATTAAATGAATTGTCCAGAGCGTATTAAGAATTCCTCATTTTTCAGAGATTTTATTTATTCAAAACTATTACAACGTTGTCAATATTTTACTTGACAGCGAACATTTTTAAAAAAAATTCTATATTTACTTTTAGTTAGTGCTTTGATGCACCTGATTTTGTAGATCTTTGCTTTCCCTGTCATTCTGTATTTAAATACTGTTAAGGAATAACGCAAAACGGAGTCGAAACGTCCAGATATACGTAAAAAATCTATTTGTATATCTTTGTTTCTCAAATTGAAATTTAAGATCGTATAAATTAATTGATCTTTCTTTATTATTTTATATATTTCTTGTAAGTTAAAGACGTATTTCTTCCTTAGTATTTTAACATCATTATATTTTATTTGAAGGTATTAATCATGCTCATGACCTAAAATGTGTCACGATAGTACATTTACGTATTTACAACTATAAATAAAATAAAATTAAATACTATTCCAAATTCTTCTTAAGGCATGACGTTTTCAGTTCTTCTTCCAGTGTCGTATTTAGATTTTCTTATACTTTCCACTTCAGTACTACGTTTCATAAACCTAAATTTAATGTTACTGAATTACAGAAGAAAATATTTGTGTTATCCTTGTTTAGATGTATTTTCGTTTTCCATCATTCAGTTACCTTGGGCAAATTTATAAATTATTCCAGGTTTTTCGTAACTCTGTTAATCATACCTTTCGATCGAATTCATATTCTATGTGGTCACAAACGATTATAAAGCTAAATGTTATTTAATACTGATATATATATATTTGGACTATTGAGAAAACTAATCTATATAATAAAAAAGGATGTATATTTGTATGTATGTATGTATGTATGTATTTACGTTGTTCTTTATACAAATTTTATCGCGTGGACAGAATGCAACAAAAATTGGTATACGTATTCTGCCAAAATCGAAAACCGGTACTGTGGGGGTGACAAACCCATAGCATAAAGGTGGAAAGAATTATAATTAAAAACCGTCATCATTAAATATTAAATTACTGCGCGCCAAGAGACAATGACGTCACGCGAGAGAAAGACGTTACTACGCAACGAACAAAGGAAATTGGGAATGAAATAAAGCAGAAATATTTTTTTTAATAAAAAGTATAATTTTATGCAGCAATATTCCATCGAATGATAATAAAGAAGAATACGAATTACTTTACCATCCTTGCGGAAAATGTAAGTTAATTTTCGCGCTGTATTAGTTGTGAGTCTAGCTAACAATTTCATCAATGTAATATTTCGTAATGTATGAAGACTGAGTGACAATTATATCCTGAAATACTCGAGGAATATATTTAAGTATTCAATTAAATACTTTTTCGCGTTTATATAAATAAGTACACGAGCAACGCCGGGCACCTAGCTAGTAAATAAATAAACATCAACTGCATTTCGTCCACGGCAGTCAGCAGAGAATGATCGGTCTATCAAATTTTTAACTTTAACCTGATGAAGTTGCAAAATCAGCGATGAAACGTCGTTTAATTTTACATTAATAAATTATTTTTATTACTTAACATTGCCTCATGTTTATTTAACTAAATGTTATTTCTTTCAAAATATTTTATTATGCTATTAATCGTTCTTCGCAGTTTAGTTTTCAATAAGAATGAGGCTATATAATTTCTCTTTTCTCTCTATTTTAAAACAGACCTGGGCTATAAATTTCAACCTCTTTTTGGGATAATTTTTAAAGGTTGCAACCCCTTTGAACAAACGTTCTATTAC
Organism: Zhengitettix transpicula; assembly: GCA_037074705.1. Classification (NCBI taxonomy): domain Eukaryota; kingdom Metazoa; phylum Arthropoda; class Insecta; order Orthoptera; family Tetrigidae; genus Zhengitettix; species Zhengitettix transpicula. The sequence continues at coordinate 51,067,472 of CM073594.1, forward strand.
CCACAAGGATTTCCAACTGATTGGTTTAGTAAATTGCACGTCTGGTTGGCTCGCGAATCGGAGAGAAAATAGACGTTTCAGTCTTTTGAGAATGCAGCAGGTGCGCTTGCTTAGTAATTGCCGTTTTAAAGGGAAAGGCGCCCTTCTAAAAGACGTTGAAGTTATTCGGGGCGACTGTCAGGTCAATCAGATGCCAAGCCAGTCCACAATTTGCAGCTGTAGGATTTCTTCAGGAGGAGGGTCGACGACCGCAAAGCTCTAATCGATTAACAATCAGTTCGCTCCCTGAATTAAGAGAACTCGACTGCCAGATCGCCCATTGCCGAATTTATTGAGCCCGTGGTGATTCAAGCGATTGGTGCTTATCGCTAAATCAACCGATTAGTTATACAAATTATTTGTTGTCCTTTGAGGATTTTCTGTATTTGGAAGAGGTGGTACATTACGTATTTCGAAAAGCGTGAGAATCCGTCCATTTTGAAAAATGGCTGCTTCCAATCAAGAAAACTACCTTTATTTTTTGTCTCACACTTCAGTGTGATGGAAAGTGTTTTGATTATTATAGTATACAAAGTCAGAAAAGAGAGAACGGGAAGAGAAATAAAGACGTGTAAATCAAAGAAACGGACATAGCTAAATTATCAGTTTTAAACAGATAAATAAACGATTGTAAAAAATTCCTTGTTTCACGAAAAACCCTCAGCAAGAAAACATTAAATCTTTTTGTGAGATGAAGTGGATAATTTCCCTTTATTACCCATTATCTATACGTGCACTGAGTTCTTATAAATTAAATTCCCCGCAATATTGAAGGGTAGTTTTTTATAGTTTCATTAAAACGCACCAAAAATAATGGTCCTGTGCATCAAAGGGACGAATAAATTAATGGTTCTTAAATATCATTTCTACGATTTTAATGGCTACATGATATCAATTTTGATATAAGCGATAAGGTCCGTCTACGTATAATAAATATATATATTGTTGTGATCACAAATTAAAGACAATTAAATTAAAATCAATGCCTCACGTTAAGGCGTCTATTTGTAGTGTTTTATTTCAATAAAGAATGCAAAATCAATTAAAACAAACAATTAACATTTACTGAAAACAATTATAATTTACAAAAGTTATTTGGCAAATAAATTTCAATTTACATTATCAATTAATCTTTTACAATAAAATGACTATATCTCAGGGTCTATTTCTGTGCCTTTAATAAAGAAATACTTGTTAACAATTAAATTTTATCAAGTTATCATAGACCTAATTCATCAATAGATTAATACAATGCAAAAACATAAAATATGAACTTGAAATTCTGAACGAAATTCGAAATCTTTACTTATGAGTTTTTTGTGAAATTTTACCTTACTGTCTCTGGTACTCAAGGAAATTGTCTCGTTCGTACACACACACACTTATTGCACTTTATAGACAGGCCATTTTTATCCATTGACTCTAATCAACACTTTTAGTTTTGCAAACGTTGGTTCACTGTTCGTTTAAAAAATATTACTAACTCGTTCCGAAGTTTGTCAACTGCTGGATGCAGTTACCTCAGCTCCCAAAATTGACGAACGCGGTCTGAATCTAGAATACAATAATTTAGACTCAGCGCTCTAAACATTCAGCGTTGAATGCCACGTAGTTATCTCACAGGCTGCAACTTGTAAAAATGTTCTAACTGTTGTTACACGTTTCCAGGCACTTTCTGGATTTTATACTTTTCGTCTGTCCACTGCTATATTTCCAAGACCACTTTACTGGAGCTCGCCTCCCCACAGACTCTTTACTGCGCGTCTAGCGAACCCACCTCTACAATACCCACGAACATTGTGTGTACGACTTGTGTGTTTTATGCCGCTAACAATGCACCTCCAAATTTTTGTTTATTAATTATTTCCTCTTAATTACTACAATATATATATATTGTAATTACTAAATAAGCTTATATCATGTATGAGATATAAAATGGCTGTGTTGATTTTCTGCCAGATTTCTCGCTATTTAAATTTATGAACGTGACTCATGAAAACAGTCACAAATTTATTTGGAGTTTCGAAGAGTTATAATATGATTTTTATCGTAGCTGACATGCTTGTTGTCTGATTTTGCAGCTCATGGACATTTTTAAAATCCAAGTTGTTTTGTGTCGCTGCTTACACTGAAAGCAATGTCTGCTTTAGCGAACATGTCATTGACATGGTGGGCGTGTGATTCGCTTGTTAGTCCCCTGTAATTTCTCTCTCTAAAACTTCCAATTATCGTCTTCCGCATCCGAAGACTAGGCGTTGTTTCTCGTAATTGCTCGGGGGCTCCACAATTTTTTGCCCCCCCCCCTCCCCCCTCCACACCTTTTGTAAAGCGGCTGAACGCGCAATTTAAACGAGTCTTGCGCGCTGCCTCTTTGAGTGTCGAGACGTCCGGAATTTGAAAACAGAAGAATTAATGAGCGTTGTCTGAGATTGCAAGAGGGCGCGCGCACTTTCGCCGTCGCGACGTCTACAGCTTATCGCATTAACGACGCTCCTACTCCGTCGTTGGTCAACATTCATTATGTATGGCCGACCCTGAGTCAACCCTAAAATATGGCGCTTGTCTGTCACACTTCTACAGGACTCGTGAAATAATTATGTCGTTTCATTCGCAAATTTTTCAAGTGACTGTACGATTTGAATGTCAATATTTTAACCCAATTTTCACGACCATTAAGCCCCTCCAGTTGTATTCCCGTCAAGTCAAAATCTTTAAACAGTCACTACGGCAAATTAAAATTATGTTTGAATTATTTCATTTTACAAACACAAATAAGAAAATTTTTAGATAAGACTAAAATAGTAAAATTAACAATTGTGTCAATAATCCGAGAATTAAAATACTAATTAAATTAAATTAAAATGATTACCCTCTTCGTTCAATTGTTCACAATAATAATAGTGCCAATTATAATTTACCCAAGTCAATCAGTCAGCAATATAAATGAAAAAAAACTAATTCTTCATTTTCAAAACTTTAATTTGGAATTCTGTGGCGCTTTCGGCGGTTTCTCTTATTCATCTGAACGTATAAAAATATTTTACAGAATAAATTTTCATTTTAACAAGAATCTCAACTATAAATTTGTAAAATTCATAAATTATTGATTTAATATTTTCAAATGTCTCAATCATCAGTGCAAAAACCTTCAACTTGTCGAAAAGTTATTTGGGCTCTCGTGGGAATGTAAATTAATGTCTGCATCGGTTTCCACCAGGTTTACGATCCTATCTTACGGAAATCCTATATAAACAAAGTCCTGTGGTCCAGACACAACAACAATCTCAGCTGCTTCCACAAGAGAACACAGAAAAAATTTCAATAAAATTTGAAACGTCTATAATTTAAAACAATCCATAAACCAACAAATGGCATGTCTTATACCGTCTTATACCGATATAACTGTAAAAGACGTGTGCACCAATCTAGCAATTATATACTTTAAATTTCGAAACATATCGCGATTTGAAGTGATGTCAGGTGAAACGGTATAAAAATTAAGAATTTATCAATTATCAGTCTTTATATTTTATAGTCTTAAAGAAAAATAAAGATTTACATTTTTATAAAATATGATATTAAAAATTTGCTCGAATTAAAAAACTGTAATTAATCAAATTGAAGACCTAAAGGATTATAAACATTTGATAAGCCTGGATGTAGTGTCCCTATTTACTAATATACCAATAAAATTAGCTTTAGAATTGGTCAATTCAAGCTTGGATAAAAAACGGTTTTATAATGACATAAAAAGTAGAATCATGTGACGTATGCAAGGCTGCCCTGAGGATCCAGCATATCCTCTACGACTGCCCAAAGCACGACTGGACTATAAAGGCCACAATTCAGAAATAGACGAGAAGGTAGATATGTACATCTGCAGCGGCAATAAATAACCTACTAAAGTTTAGCAAGGAATCTGACTTTCAATATTTAATCTAAATAGACAATGAATTTGAGACTAAGAATAAAATGTATAGTTATATGAACTAATTGTAATAAATTCACGTAGTAGGTATGTTAAGACTTTTATGTTACCGCGACAATAAATTTAAAAAAATAGAAGCATGTTCATACATGCATAATATGAAATATGCTTGGAGAACTTACAAAGATAAAATATTTAAACTAGTAGATGGACTTCCAATGGGTGTATGTCTACCTATCAATATAGCTGGCATTATATTTAACCATTTATTAGCAGTAACTTTTTTAATGTGTAATAAATAAGCAGTGATTATTACCCATCAGCGTTTCGTTGTGTCACATTTTAAAGTTCAGATGAAAAAAAGACACCGTCAATGGTAGAGTTCTTTGTGTCACGGTCAAGTTAGTCCAGATGTGAAGGTAAAGGAGAGGGTTTTAACCATGGTGTTTATTAGTGGCTCGACGATATCGCCAATGCAGAGCACAGCAGCCCTACGGATTAATTAATGACGCAATTTATTCGCAACGAGGACAGAATTCGTTAGCGGCGCATTGTCCCGGGGCCATTTACAAAGCTCGCTCGCCAATACGGACCAGGCTCCGGTGACCTTTAGGAATTCAATACCTGCGTTGACCAGGCTAACAAATCGTGAGAGCTCTAATATGATTTCCAGATACGGAGGATGCGTTCTGAATGCTCAGGGATTTCTAGTCTCGGTCGAGAAAGTTAAAAGAATATGGACAGCGAGGTTCTGATCGATCTTGTGGACACGTGGGAAGCTAAAGAAAACCACGGAGTTTCTATATCTAGTAACTACGTTTATACAGAGTACTAATGTTGATAGTAGGTAAATTAAATTGCTTAAAAATTGGCATTTCCAGCTTTTGTGCATAAATGGGAGAAGATATGATCCTATCACGAAGGAGTGAAAAAATACACCGTCAACAGAGAACAAATTCTTCATCGGAAGCCCTGAACTTTGGATCATTGCTTATTTAATATGAACTCGAGTTAAACTGGAGCAAGCAGCGGTTTAACTCAAGCTCCATAAATTTTTATGGTTAGTCCGAGACTCCGAAGCACGTACGAGTCGCTAGTTTAATATGGATGCAGCCCTTGTCCGGGCGTCTTTTTTTCTACAAAGAGCCATTATTAACTGCAGCAACTACTTACCTAAATTAAATGCGACGAAAGCGCGTTTCATTTGAGTAAAAGCTCCTAAGGAAAAGAAAACTGGGTAACCCTGCCTCAGTGTCAAGCAAGACAACGATGATACTTGCTTTTGTAACTGCATTCGGATTTAGCCATGTTGATTCTTCTCTACTCGGATCGTTGAGCGGGTGGTGGGAACGTCGCCCTACACAGGTATTTTGTAAGGAAACTAAATTATAGGAAGCGAGGATGGAAATGACTCAGGGGAGTATTGTCGTCGAGTGGGCACTCCCTCTTCTTACCCCAACCTATACTTCTGAACTTTTAGGTTCGGATTTAGCCATGTTGATTCTTCTGTACTCGGATCGTTGAGCGGGTGGTGGGAACGTCGCCCTACACAGGAATTTTGTAAGGAAACTAAATTATAGGACGCGAGGATGGAAATGACTCAGGGGAGTATTGTCGTCAAGTGGGCACTCCCTCTTCTTATCCCAACCTATACTTCTGAACTTTTAGGTTCGGATTTAGCCATGTTGATTCTTCTCTACTCGGATCGTTGAGCGGGTGGTGGGAACGTCGCCCTAGACAGGAATTTTGTAAGGAAACTAAATTATAGAACGCGAGGATGGAAAAGACTCAGGGGAGTATTGTCGTCGAGTGGGCACTCCCTCTTCTTATCCCAACCTATACTTCTCAACTTTTAGGTTCGGATTTAGCCATCTTGATTCTTCTCTACTCGGATCGTTGAGCGGGTGGTGGGAACGTCGCCCTAGACAGGAATTTTGTAAGGAAATTAAATTATGGGACGCGAGGAATGGAAAAGATTGAGGGGAGTATTGTCGTCAAGTGTGAACTCTCTCTTCTTACCACAACCTGTACTTCTCAACTTTTAGGGATGAGTTCTTTGGTGGTCAACATATCTTGAACTGAAGGAATATGTTTAATTGCGTCAACGTTTTCAGAATATTTTTTAACTATAAAGTTGCCGTAACAAAGGTTTGTGTTAAACTGAGCTCCACCTTAAGGCCACTACAATTACAGGACAGTGGACCACTGCGCATCGTAATTTGTCACGTCTATCTAGAATTTTTGTGAGTTCACATAATCATCACATGTTACCGCGACTATAAACAATAAATTTTAAAAAAATAGAAGCATGTTCATACATACATAATATTGAAATATGCTTGGAGAACTTACAAAGATCAAATATTTAAACTAGTAGATGGGTGTATGTCTACCTACCAATATAGCTGGCATTATATTTAACCATTTATTAGCAGTAACTTTTTTAATGTGCAATAAATAAGTAGTGATTATTACCCATCAGCGTTTCGTTGTGTCACCTTTTAAAGTTCAGATGAAAAAAAGACACTGTTAATGGTAGAGTTCTTTGTGTCACAGTCAAGTTAGTCCAGATGTAATCAGTGCAAAGCAACACGTTGACCGAGTCGGTTTGTACAGTTTTTCCAATCGGCTGTCTCGGCTTATTATTAAGTGTATTTAAACTGTAAGCAGACACATTCTCTCCAAAGGCAAATTATCCTAACGATAAATATATTCCACAGTCACAATCATTTATACAGGAATTATAAAAGCAATTTAAGCTGATGAACAAATTTCAAGGAAACTCGTGTTTACGTCATGGTCCCTTCTCCTTACGACTGAGACTTTTCCTGCTTTACCTGCCTCATTCCTAATGCATGATGTTGTGACCCTGTAGAAGTTCCTCGTGCAAGTTTGTGGGGTAGCTTTGAGAGGAGGCGACGTGGCTGCGGTGGCCTAGAGAACGCTTGGCAGGTGCATCGGAGGTTTGTTGCAGAAAGTCGATGCAGCCCCCGGCCGGCGATATGGATTGTGTCTGCTCTCTCTCTGGAAAGGGAGGCGAGGGGGACGCGTTTAATCAAGATGAAACTCCCCCACAGCGGCGCCAGGCGACACTTCGGCACGCTGCCCCTAATAGTCGACAGATGGCGTGCTGCTGCCTCCGAAAATGCAGCCACGAGCTAATAAATGGGGAGGACGTTCGTCTCGAGACAGCCTGTCCGTCAATTCCTGACCTACATTCACGTCGATTCTTTAAATTAACCTATTACCCAACTGTGCTTATTGAATATATACGATTTTAAATATTATTATTCGTGAGGTCAAATTTCCAATTAATTTTGAGTACGTTACTAAGCAAAACACAACTCCAATCCGGAGTTAATCAAAATGTATACTGGAGAATATGGCTGATGCGCAGTCACTGGTGTCAGAGTCCTGGGACTTAAGTAATAATGTAGCATTCAAGGGATGATGAACTCATGAATATGATAGTACCGATTCCGGAATACATGAGCCGCCGCAGTTGTGTATTTATAAGGTTATCGGAACACGTGACTCCACATTGACATGATTGGCCACTAGATCAGACTATCTCTACGTTATAATGGAGTAATTTTAACGCATGAGGTATTTCTCACTTTACAATTTTTAACTTTATATCAGAACTTTAAAGGATTCTCTCATCTTCGAAAAATAACGATCCGGAGCTTGTAAATTATTGGTGATTTATATTAATTTCGATTTTTTGCTTGTGTTTTAGGAGATGGCACTGACGACCAACCTTTCGTCACGGACAAGGAGAAAAAGTCTGGATATGAGACCAACCTGTACCTGTACTCGGTGAGTTTCTTCGCAATTCGGAATATAGATACACTGTCAGTCTTGTAATTCAATTTCAAAATTGTGTTATAAGTATCTGTCATTATTCTAACTTCAATGTTCAGTTCGCCAATGGATTCGTAACTGCCCTGTCGTGTTATTATTAGCAGAAAATATTTGAATAGACCAAATTTCTGTAATTATGTTCTTTGTTGCGGCACTTCTGTATTTTTTTTATTAATTTTTACAGCTTTTAGTCAAGAGACTTTACAGTTTTGATAATTGTCATAGAGTATTTACATTGTAAATAATTAACCTGTATACGTGTTGTCTTGAAAATGCCAATTTTTTTATTTATTTAGTGTAACAGGCTCCCCTTTAATAGCATAGGAAGGGATTTGACAGGGTAGAAAAGGTAGACAAAGGTTAACTAATGCAGGACAAACCCTAGAAAACCTGCATCAGGTAAGTCTGGCAGTTGGTACTTGCCCCACGCCTTCAGGTGGCGGGAGAGGGGATTTCTGTGCGGACCCAGAATTCCCTTCTCCATACCTCGACCAGTTTAGGAGGCAGCTAGCCGACTGTTCCAATGGGATTGGACAACTCTTACCATACGCCCAAAGTCTGCGACCCGGGAATTACACCTCTCAAAAGAGGTCGAGGTGCCTCGGCTTGTGGCAACCTTAGTTCAAAAACAGAGAAAGAGGCCTCGAATAACATTCCAAGTTAAATACGAGTGAAACAGAGGTTATTGGATGCGAGTTTTTATCAAATTAATCTGATACCTATATAAAAGGTGTTCTACGAATTTAATTAATTTCTTTATAACGTTTAATATCAGAACAGTGTGCACGTTAATCTAATAAGAAAAGACTATTAAAAAATAAAACAATCGGAGCCCCTTAAAGATTTTTTTTATTATGGTGTAATATGGTGTAATATGTCTGTTAAATATGACTTAATACAGACAGTTTAAGATAATATTCTGATTTAATACTCCACAAGTTTCCGCCGCGTATCGTGGACCTCATCAGGTGAACCTTAACCTAATTAAACAATAACGACGTCAACTTAAATGCAAAAGAAATTAAGAGGATAGTGATATATCATAGATGCTGCAAAGTCCTCTGGTATCGCTTTGGACATTAATTGAACTTTTGTTTAATTTAATTTCAAATTATTTCAGAAATTCATCTGGTATTCTATTATTTACATTCAGTATCTACAATCATAGTGTTTTCTAAATCTAAAGTGTCGTAATGTTTTTATATAACCGACTGTTTATCCACTGTAAGTTTGTAATTCGCCTAATGTTCCTTAGTCCTAACTTTTAAAGTTCTCTTGGTTTGGCCAAAATAGCCAGAACGTCAATCATTACAAAAAAAATTATATGTGTGTATTAATTAGATCTTTGTAATTTTTGATGCGTAAAGCTAGTGAATTATAGATTTTATATATAATGTCTATATCAGAGGTCTTGAATAAAAATTGAAAAATTTAGGTTTTGACAATGGGCGCTTTTTTAGACTTTTATTGATGTTGTAATTAATAAAATCTCTGGAGGAGCCGTTAGTGATCAATTACTTAAAAGATATTTCTAAATGTATATTTAAAATAAATTATATTAATTATATAATCACGTATACTGTATTTATCGGTGCTGTTGGATTTAAAAAAATTCTACGCTGGAAACATGTTAATATAAGCGCTGTAGCAACAGCGCTTCCATTGCCAAACAGGCTGAAGAGCGTCATCAACTATCTTCCATGGTTAATTGCGTGTTTCCAGCTTGTAAACAGTGATAAGGCTCGTCGGTGTTTGCACAGACGACCTGATAGTTGTAACACGTCAATGATTCATTTCGAAATCAGAGCCGCTTCGTCCGGCCGACGACACCTGGAGACGCGCTCCAGTGCAGGTTATAATTCGAGCTCACATTATTGGCGTTTGCGGTCACCGGTTTCTGGAATTTTGTCGGCGGATTTGCGCTGGGGAATGTGGAACCAAGCCGCTGAAAAGTCTGTGGCCAGGATGAATATGCATGGGTGGTGTAACAGGTGGGAAAGGGGGCTGCATATTTAACGTTTTATTGCAAACTTTCTGTTTTGCTGTTGCGTGGAGTTACAGGCGGAGAGCTTTAACCTTACAGCATACATAATTAGTGAGCGAACTCTGATCCTTTAGGTGGAACCTCGACATCCAAACTACGCAACCGCATTCGTCGTCTGCGGGGAGGAAACCTCCTCAAAGGACCCACAAACAGTGGACTCAACTGGTGAAAACTATTCAGGGACACATTTAATTACATAATTTATCATTCTCAGGGAACATTCATGAAGCAATATATCTTAATAGCCAATTTTTCTCATGGTCTAGCTGGGTGCCCGTCGTTGCCCGGATTGTCATAATGAAACTCAACGACATGCATAATATTGATTTGACTTCAATCTAGGTTGTTTTTGCGTTATTTTTATGTAACGCCTTTCCACCCCTATCCCTAAAGGTGCTACCGTCCCATGGCCAAAGGGGTTGAATTGATACACTAAAATATCTGGAGAAACGCTATGCATAGACCCCGGAAAAATTTTATTTCCACGAATGTATTGACCGTTTTAACATGTTTGAAAATTTTCAGCTCCGTCCACGGCTATTTTAATGTCATTTACACTCCGTGACATTCGTAAACCCAGATTTGATTCCAAATTAGTTTGATTCGTCTTTAATATATATTCTGATTATTGAGAGAACTTATAAATAAACAACACCCAAACTGGAGTCAGAAAAAAGATATTTATTTATGTGAAATTAAACTACGTTTCGTCGCTAACGTCGACCTCTTCAGGTTGAAATTTAACAAAATTTTGATAGTCAGGTCATTCTCCCTTGACTAAATAAATATATTTTTCTGACTTAAAATTGGGTATCGTTTATTTATAAGATTATCCTTCTTTATCTTTCTGTAACGCCCCTCAACCCCGACCCTAAGGTTTCTCCCCTCCAAACCGAAAAGGGTTGAAATTATACACAAATTATACACAAAAAAACATCGGGGGAAACACAATAAATCTCATTGACACCGGAATATATTTATCCAACGCAAATATCGACGGTTTTAGCATGTTTGAAAATTTATTCGTCTCTTACCCCCTCAGTGTTTGTTTCCAGTTCAAAATTTGGTCATTTACAACATCAAAACAACCCATTCTTTCATTATTTTTATTAATAAAAATTTTTGAACTATAAAAAATGCTAATGGTTGTTATATATATTTTTTTCTATAACATACCGTTTTATAAAACATAAAGAGTCTACTTCTTACTATCCTTCAAAATTGTTTTCATTCCGTTGCTATTCAATTTTAAATTTTGGTTGTAATTCTGACATTTTCTCATATTATTTCATTCCGTTTTTCTATTATATTCAACGTATTTATTCTTTTTTTTTAAGATTAAATAAAAATTCTTACTGCATTTCATTTTCTATTCACACTGTACCTGAATTTTTACTGTTGTATTATATTAGGAAGCTTACAGCTCCACCCCCACCCCCCCCCCCGGATTATTAGTTTCGCCAGTGTGATGATGCAACCACCCACCCCCTCCTACCCCTGTTTGCATTTAGACTGCGGGATTCGGCGTGCTAATTGTTTCGCTGTCCCAATGGAACAGGCCGCACGTCATTTAATCTGATTACAAATCCGTTGCAGATATTCCAGGCTCGGAGACAGAATTGTGTCCAATTGTGAGTAATCGCATTTAATTGCGTACTCCGAATACACGTACTCAGTTTAACGCCCTGCTGCTACGCCAGACCCGAAAAAGCAGAAATTAGGTCGAATATAAATAGAAAACAGCTGCTCAGATTCGTCAACTATAATCCGAGGGGATCTACCGTCGAGAGGCTTTGAACTCGAATTAAATTGTGTCGTTAATTGTCTCTGGGCTTACGTGAAAATTAGTTTCAAATTTTGTGAATAGTGGAAACAAGGATATTTATTATCTTGTTAATAACACTGTATAGTTAAAAGGTTGGACAACACGTTGTGATCTCTAATTCTGGATAACTTTAAGAATAGAGCATTTAAAATTTTAATGTATAATCTGGCCAACTACAGACAATTTTAAATTTCTTGTTAAATACTTCACATGGTTGCATTCTAGGTGTTAATATTAAAACTACCAACAGACATCTGTGTTTTTTTGGGGGACACGAAATGGCTGAAAGACATTCATTAGCTGTGAATTTTTTCCTGTACATGATAGTGTATTTTAGTGAAAAGAAATGCAACATGATATAAACAATATCAACATATCTAAAAACTATGTGAAACTCTTTGCATAATTACACATTTCCTATTGAAACTAAGTTGTCATAGTACAAGAAATGTCACCCACAGAATCATTTATTATGTTGTAAATATTGTTGGCTCAACCAAATAACATGAAAAATGTATTTCTTTAATCTACAAATGGGCAGTTTTCAAGGTGGCATATACAAGAAAATATGTATAACTATTTTAAATAGATCACATGGTCCGAACGGACAATATTTCATTTATAATAATGTATTTAAAAAATAATATTAATCGGAGATAAATTTTTAAAACGGCATTATGTAATAAAATATAAGAATAATTTTGATTTGGCCTGAAAATTTTGATTAACAAAAAAACTAAATCAAAGTTCTTAAACTTAAATTGACTTCCTTTAAATTTTCTATATTTACTCTAGTAGTAAAAAATGTAAGAATCTTCGAATATTCTCGGAATCTGCGCCTAGTGTGATTGAAGTCTCGTGATATCCTAAATCGTATTTATTTTCTTAGGGGGTCGTCAAAATTTTATTTCATGAAATGAGTTCATCAGCTAATCAAATGTTAATAAAAAATTGTGTACATGGATAATGTTGCATTTTTCGTGAACTTCTTGAATGTTGCCGCTATTGTTTTCATGATTTAGTCCGACTTCTCTTGGCTTTCATACTGACCTGCAAGGTATACTACCTGCGCCAACAACGTGTAGTTTGTGTTGCCCAACTTGTAGGCATTTCAGCATCGCAGAATAAATGACTTTCGACTAACGTGTCTAAGATATGTCCCGAGTGAGAGGATTCTGCGACGCGTCTCGGGTTCCTATTGTCTGTCTCGGTTGAATAAAGACAACGATTCGCAGTAATTAGAATTCACAGAGTAATTAATGGGTGGTAAGAACAAAGACGTGAATTAAATTTAAACAGATTAAGAAGACAATGGAAATACTCCAGCAAAAAAAAAAAGATTGCTTGAAAGACAGTAAGGTAGTTCCAACATTTTTTACCGTCGTCGTAAATTTCTGTAGTTTCCTATATCTGCTGTTAAATGAGTTACATTAAATGTAAAGCAATTTTATGTTGTAAAAAAAAATATTTGATCACAGACAATTTCACCCTTAGACATTTTTTATAAAGGAAAATCACAGTTTTAGTACTCAAATTTTATTCCATAAAAGTCCATGTACAGGACAAAGTAAAATAAAATCTTTCGACTTTTTTAGGCATATTCATCTGAAACCGGTGTAAGTCGATATAAAAAGATAAATGTAATAATTACTTAACATAACATAAAGCAGACAACTCATTCAAATTAAAATCTAAAACATAGCTTTTAAAAGTATGATAATTAGATAAATAAATAGCCAAATAACAGGCAAAAATAAGTGCTAAATAAATACCTGAACGTTTCTACAACCCTTGTCACTTTCCTCAGGTGCTTTAACACAATACACAATTTATTCAATCCAATGTCTCTCAGTATCATCTTTCCATCAAATTCTGATCATTCCCAAAAATAAAATTTTATGACTAAAACTGTCGTTTCCTTTATAAATATTTTCTAAACGTTGCCTTTCAAAAGTTTTCCATTCTCACATTTTTTGTAATCGATACATAATTTTGTTTAATTCAGTTTTATATAAAGTATAATTTTAATACGAAATTTAATAAAATTTAATGTCAGTAGTTAAAATATATATGTTGGGAATTAACGACTAACGTTTTAAGACAAATTTCTTAACTGTTTTATAACTATTAAAGTCGAAACTTAATGATATATTCAGATACTTTTGATGCAGAAAATGTTTCTTGTTAATGTAGAAGTACATCATTTCTATAATTGCATTTTTGTGTCATCGTTCTTTATTTTTATTTGTACGTTTTCGAGAGTTATGTTTGTCCAAGTTCTCGCTTCAAATAAAAAAACAACAAATATCATATCCAATATTTTATATAAAAGTAATATATTTTTTCTGTAAAGACTGCAATGTTTGTTACATAGAACAAACAAAAACGACATTAAAAACTAGCTTAAACGAACATTATTCTAATTTAAAACAACCTTGAAATAAATATTCAGCACTCAGTAAAAATGTCATAGCCAAAGTTTGGGTTATGTAAATATTAGATTTTGAGTTATTTATTTTCAATGTCTGTTACGACAATGTATATAAAAATCAAAACAGTTTCAAATAATTTCAAAATTGTTTCCTGAATATGAATAATGTTATCATGTCATCTCTATATTATCTGTCAGTTTATTGTCAACAATTCGTATATAATGAGCTGAAAAATGACGTTAGGGGCAGTATTCTAGAAGTGTAGACATCTAATCATGTTGATTGCGAGTCTTGCCTGTAAGGTATACTGCCACCGTCAAGCACGTGTAGTTTGTGTTGCCTAACTTCTCAGCAGTGAGGAATTGACGTACGACTAGTATCCAAGTAGCAGGATTCTGCGGAATTATGGGAACGAATTTTCTAACTCCTTTTAAGATATACAACACTCGAATTGGCCGAGCCTTTTCGTTTCTTGCAATTTTCAATCACATACCAAAAGCAACAAGGATTGCTGAAACGTTGTGTTGTGTTCATTTATTTTATCAGCTAATTTTGTCTCTTAATGGACTACTTCTTTATCTAATTGTAATTTAATGTAATTATTCCCTATTTTAGTATTTAATTAGGTTAAGAATAAAAATATGACGAGACCTTAATTAATATTATAATCTAAAATTTCTTCAATGAAAAAGATCTTGAATATTCGCCTTTAATCCTTATTTAATATTGTATAAAAGAATTTTCTTATTTAATATTCTATAAAAGAATTTTCGGTTATACGCTTTTTAAAAATGTTTTACTTAATATTACATAACATTTTGAAGTTAATAATTGGAAACAGAAGTGTATACAATCAAATTTATCAGAATATTCAAGATCTTTGGAGAAATTTTAGATTAAAATATTAATTAAGATCTCATCTTTTTATTGTTCACCTGGTGAAGTGACAAATTAGTAGTGATATACAGGGTGGAGCAAAAGTAAATACACACTTAGTAACTTCCACTTTAAGTACCAACAAAAAATACTTTCCTCTTTCGCTAACATTTTCAACTGTACTGCTGGAGATTCATCCTCTGTTTCTTGTTCTCCCTCACAGTACTACTAACCTAGAAAAACCTAACCTACATACACACAACATAACGAATTGAAGTTACGTTAACTGAAGAGAGCAGTCACTTTTGCGTCACCCTGTATCATTCTAATTCCATTAATTATAATGTTAATTAATTTACCCTTTCTGACTGTTTGTGGCAATTATATTTATTGTGTTAATATAATCAGATGTCAATGTGGAACAGAGACATTTTAGAGGAGTAGTACTTACAAATGACAACAGGAAAAAATAAGAATCAGGTCCAAAAAACGGATGCTTATGACATTGTCACTAAAGATTTTTTTAAAATTTGACTGTAATATAACTATTAATGTGGTTACAACATTCGGCGGACGTTCATTATAGTTTCTCACTGATAGGCCGACTGCGGCTTCTTGCTTTCTGCGGATGAGAAAGAAATCAACGTAAGCAAATTAAGGTTGAATAATTGAATTTAATGCAGTTATATTTTTATGTTAATTTATACCTATTGGATGTATTACATGTGTAGCAAGTCCTGTAAAGGTGTACGTATCGTATGTTTCTTTATAACTATTTGACTATGACAAATATTTGTATGTCAACAAATCTACGATCAATAAATATCTTATCGTTTATGAATATATGTGATGTCTCACTTGTTACATTTCCAAAATACCTCTACCGCTATAAGGATTCCCAGCCGGTAACTGATATTCATTGTTGTTTATTTTGGCGTCTAAATAGTTTTCTCGCGAGTCAGGTGCGTGGGGCCAATGGCCGCCACTCTCTCCCGGAGATGACGTCACGGCCGTATCGATTGGTCGCTTGCGAGGTTTCTCGCGCCGTCATTAACACTCGTCCTGTCAGTCACGCTGTAATTGCGAACACGGCCCCCGCCAGAGTAGCAGTAAATACACGAAGGGTCCATCCAGACCTGCTCAATAGCGCAAAGCGATCGCAAACGGTTCGCTAAATTTAGGTAAAGGACGGGAAAGGTGGTGAAATAAAATTTTAAGGTCATTTTGTATATAAAAAAAACACTAGACAAAAAACTAATAGTGGATGAACAGGATAAATTTCAAAAATATATCGTCGAAGGTTTCTTGGAAATTGGACAATGAATGCCCCTTCTAACGTTTCCACTGCATTTTCGGTAGTCCATATCATGAAAACTTTTACAGACCAGCCTTTTTTTTCTTAGATTTAGATTTATTTATTAATTCCATTTAGCCCTCTACTGACAAAATAGGCAAGCATACATAGATAAAAAAAAACACAAACATAAAAAACATTCATTCTTGTCACAAAAGTAAGATGAGACTCATAACAAAAGCATATAATAGAAAAAATATATAAAAAAAACGTCCATTCGAAAATGAGAAAACTAATTAAGATAGACAAATACATAAAATAAAAAGATTTATGTATAACGAGAAGGGAAAAAATCGTTACATAAATGTTAAAATCAATAATAGGGGTATCCCGTGGAATACTGTTACTGGCCAATATAACTTCACTATCTGTGCTATTCAATACGTAAAGAAGTACCAATTTTATCCGTAAAGCTTCCGTAGCCGATAATTCGAATGTGTTTTGAATTCAATCTAAAATATAATTCCGGTTTCGGCCACATTCAAATACTCTTGTCTCCAAAGAGCGGCAACTTAATTTTTTCCAGAAAACTCTTCTTATAGATCTACGCTCATATAAAAAGTTTTCAACATTTTCCTCCGGTTATCCTTCAGTAGAAAACCGTGGTGTACGACCCTCCGAGGCTGAGCTGAATCTGCAATTTTGTACTGTCGAAAAAATATCTACCTCAGCTTTTGTCTTTAAAATATTAAAATATTATCATTGATATTTTTTAAAAAATGTTCAGTGATTACTGTTCAATATTATTTCTATTCAAATATTTTGTTTCTTTAAAACTTTGTTTATGGTTTAGAGAGGCAGCCAACACCAATAGTTCACACTAACAAGAGAACTAAATGGAACTTTGCACTTTGTTTGGACACTGTACTGTGGTGGGCTTATTCTATATTTTGGTTCAAAGGTCAAATTAACTAATTATATAAGGTTTGTTGGGCGGGCGCCACCTGCAAGAAATTATTCACTCGCAGGAAAGAAAATACAATATTTAATTAATAAAAAAAACAAGAATTTATTTTATCATAATTTATATAATCGCCCACACATTCTTAAACACGAAAGCTCTCCAGCCTTGCCAGGGATGCATGTACCCCCCTTTCTCAGGATTAACCGTGGTTATGTTTGTGGCAAACCGACGCGATACCTGGAAGCATGGAATGCGACTTACCAGGTCTGCAGCTCGGACAGGGTCGATTCCCGTTGGCGAATCTCTTTCTGTAGCAGCAGCAGACGACCGGGACCCCACGTGTACACCAAAATCGTCCAGGATCAACTCTCTCTGATGGTCCAGAGTGATCTCCCTGTTCCTCGACTGCCCTCACTGAAGGTCCAGATCGATCTCTCCAGTGTTCGCAGACTTCTCTCTCTCCGTCCTCAAAAATCCCTATCTCCTGGTTGGTCCTTGTCTACCCGTGACCCACTTCAATCTATTTTAGGGCCATACCTTCCCGGTCGTCTACCCCTTTCTTGGCCGACCATGGCCTTGTTTGCGGGACTTGCGGATTTTCCCAATCCACCCCGCCATTGTCTTCTGTCTGCTGCTCGACCCCGGCAAGCCACGTTTCCATGTTTCCAGGCAGTAATTTAGACAAATGTTTAAAAATACTTGGTATACAAATTGAAAACTAAAGGCGCACCATAGTACCTTTCTTCCTAATCCTCCAACTGGTTAGCACGCATGAATTACCCTAGAAATGTTAAATATTTTCGCTTCAATTGAACTCCAGTACTTGATTCCTTCTTACTTTCTGAATTTGTTTGTTGTCAGGAGGAGATGGAGGACCGGCCGCGGGTGTCGACGCTCATCTCGTCGCTGGCGAACTACAGCAACACGATCCCCGCCGCGACGGACCCCGACGCCAAGCCGCAGCCCTCCGCGCGCATGGGCACGCTCATCGGTGTCTACCTCCCCTGCATCCAGAACATCTTCGGTGTCATCCTCTTCATCCGTCTCACGTGGGTGGTGGGCACTGCCGGTGCGCTCTTCGGCTTTCTTATTGTGTTCACTTGCTGTTGCGTCACCATGCTCACGGCCATCTCCATGAGCGCCATCGCCACCAACGGCGTCGTGCCCGGGGGCGGCTCCTACTTCATGATTTCTCGATCCCTGGGTCCGGAGTTCGGCGGCGCCGTCGGAATGCTCTTCTACACGGGGACTACGCTAGCCGCGGCCATGTACATCGTGGGAGCCGTCGAAATCGTGCTCGTGAGTACATCACCGACATAAAGCTAGGTTTCCGGTATTTCCCTGGTAAAGATGGATACGAATGGCCATTCGAAAAGTTCTCGGCCCGACTCAGAGACGACTCTAGTAGGCACAATCGGCAATTTTCAGTTTAAGTATTAACTATATTTCATTGTTGTAATCAAGAGAAATAAATATTGCGTGATCGTAGATAAAATACATATTTGATCAGTTATAAATGGTTTTACCTCGACATCTATGAAAGACCATTTAGATTCTAAGCGGTCAAGCCTGCATTTTAGATTAAGTAAACCGCCACAACCAAGCAAAGAATGGTATATTTCCACAATGCAATGAAGATACGCGAGACTGCCGATGTTTCAAAGATATGTTGTCCACAACATTTTACATAAACATTCGGATATGATGACGTAAAACATCTCATGTTTCTCTTTTTGCTTTCAGACTTACATGGCTCCTAGCGCGTCAATCTTCGGGGATTTCACCAAAGACGCTAGTATCATGTACAACAACTTCCGCGTGTACGGGACGTGTCTGTTGGTGGTCATGGGTACCATCGTCTTCGTGGGTGTCAAGTTCGTCAACAAGTTCGCGACGGTGGCTCTGGCTTGCGTATTGCTATCCATCCTCGCTGTCTACGTCGGCATTTTCGTCAATATAAACGGCAACGATAATCTACAGTAAGTTTTCGTTCATCGTTACTTGAAAAGAACTCCCCAGATCACAATGAATCAAATGTCACGTGAACAATTTACACTGCTGAAATTCTGAGCGTCTTATATACGCTTTTTCGGCAACAATTCGTAGCACCCAGTACAGTCTCTGCATTCTCGCGCCAAACAATGCTGTTCTTTACAATGCTCAATTAAAGAAACAATTTAAATGAAACATTTCATTACGCATTGGTAATCTCTACAATAAATAAATATATATTAGTATTAAATTTAAAGAAACCTAAAAAACCATAATGTTGTCAATTAATGTAATCAAATTTTGATTTGGTAAATGAAATAACTTAATCAATTAAATTTTAAATACAAAAACATTTATTACCATTTATATTTAATTAGATTTTAAACAAAACTTTTTACATAGATGCAACAGCTTTATTGAAATTCTTTAAACCTTCAAGGTCACTTATTGGGCCTTTATCAGTAATAGTAAACCCAAATGATATAACCAAATTAAAAATATAGATATATTAAATTATTGAATTGAATTTACATGAGTATTACTAACATAATAAAAATCTAGAGAAATCTGACGGTATGGAATTTTATACTAGGTTTACAATAAAATTTTGGTACATAGAGCAGCTCTCGTATAACACTAATTATTCACTTCACTTATTATTTATCTTTTTACAAATTATTTAAAAGACTTTAATTAAAGAGGGTATAACATGCATTAAGTTACACACAATTTATGCAGAACAGTTAAGTCAGCACAACAAACCAGATTTTCTCGTAACCACAGACAATGTTTTACTAGATAAACAGATGAGTTTTAAATCGCCTCTGAGTTATATCTCTTTCATCAACTTGTAACAATTTTTCAAAACCATAATCCATAACTTTACTTTGACTTTGCCATATTTCCGGTCAAACTGACTACCAGACACATCTCCAATATTCCTTCTACAGCCTTTTCATCCAACATCTTCCAGCCAAGTCTTGGAGTCTAAGCTCCACATAGTTTGAACTCCAAATGGACACTCTTGACTACTCTTGGTCATTGCCCATCACCAACTTGAACTCTTGAATTGAACTCTCATCAAAGCTTCCAACCTCCAAAAACACCACCATCCATAATACTGCCTGAAAACTACACATTCTTATGCAATATTATGCTGACAATACAAATTTTAATTCATTTATGAAAAATCCTTTCATTATACTGATTGGTATTCATTACAATGTGAATATACGTAAATGAAGGTAATCCACACTGTGGAAACTCCTCTTACATGGAATTGGAAGGGATTTGAAGGGGGGGAGGTGGAAGGGTAGAGGAAGGTAGCCAAGGGTTAACTAGGGCTCCGAGGCTATAGGTTAAGGATCCTACCCGGCATCCTACATATCCCAGCTACCGTAAAAGTGATGCAGTACAAACTCTAGAAAACTTGCATCAAGGTAGGTTGGGTATTGGGTACTTGTCCCACATCCTTCTGATGGTTTGCATTCCCTTCTCCATGCCTCAACCAGTTAAGGAGGCAGCTGGCTGACTATCCCAATGGGAACAGCCAACCACACTTACCATATGTCCAAGGTCTATAGCCCCAGAACATACACCTCTCTGCCTTGGCTTGGCTTGAGGGAACCTTAGTTCAAAAATGGTGAGAGGAAGAGGCTTCCCCAAAGGTAGCCCTCCCTGTCTCTCCAGAAAGGTTCACCTGCAAGAGAACAGCTCTCACTTCTTTCTTCTTTTCCTTTCTATAGTTCTATAGCTGCTCCATTATAAATCATCATGTGTCATTTCTTTGGTGGGAAACTCGATCATCAAAAAGATAGGTCCAACAATCTTTCACAATGTAATTTAACAGGGTATTTGTAATTAAGTTTCAGCTATCTGACATTAAAAAGTTATATCCAGTCAGTGATAACTACAAGAAACCCAAACTAGTGCTACCTTATCAGTTGTCAAATGAAAGAACTGCTTCGCATAGAGATTGACCATCCAATTTAATTGAAACAAACAGTTGTAATATACAATGATGAATTTTATTACTTATAAACATACTGTCATTTTTGTTAATTTTTGCTATGAATTGAAATCTGCAGAATGTGCATCCTTGGGAAGAGGTTACTGAAAGATATTGCTATTGAAGATTGTCACAAAAATGATACTGGGCCATTGCATGACATATTTTGTGGCAACAAGACTGAAGGCTGTGACAGCTATTTTGAAACACACAACACCAGTATCATCAAGGGCATCAGAGGCTTGGCTAGTGGAGTGTTTCTTGGTAAGAGCAACATTTCCAAAAAGTTGAAAGAAAATACAATTCTCCTGTCATTAGATTATACCATAAAAATAAACATAATGAAAACTTGCTCATATAAAAACATAAAACATTAAATGTGATTCCTCCATAAAATTTAATTAAATACAACAAAAAGAGATAAAATAATTTTTTATCAATGTTGTTTTTAAGAGTTCTATAGTTGCTGAGTTCCATTTCAAAATAATTTGGTAATATATTCTTTAATATGTATTAAATTTTACCACATTTTTAATTTTTTGTTTTTCAGAGAACATCCATAACAGTTTTCTGGAAGATGGGCAGTACATAGCAAAATCAAAGGATCCTGATGAAATTGAGCGTCTGGATAGACCTTCATTCAATCAAGTCTATGCAGACATTACTACATCTTTTACAATCCTCATTGGAATATTTTTCCCTTCGGTTACAGGTAAAAATTTCATATTAGGTGTATTTGTAATTGATATAAAAGTATGTATTATTTTATGTTGTAAAACACAAAATTAAATAATGAAATAGTTTGTGTGTTAAATTTGTCAAAAATAATGTTACACTAGTTTTATTTCCTAAATAGTTGACAATACGTTTTGCTTCTTATTGTTTTCTAGTTTCTTCTAACTTTTGTAAAATATACTATGTAGGACATTGTTACAAATCTACACTAAAATATATACCCTTTGTTAGTTTCATTTCAAATGAAGTTGTTACAAGATAATTCATAATAAGTACTGCCATATATTAATAGTGTATGTCAGTTCCCATATATGTATCTGTGGATTTTAATCAAACCTCGAACCATTCTTTCAGGTATTATGGCAGGTTCAAACCGTTCAGGAGACTTAGCTGATGCACAGAAATCCATTCCCATTGGAACTATCTGTGCTATCCTGACTACGTCAACTGTATACTTGTCTGCTGTTCTACTATTTGCTGGTACAGTTGACAACTTGCTACTTAGAGACAAGTAAGTTTCAAAAGTCCAAAACTAAGAAAAATATAAATATATTTGTGGTATTGTACTAATTGTTAAAAATCACTCACAAATTTATTATTTTCAAAATTGCAAATTTTATTCAGTTCTATTTATACAGTAAAAAGGTATTTTTTGGTCCTCTTTTATGAAAAAGTGAATGAGTACTTGTATAGATAATTACCAGTTCTTGACAACATCCTTGGCTCTAAACATTTCTCATATAATCGTGTCTGGATTCTTCTTGCCCCAAAAATCTGTGTACAAATATTTAGCTCTGACATCATCATAAAAATATTGTTTATAAATACATTTTCCTGCTATTAATTGTTGACCTAAAATTCAATTAAACAATTACTGTTTATAAATCATAACTATATGTATTTAATGCTTCTAAATTTCTATTTTTGTACAGGAAATAAAATATAAATTAATTAATCTCATTGAGAAAATTTAAATTTAAAATTATTATAGTATAATGTGTGACTATGGTTTTATATATTTAGATCAGCAAATTACAATCATTAACATAAACATGTATTCGAAAAGATAATTATTTTTGTGGTATTATTTACCACCTGTTTCAGACAACATGCAACATTTGTATAGTAAAGCTTAAGATTGGTTTCATTGTGTTATTTTCATTTAATCATCATGGTGTATCAAGCAATATAGATTCATCTTTTGTGCTCCCATACTCTCTTACAAGTATATTTTTCCCTTGGTGATTTATGTGTTATTTATTGTATATTTCAGGTTTGGTCAAAGCATTGGAGGGAAGCTTGTTGTAGCTAATATAGCATGGCCCAACCAGTGGGTGATCCTCATAGGATCGTTCCTTTCAACTCTGGGAGCTGGACTGCAGAGCTTAACAGGAGCTCCTAGACTTCTTCAAGCTATTGCCAAAGATGGTATCATCCCCTTCCTTGCGCCATTTGCTGTCTCATCAAGCAGGGGTGAACCAACCAGGGCCCTGGTCCTCACAATCCTGATCTGCCAGTGTGGGATACTCCTGGGAAATGTTGACTACCTGGCCCCATTACTATCTATGTTCTTCCTCATGTGCTATGGATTTGTCAACCTTGCATGTGCCCTCCAAACTTTGCTTCGGACACCAAACTGGAGGCCCAGATTTAAGTACTACCACTGGTATGAAAATAACCTGTCATCTATTGCTTTTAATGTCAATCTTATTTTCTTGTAAAGATATTTAGTTTTGATTGAATGAATTTTAAATGCAACAGTTTACTTGTAAAATATTAATTTCTCCCCATTTTCAGGTCCCTGTCATTTTTAGGTCTATCTCTGTGTATTGCTGTAATGTTTATGACAAGTTGGTACTATGCCTTGCTTGCTATGGGAATGGCAGGATTGATTTACAAATACATTGAATATCGAGGGTAAGTGGTTAAATGATTGTATGTGTTAAAATATCCCAATTTTTATCTTTATCTTTAACTTATCAGTTAGCCCAATACTTATTCATGTTATTGGCTTCATTTGTGACTCAATCATGGCCTTTTAACTGTTATTTTGAGACATATTTTGGATAGTAAAAATATTTTGAAATAATATGAATATTCTTCAGCCGTAAATCTGAGTATTTATAAAGTTATGTTAAAAAGAGTCTTGTCATATACAAATTTACAAAAGAAAGCTAACCAATCAGATAAATACTCAGTAGATAATTTTTTTCTGCTGATACATACATGTATATATATAATTAATTAATAACATCTAGTTTATTTTTGTATTCTTTTCTTATGACAGAGCTGAAAAGGAGTGGGGTGATGGTATTAGAGGTCTTGCCTTGTCGGCTGCTCGTTACAGTCTGTTGAGACTTGAAGAAGGTCCACCTCACACCAAGAATTGGCGACCACAAATTATAATTCTTGCAAAGCTCACTTCAGATCTTGTTCCCAAGTACAGGAAGATGTTTGCCTTTGCTGCTCAACTAAAAGCTGGTATAATCTTATAATTTTACACTTTGAATTATACTACAAAAAACAAGTTTCAATTTAGATATCCTCACTATACTATAGCTCTTAATATAGTAATTATACCAGTTTAATCACTCTATAGTATTTATTGACAGTGTTAAGTATCCTGGGGAACTATATTCTCATATTATCAGCTTTATTGCAAGATTTTCTTTACAAAAATTAATTCTTCATATAAAAAGTTAGGTAATGCTTATACCAATTTATTTTCAAAGAGTTATTTTGTACATTATAAAATGTAAATATAGCAAAGATATTTATTCACAACTTATTAATCCAAATATGATAGTAGAACAATTCAAGATAAAATTTATGTTGAATAACTATCAAAGATAAGAACCACCTTGACGAAATCATCATGGTTCAGATCTGATAGAGCACCACAACAACTTGAATTTTATGTTTCATTAATTCATTTTTCTATGCATCATATCCAAAAATTTCACTGTACTTATTATTCGAAAAAGCATCCACAAATTACCTGAAATTCAATTGTGTATCTTAAATGGTGAATTTTTCAGGTAAGGGCCTAACTGTTTGTGTTTCGGTCATTCCTGGAGACTTTGCACGTAACAGTGGAGAAGCCATGGCTGCAAAACAAAGTTTGCGTCGAACTATGGATGAAGAGAAGGTGAAAGGCTTTGTTGATGTCCTTGTTGCACGGAACATAACAGATGGGCTAAGTCACTTGTAAGTAATGAGTGTCCTGTGAGATTTGATGTGCACTTTTTTATAACATCTTATTAACCTATATGAAGCATTTCTAATATAATTCTGGAAGATTAACTGGAGCCGACATCTAAAATCTTAGTATTTTGCCAGTGAATTGAATACTTTGAATTGATTATATTTTTGGAGACTACAGATTGTTTACCACTTTATTTCTAATGGAGTTATTGACCTTGTATATACTGGAAATAAATTCATCAAAATCATTCCTTGAATTATCTGACAAAAGCAACAGGGATTGTAGAAATGTTGTGTGATATTTATTTAGAATTACTTTATCTGTTATTTGGCTACATATTTATCTAATTATATTCAATTAAGTTCAATCAAACAGACATATTAACCTTATCAATTTGAATGATATCTGAATATATGAAAATTCCTTCAACTATATAGGTTTCATTATTAACTCTCTATGGTGCAAATACCTATATTTCTGGACCATGATTTGCAATTAAATATAGTTTTATAATTTTATTATGAAGTATAAACATAATACACAGGGAAAATAAATTCAAGTGGTGCATAGAAATTCAAAAGTACCTTAACCAAGTAAAAAATTCTCCTGGTACCTTCAACATACCCAGTAGCTTAAAGGAGTGGAGAATACTTTCATTAACCTAATACTTACAGTACCGTAAATGCATCAGAAATAGTTCTAATACCTTAAAGGACTCAAAAGTACTCCTGCACCATATCCATTTTCATTCTAATATATGTGTGGTGTGGGTTGAAAATCTAAAAATTTCCAGAGTACAGACAACGGGCTTGGGTGGAATGAAACCAAACACAGTCATTCTGGGTTGGCCATATGGCTGGCGTCAGTCAGAAGATGATAAAACATGGCATGTTTTCCTCCAGACTGTGAGGAATGTTGCTGCTGCTCGTATGGCACTCCTTGTGCCAAAGGGCATCAACTTCTTTCCAGACACAAGTGAGAAGGTAACTGATATTGTCAAAATCTTTTGATTTAAAGTAAGTAATATTTATTATACTTCTTAGCCAATGTGTTTAATAGTTTGCTTTAATTACAAAAAAGTTATCTATATTCATGGGGCTCTTAAAAATTTCACAAATCTGGTTCTTATGTTAACATAAGTTCAACTTTTATATTAAGTGAGACTATAAGTAACTGAAATATTTTTTATTTTATGTCCATTTTGTTTCATTATAATTATTTTCATTTGTATCCCATATGAGGGTTAGAATGCAGGTACCATCAATTTAACCAGAATCAGATTTAATTATAGTATTATTCATGAAAAATATGACTAAATAGGTTCAAGTCAGAAACTGAATGTTCTTTTCACAGGTTGTTGGCAACATTGATATTTGGTGGATCGTACATGATGGTGGCCTTCTCATGTTGCTGCCTTTTCTCCTTAAACAACACCGGACATGGAAGAATTGTCGCATGAGGATTTTTACTGTAGCACAAATGGAAGATAATTCAATCCAGATGAAGAAGGACCTAAAGATGTTTTTATATCATCTCAGGATAGAGGCAGAAGTGGAAGTTGTAGAAATGGTAAAACTCAATGTGAAATTACTTATTCTCTTAATCTATATTATATATAATATTACTTAAAAAATAACATTGCATTGTACTCCTCCTTTAGATGGACAGTGACATATCGGCCTACACGTATGAACGCACACTTATGATGGAACAACGTAATCAAATGTTACGAGAATTGAGGCTGAACAAGAAAGAGAGCTTAGGAGTTGTAAGTACATATTATATTTTCATTCTATGTAAACAGTCAATACTAATGACTACTTCCTAAATATATAATTTCATATTTGTGTTATTGTACACAGAGCCAGACTTTCTACTGAAAATTTTCATTGTAAGAAAATATTAATTATGTGAAAATTCAAATTATATTCTCCTTCTAAATATTTCATAATATGTTTTTCCAAAACTATTACAAATGTGGAAATGTTATTAATTTGAAGATAGCTTTCCAGATTTACTTAAGCATTAATATTTCTTATAATCATATCATATAATAATTCTGGGAGCAAATTTTAATTTTTCAATATTATTAATTGAAATGTTTTCAGCATAATTATTTAGCATATATATGCTATTGAAAACTGATTTCTTACTTTATATATGTATAAATTACTAATCAATTTTTTATGTGACACAATTTATTGTTTACTTTTGTGTCTCTCTCTTTTTTTGTTTGCTCACTGCAAAGGTGCAAACCCTTGTAGATTTCAACGAAGTTCCATCGGAAGAGAAACTACCTCTGGTTCGTGGATAAAATGTGTTTCATGTTTTTCAATCCTCAATCAAGCTGCTTTCTATTTGTGGCAAACATTTAATAGTGGCAACAATAGTTAATATAAATTAAATAAAAATTTCAGGAAATGTATTTAGAAATGAAAATCTATTATCTAGGAAGTATTTGGACAGCCAAGTAGAATTTCATTAGTTCTCTTACACATCAGCATATATCAGAATATGTTTTAATTTTTACAGTATTAGGCAGGTTAATATGTTTTATATTGCTTCCTTCATTTTAATTAGAATCGGTTAAAATTGATCACACTACTTTTCAAAGAAATATAAATAATTCATTGCTTCAGCATGTTCCTCTGGCTAAAATGATTATGTATCACTAGAAATTGTGAAATGAAACTGTGGGTAATGATAATCAAGGTGGCTTATCTTTAGTTTGTTTTTTTTAAAAAATCAGATGTTAATTATATTATAAAACACATTACATCCAGAAAGATTACTGGAAGATAAGAGAGAGTAGATAATTAAAACCTGAAATACAGAACAACAGAACACTTCAAAAAATTAAATACTTTAACAGTGACACACAAAATAATTAAAATATGATAAATATAAATAATAAATTTAATTAGGCAATAAGGTAAAAATAATAATAAATATGAACATACCAATAATGGAAAATTGAAGTTGTAATATCTTTAATATAATGATTCAAATAAATAATTAACTTTTTACTCTACCAGGTGGTATCACAGTAATAAAATTTCTGACCCAGAATAAATTTTCTGAAAAGAGAGATTGAGCACAAATATATCCATGAAGAATGGGGTATAAATATTTATGGTCTCATAAATAAATAAAAATAGTTTAACAATTATTGTCATTTTTTACTTGGCCAAGGTTTTGCTTTGCCACTATTGAGGGTTTGTCAAGCAACTGTGCTTGATAACTTGCTGTACCACATGTGTGCTCTTTGCAAAACCTGCATGTGACCCTTAATTGTGCAGTTTTTAGCATTCCAGTTAAAATTTTGCATTTTTACTCATAGAAGGTTAATGGATAAGGCAGATGTGCTTAGAATTATGAAAATGCTTGTCCCTTTTCATAGCACGTTTCCTTCTATTATCTTTCAGAATTTATCAGGTCCTGAATAAATTAATCTTGCTCATGTTTCTTTCTGCTAGCTTTCAGAATTTATCAGGTCCTGTTTAAATGGATCTTGCTCATAAATGTTCATTTAATAGAAATAGTAACTTCTTGTTGACACCAGTAAGGTAATATTTAAGTAAATTATTGTACCCCTATATTTTATTACTCCATTATTTTGTTACATAAATATGTAGATTGACATAACAAATACATCCCTGTAGTCAATAGTCAATCTAACAGTACTACAATATGAAAAACTTTGCAGGTATTTGATTAACTAATTTTAATATTATGTTCACTAGGTACAAGCTATTGTAGATCACCACCATAATGTTGATGTCAAAACTGCCACAAAAGTGCGTTTCCAAGAACCTGGAAAAGAAACTGAGCATGCGACTGAGGCAGCACCTGCTGAGGAAGAGGTAATTCAATCAAATAATATATCTTGGGTTGGACATCTATATTTAACATTGGGTTGACCTGCTTCTATTCATGGCAGTAGTAAAAGTCATAAATAAACTAATAGAAATTATAAACTATAAAATGTATTAATTAAAAGTATACTAATTAGATAAGTAAATATCCAAATAACAAACAAAAATAAATACTACACATCATATCTGCAATGCTTGTTACTTTTATCAGGTGAATGATACTTTTAAGTTTGTCATGTGGTTTCTGCAGTGTGTTGTTCTTACAGCTCTTGCATTTTTTTAATCAACCGATGAAAGCAACAAGGATTTCAGAAATGTTGTGTGGTATTTATTTAGCACTTATTTTTGTCTGTTATTTGGCTATTTATTTATCTAATTAATAAATGAATAGATTTGTCAATTATAATATCAACTTTTTTAATTGCTTCCTGTTACACAAACCAACTAAAATAATATTATGTTTCCATTTATTTATGGTTATCAGTCAATTATAAAAATTATTGAATGATAATGTTAATATTTTGTCTCTTCTTAAAAATTGTTTGTGATATTTTTCAAAATTAAAATGTATTTTATTCATAAAGAACAGAAAAGGCTTCAATCAAAGCTCAGCCACATAGGCCACAAAATTGAATTAAATATTTCCATTCTGATACTTTCATGTTTATTTAACTTAAAATAGACCAGCTAGTTTTAATATTTTTTCTATGAATTTCTTGTAAATTTGTTTGTTAATTAACTGTCTTTCTAATTCATATCACAATCAGGCTGAAGATAGCAGTAGCACTAAAGATGGTGAATCAGAAGAAAATACAACACAGCCTGAAGAGCAACAAAATCAACCAGAAAACAAGACACCACCAGAAACCAATGCAGTTGAAGCAGGGAAAAAGCAACAAGAGTCTGAAAAAACCAAGAAAATGCCTCCAATAACTCCGTAAGCTCCTACCATATGTTATATGATTATATTTGCTTGTGAAAAGATACTCACTTTTAGATTTTTTCAGTGATGAAGGAAATGTGAGACGAATGCACACAGCAATCAAATTAAATGAAGTTATTGTGAATAAATCTCATGATGCTCAACTTGTCATCCTGAATCTACCAGGCCCTCCAAGGGACACTAAGATTGAGCGAGAGTCAAATTGTATCCTTTTGAGGAATTAGTATTTATGAGTAAATAAGTTTTTAAGATTTAAATACACTAATTAATTAAATTTCTGAAAATCCATTCTACTGTCATAATTAAATTATTTTGTAAAGAAATTATTTTCACTTCATTACTGCAGATAATTAAACATTTTACATTTTCTTTAATCCTCACTATTTCACTTTTACTTTTTACCCGTGTTGTGTGAGAAGCACTGCATCTGTGTTTATATAGTAAATGGTTTATAAAGTAAATTTTTAAGATTTAGCAAAAGTGGAATATACAATACAATACACTAAAGTTGCTCACTATTCATGACTCATAAAATTCTGCTTACTAAGGTTTATTGAAATATAAAAAATAAGGTTGTGTTAAAAGTATACTAATTACATAAATGAAAAATCAAACAATAGACAAAAATATGTAGTATATAAATACCACACAACATTTCTGTAATCCTTTTTGCTTTCATAAGGTGATTCAAAAAATGCAAGAGCTGTTAAGTATGATACACCGCACAAACCAGTTGATGAAGTCAGAATTCAAAGTCTCTGTGTGGTGTGTTCTTCTTACAGCTCTTCCTTTTTCTGAATCACATGACAAAAGCTTCAAGGATTTCTGAAACATTGTGTGGTATTTTTTAGTACTTATTTTTCCTTGTGATTTGGCTGTTTATTTAACTAATGTTTATTGAACTAATTATATATGTTATTATATATATATATATATATATTATATGTCCTTGTCATATAGCCTCACAATATAATCTTCCTTAATGGAGAAACAGACATGGAATTCCTGGAAGTGCTCACTGAAGGCCTGGAAAGAGTTCTCATGGTAAGAGGAGGTGGCCGTGAAGTTATCACTATCTACTCGTGAAGACATCTGGCTCACTTCATACTATATTCAGTTTATCACATTTACCTGGGTAGAAGGCAGATTCTACAACTGAACTTCTTGGCTGCCAACAAAATGGAATCAATATTCCATGTGTATGTTGTGTTACTGAAAATAGTTATAACTTTTTAACCTATGTTTGCATAAGTAGTCAACTTGTAGATAATGAGTTACTATGGCCGATGTTGATACCAAATAATGTGTTCGGTATAAAAAGTATTAAATTTGAGAGACTGCCTTCTGATATATTCCAGACTGGAGGTGAATTTCTCTCCACAGAGAAAAATGTTACCATTGGACTAGTCTCTTTATAGAATATTGTTGGTAATTTTGGTGGGTACTTTCATTTATCAGTGCATCACAATACATTTCATGCCTGGAATGAAACTGTACATTACCATTACTTTGTATATATAACACTAATCATCAGTCATAGGGATAAGAAATTACAGAGAGCATAAATAGTTTGTCATGCAAGTTAAATGAAAGTTGAGTAATTTGTTGTAATATTAAGTATCTAGAGCTTCTTATGAATCAGTTTAATGTGACTCAGGTTGTGCTGAAAAAGTCTTTACTTGGAGTAAATGTGACAAGCACGATCTCCTCCCATCTGTCTACAGCTCACTTTTTCTACACACTGTACATGTATCATAAATTCACTTTATATATTACATATATATAGAAAACTATCATTTTTCATGGTTAAATGTTGTGTAGATTTGCCTCATTCATCATCCTCATAGGTTACATAAGTGGTATCTTTCATGGCAGTTGCATCTGAAAAGGTCTTTTGACTAAGAGAATGTATATTTGCATATATGCAGTATTTTACATAATTAGGCAATATTTGAGTGCATTTACAAACATTGTGTCCTTCTCTTTTACTTGGATTTTTGAGATCACAATTTATTATCCTTGGCATGAAGGGTTGGAAAATATCCAGAGAATTGAATATTTTCAACACTTGAAAAAAAATTGCTCATAATTAAAAATTTAAATGTTTTCAAGGCCATAACATAATGTGTCAAGGGCAAAAAGTAACTGGGTTTAGCACTCAAGTATTTAGTTAATTATGAATAATTCATTGTAGATTGTATAAATATCAATGTGTAATTGTCTGTCTGTGACTTCTGTGTTATCCTCTGTGAAGGCAAAATGTTCCTCTATGTAGTTAGCAGCAGCTTGTTATTTACCTCCTCAGTTTGGTTCAGTTATATAGGAAGTAACTAAAATTGTTTCAAGAGGTCTTGTACATATATATTAGGAAGCATGTATTTTGAGAAATCATACTATATATTGTTTTTAGAAAAGTCTTGCAACAAAATAACATGAGCAGCTATAATCAAAATAACGCTGTCATTTTACATTTATTAGTTGCTAAAGTAGCAAGAATAATAATAATTTTTATTTTGAATCTATCATAAAGATATTTCATGTGAACACTTGGCAAATCATGTGCTGTTTTTAACACAGTACAATTCAAAACACCAGACTCATCCTACAACAACAATTTTACTAAAAGAATGGAGTTCTTGTCCCCAAAAATGCATGAAGCATTATAATGTGTTTCGAAAAGTTTTTTAGTTCAAGGATGTAACAATAGGCAGTCTATTGTGAGTAATTTACATATTAACAATTTTTTTTATCATGAAGGGTTAATTCTTGTGAAACTCTATTCCAACACAAAATTGTATATTGAGATTATTCTAAAGTTACTTCATAATTTTTAATTCCATTATAAAATCATTCCACTGTGAAAATATCAAAATCATGTAGTGTATCATCATTTCTAGTAAACTAATATTGTGATCATGGAAAACTACAAAGATTATCTCACACACATTAATTGGTGGAAAAAATGTTATGCTCCCAAAGTTAACTTCAAATGTAAGTTAACTGTATGGCAGAAAATATTGTATTTGTATCAGCTATTTTAATTTGCTGAAAACATTCCAAGAACATGTTCATAGCTTTTTTAATATGTGTACATGTAAATCAAACTTTCATATTTTGCCCTAAATCAGTGAAACATATTTTGTCAACAATTACATTAGACCAGCTTCCAATATCTACAATTTTTATTGAATCAGTACTTAATTTTCCTAATTTTTCTTCCTCATAAGAATAGGAAGTAATTTAAAGATTATACTGCTGCCATACTACCTAACAGTTTTCAACATTTAAAGATTTTGCAGTTATTTATAATTTCTTTTATTGATCCATAAACACTCAAACATTCCAAAAAAACAGTATTAGTAATACAGTGGCTTACTAAATTATCTAAATATGCTATGAGAATACAAAGAATGTCCAAAAAAACAATTCACTCAAACCATATGTAACTGATGTCTATTTTACCTTAAAGACACAAATACAATAATTTTATTGACTTGACTTAACATAGAAACGATATAAGAAAATATGGAATATATAGGAATAATCACAGGGTTTTTCTTGTCATTATAAATTAAAGTTACTTGTGTTATGTTAGTTAAATGTTCTCACCTAAAATCACTTAAGAGCTTATATTATTGGAAACAACATTTATTATAATTTTTTATAGATGATGTTAAATATTGTGTGGTAGAAACTGTATATAATGTAAATTGTTTTGTTGGTATTGCCTGTTACATTTGTGATAAATTCTTTAACCATTAAGTATTTTTGAGCATAGCTTTTAAAGGAAACCAAAATCTATATTTAAGCCAGTATATTTATCAGGAAAATTATCAGTGACTTTAAAATTTTATAATGGCTTATTGTTGTAGTCAAACTTTCCTGAAAATTATACTGGGCTTACTGTTATTGATGACTTGTCTATAGCTGTTGAAAATGGTTCTAAGAGGTTTAATTCTTATAATGCTAATGTGCCAACTGAATTAACTATGTATTAAATAGAAGAATATATACAACTCATGTTCAGAAACACCTTCCCTTTCTTGGTTATTTGCTAACTGCACAGCTTGTGGAGTGTGAAAATCAGTAAACTGCAGTAGTTTATATCTGTGTTTAAATTATATATATATATATATATATATATATATATATATATATATATATATATTGGTATGGAAAGGATAGAGAGATAGGTTGTGGCTTACCTGAAAGTGAAGTGCGGTGTCGCCATGAGGAACTGAAGGTTGTTCTTCAAATTTTCGGAGGCTCTCAGCCTCCTTCTTCAGGAAGGAGTGTTACACCATTCCGTGCACCAGTCCGCAGCCGGCCGGTGCACGGAATGGTGTAACACTCCTTCCTGAAGAAGGAGGCTGAGAGCCTCCGAAAATTTGAAGAACAACCTTCAGTTCCTCATGGCGACACCGCACTTCACTTTTAGGTAAGCCACAACCTATCTCTCTATCCTTTCCATACCAATATTTTTGACAATGTCACATTCTCACTATTACAATATATATATATATATATATATATATATATATATATATATATATATATATATATATATATATATATATTGTATTAATTTTTAATGTCCAAAGTGTTTTCTTCATTTATGTCAAGTGTCACAGAAAATTTCACCATATGCTTATTATTTATGAAGGCTGGCTCCTTCATTTACCTAAATTCATTGAAAATTCCAAACAAAACCTACAAAAATTATTGATTCTTATATCTACTATACAAGTGCTCATTCCTCATTACAAAAGCATTCTCGGTGTTAGAAGAGATAGAAATATTTGTACGTATAATAGATATTGCCTCCTTTACAAATATTAGGCTGTGAGACATTTAAGGAAAAAACAACAGCAGTTAGATTTTAAATGTACCTTAGTCAAGATTATCCTACTATGTATGTAATGTGTGTGAACGAGAAATGAGAGTATCAACTGTTATTAAACTATTTCAAATGATTTAAAGCTATTACAAGTGAAAAAATGTGTAGTTATAAGTTTTGAGAAAATAAAATATTATTATCTATTCTGTCTTGTTTAAATACCTGAAAATTATTGATAATATTTCCAAATTATAATAGAAATTTAATGTGAAACCAGGTTATCTACCTTTAATGAAAGTCAATTACTGTAATAACTTTTAATAATATATATAATATTAAGATACAGAATTTTGAAATAAACGGTTTGTTAGTAAAATCAGTGAATGAATCAGCTGCTATATATATATATATATATATATTTCTTATTTTCTATGTAGACTTTATGAATTTTTTTTTATAATTAAAGCATGTCCAAGAGTTTAATCTGTAGCACTCACATTGGCAAATGCATAACTTAGGAACTCTGGACATGCTTACAATTTGTAATGAGTGTGTGCTAAAAGAATGAAGATTAAGTTTCCTGCTTTGTTCTTATACTAACTAAAATAAAATGTTAAGAAACTTTTGTTCTAGTGTAATTTTATTTTCAATATAAGACAAATTATATGTGGACATACTTAATACTCATTGTCCTTCTCTGGGATTTAATCATCCATTGCAAACACAATGGTTTAAAAGTTAACCATTTTAATTAATGTTAAACCAACATATAAGCAGATTCAAACATATTGTTAATAACAATTTTTGACAAAGCAAAATACATCACTGAACAGTATTCTTGCAAATAGGAATGACAATTCAGTTGTGACAAAAGTTTTCAGGTTTATAGATGTAGACCATATTCCATTCCTAATTTTGTTTTACTAAAATTAAGATAACAATTAATTTTTATGTATTTCACCTTTTTATAAGGCAAAGACATTTGATTTTTTTATTCTCAAATCCATTAAAAACATGTTCTTGTAATCACCATTAAGTTGAAGCTCTATCATTAAGAAAAGACGCCTACAAATATATAAAAAAAAATTCAAACAAAGTAGGAAGTTTCAGAAAAGAATTTCAATTTGCATAAATATTGTTTATTTTCACATAGTACAACTTTTATGTTTTAATGCTTCTATTTTCCTATTACCAGAATTAAGCAAATTCTCAAATGTATTAATATTCTAGAGAAAAGTTGTGTTTCTGTAAAAAAAAAAGTTGTCAAAATGCAGCAATGTTCGTAGAACTACTTCATACCCTCAGTCTACTAATTTTATTCTGTTTAGATAAATTTTGTAAAATAAGCTCTATAATCCTAAGGACTCAGAATTTCAAAATCATGTCAGTGTTTTTTCTATATCTAGAACTTTAGTAAAAACTTTTACTCCAGCTCTGATTGTAATATTTAAATTATTTTGAATTCCATTTGGTGATTTATATCATGTGTACAAAGAAGTATGCTTAATGTAAAATTGTTATTATAAATTATTTTATGTCTGAGCTTTTATTAATTAGACTATATACAATATGTTTTACTAGTAATGGAAATTGATTTATATATGCAGTAACCAATTTTGACATCAGCAGTATCCGTCAACATATCAGAACATGATGAATTTTATCTGTTTAATTTAAGGAGTTTAGAGAGACAAAAATTGCACACAATTAAAGTATGCTTCAACTATATACCGTCATCCAATAATTATTTCTATATTGCATACCTCAAAAGTACTATCACGGTACATAGTAAATCAACTTTGAAACAATCACTTTATGCTTATAGTCTACAAGGTGAAAGTAAGACCTTTTAAAATCAAGAAAGTAATAGAATGCTGACATAACTGGTAAATTAATTTAGAAGAAATTAGATTAAAGCAAGGCAATAAAATATAAAACTGGTTAAATTGCAAAAGAATGTCAATTTATGTCTCTCCTGATCTATGTGGTCATCTAATTTTAAATTTAATGAAATAACATAAGCCAATTAGCGAGAAATTTATTTAGATCAATTTAAAACATTATAAAACACTATGTTTTAAATTATGGGACCATTTCAGGTGTAAAATTGATTCAAAAGTTGTGGCCAAAATGTTGTTTTATAATGTTTTAAATTGATGTTAATAAACTTCTAATTGGCTGATATTATTTCAGTAATTAAAAAAGTCAGATAAATGTAATTATTAATATTAAATTTATTTTTTTAGTCCTTTTACTGAAAATATAACATAATTTTAATGCATGAAACATGTCATTAAAATATTAATTATTTGCTCTAAATCAAACCAGTGCATGTATTTTCATTAAAAGGCTGTTATAATTTAATGAAATTTGCTGCATCAATGGCTGAGGCAGCCCATTCAACTGTAGTCTCAATGTGTTGGTGAACTCTGAGACCCAGAATCTGTAGGTAATTTTCATAAAGGTGTGGATCTTCATCAATGGCCTTCACCTCTTCTTCTTCCAGTTGAGAAGTGTTGCTATTCTCTTGGATTGCAGACAGTTTCCGCATTGCGGATGGGGACATCTGAGATCCTCGATTGTGTGAGAAGTGAGAACTTACTGATGTAAGCTCACTGGAGACAAATGATGGGGCCCTGGCAATTGGGAAGCACCCATGTATTAGCTGAGGCAGTCCCAGACTGGTGCGGAGGTCTCGTGCCTCACTCTCTATTTTGTTTGCCAGAACACAAAAAGTGGAGTACACTGCTGAATATTTGCGGTCCAGTGTAACTGGTGTTATTTGAATTTCCATCATTGTTGTACAGCACTTGGAAAATGTCTCCAGATATGTCTGGAAAGAATATGCATATAAAAATTTATATATTCTCTGAAAAAATAATAGAAAATATTTTTTTAATGTAAGTATGCAGTTAGAAAGGCATGATCTTATAAAAAGTTAAATAGGTGAAGAGCATTAAGAAACAAATAAATCTAAGTTTGCACTTGATAAAATTATAATAATCCTATATTTCATAAAATTGGTAATTAATACTAAGTTGGAACTAAAATTCATAATTTATAAATTCACAATTTTATGTTTAGTATTCAGTCTACAATGATGAAAAGACAGCTATTGAATAATATTGGACTGTTTTTAATGTGCCAATAATAACAAACCTTTTGTACAGTCTCCAATTTATTTTAAATCTTCAGAAAGTTTTTTACTTTATGTCATAATCGTTCTGTAGAATGAAACGCATATCAGAACAGGAATTATACATTATATGGGGTAATTTTTATTAATTATTATTATAACTAAAGATGTTTTAACTTAATAGTACAATCTGTACCAATCAAATAATTGTAAAAATTACCTCATATATTGTATAATTCCTGTGTTCAACTGTGTTTTAATCTACAGAATGATTATGACAAAATGTCAAAAGCTTTCTGAAGTTTGTTAAAATAAATCAGAGACTGTACAAAAGGTTTTTATTATAATTATTAAAGAGAACTAATAAATAACAAAAATCTGTTGGCATAGGTTCAATACTTTTAGGTTTATAGGGTTCTTTAGATGCTCACTATTATATTTTATTACTCAATATATAATAGTAAATCAGCACAACCCGTGGTCACTTATCTTCGTTTAACACTGATAGAAAATACATGATAATTAAAAATGATGGGCATGTCTGAAAATACTGGACACACTAACAATGATAACAATAAATAAAATGTTAAAATTTCAATGTGTTGATTAATCTCTCAGTTAGTGTTAGTGAAACAAATACATGAAAAACTCCTGACTAAAGATCAGTTAGTGGCACATTTTCAATTAATTAGAGACTGGGTAAAAATGAAAGTTATTAAAGAGTAAAAATTTTAAAAAAGGTATGTTTTAATAACAAGTTCATATAGATAAAAGGTTAACAAAATTGATATTATTAATATACAAATATAATTAAAATATAATAGCAGGAAGTTAAGATGAAGAAAATTTATAGTTATTTTATGGAGAAGCTTGAAACATTAGAAAATTACTAACAATTTGGTCATCTCCTGATGTTCTCCCCAGAATGATTTCTTTAAGGTTGTTAACATTCATGTCCCAGTTTTCATCTTCACCAACAATTTCCTTATATATCTTTCGTAGAGTCTCAACTTCATTATGGCGGTAATGAAGTCCATAGTTTATCTCCTCAAAAACTTCAGGTTCCAGAAACAATGAACGATATGGAAGTTCAGGGATTGTAGGCATTTTCTTCTTCTTTTGCAAAGTCTCCTGTTCTTGAATTTCCTTGCACTCCATAACACGGCCATACAGATACTTGTCATACTTCCACAAGTTCACCTCGTTAGTGGTAGAAGTTGCTATTCCCCACAAGACAACCTTAAAAGGATTAATTGAGGCACTATTTTAAACATTATAAATTATGTTTGGTTACAGTCACATCTGACATGAATTATTCTAGGATTCAATAATTAAAACATACAATTAATACTTTTAATTATTAATTAATCTAATGAAGCAAAATTTTAAATGTCTCCCCCAA
This sequence comes from Zhengitettix transpicula, assembly GCA_037074705.1. Lineage (NCBI taxonomy): Eukaryota > Metazoa > Arthropoda > Insecta > Orthoptera > Tetrigidae > Zhengitettix > Zhengitettix transpicula. The sequence goes on from CM073594.1 coordinate 51,106,871, forward strand.
AAATGAAAAAATTGAAATTTTTGTCTCACATTTCTGAGCACTTGGACAGATGAAAAAAACAACAAGCATTTCAGGGACAAGGTTTAGTGACAGGAGCAGCCAAAAATTGATGGGTCATATGTCTGACAGTGAAATATTTACAAAGTTTAGGGGCAAAGACATGAGCACGTCTGTGAAGCAGAGCTAGGAAAGATCAGTGACTGTCGTGAGCAGATGAAACTTAGCTATATATTGTAAAACTGACCGCAGAGCTCCTTGGAGAGCAAAAATAGTTGGGACAGTTTTGTGAGAAGAAGATAAGTATAAGTTAAATTGAAAAATGAAAATAGTTTAAAAATATTTTTTAAAAGATGAAAGTAGTTTAAATCAGTGAATGGAGAAAAGCTATACTGTGACCAGGTTGTGAAAGAAGTTAAGTCAAAAATACAAAGAAAATATAAGTGAAGTGATTTTGAGAAGATAAAGTTTATGAGGAAGAGTTTAGAGGGATTTCCATGGTCACATTCTGAACATTCACAGATAAGATCTAAATACATAAAATTTGTTTATATTTGTTATTAAATTTAAATTTCCCCACAAAGTTTTACCCTGAAAGAAATAGTACATGTTTCTAAATTGTTTAAGTAAAATTTGTAAAAAAAAATTGTATTTTCATTTCCATATTGTCTTATATTAAAAGTAAACTTATTTGATATGGTAATATTTAATAATTTATAATAAATAACCCCCCTAGAAATATATTATTACAGTAATAATAAAATTGTGATGAAGTATTTTTGCTTGCATAGGAATTCATCATATTGAAACTAATTCTGATTTTATGTCCACAAATTAGGTTGTATAATTTAAATTTTTAATGTGACACAAGAACTATATAATTAATGGATGTTTAGAATTGAATTATAGTGTCATTGAATCATTCCCATTTGTATCCAATTTTAAAATATGTGTGTTTGTAGTTAATTGTATAATTTGGAGGTGAATTATATTAATTCTAAGGAGCATAAAAAATAGTTTATATGATTATTTATATAAAGTGACAATTGAGTAATCAACATTTTGAACAGTGTGGGCTTCGATGAAGCTTTCTCGGAATTCCAACCAGGTAGTGTCGTTAATAACCACAATGTTTCAATGGTTTGCACCGACATCTTCTTCAGTCTCTATTTCCTGCCAGAAAAGAAATTCCATGTTTGGGAAAGATAAACACAACTTACTTCACCTGAAGAAGATGGCGGTGCAAGCCATCGAAACATTGTGGATATTAAACAACGCTACCCGGTTGGAATCCCGAGAAAACGTCATCCAGCAACTACACCGGGAAAACCTACATTCCTTAGTGTGGGCTTCATTTATCTTAAGTTAAGACACTCATAAGACACTGCAATTCTAACTACATGGATCAAGTTGGCTTAGTCTCTATTTCATGCCAGAAATGAAATGCCATGCTTGTGAAAGATAAACACAACTTACTTTCAAACTTGAAACTTTGGGGGAAGTGTTCAGTTTCCAATCTTCATGATATATCCTAGGAAACTTGGATCGAAAGTATATCTTGAAAGTAACAACTTGGCCAGGCATGAAATGCCCTTCAGATTTATCAAAAAAGAAATGTGCACCATCATCAGCATACTTAGATAATTTCTTCCAAGAGTACTGCACAGCTACACTTGATAAATTCTCCACTACCATATACTGAAAGCGCAATCAACTGTTGATAGTAAAAAATTTTTAAAAAAAACTTTTAACACAAAATAGTTCCACTTAAAATTTAAGACAAATTTCAAAATTGTAATTGAATATTATTTGTTAATGTACATTGTTCTGAATATTTAAGTATATGAAATGATGGCGTACTTATATATCGTATTTTAAATTAAAAATAATATTTTTTAAAAGATAAAATTCAATTTTTATATTTATATATGTATGTATGGTATTACCATACTTTATTACTTTTCTTTATGTCAGTTGTCCTACATAAGGCAGAAAGGCTGTGTGTTCTTTAACTTCTCTTCTAACAGTATTCATACAGCTTCATCCACACCTTTTGTGGATTTATTTGTTTTTGAACCTTTTTTTCTGGTAACATATGTGGAATAACACAAGAGTTGTCTCCTTATTTATATAATAAATGCAGAATAATTCTATGTTATATGCTATGTTCCTATGTTCAGCATTATATAGCCACTGATCCTTATACTAGAGTTTAATATCTGACCTATGTCCATTTTGGTTCACCACATATATTTTTTTTCTCTCACAAACTCATCTATTTAGGATGCAACAAACAGAAAATCTTACTAAGAATAAACTGTATAAGCATTTAATTCAAAATGTGTTATCTACTCTTTATATGGGTATAAAGACAGACTTGTACAATATTTTATAAGTATCTAAAAATTTACCTGGTTGTCAGTTTCATATACTGGACTATTGAATGTCAGAGAAAACTTATGTACATGTTCACAAGTATTATCAACTTTTGTATGATTTAATTTCAATATTATTTTTTCGGTATTTATTTTTTCATTTGTAATATCTATTTTGGTGTCAGATAATTTATTTTGTAGCTCATCAACCTCTTTTAAGTTGTCCTGATTAAAAATGAAGGTATATTAATTTTATATATCTGCATAATATATAACAAAACTTATGTAAAAGGTATTTCACATATACATTAATTCTTCAAAATAAAAGTTATCCAACAATTTATAAATTACTATGTGTCAGAAAAATTTTAGTTAGTTAATAGAAATTACATTTAATATTTAATAAGAACATTAGCATAGAAAATTTTTGTACAAGTAAAAAACATGTCTTGCCCCAACATTTGGGGTCTTATTAGATGTAACAACCATTCATAAGCATAAAAGGAGAACTAAACATGTAAGAACATGTTATTACTTCCCACTGTCAAAAATAATTGCAGTATTGGTATGGAAAGGAAAGAGAGATAGGTTGTGGCTCACCTGAAAGTGAAGTGAGGTGTCACCATAAGGAACTGAAGGTTGTTCTTCAAATTTTCGGAGGCTCTCAGCCTCCTCCTTCAGGAAGAAGTGTTACACCATTCTATGCACTGGCTGGCTGCAGACTATATATATCTGACAATTTGAAGAACTACCTTCGGTTCCCTATGGCTACACCATACCAATATCACAATTATTTTTGATAATGTCATATTCTTACTAATATATATATATATATATACACACAATATTAGGAGAATCCATTAAGGAACTAATTCACATTCAAACTTGGATAGTGAGGAAGGATAGAAATAAATAGGAGAAATAGGAGGATTGCGCTTTATGTGAATTCATATGCTCGGGCGAAGAATTATGCACATATATATATATATATATATATATATAACACTTTGTTTAGTTAGTTAATAGAAATTATATTTAAAATTTAATGAGAACATTTTTGTAACACCTAAACTGTAGAATGTGTTGGCAGGAGAGTTCCCGAACAGTTGAAGTTCAGCCTCTGATGAATCAGAGGGTAGGGAGGGTGTGACTTTGGGCATGAGAAACTATTGGCATTGGGTTTTAGACCAAACCCATTCTTGATCAACGTAAAAATTGTTTTTGTCTATTATTTGTCTTATTTTTGTGTTATTTTGCAACTTATTTATCTAATTATTATACTTTAAAATATACATTTTATATTGTTTTATATGTACCTCTTCAGAACTGAAATAACTGGCAGGATACACTTTGATGGAAGGAATACTTATTGTTTGCTGCTTCTGAATATTATATATACCAGTTCCTGAAAAAATGAAAAATACCAACTTATTTCATTTATCTTTCTGAAAATTTGTTTTAATTTTATCAAAGGATCTGCATAGTAAAAGTTGATTTTTATTATTTTAAATATTTGTAATGGCATATTTATTTGTTTAAGGAAACTCACTAAAGCTAGAAAATATTTGTGGTTGTCCTTTTTTAATGGCAAACCATTAAACATACGCAGCATGTATAACTATTAAATTTATATTATTAAAGTTGTATATATTGTTAAACTGGGACTAATAAAGTGGTACCTTCCTGTTCCTAACATACATTGCTTTTAATGTTGATGAACTTCAGATTTTGTAACAAGTAGTTCACATAGTCTATTTGTCTTTCCATTTTCCCTTGTTTATTCTTCCTTACAATTTTCATGACCATTTACTAAGTTTACATTTCTTATAATAAATATTTGTAATTAAATTAACAACATAAAGAAACCACATAACATTTCCAAATTCATTCCCTCCCTATTAATTGAAGTTATTCTGAATTTAATAGTCATAATAAAAGCTCATCTATCATTTGTAGTGATAATCAACTGTTATCTTTAATTAATAATAAATGTGTGAATTGTTTGTTCACTCAAAACAAACCTTTTATCATAAGTTTAAAGATCTGTGGTCTATACGACACAATACTGTCAAGATTGGATTTCAACTTGTCCTGTTGGTTAAGATGATATGGCATATTCTTCCAGTTCTGAAGGGCTTTATCATATTTCTCAGGGTGCACATGCATTTCCTCACGAATACCATCTGGCACACCCACAAATTGAAACTGGCCCTTATGTGGTTCTGTTAGAAAACATGAGGGAAGGTTGGGATTGCCCTATAAGTTCAAATAATATTATTTTCTCAGCATGTTAATAATAATATATAATTAGTCAGTCTTATTGTTGAAAAATGATTATTATTTCTTAATTTTCTATGTATTAATTCCCAATTTTGTTTTGCAAGTATCTAATAAAATTATTTCGTCCAATAGACATAAATTGGAAATGAAAAATAACTTTATTTAATACAAAAAAAATGAATTGCATAAAAGATCAGCCAGTATAGCTTGAGTATGAATCAGCATCAATAATTTACAGTAATAGTAAAATAAAATCAATTAAACTAATAGAATATAGAGCTATATCTCATGTTGGAAATAAATTGATAATAATCTAAATAAATTACTAATTCCTCATAATGCATGGGTAATTGTAGTTGCTGATAATTTTCTACAAAAATTTATACACCAATATTCCATTTAACTTATATGAAATGTAATGAAAAATATCTGAATATTTATATTTATACAAAAAAAATGAATTGCATAAAAGATCAGCCAGTATAGCTTGAGTATGAATCAGCATCAATAATTTACAGTAATAGTAAAATAAAATCAATTAAACTAATAGAATATAGAGCTATATCTCATGTTGGAAATAAATTGATAATAATCTAAATAAATTACTAATTCCTCATAATGCATGGGTAATTGTAGTTGCTGATAATTTTCTACAAAAATTTATACACCAATATTCCATTTAACTTATATGAAATGTAATGAAAAATATCTGAATATTTATAATGTAAATAAATATATGGCCTTGAGTCAGAAAACAATACATTGTTTTCAGCCACATTTCATTGTAACTCAAGAGTTTCATTTCGGTTGCAACAAGCTTGCCTCTGTTGCAATACAATAAAATAAAAATGCATGAATTATATACATTATTTTTAATAAAATAAATTAAAATAATTTGTAATTGTTCTTTAAAAACTTTATAACTGCTTATTTTATTAATATCAAAATTCTAGATTAAAACTGTACAACCTGAAGAGGTTCAAAAAGAGGATGAAACATTTTTGTTAATAAACATAAATTTCTGACTCATGGCTATATATTTATTCATTTATAATATGAAATGTAGGTAACTTCAACTAATGCATTCACTGATTATGTTAACATATAGGGATTTGAGGCCATCCTGAGTTAATGTAGTTATTATGCTTTCTTGATAATTCAATTAGATAGGAAAAAGGGACAGAGCATCTTAAATCAAAAGTCAAAGGCCTCAGCCTCCTCCTTCATTCTTGAAAATGGTCAAGTTACTGGTTCTCTGCATGGTGACTCCAAATTTCAATTAGAGGTACATTATCTGCTCTCTGTCCCATCTTTTATAACACACTTTCTGTGAATCAAATTATTTATATCCTTTCCTTTCACATATTTAGTAAGATTCAGATGCACTTTAGTCCTTTAATTAATTTTAAGTAAAATCAATTTTAGTAGAACAAACTTAATCCTTTTTAGTTCAAACACAAGATGTTGAAATAGTTAAAAGTGACTTTTTCAATATTCTAATTTGGTTACTTATTGGAGTGTATATAATAAATTACTATCTTTGCCATGCTTATAATATAATGTAGAATGTAAAAAAATTAATGATTTAAAACTTATTGAAAAATGTGTGCATTCTAATTAATAATAATTCTAGTATTTTGCAAAAAGCAAGAAAATTTTAAGTTGTGTATGTTTACTTAGTTTATGAACAAGAGATATGTTTTATTTTAATACTTAAAATATAAATAGATGTACCTACAAAAATTGAACTTTTCTTGCATTTAATTTTAAAAATCTGCTAATATACAAACTATCTAATATTTCAGATTCTACCCTCATAATTGATAAATTATTCAGTCTTTGTTGATGCATAGTTAACCTTACATAATTCTATATAAATTTTAATTTAGAAGAAAATCTTTCTCCAGATGCAACTGTAACTGGTAAAGTAAGAAATATTCTTAATTCTATTGATGTGAAGTTGACATTAAATTATTTGAGAAAAGATAGTTCAAAAGTATCTGTGGATCACTAGACTGATTTTCTAGAAAATGCAGCTTTAAAGCATTAATTTGATTGTACAAATCAATACTGTCAATGCCAGCCAGCGTCATTCCTTGAATTGTCTTTAATTTTCAGATGTAAATCTTTACACAAATTTTTATCAGTTTTTCTTTGAGGTAACTAAATAATGTTGTACCAAAAAAGTCACAAAGATGTCATCTAAAGTTTTTAACTCTTCAAATCTATTTTTTCAGGAATTTTAAGTCTGATCTGGGATCTTTTTTATAAAAAAAAACTTTGTAATTGATTTTAGAGTCAAACATAACTTCATCACATTGTTCATACTGAAATTGTGTCGATTCCCTTCTTGCATGAAGTGTATTTATTGATAGGAAGTCTGCTTCAGCATTTAGTTTGTAAGTCACTTCGGTTGTTTCTTGTAAAATCATTTGAAAGCATTTATTTGTGTGATATTTTGTGAACTTACCGATCAATTTATGTATCAAGTTTATGCAGACTAGACTATTCATTATGGAACTTTGCATCATTTTACTGAAATAAGTAATTTCGTTTAAAATTTTGAACCACAGTTCAGCAAGCAAATAAACTTTTAATTTTTAACTTTTAAAACGAGAAAATTTACTTGGAAGGTTATGGAACATTCCCACTTGTCAGACATATTTTCAGATATTTCCAACAGAGTATCAATTTTTTTTTTATCTATTTGACACTGTAACGGTTGCGCCAAATTTTGCTGGACCATCGTGTTACATTGAAAAAATAATTATTTTAAATGTGGTAAATGCTTGCAAAAAATCTACCATATTTTCTCTGACGATAAAAAGAAAAGATAAATTTCTTGAATTATGTCGAAATATTTGCTACCAATTTTAGACTATGAGCTGAGCATTGAAATTAAATTACTCAATTATTGATTTCCAATTTATATTTTGCAGCCCTTTGCGTTTTCCGTACATGTTAGAACCATTACCATACATAACATTCCCGCAAAAAATTTCGAGGTTTAATTGTGAAAATTTAATAAACCCTCGCCTGTTAAACTGTTAATTGGACAAAACCCAATGGAATGATCGCATACCTCTACTTTTTTATTTGTGTTGTTTAGATAAACGTGCTACTTTTTTTCCCCCATTTGGATTCGTTTTTAATAGAGATAGCGTTGTTATGGCATAATAAAAAAAACGTTGGTGAAAATGATGAAAAATGAGTTCGAAGACGAGTTGCTGTGTTTGCCGCCCGCTACCAGAGGCCCTGATTACATTCATGCGCCATGACTTTTATAGTCTGTCTTTTTCGACAAGCATTGTCTTTCTTCAACAAAAGTTTTGCTAATCTGTGTAAAGATTAATTGAGTATAAAATAAGGATATAATTGTAGATAGGACTGGTCATCAAAAATATCTGGAGAATATATTTCTGCCGGTAATATCTGAAGAATTGATAAGTTTCATCACAGATTAGAAGTGTGATGTGACGTTAATGTTTCTTTTTTATGAAATTATTGTGACCGCACCTTGTTGGAGAGCTGTACAGGTAGCTCCCAAAAGCTAGGATTCCCGCGGTACTTGTCAGGGCGAATGAAACGTCGGGCAGACTCGATCAAAGCCTTATCCTCGCGCAGAGTGCTGTAACTGCTGGCGCTGTTGGCCACCAGGTCTTCGACGGGGCGACCCTTGCGTAACCGCTGCAACGACCACTGACGACACCGCATCCAACGCGTCCATGCCTGCAGACGTTCGTCCTCTTCGAAATACTGCGTGCCGAACTGGGCTAGAAAGTCCACTGTCCGAACGCTTTGATCACGTAGGAATAACCGACTTATGCTCTCTTGACTCACCGACCTAAATGAGTTCAAGTTGTCATTAATACTTTTAGTATGAGCTTTATCCATTTTGCTTATGGGTAGTTTTCTAACTAGCCTATAAATGACCACAATGGTTGAATCCCTTACGAACTTCAGCTATCAAAGATGTTGCATCGATATATCGGGAGTAAACAAGTGAAAAATCAGGTAGGGAAATAGTATCTCTGTCATGTATTCAACGCTGAAAAAATGACAAACATTTTATTTTCTACTGTAGCACACTTAGGTCGCCCGTTTCACGGCATCTTTTTTATATATATTTTTCGAGTCCTAAAATTCAGAAGAGTCAATTGAAGATGATCCAGGACAGAGCCCTAATGTTTGAAGAGCTACTATTGCCATGATTACAATTCCTTAACAAATATATGAGTATGTACCAAATATGCAACCAAAATTTGGTGATAAAATAAATAGCACACAACTTTTCTCCAATAATTTCTGTTTTGTCATGTGACGACTTAAGGATACTTGTAGGTGATATCGCTTAAACGTTGTGTGGTATTTATATCATCACTTATTTTTGTCTGTATTTTTCTCATTTAGATGTCATGACAGAGTGTCAGTTGCCACCCTGGTCGCCAGAAGAGTTTGTGCTCTATATTATCATTGGTCTCCCCTTTCACAGGGACAAAGCACCAAGTTTAATTAATGATTCTATTGGACCCACCACATTCTAAAGACTGAGGCTACATAGTGTTCCCTTTCCAAAGATCAATCTCTCAATTAGTTCCTGTATAATTGTAATCATCCATTATAAAGGATGTACCTTTCCAATCTCCTACCAGACCCATTTTCAGCAAACTTGGGATACTTCCTGTCCCTTGCATATATATGATGGAAACTGTCTGCTTTATTAATAAAAACCATTATAGGTTCAGCCTGAACAGTGACATTCATGCACACAATATACGTGGGCATAACAATGTTCACGTACAATTTTAAAGGTTTAAAAAATACCAAACTGGTCCAAATTATATTGGAGTGTTGTTGTATAACAAACTACCTGCTGATATAAAAGAGCAGCCTGCTACAGTTAGAAACAATGTTAAGAAATTATTAGAAAACACTGTTTCTACTCCATACATCAGTATCTGATTGCCAACCTCCATTGACTTTAAATGTGACTGTGTGTATTTCCTTGACTGTATGTGTAATTATGTTGTATAAATTTTAAAATTCTCATAATTGTTATTTAATGTCATATTTAGCTATAGGATTATATGTAATTATGTTGTTTTAATTATTATTTTTTGTATGTGTAGACTGGCTATGTATAGGGTAATCCACATAGTGGCAACTCTCCTCTTATAGTATAGGAAAGGGTGGATGCGGAAGGGTAGAGGAAGGTAGCCAAGGATTACTAGGGCCTCTGGGCTATGGTTTAAGGATCCTACCCGGCAATTCGCCTAAAAGTGATGCAAGGAAAACCCTATAAAAACCTGCATCAGGTAGGTCGGGCATTTGGTACTTGTCCCACACCCTTCCGATGGCGGGAGAGGGGTTTGCTGTGGGGTCGCAGTTTACCCCTCGCCGTGTCTTGACCAATTTAGGAGGCAGCTGGCCGACTATTCCAATAGGAATACCAGACAACTCTTACCGTATGCCCAAGGTCTGCGACCCCGGAACATACACCTCTCAAAACAGGCCGAGGAGCCTCGGCATATGGGAACCTCCAGAGCTCTATGTAATTATGTTGTTTTAATTATTTTTTTTTATTTTTATTTTTTGGGTGTAGACAGGCTATGTATAGGGTAATCCACAAAGTGGCAACTCCCCTCTTAAAGCATAGGAAAGGGATTTGAAAGGGGGGATGCGCAAGGGTGGAGGAAGCTAGCCAAGGGTAACTAGGGCCCCCGGGCTATGGTTTAAGGATCCTACCCGGCATTCCCCTAAAAGAAATGCAGGACAAACCCTAGAAAAAACCTGCATCAGGTAGGTCGGGCATTGGGTACTTGTCCCACGTCCTTCCGATAGCGGGAGAGGAGTTTGCTGTGGGGACGCAGCATTCCCTTCTCCGTGCCTCGACCAGTTTAGGAGGCAGCTGGCCGACTATTCCAATGGGAACAGAGAACAACTCTTACCGTATGCCCAAGGTCTGTGACCCCGGAACGTACACCTCTCAGAACGGACCGAGGTGCCTCGGCTTGTGGGAACCTTAGTTCAAAAACGGAGAGGAAAAGGCATACCCAAAGGTAGCCCCTTCGTATCTCTCCTAAAAGGTTCTGCCTGCGAGAGAATAGCCCTCGCAGACCATGTGTTTTAATTAGTATAATATTCATCTTTTATATTTAACATGTCATATACTTAGCTGTTAGTTATGACTTGACTTGTCATATTTTTGTATATCAAGATTCGTGGATTAAATAAATACAATACATGCAACCTTATTTTAGGACCGTTAAAAAAATACTCCATTATTTTTTCGCAGTTTCGATTTTTGTCGAGGAAATACGGGAAAATAAGTTGACATTTTTCGGCGTCCAAGTAGAAGACGTTCCAAAACCTTGGCATTGTAACTTCGTAGCATGGCTTCGACAAAGTCTCATAACCGGCTACATAAGCGGTCGTTCGGTTACAGAACTCTACAGGAATTACGCAAACATGAAGCCGGACAGCCGATGACCGAAGCCTCAGAAGCGGATAGCCGTAACAGGATCAGTTCCTGCATACTTAAGGCCTTGCAAGGACCCCCGAGCTTCAGTGATGGGACTGTCAGAAGGGTGGCCGGAAGAGGCGGCGTCGCGTCTTCAACGCTGGGCCACGGCGTGCCGCGGTTACCGGAAGCTGGCGCAGAGTCGCATATCCAAAGGGCGACAAACCATGCTCCAGCCTCTGGGCAGCGAGGAAGATCTCTCGAGGGGTCGCTGGGAGTCTGGATCCGTCTTGCCAGACAGGACCATGTTAAGTGTTCGACAAGACCACAGCGGCAACAAGGAACTGTGGCTCGTACAGCATCCCTCGGTGGTCGTCGCGGCTGCAGACGATGACACAGATGTTACGGCGGAGGCACCGGAAGACAGCAGGACTTTGAAGAGCATGCTCAGCTTCCGGCGCACGGGTCGTCGGAGGAAGCGTCGTGAAGTGGTGGGTGGGCCCATGCAGGACAACCCCTCGTGGCCAGCAGTGTTGTTAACCTACGAAAGGGGAGTCTCTCCAATCGGAAACAGCCCACATGCATTGCTTAAATCTTCCCGCGCCGTCGAAGCTACTGTCTAGCCGAACAGAAGTCACAAGGATCAGCGGTGCTAAAGTTGGCGACGTCTCTACTCAAACCTATTCATTTATGATATAAATGAAACTCGAGACAATTCCGAAACGTTTAACAACATGCAATCTATGTTCAGTGAATTGTGACAGTTTCCTGTTGTTTAATATGCAAGTATAATAAGGGTTGTTTCGAAGAAAATATTTTTACTTGTGTCAAGTAAATCAATCAAAACAACACTAATGAATGTATCATTTGTTTATGCATACTCAATCCACAACAAGGCAAACATTAGAATAATGAGCATCCAACAATGCCATCTCATACAGTAGATTTTCGTATTGTATCTGTATGTGCACTTCTCATTGATTCAGAAAAATATGGACGGAATTTTATCGTTGCTGTTTCAAAACACACATTTTAAACTCTTCTTATGAGTCGTATTTATTTACTTCATATACATGTATTAGATTTTCTGAAAATCCTTTCTTACTTGTATCTACCAAGAAAATCAAAGATGTCCTTCATCAGGGTTTTCCAAAACATTTTTTTAAATATTTACAAAAAAAAACTATACTTAATAATTATTTAAGATTATTTTTGGTAAACAACATATGTTTTAATATACATACAATTACCTCACTGGTGGATCTGAATTGAATTAAATTCAGGGGAAGACATTATTATGATGTTATGATTTGAAGTGTACTGATTACTGTATTATATTTTTATATAAACGACCATGTTATTACCCTTACACCTTAATGTAAGATCCAATATAATATGTATATATTATATAATAATGTTTCTGTAATTATTTAAATATTTTACAATGCCTTACAGTTAAGTAAATTATGCTTCAAATTTGCTCAATAAATTTGCTAATTTGTTTGAATGATTACGTTTTTCGTTCTCATTATTCTAACATGGACTTCTTTGTTTGCTTAATTTTGTAGATTGATTATTAAAAGAGTTACTTTTTCTAGTTAATTATAGATATAGCACTAACAAAAACATGAAGAAATTCATCTCATTTCACGTTCTTCGTCACGTAGAATTTTGAGGCTGGTAGATCTATAAAATATTTCGGTAAGAGAGGAAGGAATGATAAATCAACGTTTCCAGCAGTACACACCAGCAGAATTGGCAATGAATTTATAAAAGGATATATTTTTGGAACGTCGTGCAATTAGAATTATCATGTGATACGCCGAGGTCGAGTCACATGATGCGTAAGTAGAATTGTCGAGGGATGGGGCGTGTTGTTTTTACGTTGAACCCCCATTCGCTTCGTCCAGAGGTCTTGACAATATGACTACGAAGTTAACAGCCTGATTCAAACTAGGAATTACCGAGGTAAGTTACGAGGCATTTAACGCTATACAGTTATGTTTTTTGTGCACGTGTTTTATTACGGGCCATTTTTCTATTTGTTAGTAGTTTAAATTATTGAACTTAGGCGACCGAATGTCGCCAATGAAATTTGGAGAGTTAGTTTGTAATGGAGACAATGAAACATGCAGCATAAACGAGATACACCTAATTTTGGCCAAGATTTATTTAACGGAACTTCTTCGAAAAAAATTTTCGCCTGTTTTCTGGATAATATACGAAATTCTAAGGCCTCTTTTGAAAGAATTTTTGACTTAGCAGTTTCTTGTGTTCTCAGGAAGCATTGTTTTGTTAGTCCATGTACAAGTGTGTTTAATTTTTTTTAAAAAAAACAATTCAAACTTGTCTGCCATTCTTTCCTCTCTAGTCTATTAATTAATATTTATTTCAAATTTGTTTATAACAGCACAATAAAAATTGTTGAAAGAGTTCTTGGGTTTCCAACCGGGTGGCGAAGTCCAGAACTCTTTCAACAACTAGTCCACCGAGAAAACCTGCACAAGTTAAGCACAATAAAAATTGTTCTTTCCTCTCTCCCAATGTAAACCAGGTCTTGTTTAACCAGAAGATTGGAATCACAGTATCTAGTTCCTCTGCCAACATAATCATCCTCTTCTAAACTTGGATAACTATTTGTGTCCCCCCCCCCCCTGGATACTAATTTCTATAGATAATTTTTCTGGAGAAAACCCATAATACACAATTCAAAAATTTTCTTGTTTTTTAATGTCGGAGTGTCTGCTTAGAGAATACTTGACCCGTGATACAAAAATTTATTTCTATTCGACTTACATTTCTGAGTTATATCATTATTATTTTATGAATGATTTGAAGTTATATCGTAAGAAGCAACTCCTTATTGTGTGTCAATTTTGATGAATGTGTCAGTTCCATACAAAATTTAGTTTTTGTTAATTCTACCACTTAAGCCTTAGTACTATTTTTTTAAACAATAGGGGATTTACAATACGGATTGATGCATGCTAACAAATTTGCCATGAACTGTGTGAAGAAAAACTATCCAATATTCTAAAGAAACGAGTCTCATTTCAAATAAATGTAGTTTGATATGGTATTGGGAAATCCAGTAATAAACTATCTCCAGTGTTTTATATATTTTTGTTTTGTTTTTTTCAGGCCTTCTCTGAGGAGTTTGTAGACTGGAGTTTTTAAACCCTTGGTCCACTCCTCAAAACGCTGGACCAGGAAGCTGAGAAGTCTCGATGCTGAACAGAAAAGCTTTCTTTTGAGTTGGACTCGGCAGTTTTTTGATGTTGTGGCAGCTGCTGGGGGCTCCAAAGCAAGAACCAGTTGCCATCTTACTTTTTTATTGATTTATATTAGTTTATTATTTACTAAACATTCTGAAGTTCAAATTCACAACAAGGTTAGCAATGAATCAAACATTTTTTATAAAATTTGTATACCAATATTAATCTAAACATAGAATGGGAACAAACATAAATTTCTTACAACTCCACGAACAATGTTCCACATCTAAGGTAATAAAAATTGGAGTGGTCTCAAAAAACTCACCAATATTCATTAAATCAATGAAACCTTGTATAAAGGATCCTGTGATGTGTGTCAAGATAATGACCAAATAGGATTTCATGTATTGTGTGTTCAAAGTATGAAGGCTTCATTTATTTCTTTCAAAAGTTTCCATAGCTCCTATTTTATTTTAATTATTTTAAAAAATATTTTCTTGTTTTATAATTGTTAGAAGTTTTAGTTAGCATCTGTAGAAATATGATCAATTACGTAAAATGTGAATTATATTGACCTGAATACAGTTTGCATTGAACACTCTTTGGAAAGAGTTAATTGAAATTCACTCTCTTATTCCATGTTAAATCAAATATTTTATTTTACAACATGTATATGTTGTTCATTTTATTGAGGTAAATAGCTTTTGACTAGTGTCCCATGCCACAGATGTACATGGAATTTTATTATTGTAAGTTATAGTTTTGTTTGTGTTCAAGCAACTTGGTCTTCTGTGAATTATGTTCAATAAATGTCATATTTTTTCACAATTGAGTTTTTTGATAAACGAAATGTTCTCTTCCTAATTAATTGTTTTGTAAACTTCTGTTGTGTTTTCATTTTGAATGTTAAATGCACAGTGTACAAATGTGTAATAAAGAGAATGAGTGAGACATTTAGAGTTTTAATTACCTGGTCAATAATTGGATATTTCTATAAATAGAAGTTTATTTCAATATTTGGTTATTGCAAGTGATTCAGTATAATGGTTTACAGCTCCATCTACTGGTGTTTCAGTAAGTTGCCAATTATGGAACTTGTTTTTCTCCTCACTGTTTATTTTCTTCAACTAATACTTTGATTAGTGAATTCTAATTATCCAAAAAGGTTTGCAATTAGAATTGGTCATCTTGGGTTATTAATCATTAATTTTACAAATATAAAATCAACCCAAGACAAAAGACTATTTTTATTTGTTAGCATTGGTCCAAGGTTTTAGCTTTGTTGCATATCAGACTGGCAGTTTGCCAAATGTCATTAGTGACAGAAAATAAATTCGGTAGCAAACTGGAAGTGATGATGAAGCATTTATAGAATCTTGTTGAGGTCATCTCAGCTCTACACCACTTTGTACCTGTGGCTTGGGAATCTTCAGAGTTCAGACTGTTGGAGGTTTGCTTTTTCTCACAACATAGTTTTGGAATGGCTCAATGTTCTGTGTGCCCTTCGACAAATTGAATTGTCAAATATACAAAAGCAAGTGACATAAATTTTGTTCAAATTGATAACATTTTTATATGATCTGATATATAGCATTATGAGAAGTAGTTAGTTTCTTCATCCGAAATTGATGTGTCACACCAATCTATTTTATGATTCTTTAAGAAAATATGTTTTGACAAAACAATTTTGAGTTGTTTTTATGTCCTTTTAACAATCATTACAATTTTGGCAAAGAAAGGTGGTGAAGGATTTCCCATAGAGGAGCCATTGACATGATGATAAATTAAATTGTTAAATGTGATTCCATTCAGGATCGGATGAAGTAATCCAAGTATGAAATAATTCTGAAATGTAAACTGATCGTTTTTTGAAACACTCTCAAATTAGATTAATGGGTTAATGAATTGAAATCTAAAGAAATTAAAATATGATCATTTTTGTACTATGATATTATTTAAATCATCAATAAATTGTAATGAATTATGAACAGAATAATGTGTTTCAGAATTTAAACTTTTTTAAAAAAATATGTTTAAACAGCTGAAATTCAATGGAGGGACTCTTAATAGAAGCAACACTTAATCTGAAAGACAAAATAGGGTTATGTATTTTAGGACGAGCATAAGCTCTAGCTAAATTAGCACAAGTTAAAAACAGTGAAAAAATATGATTATTATATTTTAGTTTTTTAATAATTTATTTTAATTTAACAGTAGTTGAATTAACTCTTTTTATGGTATTATAATGTTTATATAAAGAACTGACAGATTTATGGTGTACACATGATTTATATAACCAGATTTTGTGAAAATAATTCCTCCTTGAACCTTTCAGGAGAGATGGAGAGGGCTACCTTTGCGGACGCCTTTTCCTCTCACTATTTGGAACTAAAGTTCCCACAAGCTGAGACACCTTGGCCTGTTTCGAGAGGAGTACATTCAGGCATACGGTAAGAGTCTTTCTCTGTTCCCATTGGTACAGTCAGCCAGTTGCCTCCTAAACTGATCGAGGCATGGAGAATGGAACGCTGCGTCCCCACAGCAAACCCTTCTCCTGCTATCGGAAGGGCGTGGGAGAAGTTCCCAATGCCCGGCCTACCAGATGCAGGATTTCTAGGATTTTTCCTGCATCACTTTTAGGTGAATGCAGGGTAGGATCCTTAAACTGTAGTCCAGGGGCCCTAGTCAACCCTTGGCTACCTACCTCTACCCTTCCGCATCCCCCCTTGCTCATATTAATATTCATGAATTAATTAAAATCATCCTGACTTCTTTTTCAATCCTGATCTATTTTATTTGACATTCAATTCTTATTCTATGTTCCATGGTGCATGGTGCATAATCTTCGCTTTCTTCCTTCAGTAATTTGCTACATGTTACGCCCTTGATCGATGTCAAATATTTGATTTATACCACTAACTGTTTTCTTGCTTTCTAAAATCTCTCTTTTTCTTCGCACTACTTTCTTTAAAGATTCATCCTTTAGTTCTCACAGCTTTGCAAGCCATCTTATGCTCTCTCGTGTCAGGCAACATTCATTTAACAGTAACTTCACAATTCCGTTCATACTTCCACAGACACTTCTACTAAACAACGACGCCACCCGGAGTAGGTGTAATAGCATACATTGTCTTCCTTTACTGCCATTGGTTGTTAAATATTTCCACATCAGGGAATGAATAATTGTTGACCTTCATTCATTTCTTTCCTCTCTGTTATTATTTTACCTTCCTTAAATCGTAGCAGTCGGTTTCCGGAAAAAAGTAATATTTGTAGTTCATTTCTCTACCCTTCCGCATCCCCATTTCAAATCCCTTCCTATGTTATTAAAGGGGAGTTGCCACTATGTGGAATCGCCTGTTACTTTAAAAAACATGAATTTCTGATTTTTTTAAAAAAAATTTTTGTGATAACTATATTGTTTTTAATTGGTTTAGGAAGAATTGTTTTTTGTCTAAATTTTTATGTTTGATTCCTAGTAACATATGAGTGATTTTAATTCTAATATTATTTTGTTCATCGTTAGTAAAAATTTGAATATAAGGTTCAAAATGTTTGAGAAAATGAAAATATTTTTAGTAAATTTGAAATTAGGTAAATGAAACAATTTATTACATGAAGATACCAAATTAACACTTCTCTGGGAATAATTTTGTTACTCAACTTGTACATAATCTAATAATGCCAGAAGATGAAGAACCTAGACGACCTTTCAGTTTGGTTTCAGGAAAGGCCACGGCACGACGCAGCAGATGTTGAGAGCCTCTCTTGCCTTGAACAGGGGCCAGCACTGTGGGTGGGGCTTCTTGATCTCGACTCCGTCTGGCAGTTGGCGCGGTCCGCCGTCAGTAAGGGTGGGCGAGACTCTGTCATCCTGGCAGCGTCCTTGGGGCCTGTCCTGTACAACAACTGGAGGGTGAAGATGGAGAAGACGAGCGCTGCATCTCCAACGCTGTAAGTTGGGGCCTGGCAGGAATGGACAACCTGTGGGAGCGGATCCTAGAAACCTCGGTGAGGTTCTACCGTAGGGTCCACGATTCTGGCTGGTCTCATCGCTACGACTCTGAAAGAAACGTAAACAGGGACCGACCTTTGTCGATCTTTCTGTAAAGTATCGACAAAACTCCGCTTTTATCTCTTATTTTTACTATATTAATTTATTCATTATACTTACGCCCCTTTACAGCTTGTATGCTACTGTGATATATTTATATATACACAGCAATTAGAAGGAGGGGAGAAGCGGTACTAGTGTGAGTGAATGAGTGTGTGATTCCGTAATGGCGTTTACAGCTCGAGAGGTTTCACAAGTCATGTCGACAAAAATACTTAGGATGTAGTGAGGGTAAACCGGAGATCAGTTCAACGCGATCCTTTGCTGTTGTAACAATTCTAAAAACATTGACGCAAGGAAATATTGTACCGAGCTTATTCCAGTCTGCTGTGGAGGAAGTGTTTGGGACTTCCTGTTAAATGTTTAGGGTTCTGGGATGAAGTGACAGTGCTTTGCTGGGGCGGAACGAATCGCAGATTTACGAAGGTCCTGAACGTTGCTGGTCGGCGTCTTGAACTTTCCTTTCAAGTTAATTAAGTTCTAGATCAACTACACGGAATATATGAAAATTGAATTTATGATTAAATTCACGTGCATCGTCAGATAATTTTGATTTCGCAGTTGCTTATTGTTTTTGTGCTCGTTAATTCTTGTTTCGTCGTGTCTTAAAAGAGACACGAAGGGGCTACCTTTGGGGATGCCTTTTCCTCTCCATTTTTGAACTAAGGTTCCCACAAGCCGAGGCACCTCGGCCTGTTTTGAGAGGTGTATGTTCCGGGGTCACAGACCTTGGGCATACGGTAAGAGTTCCCATTGGAATAGTCGGCCAGCTGCCCCCTAAACTGGTCGAGGCACGGAGAAGAGAATGCTGCGTCCCCACAGATAACTCCTCTCCAGCTATCGGAAGGGCGTGGGCAAGTACCCAATGCCCGACCTACCTGATGCAGGTTTTTCTAGGGTTTTCACTGCATTTCTTTAGGCGAATGCCGGGTAGGATCCTTAAACCATAGCCCGGGGGCCCTAATTAACCCTTGGCTACCTTCCTCTACCCTTCCGCATCCCCCCTTTCAAATCCCTTCCTATGCTATTAAAGGGGAGTTGCCCAATGTGGATCACCCACATGTAGCCTGTTGCCCTAAAAAAAAAGTCTTACTGCTTCACCGAAAGCTTCTGATTTTCGTTCATGTTTTGAAAATATATCGTAATCGTAGGCAACTACGCAAATAGCTGTAAAATAAAACACTTAAGTTAACGAACCGGAGCGTTGGCGCAGAGTCGAGGAACGGTCTCGTTTATTTTTATTGCATTTTTTTTATTAGACAAAACTTTTATCTCAAGATTATTTGTTGTTACAAAAAATATTAGAGTATATACAATTAAAATCCTGTACATAATTAACCTGGGAACTTGTCACTTAAGTTAATCCAGCAATTAACATAATTTTGCAAAAAAAATTTCATGTATTTTAATTTGGGTGTCTGAGGGGCATACATTGTTGGGCTATGAGGGTTCGCTGGTGATGTTTAATTTGATGGGATGGATGGAATGGGTGGGTGGGGTCTGCGGGTATGAGGATGGGGTGGGTTAGGAGGTGCCAGAGTGTTCTGGGGGAAGGATGAGGTCGATAGGGCGTTTTCTCTTGAGGCGACATGCATGTGGGGGTGGGGGAGGGTTGCAATGGAATTGTTGGATCGTGGTGTTCGGATGGTTGAAGGTGCTTTTGATTAATGAGGTTACGGATTTGGCGATTATTGAGTTGACTTGGGGAAGTTTAATGTTGTGATGGACTATGGAATTTCTAAGGTACCAGGAATAGTTAGTGATGGTGCGAAGGATTATGTTTGGTTTGGTTTGGATTTTGGCTGAATGGGTTTTGGCTGTTGCTCCCCATATGGATGAGGCGTAGGACCAGGTGGATTGTATTATGGAGAGAGGTGCTGAGTGCGAGTGGGGATTTTCTGTTTAGGAGAGGATATAAAGTTCTGAATTTAAGGTTAATTTTAGAGAGGGGGTGTTTAATGTGGGGTAAGTAAGCTTATTGGATCCGTATATCACTTGGAGGATTGCAGACGTGAACAATGCGACCGTCCTGTTATGGTTTCTTCTTCGCTCTGGGTAAAGCTAAGAATGTTCCAAACGTTACTAAAATTTAGATTGTTTGGTTGTGGAAATCATGAGAAGCAATCCCGTGGATCTTGTTGTATGAAAAAATAGAAATAAAAATGTGTTTCTCATCAAAGATTTTATCCGACATTAAACGAACGATAACGAGGCGGCCTCCTTAATTCAAACGCAGAATTTTTTACTCTTACAATTTTGCAACCTCCTCCTTCCATTTCGTATCTTCAATCACTTATTCACCTGCTACGCACATTATTCCTTTCCCTTATGCATTTCCACGTCATAGAAAATGAAATACTCGATTAATATCGTTACAATCTTTATGCCGCCACTGCCACATCACTTTAATTCTCAAGTTTCAGATGATCCGTAAAGTTTAAGAGCTGATAAGTGCAGGGTGGCCTGTTTTCCCCGTTCGTAAGGACACGATGAGTGTTTTCAAAAATGGTTTCCCGCACTTCGTCATGCTGGACCTCTGCAACTGTACGCACGTTATGTAGGAATGTGTAAACCGTACTCTGTTAACGCGTTGACTGCCGACTACGAGATGACTCGTAGATTGCGTTCTGTTTCTAGGACGCCAACTTCGAGTCATCTCGTCCTCGTTTACTTGCCATTTTTGTGCAGCTGCGATTAAACTCGGAATATATCAGCGGTAATATCGATAAATGGCTTCTGGGAAAAGAACAAAAAATCAATGCTGGCTTGCACGAACAGAAAATTTATTAAAAAACGAAAAAAAACGTAATTATAAAAATTAATTCAAATTAAAGATATAAAATAATATGTTATTGTTTGTGGAACTTCTTAAAACAATCTTGCACAGGCTGGACAGAAATAACGGTTGGGTCCACATACGACATGGCTTCGTCATCGCGGAGCAGATTCCACGAGGACCTCCACTTACGCTGCTGCTAGAAGACCGAAGACTCTCTACGTAATGCAGGTCTTGCAATCTAACTTTTACCGAAACTAGTTGAATCTCTTCTCCAATAAACGCGGCGACGAATTCTTCTCTGAACTTTATCAGTTTTATTTTAGAAGAAGTTACTTTCTGAAAACATTATTTGTTTTTGCATAGATCATAGAAATTTTTCCATTGTGATTGGGCGCCTCTACCATTGCCACAACATGCATGTTTGCAATGCTAAGGACACCTCGTTTGCATGCAGTAACCGGACCATTTTGCTGCCGAATATTCAGTTTACGATTTACCGCATCTCTGGGGTTTCCTTTTCCTGTTATTTCGTAGGGTTCCACAGACACAAGTTTTTCGTGTATTTAGCAGTTTTGTAAGAGTAACAGAATTATAAAACCACGTAAACCGTGTATCCTTTACGTCTGAGACACAACTGACGAATATGGACGCGCATTCATGATTCAGCTTTAGCGAAGCGACAAGTCGAAGCGTGCGAATTAACTCGTAGTTGGCTTCCGCGAAGAGATTTCTGTTACAGAAGCCAACCACGAGATAATTAATAAGACCTTGTTTAAAAAAACACATTTTTTATGCACTAGAATTAGAGTCTTTACTAATATAATGTGATTAAATCAAATTGTCATTTCAGGCCAGATTTCTGAGAGTTGCCGTGGCAGTCAACGTGTCAATGGCGCATGAATCGTCATCGCGGAGCAGATTCCACGAGGACCTCCACTTACATGTCACCGCTGCGCTGCTGCTAGAAGACCGAAGATTGTACAGATATATTCTTGTATATTGATGTAATATTGTCCTTGATAAGTGGAACTTTCCTCCACAAAACTATTGTATAACATTGCCTCTTGGCGAGATTGTAATCAAATGGTTTAATAAATAAAAAGATTCTAAACCAATTGCTTTAAATTATTATGTAGCGCCTAGAAGACCTATAAAATAAGGTGTACATGAATGTAATTATCATAAGAAGGCTTGTATGATGGCCGTAAGAAAGACGTCTCGAATATATCGAGTGACCTTGAACTCAAGGTCATTGCGAAAATGGCGGTGCAAAATATCGAGTGACCTTGAACTCAAGGTCACTCGCCAAACTCGGTGCAAAATATCGAGTGACCTTGAACTCAAGGACACCCCAAGGACACTCGCCAAACTCGGCGTAAAATATCGAGTGACCTTGAACTCAAGGACACCCCCAAGGACACTCGCCAAAAGTGCACCACGAAATTTTGTCTTCAATGTCATTTGAAGGTCATCCAAGGTGACTTAGAGGGCATCCCCAAGGTCACTCGCTAAAAGATCGCGCGTGGCCTTTCACGTTTGTGCCACTTACGTAATTGCATTTTAATTAAACATTTGATTACTCTCTACTCACTGGGTTTTACAATAATAAATGCCAATCATATTAAATATTGTTTTTATTTATTCTGAAACTATACAGCAACTTAATCACAATTACAAACAGACACACACACAACTTGCAAGTGTCTTCCTGGTCCTGCCTCGTCTTCTAGTGGTCGCAGTCCCTTCCTCGTAGAATCTGCGACGCGACGACGAAAATCATGCCTGTAACATAGTAATAAGTTGTCATTACTCAACTGTGTTCCTTTGGATTACACGTTCACACGTAACAATTGTAAATGCCTAACTACTGCATTCACTCGCACTATTCTGCCGGCCGACGCTCTAGGAGGGGGCGGGGTTGTAGGGTTTTAATAATAAAAAAAACATAGTTATTATATGTAAATGATATTGCTAAATATATGAAATGTGAGTGTTTCATCACAATAACGTAGAAGCTGTAGAAGGCCTCATACGTTTACTTAACACGTTGACTGCCACGGCAATTTTTGCGAATCTCTTCGCGGAAGCCAACTACGAGTTAATTCGTACGCAGACACACTTCGACATCGCTAAACCGGAATCAGTACAAAGGCTGGTGGAGTTATTTATTTTCGGACGAGTTTCTTGCATTTACTGGTGGAACAAACTAATATATATGCTGCGCAAGAAATTGAGAAACGCAAAGCAATACAAACATCTAATCGGTTATCAAAGTTGCAAGCCTGTAAAGAGAAGCCAGCCCTTTGTGTGGAAGATTGTTTAAGAAGTTCCACAAACAATAAAATATTATTTTATTTCTTGAATTTGAATTAATTTTTATAATTATATTTTTTTTCGTTTTTTAATAAATTTTCTGTTTGTGCAAGCCAGCATTGATTTATTGTTCTTTTTCCAGAAGGCATCTATCAATATTAGCACTGATATATTACGAGTTTAATCGTAGCTACACAAAAATGACAATTAAACGAGGACAAAGGGAAAAGTAACTCGTAGTTGCCGTCCTAGAACAGAACGCAGTCTACGAGTTTTCTCGTAATCGGAAGTCAACGTGTTAACAAGTTAATACTGTAATGCGGTAACTGGTCGAGGCACGGAGAAGGGAATGCTGCGTCCCCACAGCAAACTCCTCTCCCGCTATCCGAAGGGCGTGGGACAAGTACCCAATGCCCGACCTGCCTGATGCAGGTTTTCTAGGCTTTTCCCTGCATTTCTTTAGGCGAATGCCGGGTAGGAACCTTAAAATACAGCCCGGGGCCCTAGTTAACTCTTGGCTACCTTCCTCTACCCTTCCGCATCCCCCATTTCAAATCCCTTCCTATGCTATTAAAGGGGAGTTGCCCAACGTGGATTACTCTCATGTAGCCTGTTGCCCTAAAAAATAAAAAAAAATACAGCAAACTCGTCTCCCGCTATCAGAAGGGCGTGGGACAAGTACCCAATGCCCGACCTGCCTGATGCAGGTTTTCTAGGGTTTTCCCTACATTTCTTTAGGCGAATGCCGGGCAGGATCCTTAAAATATAGCCCGGGGGTCCTAGTTAACTCTTGGTTACCTTCCTCTACCCTTCCGCATCCCCCATTTCAAATCCCTTCCTATGCTATTAAAGGGGAGTTGCCCAACGTCGATTACCCTGATGTAACCAGTAGCTCTAAAAATATTAAAAAAAAATACAGCAAACTCGTCTCCCACTATCGGAAGGGCGTGGGACAAGTACCCCCGGCCTGCCTGATGCAGGTTTTTCTAGGGTTTTCCTGCATTTCTTTAGGCGAATGCCGGGTAGGATCCTTAAAATATAGCCCGGGGGACCTAGTTAACTCTTGGCTACCTTCCTCTACCCTTTCGCATCCCCCATTTCAAATCCCTTCCTATGCTATTAAAGGGGAGTTGCCCAACGTGGATTACTCTCATGTAGCCTGTTGCCCTAAAAAAATTAAAAATAAAATAAAATACAGCAAACTCGTCTCCCGCTATCGGAAGGGCGTGGAACAAGTACCCCCGACCTGCCTGATGCAGGTTTTTCTAGGGTTTTCCTGCATTTCTTTAGGCGAATGCCGGGAAGGATCCTTAAAATATAGCCCGGGGGACCTAGTTAACTCTTGGCTACCTTCCTCTACCCTTTCGCATCCCCCATTTCAAATCCCTTCCTATGCTATTAAAGGGGAGTTGCCCAACGTGGATTACTCTCATGTAGCCTGTTGCCCTAAAAAAATTAAAAATAAAATAAAATACAGCAAACTCGTCTCCCGCTATCGGAAGGGCGTGGAACAAGTACCCCCGACCTGCCTGATGCAGGTTTTTCTAGGGTTTTCCTGCATTTCTTTAGGCGAATGCCGGGTAGGATCCTTAAAATATAGCCCGGGGGCCCTAGTTAACTCTTGGCTACCTTGATCTACCCTTCCGCATCCCCCCTTTCAAATCCCTTCCTATGCTATTAAAAGGGAGTTGCCCAACGTGGATTACCCTGATGTAGCCTGTAGCTCTAAAAATATTAAAAAAAAAATACAGCAAACTCCTCTCCCGCTATCGGAAGGGCGTGGGACAAGTACCCAATGCCCGACCTGCCTGATGCAGGTTTTTCTAGGGTTTTCCCTGCATTTCTTTAGGCGAATGCCGGGTAGGATCCTTAAAATATAACCCGGGGGCCCTAGTTAACTCTTGGCTACCTTCCTCTACCCTTCCGCATCCTCCCTTTCAAATCCCTTCCTATGCTATTAAAGGGGAGTAGCCCAACGTGGTTTACCCTTATTTAGCCAGTTACCCTAAAAGAAAAATTTTAAAAATGCGTATTTTTAGTGATACTTTAGTGGAAGATCGACAAAGGTCGGTTGCTGTTTACCTTCATTTCTGGGTCGCAGCGTGCTGGGACCTCTGGTAGAACCCAGCATCCGCTCCCACAGGTTGCTCATCCCTGCCAGGTCCCAGACTACTTCCTCTCCGTGCGCGTCTCCGCTGCGCTGGCGTAGATTGACAGCCCCACTCTCTGTCACAGCTTCCAACTAGAATTAAAAGTCGGATGTAAGGTACTTAACCCAGCTGTTACCTTCCTGTGTATACCATCAACGAGCTGCCTCCACGTTAGACTTGTATCTATACTTAGTTTTTGTGGTCCACGGGAGAACCTCTTCATCAGCAGCGCCTGGCTCTTCACCCTCCAGTTGAATCTTCTCTAGGTCAACGTTGTACGACCTGTGATGCGCACGTAGCATCTTGACTGCCAGACATCAAGATGCACCACGCCACAGCGCTGGCCCCTGTCTCTCATCATCTGTTGCGTGGTGCCGTGGCCTTTCCTGAAACCAAACTGGAAGGAAGGCATAGTTTCAGATCGTGTACCTCAACCTGTAGTCTTACCACAAACAGCTTCTCGAGAGCGTCGGCAGCAGGGAAATCGGCCTTGGCCTCATCCTCGATTCCACATTACCTCCCGAAACAACAATATAAAACAACTCCTCCCTCCCATCAAGCGGCACTACATACTTCATAAATATCCCATCTTCCCCGTAACCTCCTTAATGATTTACACAACACGTAGTTTCTCCGACGATCACAAACGTCGTGCCGGCTAGCCTTCGTTAATATGTTGTGAACAAGTTAGTCTCTTACTTGCAATGACAAGGGTCACATCGATATGTTATGGCCATCCTAGAGACAAAAGCTATTAAATTCAAACTTAAGTGCCCAACATTTCAACGTGGATTGGAGTATTTTTCTAATGGTGAAAAACTTGTTTTTGATAGAAAAATACAAGAATCCATGTTGAAACGTTCAGCACTTTTAAATTTCAATGTAATAGTTTTTGTTTCTGTATTTTAATATTTTTGTAAAGACATTTTTTAGTGGTGTTAGTTTCAGATTATGAGGAATACAATAGATTCCAAATTGATAAATATCCATGGGATTCTCCTACCGATATGCTTGCATTTACAGATGTAGTGTTGAAGGCTTACTATAGGATTATATTTCCTTCAATGGCTTAGGACGGGGAGCAACTTCTAAAAAAAGAGACCTTTAAGGGTATTAAATACAAATATCTGTCATTTTATAGATAATTTAAAACTTGACAGTTATGTTGAAGTTGCCCTTCTCGTTGATAGCACGTGGTGTTTTGACGACTGTCCACGTCGCACGCTGTTGCAGAGTAACTGGCTGGAATTCCCTTTTCTGATTAAGTATCCAACAGTTCTGCCCATGTTTACAACTAGAATATATGAAGCTATACATGGGCTACATAAGTCTTCACATTACCAAAAAAAGTATTTGTATTAGTGGATAAATTTGGCACAATAAATTACCAGAAGACATTGAGTTGAATACGGACAGTTTCAAGTCTGCCGTCAGAAGGCTTTCAATTAATAAATGTATGTACTCATTTGAAGACTTCTAAACCTTGTTTGTTACCTTGACATACAAGTTGTGTAACCTATAATGTAAATAAATGTTAAATAATAAGAATACTTAATTATACAAGCACATTTCATTTGAATACTTTGTATATACTAAGTGACAGATGGATTGTAAACCATTTGTTATAAGTATGATTAGATAATAAGCAAATTTTACTGTGCTTTGTAACAAAATTTTTGGGCAATAAATATTATTATTATAATAAGAATATCAGCTGTTCCACCAAAATTTGGGAAAGCGTCAAACAAGAAAGCATTTGAATTATTATTGCTGATTAGGTTGCGTCATAAGACACAGTCGGCCACAGATGGTTCCTTGGATATGTAGAGAGCCCCCTTGAGGTATTTGAGCCAAAAACACTAAAAACTAATGGCAATCTGCATGGAGGAAAATCAAAATACCAGTACTACAAAGTAAAGAAATGTTCTTGGGGAACAAACATTCATATTTACAAACTTACATTGAGCAGTGGAACGCTATTATTACACAGGTAGAAATTAATTTGGAAATCCTAAGCAAAGAGAGTATAACCTTGTTTTAGGTTTCAAAACTATAAAAAATTAACTACCACCACAACTCTCATCAAAGTTGCAAATTTGTTAAAAAGGTGTGTAATGGATCATTGTTAAAACCTAAATGTTCCATTTGTCCATTAATTCCAGCAAATTATCTGCATATTTCATCTGCACAGATCAAACAGGACACGGGAATGAGATTTGGGTGGCCATTTGATATATTTGCATACGAAAACTCAAGTCAAAGGTAACATGAATATAATTTGAACATTGTTTCAGTATTATTTACATAAAACAGATGTTAATCCATTCTTCTTCGGATGGTCTCATCTGTGATGTTTAAGTCCAGAAACTTTCAAGTATGGGTTTTGTCTTCTTAATTGACGTGACACCTAAAAATAAAATTAATATAAAGCAACTTGAAAAAATAACATGCAGAATTGTTTTGGTAAATGTAAGGTAACCCAAGCATATTAATATACATTACTAATCTTTTTGAGTGTGGAGAATAAATACACCTGGTGATGGAATAGTAATGGTATAGCACGAGAAAGTTAGATTTCATCAATATAACAGGGTTATGAAACTGAATAAGCGAAGAACCTGGATACTATTCCT
This sequence comes from Zhengitettix transpicula, assembly GCA_037074705.1. Classification (NCBI taxonomy): domain Eukaryota; kingdom Metazoa; phylum Arthropoda; class Insecta; order Orthoptera; family Tetrigidae; genus Zhengitettix; species Zhengitettix transpicula. Next base: position 51,135,187 of record CM073594.1, read on the forward strand.
GGTCCAGAATATTTTCCTAGCTTAATCCATTAATTCTGAATATGTGATTACTTTAAGTTTTATTTTAAAGGGAATATCGTAGGCAAATTGAAATAAATATTGGAATAAATTAGTTGATTACAATTATTTATTACTTTTTCTGTTAAAACGAGTAGAGATTTCAGACAAAATGAAGAGATGTATCTTTATAATCTGATAATAAACAAATCGTTAGGCTTTTATTATAAATTAACACTTCAAATCATAAATATATGTGATCTGTTTTATATCTAAATGCACAAGTATATCATGCTTTACTATCTTAGTCCAAAAAGGAGAACATTCGTGAGCTTCAGAGCACATACTAGCTCATCAAAACTGGTAACTTTCTTGTTAAATCATATTCTTATTTATATTTTGCACTTGCCTCAAGAGCCTTTGAAACATGCTCAAGACAGAGTTTCTTCTTGCTTGGACTTTCTCTTAAAGTTGTCTTTTTCGACAGATACCGTGAACGGTTAGGAAATATCTGTAACACAGCACTTGCCTTAGTTTATCTTTACTGAACGTAACGCGCCGCCACCTTGAATTTTTTTCCGCTGGGTCATACGTCACAACTGACGTCATATGGCGTCAGCGCTGCCAACCCCAGCATATTCCCACCAAAAATGTTAAGTGATGACGTCACTCACCTGAATTAATTGCTGATTTTGAGCAAAACGAACCGTGCGAAGACGGCATAATGAATTAACAGTTTCTGTCGTGATGACGTAATAAATGTACCTCCATAGAACCAGTTAATAATGAATTTGAAATAGAAATTCAAGTCAAAGCAACCAGAGATCATTTTGCAGGCGTTTAAACTTTAAATTATGGACTACTTATGGGGAGGCACTACCTCACCCTTACAACTAAATGTATTGGGACGGTTTTACACTTTAGGCCTTTACTTTTATCCCACCAAATAAAATTGCTTAATTGTTTTTATTTACCATCCTTGACGTTATTTGAGTTACTTGGGCACTTGATTAGAGGCTGGTATATCAAATAAAAAGGTGTAATTCGTTTAAAGTGTTCATTATTAATACCACACAGTCTACTTTGGCTGCCTCAGTGAAGTCGCTGGCTCATTCGTTATAAAACTCTGTATGCAGAATTGGAACATACTGAGAATGAACTTAATGTGGCCGCAAATTTACCTTACAAATACCGAAAGGTTTGTTTTTCTTTAGCGATTGCGAACCATCGTATTCCTCATGACCAATTTTGATGACTTGATTTAGATTTTCGACACGCTGCGGACCTCAATTTCAGGTAAGACTAATTATTTCTCGCTAAATCATTCCTTATCAATAATTTTGACAATGCCACATCATCCTTGAATAGCACTGTTCATTATTGGAAAGCGCTGTTCACGAAAGCCTGTGACCTTGGAAAGCGCTTCTCATTGGCTCCTCGGACCTATTGGTGACGTCACACAAGGACGTCACACCTGCTAATTTGTAATTAAGGCTATCTTCGGAAGTATATGTTTCCGAAAAAAAAAATATTTAACAAATCGACTTGTAAATGGTCGCAAAGTGGTTTAGGATGGCTGATATTTTAATCGTTTCCATTTACATTTGTAACGAACTTTTAACATACCTCAATAAGCAAGTTCTGCTTTCAAAAAATTTTTCAATAGATCAATTAAATGAGTTGTCTTTGGCTACTTCCTGCTGAGGTCAATTGCTTTTAACCAAGCTGACTTTTTCTCAGGATCAAAAGGAAAAGCAAATATATATTCATTATCAGCATCATAGTTTCCGCGACAACTAGGTACAGAACATTTGTATGGCATAATCCTGAAAATAATATGTTAAATTAGTCATTTATACATAAGAAAAATATTCCACATTTAAAAGTGTGAATCACTTATATTTTAGAAAACATCGTTAAATAAATAACTAAATTAAAAATACCGAAAGTTTGAATTTTTATTAAATTTTCATTGGCAAATTAAGCTCGTTTAAGAATGTTTCTACGTCCTTAATTGGATGAAACCTCGTGATATTGGATATTGGAAACCCTACCATAATATGCAATAAATACTATAAATAATCAATGCGAAAACAATACCTCCCACTAAATGGGCAAATAATTAACACTTACCTAAGCAAATCAGTAATTATGTCACAATATCCACGTGCATCAGCTGACTGCAACACTAAAAGATAGTAGTAAAGACGTGCCTAAGGCGTGACGTCAGATCCTTTTCACAATCCAGCCCTCATGCCTTGTATCTACCGGTAGATGGCACTGCTTTAATCTGCGCGCCACAGCTGACTGCTCAGCCTACGTCATTGAAGGTAGTGACGTCATACGTGCTGAAAGTTTAATTGTTAATATTTCCTAAATTAAGAAAGGTCAGTCAAAAATTCTTTCAAAAGGGGTCTTAGAATTTCGTATATTATCTAGAAAACACGCGAAAAAATTTTTTTCGGAGAAGTTCCGTTATGTAAATCTTAGCCAATTTTAATGAATTTCTTCCCATATACACAAACAAATAGCCGCCATATTGTAGGCTTTAAATATGGTGCCGATAATTATCTTTTCCTATTGATATTACCTAAGGATGGTAAAGTATTTCGTATTTTTTATTATGATTCCATGCAGTAATGCTGGATATGATAACTTTTTATTCAATTAAAACATTTCTGCTTTACTTCATCACGAAAAAGTAACTATAATTTCTGTTGCGCAGCGTTGGCTGTCTCGCTTCTGTGATTGGACGACACAGCATTTGGCGCGCAGGTATTTAACACAATGATCATATTTTTTAATTATAATTCTTTCCACCCTTATGCTATTATACCCCCACAGTATGTTCCGGAGTTTTTAAGAATACCAGTACGAAGTTTCGTTGCAATCTGACCAAGCGTTGAAACCGATTAGAGACTTCATTTCTTCAAAATACCATAATGTCGGTTCCATGACGTCGTCTACTACAACGCCGTTTTTTTCTTCAGAATCCTTCATTCGCTTCAATTCTTCTCTGAAGTTAGTACACAACGAATAAAATGTTTTTAACTAACTGCAACTTATCAGCAAATGGATTTTTCTGTCAATCTTTAGACAGCAAACGCCCGTATTGCTCATTTTTAAAATTCTATTACTGTACTAACTGCACAAAGTTGGTAAACACAACTGAACCATTATTGCGCAATATCACCCAAAGATGATACAATATTTTAATAAGGCCACAAAAATATCATTCAGTCTTTCAATATGATCCACAGACGGTCAATAATATTGTGCAAGCGAGCAATGAAAGAATCCGTCGATTATTCCTCATCCAAGTGACTTGTTTGCGCACAATGTATAAATGAATAAAACAATCCCCCCCCCCCCCGTCATTTCCGCACAATAATAATGCTTCTAATCCACGTAAAGAAATAATTTTTCAATACATATTGGTAATTAAAGAGATTTAAGCAATTAAACTTTGTCATCTGTGACGTCACCACCGGGCAGCCAACTGACTCCGGCACCACAATAACAATAACGAGTGAATCGTAAAGACCTTGGAAATTATTATTTTTTGGGAAGGGGGAACACTTGAGAAATCTCACATTAAGCAGGCCGCACACGGTCAATATATTGATCAATACAGGGAAATATTGATGAATACATTGACCGTGTGCGGTTGTAAAAATATTGGTAGTGAATTGACACAAAATATTGACGTTCCTACAATTGGAGGAAAATGTATGAGAATCAGAGCTGGCCACCACTCACTGCCAACTACATACTGATCTAAGTTTCTTTGAATCCATTTGCTGACATTGCATTGTTGAATGATTGTCATCTGTTACAATTGCGCAACTCGCCATCTTAGAAAGAAACAACAGACTTCGCGCAAAAATCATTGTCTCGAAGTTGATAATTAAACTGTAAAATAACCAGGCATAATGTTTTTTTTAAGTAAGATGCTTCTGAAAGAATATAAAGAAACTCTCATGTAATCATGATTAAAGACCTAAACCCCTTAATTCGCGTAATAGTCATATTACCCGATCTGCGTTTTCTTTACTTGTTTAATAAAATTTTGGTGAAGACAACACACTAGCATTAATTACATACCCAAAAACTTTACTATTTCAACTCATGTAATATTTTTGTTAAATATAATTTTCCGAGTATTAAGCGAATTGCTTCGTATTATAATTCTTTTATTTCTTGGCAGATAAGGATGAATTCAACAGAAACACAGCAAAGTGAAAGTTCTCAACAGAAAGGAGAACCTGATCTCCTCAATTTTGAAAAGCAATTGCGAGAAGTACTGCACGAACTCCAGCTAAAAAGGGTGATAAATTATTAATACACTGTCATATATAAATTATTATAAAATCATATATCCTATACAGAAGTCAGGTTTAAATAGTGGGAAATTAAAATAATCTTAACATCAACAATCAACGTTTCAATAATTATTTATAGTTTTTTACAGCATATTTAATAAACTATTTCGTATTTTATAAATTCATTAATGATGTATGAGTCATCAAATTAAAGCATGTTACAAATTGTTGTTATTCTTATTGGTGAGTTACAACTTTATACTTTGTTTTGTATTAATTAGAATTGGAAATTACTTACAACATACAGCAGTCATGTGAGACTATAAATAGATGTAAGTATAAATATTCACACATAAGAAAATCCCTCTGTTTAATGAACCTAAACACATCAATCTAATGACCCCTTTTCAAAAGAAAAATGTTACATTTAAATGAATTATGTAATGTGTAATTGAATACAAAAATTTTTATAATAAATAAATTTTATCATTTTTAGATTTCCAAAAAGTTTCTTGTGATATTTACATCTACATTATCATTGATAGAAAAGTATGTTTTTGTCTTAGTACTTGGTTAATATTATAATATTACTTGTTTGAAATTGTACAAAATGTGTTTTCTCAAAATTAAGTGAAGTCATTAACTGAAAATGAATTAAGTATTTGGTTTATTAATACAACAAGTACAATAAGTACAGCTGCTTATATTATACTATTAATTAGTTATCAAATGTATTTTAAAGTTAATATAAATTAAAATTGGTGTGACTTATTTTATAAATAATATCTACTATTGAATTTATTGGTTATTTACTAATCATACATATTCTGAATTTATGGTTCAGTGCATAATTTGTTTAAGACACAGAAAATAACTGAAATAGTTTCTCCCAATGGCCAGTTGCAGATTGAAGAAAGCAGACAGGCACTCAACAATGCTATGATGAAACAGTATGAATTGAAACGAGCTCTAGATTCGGAACATACAAATGCAAAGGAAACTTATGCCCAGCTTGAACTGGCTCTTTCAACTGCTAAGCAATGGGAAGAAGAGAGGATTATTCTTATTCAAGAAAACAGTCGACAGCAGGTACAGCTGGAAACTAGTATCAGAGAAAGGGACACATTGCGAGATCAGTTCAGGAATTTCCAGGTTTTCATATATTGCATATATTCCTTTTTCATATTGTATGTAGTTGGGTTCCTAAGTAGGAATAGTGTTTCAATTTTGGCCTACACCCCAGGCGGCTGAAACCCATGCTACACCACTATTTGCAAGTATAGTTGCATGTAAGCAAATGGCAAAACATTTGATTATATTTGGACATCTTTTTATTGACATAAATTAAATTAAATGCTTTTTAGGTGGAAAATGTGAGACTGAGAAGTACAATTGACGAGTTGGAGGGACAGGTTAAGTGCCAACAGGCCTGTCAAGAAAGCTGCCTATCATCTCAGAACAAGATGAGCAGTTCCATGAAAGAGTTGAACAAGTAAATTATTACTTTTTCCTTGTATACAAGGTCTCATAAAAATATTGAATCACATATTACCCCATGTAAACATTTAAAATACAGGAGGCATAAATTCTGTTGAGATATGAAGTGAATGTTAATAGGTACAAGAGGATTTTTCTATTTAACAATTGGTATTTATCTCAGATTTTAACAAAAATTACAAGGACCTGAGCAGAATTAAATAATAATTTACCACAGGTTGTCCAATTATTTCCAGAGATTATGAGATGTGATTTTAATGGAAAAATACATTAAGCACCATTCCCAACAATAGTGTATCCATTGTGAGAAAGGTGGCATTGTAGTAAATTTATGTTGTACAAATAAGAGTATTTTTACTAATTTAAGTTTAAGGATTCAAATTTATCATTAAGCCTAAAATACTTATTTTAATGGACCAAACCCTTTTTGTTAAATTTTTTATCTTTTATGACCAGTATTCAATATATCATAAACAACTACTGAATCATTATTTCTCATACCATTCACATTAGTGATTATCAGAATGTTAGCAATTAAATAATGTATGTATAATAAAGGTGTATTTTTATTTTAATACTCTTAATAGAAGCACAATATTTTTTTTCTCAATTGAAGAACTGAATATTTTTTAAATTTATATTAAACTTTTTATATGACATATATTTATAGGCAGATTCAACACTTAGAACAGGATCAAAACCGTCTAGAAACAGCTGTGGAGAGTATCAATAAACTTTTCTCTCCTCTTAAATTGAGGGCTGAACATATTTACCATGTGCAAGAAGAAGAGCATCAGAAAAGATCTTCCCTAGAAAAGAAATTGTTTACTCTGGAAGGTAATCAGTTGAATATTGCAAAGTAGCTTGTGTGTTGATAAATAAATATGTGCAATTTTTTATCTGTAATTATCTAATAATAATCTTACAGAACTATGTATGACTAGTTACAAAAGTATGTGTTTACTTCAAGAAAATATAAACTATTACACAACATTCAAAACAAATGTATATTCTTTTGAAAATGTAATTGCATATTTTGTCAATATCAGCATTACCAAGGAGTCTCTTGTTGCAGCGGAATTAGGAAGACTTCGAAGTATAAAAGCAAAGCATGTCCCTAGTAAGGCTGTTGATGAAACTAAAGACTACAGAAATGAGGTAAAACTGTGTGTACTTTGATATTTTAATGACTGTAATGTATGTTACTGTTATTATAATTTTGTAAAGTGTTCTACCAAAAGGAATACTTCCAACATAATATATAGGAAAATGTCATAAATAAATTCAAGCTAGAAAATGGCATTTTCTTAAAAGTTTTTTTAGAGTAACAGGCTAGACAGAAGAAGGCATCCCCAAAGGTTTCCGTCTTTCTAGAAAAGCTCACCTGTGAGAGAACAGCTCTCGCAGCATAGTTCATCATCATATTTTAAAGAAATGGTGGTAAAATGAAGCTAAGGGATAAATGTTTTATCACCTGCATTTAAAAAAAGGACTCATGTTAATGAATGTATTTTCTTAATTGCATTAAAAACTTATTTAGAAATTCTTGAAGGCAAAATAAATTTTGATAATTTGCGTCAATAATTAAATATACTTTTAATGGAATAAACCCATAGAATCAATAGTTGCTCCGTACTAGGTTGTTGTTTGAATTGTTTACACTGAATTTTATTATTATTGAAATAATCTTTTGCTTTTTCTGTCTTTTCAAAGTTAAGATTGTTTTAACAGGCACATATTATGGAGTTGGAATCTCGGCTTAAGACTGAAATTGAGGCAAATATACAATTGCAATCTTCTTTAGAAGATTCTTTCAAAGCACAGTCAAATTTACAACAGATGGAAGAGGCTGCCTCATCCAAATTGAAGTGTGTAATGGCAGAACTTCTTATGAAACAGAAATATCTTGCACAAATTGAAGGAGAAAATAACAGGCTACAAAAAGAAAGTCTGTTACTGCACGAGGAGTTGAGGTTATTCCGTTCATCATTTATATGTATTTATTCTTGTGGATAGATAAATCATTATTATTACAATTCCAGGTCTGAGAAATGTAAAGTAAGTGAATGGGAAGAGAAAAATAAAACTATAAAGACAATGAGTACTGGAGTCCAGGTTGACATTTGTATAACGTAAGTACTTTCATATAAAGTAATTTAATCATTTTTGGTTTTTGTTATATAAATACTATTTAATTAACAAACAAAAAATTAGGAAATTTTTAAAATATTAATAAGTACTAATATTGTAAGTTTTAGAGTAACACTTTTCTTTGAGAGGCTTTTAGAAAATAATGGTCCCTGTAATTATCAAATAATTATAATTGTTCACAATTCTTGATTGGCAAACTTATTGTATGAGATACGACTATAAGAACACGAATTGTTTTGAGAGAAACCAGATTTAGAGGAAATTTGCATCTCATATACGATTCAGTGAAAAATGATAAAATTATTTAAAATAATAATCATTAAAATATTTGAATGTTCATATAGTAAAAGTAACACAAAGTATTCTGTATAATATGATATTTATAATTAAAAGGAATTGGAAAGCTTGAATAAATCTTTTAGTAGTATAGGTTAATCCATGTCGGAAACATTAATTTAATGTAATATGAGCACTGTATTTCATTGTTGTTTTTGCCCTATACTGTACTTTTCATTACTAAATTTTTTAATAAACATTAATTTAATTTTTCATATAGTTATTATTAATTTCACTACTTGTGATTTTATACAGTATTATATAATTATGAATACCTTTCTCTTGATAAAATTTGTTATGTATTATTTTTACACACAATCGGACATATTTAGGAGCTATGTGAATGATAAATTGTTCCCTAACAGAAAATGGCATTTATAAATAATCATTTGCTGAACAGAATAATAAAAGCCTTCACTTCAGCTTCACCTATTGTAAAATTGACCCAACTACTTTGAGTGAGATTTGTATAAAATTTTATGTAGAATCAATATTATTCACAGCACTCAGAACTAAATGAAATAACACATCTGAGATATGGATTTCTTGTAAACCTACCAGCAGACGTCACTTATCACAGCAAAGTCGCAGTGCTGGAGAGGGAGAATGGAAATTCATGCCAGATTCGACACCAGATACTGTCCAATTCTCAATACTTGTGCTCATACCAATTTCTTCCCATGAATGAAAGGGTTTTGAATGTTTATAAAAATTCATCCTGCTCTGAAAATTAACATTGAGAAACTGATTTTAAAAATATTGCATATAATAATTTGAAGTGTTTCTAGTAACAACAAAGATGGGTCTCCATACCAATTTTCATATTAATGAAATAAATTATTTTTCTAGTTACAGAACAGCAAATATTTAATTAATACAATTTAGCTCAAAAATACGCTTTTACCCTTTCCTTTGACCTGGACTGTGCCACTTAACCTTCAGCAGAGTTTAACAGAGGTTATATTTCAATCTTTGGAATGTGATGATAATGTTGTCTAATGATAAGACAAAATGTCTTGTGGGGATCTAGAAACTACTATTATATCTACTTTCATGTGTATCCTCACTGTATCTTGAAACCCTTTCATGCTTCACAGCCTAGCATTCTCACTTTTTTTTAACCTAACATAATGAACACTGGGTTAATTTTTGAATACTTTATTTTTCACTTTACTGATTTTCAGGTATTTTGTGTGATTCTATTTTAGGGAGGATAATGAAGAAGAAAATAAATATTTAAGCCACATTGAATCAGGTCAACAAGAGGCACCAAACCAGCCTGTGCCACAAGAACATAACTTGCAAACACTCACTGTGTCTAATTATCTAGTGAATAGAGAAATTTCATCTGCAGAGCACAGTAAAGAATAATCAGCCATCATTGCTTTGTCCAAAAAAATATATTATTTGAAATGAATTTTTACTTCTATTGTATGACATTATTAAAGTATCAAAGTAATAATTATAATTGAATTCGTATTTTTATCCAAGGCAAAATGTAACGTATGAAATATTAAATTTTTCAGAAATATTTATTTTTAAATCGTTATAAAATGTGGCAACATTTCAATAAGTATTTTGTATTTTTAAAAGGTACTAGATAACTAAATACAGAAAAAAGTTTCCATACAACATAAGTTTTAATAGTTATAAGGGAACAAATACTTTGCAATGTATTGTAATGTAATGTTAACTATTTGGCAGTTTAAATTGGAAATAAAGAAGAATTTTCCATGTGATGTTATTTATAAAACAACTCTCCTACTAGCTCTAATAGCCAGTGTAGTCTGAAATGTGTGTTAAAATAATTACGTGATCTCAAATATTGTATGATGGGATAATTTTTTTCAGGCAGTTTTATTGTACTTGAGATTGTTAAGTTTTTTTAATAGAACTGAAAATATAACATTGAAATTTATTACTTATCTTAAATTTATTTTACTCCTATCTTCAATTGAGTTAGTAACAGTTACTACCAACTAATAATACTGACACTGTGCTTTTATAAGAATGAAAATGTGTGACTTGTTGCATTGAAGGTAGAGTATTTTGTTTTAACATTTATACACATGCTATTCTAAAGTCTCTTAGATAGCTCTCAATGTGTATAACATGATCATCCAATATAATAATTGTTCAGTCTTGTGGCATTCTTAAATGTGCAATAATCACAAATTTAAAACCAGTATGTCATCTTCATTACTCCAGAAGAATCAATGGGTGTCTCCATGATACTTGACTGCCGTACAAGTCTTGGAGTTCTGCAAGAATGACGTCTTATAGACCTCTCTAGTGGAGTCCTTTCTGATGGACCTACTCCATTTGATTGTGGTATTACAGGTAACTCAACTGAATCTTTATCTTCAAGGTCTTCATATGAGCCAACTGCTGAAGAGGGTCTGTAAAACATATGGCAGTAACGTAAAATTATATTAAGAACAATTTTTAATGATATTGATATTTTTATGATACTGATATTGAAAGTCTACAGGTCAAAAATATCTCTAGGATTGAGAGGGTATAAATAACAAATGAATGTCAATACATAAAACATTCTGAGAGGAATGAACTTAAAAGACAAAGACTGTAGAGGCACATAATTAAAATAATGATAAAATAATGTAAATATTAAGCAAATAGAATTGGGTAATTGAAATGTTAGTATATATAAATATATTGTGAGAGAAATTTTGAAGAAAAATAATCAACACATAAATGAACAATGTTTATCCACAAATTATATGATCTTTTGAAATTATAAAATATGAAACAGTATGTTAATAGTGTATGTACTAAGTAGATAACCAAATAACAGATGAAAGCAACAAGAATTGCAGAAATGGGTGGCATTTAATATAGCATTTACTTTGTCAGTTATTTGACTATTTATTTATATAATTATATTATCTTTGTAAGAAATAAACTTAATCAAGTACCACCTGATTGTCTAGGTTTTTATTTGTCATAATCTTATCACAACTTCCCTTAGATGTGCCCCTCCACTATACTGAATAAATTTAAAAATATTAATTCTTCGCTACAATTCTTGACTTTCTTCTGATCTTACAGACGTATCTACAGGAAAGTGCTTGTAGCTGCTAAAAAATTACATACATCGGAATATATAGCAAACTCAAATAACAAAATAAAAGCAACTTGGGAGGTGATTAAAAATATCTCAGGTAAAGCCAATTATAAACGCGACAGATATAAAGCTTGTCGATGACGGTAAAACTTTCACCAACAGAGACGCTGCAGGTATATTTAATTCATATTTTGTTCATGTGTGGGATCAATTTTCTAACAATAAGCCATCAGAAGGTTGTGCTTTTTATGAACTGCTACAAAACGCTGTACCGAGTGGTCAGAATTCCATTTTCCTTCAACCGGTTACCAATATTGAAATAATAAACATAATAAGAAAGTTAAAATGTACCCAATCTGCGGATATATATGGCATCTCAAGCAAAGTTGTGAATCACAGTGCCAACATCATAGCTACTCCCCCAGCATTTTTCCCCGACTCCCTTAAAGCTGCAAAAGTTATTCTGATCTTCAAGAAGGGTTCGCCCACCGACGCATTAAATTACAGACCAATTTCCCTACTTCCGATATTTTCAAAAATACTAGAAAAAATTCTACACCAAAAGTTACTTGAATTCTTGACGAAGTATAAAGTAATTACTCCTGCTCAACATGGCTTCCTCAAACAAAAATCCACGAGCACTGCTATGTACGAGTTCATTCAAAGTATACAAAATTCAAAGATTGAAGCCTTTCCCGGTGCAGTTGTTCAATATATTGGACTTCGTACACCTGGTGTCTACAGCATACCGTGCGAATGTGGCAAGAAGTACATCGGCCAAACTATTCGCACGGTAATGGACAGATGCACAGAACATCAAAGACATCTGAAACTAAAACAGCCAAATAAGTCAGCAGTTGCAGAACATGCCATAGAATCCGACCATGACATAAAGTTCAATAAAACCAAAATCTTGGATCGTGTCAATGGTTTCTGGAGCAGCATAATCAAAGAAGCCATACATATTAGGACACAAGACAACCAGCTGATCCAGGACACCGGGTTTCAATTGAGCAAGACTTGGGACCCAGCTATAACAGTGTTAAGACGAGGGGTCCGGAGCTCTATTGTGGCTGGGGTTGCTGAGGGTAATGTACCTCGGCGAGTGGCTGGCCTTTTGACTGAGGCGTACTGGTTGACTGAGCGCTGATTGGCTCTCACAGCGTGATGATTCAGTGGAGGATATATATAATACGCAATGAAATGGTTCCGAAGGGGAGTTGCCCAATGTGGATCACCCTCATGTAGCCTGTTGCCCTAAAAAAAAAAAAAAAAAAAGGTTCTGACACTTCGCCTAGAAGATGACGACAGAGCTTTTAGTCGTCGGAACGTTGCGTTCTCCTATAATTATGCAAAACCTGGTTGAACTCTGAAAACAATATATTATACAAAATTCCCTTGATGAAAAACTGAAAGTAGCCATAATTTTTGCTGATATCTCAAAGACATTTGATCTTGTAGATCACAGCATACTCCTCCGAAAATTATAATATTATGGGATCAGAGTCAACACTTTGGCACTCTTTGAAACATATCTCAACAATCGGAAACAGAAGGTGGCCTTAAAAAACAAAGCTGGTGAGGTGCACTTGTCAGAATGGGAAGGCATTTCTTGTGGTGTGCCTCAGGGCTCAATATTAGGTCCACTGCTTTTTCTTTTGTATATTAATGATCTTCCAGAATATATGGAACCTATAAAATCTGTCTTATATGCAGATGACACAAATTTATTAATTACGGACATTGATTTAAATAATCTCAATGCGAAGATTGAGACTGCATCTAGAAACCAAAACTGCTTCTCTAGTCTTTTTTGCCTACTTTCATTCACATATGTGTTACAGTATTGCCAACTGGGGCAAATGTTCTCATAGTGTGGATGTTTTCAAATTGCAAAAATGAGGCAGTAAAATTATATCATGTTCAGATGCTAGAGAAAGCTGCAGGCCGCTGTTCAAAAGACTTCATATTCTGACTCTACCTAGCGCTTACATATTAGAAGTACTAAAATTTGTTAAATGCAACATGAACCTTTTTTCAAGTAACAGGGACAATCATGGCTACGACACAAGAAACCGTTCAGTTCTCAGGTCTGACAAGCACAGCCTCAGTATCTACGAGTCTAGCATTCATTATTCTGGTATCGCACTATTTAACAGCCTTCCTGAACATGTAAAGAACATCAACAACTACAACTCATTCGTCAAGGAGTGTAAAACTTTTCTTTTAAATGTAACTTATTACTCCGTACATGAATTTTTTAATCAGTCTCACATTCCTTGAACTGCCTTGCCTACAAAAATGTCTAATATGCTATAAATATGTAAATAGTGTGTCCAGTTTTCCCCTTTTGGTTCTGTTTTTCCTGCCTCTGCTTTCTGTTTTAGTAAATATCCAAGACGACATCCCTCCGTACCTAGCGACAGGAGATGAATACCAGGAAGTGATTAGTGTCGTGTGCACGTTTCCTAAAGATAGTGTGTATGATTGTAGTGACTAGACAAATGTGAACAGAAATGAAATTTTTTTTTGTTTGTGTGTAACCTATTAATATTAATTCTGTTTATATGTAATTTATCTACTGTACATTTGTGACGAATCCTATTTCCTCTTAAGAGGGTGAATAAATCTATCTATCTATCTACTATTAGGAAATGAACTTAAACAAACTATATCAAGAGTGACATTATTAATCTTAGTCATTCCAAAAACTATTAATTTGACACTAATAATAAATATATATTGCATTATTTTAAATTGATCTCATCTACCTCTATAGATACTAGGGGTGTCTTAACAATGAAGCGTTTTCTCTAATCAAGTCAGTTGTGTACCACGTTTGATTGAAATGGCTCTGTGTATTTCAGAGTATATGAGGAACATAAATACATTCACCCATTTAGACTTATGATAAAAAAGGTAATATTAAGAAAAAATTAAAAATGTTAATTTTATCTTTAAATTATACAATAACTTACTTTTTGGGAATACACTGCAAACAATCTTTAATAGTCCAATCTTTTCCAAACTCTTCACCTTCTTCTATCGTTTGTGGCAACCTATGGTGTAAAGTTTCAGGGAGCCGCAATCCAGAAATCCCTCCTATTACCGAAATTATGCCCATCACAACTAGCGGTAGTACTAACATTTCAGACCCCTGAAAGAATATCATGGTATTACATACACAAAATTCACTGGAAAAAACTAACATTGTACTTCGTGCTTCCTTACCAAATATGTTATAAAGGGGATTATTATTAAGCCTAAACCACCTATGTAAGCTGAAGCTCCTATTCCTATACCTCTCAGCTGTGTAGGATATAACTCTCCAGCAAATGGGTAAATAATGAGAAATGAAGCAGATATTGCAAATTTTGAGAGGAGAAAAAGAGCCAATGTTGTGTTTACTGCATCTGAAAGCAAAATTACGAGTTTTTCAGATCAAGCCTGAAATGTATGAAATAACAAGTTTTTAACACTTGTTTACGTAAGTTAAAAATATGAAGGCCTTACCTTCTGGCAGGAGTACTGTGGCAACACAACTTATTCCACTAACCATCATGCATATGCTTAATGGCCATCTACGACCCCAATAGTCCATTACTACCCAACAGGCAAGGTAACTGGGAATCTCAACAAGTGAAGACAGCAAAAAGCTCATATATTGGTCACTGCCCAGTGATGGTCCATAATAACTAAGACCCACATACACCATCTCATTTGAGAACCTTCAAAGTAAATGATATAGAATCATTATTGTTTAAAAATTAAGAAAAGATTTATAATGTACCACATGTATTGTACTTTAAACACTTTGAGAGAGTCAAATTCTGGTGAGACCTTAGTTCAAACCAAGCTTCCACCCCCCCCCCCCCCATTTCCAAGATTAATGAATACTTTATAAATTAAACTTGAATGTTATGTGTTGCCTAAATCTCCAAACACTAATACTAATACAGCCCGGCTAGACCAAAAATTTTGCTTAAAATGCCAAACATTAATCCAGCCTGGCTGGGTAAAAAAGGTTTCCTATGGTCAACTAAGATGAAATCAATACTGCTTAACAGACTACAGCTGAACTGACTACAACTTAACAGAAACCTGAGAAACAGTGGCAGACAATTCATACCAGTGCTCAGGCAACTGTGCTAATCAAATGAGAGTTCTGATTCATAGCAAGTGGAAAACCCATGATTACCATTGGAGTGAAACCACCAGTTTGATGAGATACCAAACATTCTGTGCACATTCTGATAAAACGCATACTTGTGAAATAGACTTGAAATGAATTTAATTAGATAATTACAGTATAATTTGACTTACCAGTTGAGGGTAATGAGCACAGTTTTAAGACGCATGTTTGGTGTGCGAAATAAGTCCATTACTCCATATCGCTTCTGAAGATTGGCTTCTTCACTTCGAGATTTTTGTAACATCATCTTTTGCTGTTAATCAAGAACAAATAGCTCTAACAGTCAATTTTTAAATACGTGTGCATATATATATATATATATACACACACACACAATATTAGGAGAATCCATTACGGAATTGGAACTAATTTGGTGACAAAGTCACATTCAAACTTGGATAGTGAGGAAGGATAGAAATAAATAGGAGAAATAGGAGGATTGCGCTTTATGTGAATTCATATGCTCAGGCGAAGAATTACACACATAGAAAAGCATATGTTCAAAGAGGATAGAGAGATAGGTTGTGGCTTACCTGAAAGTGAAGTGCAGTGTCACCATGAGGAACTGAAGGTTGTTCTTCAAATTTTCGGAGGCTCTCAGCCTCCTTCTTCAGGAAGGAGTGTTACACCATTCCGTGCACCGGCCGGCTGCCTTCAGTTCTTCATGGCGACACCGCACTTCACTTTCAGGTAAGCCACAACCTATCTCTCATCCTTTCCATACCAATATTTTTGACAATGTCACATTCTTACTATTACAATATAAATATATATATATATATATATATATATATATATATATATATATATATATATATTTGAAAGATAATCAGTACAATTAGTATGAAGCACAAACAAACCTTAAGCTTTTGTTTGAATGTTGAAGGAAGCTCTTTTCCATTGACTTCAGCTAATTTTTCAAGAATCTGAGATCCTTCTTCAAGATGACCATTTGCTAGAAGCCATCGAGGGCTTTCTGGTAAGAAGCTGAAAACAAGCCAATTGTTGTGGAAAATGTGTTTTAATCTACAATCTAACATAGTATCAAAATAAAACAAAACTTACAACCAGTATAGAAAGTAGAGGAGGAAAGGCACTGAAGTGATAATAGCCAAATGTACCCAATCTCTAACAACATATGTAATTCCTGCAAGGATGATGAGGCCTAGGGTGTAGAATAAGCAAGTCATCACAGTTACAAAAGAACGGTAGTTTGGCCCAACAAGTTCCAGGGCTGTAAAATGTCATCCCAAAATTATAGTAAGCATGGAAAACAATTCAAATTTTATTTTTAAAAAAATTGTCTTCACTATTGTAATTGTGATTTTTAATTTCATTACTACAAAAAATTTGAGAAAACCCATTTAACTTAACAACAACCTATAAATAATGATCATAGCACTTAATGAGTATGATCATTTACCTTTTTAATATGTTAAATAACGTATGAAATATTTAAGAATATTACAGGAATGAAATATTTAAGAATATTACAGGAAAAAAGAAGTAAATTTTATAAATACTACTTATGATTATAATGCTTATTTTAATTATGTCATAAAGTCTAATAGACAATGATTTCAGTGGATATTTCTTCTATCTTATTTTATAGTAATATTCTCATCATCATCGGCTACCTTATGCCTCATAATATTACAGAAAATGGAATATTTGAAATAATCATCTACAGTATTTAATAGAATTTATTCATGTCTGAATTCTAAATGGAAGGGAGCACATAAATGGAATTGTTCTAGGCACTTACATATAATGAAGGGTATTTGGTATATAGCAGGAATTGTAAGTCCGACTATGACACGGCTGACAGCCCATGTCCAGAAGTCCGGAGCAGCTGCAGTGATGAAACTTCCAAACAGCATAGTTGCCAAGCAGGTGAAGAATGAAATTCGTCTACCTACCCTGAACAAATACAATTAAATTTATAGTACCTGAGGACATATTCAAAATGGTAGCAATGTGTGTTGGAAGTTTAAATGTATTATTCATTATGTTAATATGAAACAAAAATAATATATATTGAAAATAAGTTTGTAATTAAATTATACTTATTTGTATAATATATATAAAAAAATAGTCAATGTGACTATTGGTATGGGAAGACAAATACAGTTACAATGCTATTTTTTAATACAGAGTAAATTTTGTTAAGAAGGAAACAAAATGTGCAGTTTTCCAATTGAAACAAAATTTTCACATCAAGCAAGATTAACTTGTTATGTATAATCCTGATGTTTATTTATTAACTTGGTTTCCTTGAAGGTAACAAAACAAAAGATAAAATTTGAACAATTTAAATTATACATTCACAAACAGCTAAATTTGAAGTTAAATATATTTGCTATTATAAAAGTATACAACAGACGTGAAGTAATAGCTCAGGGTTAATTATTTTCTCTTAGACACTGTGTTTATTACAAAAAATGAAATACTGTACTATAAAACCTGAGGAAGAATAACCTGACATTTTAAAGAATAGCAATTAATTTAAAAGTATTAAATCTGTAGGAAACATGTATTAAAATTAAGAGTCTTATTTCAGCACATAGAGTTCAAAAATAAGAAGTTAATTACATATTTTATATATTTAAGTCTGATTCAATAATATTTTTACAAATTTGAATTATTTCATGATTAAAAATTATAATCAATCATAATAACAATGGAAAAGTGAAACATATACAGTATATATCATAACACACAGAATATACTTTTATGTCTTAATGAAACTTTAATAAAGTAATGAATTCCTATTTCGATGATGCAAAATAATAATATAATTATACATGAACAGTTAATTCAAACTTTAATAGCCTGACAATATAAATGTTTTACTGAAAACAAAAATATATTTGTGTAATCCTAAATCTACACAGATTATTATACATGTAGCATACCTGTCATTTAACAAGCCAAACATGTAAACACCAACTGGGCCTCCAGCATTCAATGCTGCCAACCCAATAGTGGGATAAATGGCATGGTTGCAAACCAGGTTAAACTAGAAATAAATAGAGTAATGTTTGTAAAATTCTTAAATACATCAATTTTAACAGTTTCAGCTAACTTACTTAGAGTGTTGAGCTAAATTACAGGGTGCTACATATGCAAAGAATTTACTAACAAATAAATAAAAGTAATATAAACAAAACAATATCTACTGCTCTCTCTCTCTTTTATGCCACTTTAATATTTATACCAGTATATATTCAAGGCAGACACCACTTCTGAAAAATTTGTACTCAGTTTCTTCTCTGACATGAGAAAAAAATGAAGGTTTACCTGAAATCGAAGCTTAGCATCGCCATTCAGGACAGGGGGAAGTTCTTAGAATTTTTAGAGATATTAGCCCCCATTCTTCAGAAGAAGTACACATGTCCCATATGCCAGGCTTGGAGTGGGATGTGTTATGTTCTTCTGTAAAAGGAAGCTAACCCCTCTGAAAATTTGAAGAACTTCCTCCTGTCCTCAATGGCTATGCCAAGCTTCAATTTCAGGTAAGCCACCATCTTTCTCTTTTTCCTTTCCATACAAATGGTTTCAATTATTCTGACAATGGCACGTCCTTAATAGTGTACATATATATAAAAGAGACAGAGAAAATATAGAAAATTTATATCTTCTAGAGAACATGGAATTTTATGTAACAAAACATAATATGCTCACATCTATAACTATAGAAGATGCTATTTCTGTGGTATTGTACTCCCATCCATCAGAACAACTTTCAAGAGGCCAGCTGTAATTTGGAGAAATTTCCTCCCATGGTTGTTCTTCAAGAAGTTCTGTCCAGTTAACAGCATAACGAGTACACTTGCTATAATTATAATGCAAGTTCTCCTGCAACATTAACATAATATTAATAACCATTATAAAGTGATGATAAATCAAGAAAATGGGCTGATAAAGGTGTAATAGGAGACAAAACTTTGTCTCTGTTTATATTTTTCATATTCTATAGTTTCATATTCTATACTTTTTATAATACTAACAAAGTTAAAATGGCTTTCCATCAGAATTTATGTTGTTATGCCATTGATGAACCAAAAATAATGCCTTCGGAATTTGAGCTAAACCTTATTATTTCTCAACACAATATCAATTTATGCTACATTTTAATACAATTTATAAGTCAAAGAAATTGCATTTTGTCTCAAAAAGAAATTGTGTGTACCATTTTGATACACAGATTTAAATTCCAAAGTTTTACTATAAAATTCAGAGTAAAAAACCATTTTCTTTTAAAAATCAGAATTAATTATGCTTTCATTTTCAATAACATATTTTAAAGGATGCCAAAGTAACTTGTTACCATAGTTTTTAGACATCCTCATTTTTGTCTTCTTTGTATGTATTCCAAACAAAAATTTCATAGTTTATTGGAGAATGTAAATATTATGTAATCTATTACAGTACATAATTGAAATTCAACTTTAACTTTCTCTGCAATGTTTTATAGTCATTTAATGTTCATATTTTCCTACTGCACATCTAACACACCATGCTATTTATTGCAACCCATACAATTACTTATCATCTAAAAAGATGAGCCCTAACTAACTTCATTTTGTCTTCAGAATTAATATATTTTGGTATTAAAATATGAAATGTTAAAAGTATAATAATTAGATAAATAAATATAAAATTAATAGACAAAAATAAATGCAGAATAAATACCACACATCATTTCTGCAATCTTTGTTGATTTTGTCAGGTTTATTCAAGAAAACCAAGAGTCGTAAGAATGACGCACCACGCAAACCACTGGGTTTTGTGTTTCTCACAACAAGGATTGCAGAAAAGTAGTGTTGTATTTAATTAGTAATTATTTTTGTCTCTTATTTGTCTGCTTATTTATATAAGTACCAAACATTTTTGTTTTCCTCACCTCTTAAACTGTTAACTACTGTGGTATCTCAAGCCATTAGGTTTTACCTTTATTTTGATTTTTTGAACTCTCCATTTGTGTGTGTGACTTAAGTAAATACTATAAAAATAATAAAGAATTCAGAAAAATCCAGATTGATAATGAAGTAAGTAAACATAAGATATTGTTTTCAATCCACTTAAGAAAATGTGAAACATAAATTAATGGTTTGATTTTATTTAAGGTCATTTATCAGATTTACAATCACTTGCACTCATGTTTCACAGTTCATCTAAACAAAGAAATATAAGAATGTTATTTAAGTACCTAAAATTAGGCACAAAATTATCCAAGGGAAGTGTGTGTGCCATTTGAGGCAAATCTATTTCAACAGAAGAAGATGATGTAGACAGGCTATGTATAGGGTAATCCACATTGTGGCAACTCCCCTCATTTAGCATACGAAAAGGGGTGAAAGGGGGGATGCAGAAAGGTAGAGCAAGGTAGCCAAGGGTCAACTAGGGCCTCCAGGCTATGGTTTAAGGATCCTATCCGACCATTTGCCTAAAAGTGATGCTGGGGAAAACACAGAAAAACCTGCATCAGGTAGGTCGGCATTGGGTACTTGTCCCACGCCCTTCCGATAGCGGGAGAGGAGATTGCTGTGGGGACGCAGCATTCCCTTCTCCGTGCCTCAACCAGTTTAGGAGGCAGATGGCCGACTGTTCCAATGGCAACAGCGAACAACTCTTACCGTGTGCCCAAGGTCTGTTACCCCGGAACATACACCTCTCAAAACAGGCCGAGGTGCCTCGGCATGTGGGAACCTCAGTTCAAAAAACCATCCCCAAAAATAGCCTTCGCCAGAGCTCTCTGGGAAGGTTCACCTGCGAGAGTATTCTCTCGTAGGCTTACTTCCCTCTCACAAGGGATTTTAAAGGGGGGATGCGGAAGGGTAGAGGAAGGTAGCAAAGGGTTACCAGGGCCCCCGGGCTATGGTTTAAGGATCCTACCAGGCATTCGCCTAAAGGAATGCAGGGAAAACCCTAGAAAAACCTACATCAGGTAGGTTGGGCATTGGGTACTTGTCCCACGCCCTTCCGATAGCGGGAGAGGAGTTTGCTGTGGGGACGCAGCAATCCCTTCTCCATGCCTCGACCAGTTTAGGAGGCAGCTGGTCGACTATTCCAATGGGAATAGCAGACAACTCTCACCGTTTGCCCAACAACTCTGATCATAACTACATATTAATGATTTCGGTTTATTCTAAAGACTGCAAGAAAATATATGGTTTTTATGTATGCAAAGAAAATCTGTTGAACAGAGACCTAATGTGAAGGAGTGTTGGGCGAATTTTGTCAATTTTCAAGTCGCAAATATGTCGGACCTGACCAGATGCATATTAAGATGGCCCATTTGAGAGACTACATGCGTCACGAGAGCTGGGCCCCGTTCGGCAGTTTCAGGAAATGCTACTCTATCAGCTTAATCAAAAGGAACAAACGAAATCCAGCTTTTCAAAGCGCAAAATGCAGTGGCGTAAGGTATCGTAGCCAACCCACCCCGGGCGACAAAATTTTGTAAATTCTATAAGTTTTGGAGCCTTTTGGACTTAAATACCTAAATATGAGGGCGGCGAATTTGGCCTACGACCCTGACGGCTGAAAGCCAAGCTGCGCCACTGGCTAAATGTCCAGTTTAGTTCCTCAAGCGACATGATATAATCGAACCAGGAAGAGTGTGGTGGTTCCTAGACAGTCCAACCAGTGTGGGTCTATAATTATTACAGTATCCGTACTGAGTATGACGTCAGAAGAACTGAGATCCTGTTAGACGGGGTTTTGGGCTTCACGCTGGATTTCTAGGGCTACGCGACATTTAACCCGCATTAGCCACAAAGGCGCTTTCGATACTGAGTGATAATTGACCACGTTGAATTACACATCACGACTGGTTTCATAACATTCCCTGTAATTCCGGAAATCATTTCTGCGGTCACCTTATCTAAGATGATCAGAAAACACTGATCTGCCTTCTTTTTTTAAAAAAAATTGTTTCAGAAGAGATGCAGTTATAATGATATTAAAGAAAGCTAATTTCGTTCATTCTGACAGACGAAAGATGAAAATTAAAGTTCGAGATGTTAGTAGTGTTACATTAAAAGAGGAACTGAGATGCAGGAGTAAGAAGAATTTACTAGCCTTTCGAAAAGTGAAAAAATATGTTGGCCATTTAGTGCCATGCCAGAAATAAACCGAGTAAATCTGAAAAATTAAATTGGATATGATTTTAGTATATCTTCCGAAATATCTTTAATGGTCCAATAGGAACAGTTAAGCAGAAATGACTAAATACCTTAAGTTTTGGTTAAACTACTCAACCATTTTACTCTAAGATTCTGGTGATGTTCCTGAGAATGTGAGCGACTGGTTCAATAGTACGCGTATCAACGAGCAATACTTTGCATGTCAACAGTCTTTGATTGGAATGAACTTGGCGACCCAGATACTGACCAAACCAAATTATATTGGCACCAAAGAGTGACCATACCTCATACGGCGAGCTGAGGTTTCTTCGGGCCTCTGGAGGTAGGTGGGCCAGCGCAGGCGTCCAGCACCAGTGGTCAGGCACGTCGGCCATGAAGAGCTGGTTGAAGGCGCAGAACCCACAAGGAACGCAAGCAGGAAGACAGACAAACCACAACAGCAGCTTCTGGTAGCGACCGAACTCGCCCACCTGTGGCAGGAGATCGTCCAGATCCATGCCATCCTGCAACACAAGTCAGCATTAACGATTCGTAACTTTACGTACCAGAATACTCGAATCCGGACTGAAGTGGAGCCATCTCATTGACGCTGGCCAACTAGTTACTGTATTTCTGGTACAACTTACAGTGTAATAAAAAAGTTTTTTGAAGGCCATTTGAGGACACGATGAAGTTGGCTGATGAATGTGACTTTTATACTTTTAGACCATCTTTCATGTTTTATTTTTTCTCTTAGTACTCCAAACTTATTTTTCGTTTCACATTCTCTACATGATTGCTAACAGAACAGAGGCGGAGGAAAGAAAGGGCATTGAAAATCAAAAAAGGTGAAACTAACGTTGTGGAGAACGAAATCATTGACTACAGAAGAAGTAAAGAGCTACGGCAACTCAATCTTTTAAAATATTTATTAAGAACATAAGTGTTCATCAGATTCTGATATCAATAGATATTTTAGCAAACCATTTTCAAAATTTGTGAGAAAGATTGAGTAACTACTTCTTTTGTCTCGTTCTACAACACTATTTTGAAGGTTCTTAGGGTATTCTACATCGCTTATTCACTTCCCCGTGTCATTTGTTCGTAAAATTAAACACAACACTTACCACAGCTCTTCCTCTCCATTTCGCAGTTCCTTTTATTTTGTAGCAACCTGTTAACACCATTAATGGCGCTTCCTGAAGTCTTACATCTTCTAAGGATAATGGGAGCTGTTAATTACATCATTTTAATGGGGTAGGGGTGTTGTAAAAGTTGATTGCAAAAGTAATTTTCTGTATGAATTTTGCATTAAACAGCGTTATGTGTTTCCGTGACGTAGCGTTTGACTTACAATTATGTATTCACAAGTAATATAATTTTGGGAAACAGCGGCGTTAATCATAAAGGTTTCAGAGAAGAATAATTTATATTCTCGTTGGGGTAGGAATATTGCGTGACACTTTACAAGAAGGTACGACAGAAAACAAAACAGACGTTAAGCAGTATTTAGGATACGAATTTGAAGATTAGGAGAAACAAGATGATGACCAACTCGTCTAAACGTCACCCAATTTTCTTCTAAGAGACAAATTCGTTTCCAACGTACTCTGCTTCTATCATTTTCATTTGTTTAGTAACTAATTCAGGTTCGAGGATGAAGACGTCACTGTTTTAATTAAGCATGTTCTGATATAAATAAAAAGAAACTTTAAGGTCTAGGATTGATAACGCATTTTCCACAAAAAAAAAAGAATCACGAAGTCGAAGGCCAGTCCCAAAATCTGAGGACTAGATCATAGATTGAATTCAAAAGAGTTAAGACACTGTAACTTTGATAAAAAGGAAAGGTAAACTATCTCGTTACCATGCACGTGGCTGCCCCATCATTCGTTTTTACAAATGTAAAGGTTCAATAACAGGATCGAGTTTCTTAGTCCTTGGATAGTAGTAGCCAATTAAATTTCTGATGAACAATTACAAATTTCGTTATTCTTCCGTAAGGGTCTTATTAATTAAATACGAAACGTTGATGATTTTCACTAGGTAAACGATTATTCTTAAGCGGCTTGAAACTAACGGGTTATGGAAGGTCATCGAAAGGTCTTCAAGTGCAGACTTTGACAAGACAGACTTGCGCACTCGACGAATAGAAGAGAAACCTAGCGCAGCTCGGAGAATTACGGGCATTGTGTGGCTTCTCTGGTCAACAGTGACGAAACCTCGAAGCCTCCACAGGGACCAAAATTGTTAACGGTATGCCGAAATACGTCATGCATGAATGGGACACCGAAGCCACGCGGTTTTAATAGATATAAAATATGTCGATTACACATATGGAGAGTGGCATGTACTTGAAGCGGCCACACACGGGATGAATTCATGAGGCCGAGGAGTAGCATTGAATAAAACTAAAATGGCAGTGAGCACGGCACGTTTTTAAAAGAAAAATGGCTGATGGACTCATCATCGAGATGAAGCTCATTGGCATTGGACATGGTAACTAGGACGATAGCAGCATAGAAACAGATTATTATCAATTATCAGGTTATACTGAATTATTTTTATTCGTTTAGATAAAAGTTTTACCACCGTACGACTCAAGGTGGTGGCCGGCCCTAGCCATCGTGACTATCTCCTTAGTTTCCTCAAATCGTTCAAATGTCCCGTCGTGTTACGTCTAATAAATTTCAAGTATCGACATTAATACGAACGGGTGACGCTATAAGTGCAGTCTCAGTAGTCAACCAAGTTTGCTTCCAATAGCCCGAATGCCAAACAAGAGAATTTGGGTAGTTTAAGCAGATACGGGAAGTGATTGTAAATATGTTGGATTAACATATAATAAATTAAATCATTACAGCTCAAAAACAAAAATGACTCGCCAGGTCTATGCTGAACTGAAGCTTCGACTAAAATGAAGAAGGAAAAAGGAATCGAAACGTACACCCCTAAGACTAACCGAATTCCAAATGTGGGAAAAAGTCGCTAGAATGGCCTACAATCCAAGGATTACTATTTTGAAGGAATTGTTAGGCAAGACTTCGGAAAACCGTTTCGGCGTTCCAACCGGCCACGCCGTTTCACGATGGAAAACCATTGCATCAGCCTTACAAAAATTAAAGTTTCCTAATCCTATGTGCGTTAGAACAAATACCGTTGCATGGACTCTTCTGTAAATGTTTGATACGGGACATTGAATATTTACTGCGAATTTGTGCTGAAACCGACGTCTCAGATTGTTCATACACCACGTAGTAAACCGAAATACAAATCTGACCCTAATTTGTATCATAATCAGTCTAATCCAAAATAGTACTTTCCACATTTTGGAAATTGTTATCTCGCCACTTGCACTCACTTGAGAGTCTTGCCGTTGCAACGTCTCCGGAGTCTTCGAGTCCCCCATCGTGAACCGTAGTCGGAACTGGACTGCGAAGAAACCTCACGAACGCACCTAAGCTTAAGACTACTACCACCGCCACGAAACTCGGCGCGCGCAACGGAATTTCGATAAATTTGACAAATCATCTTAATTACTATACACGAATTTAAAAACTAGATAAAACTTTTTCCAAAGTTTTAGGACTTGGAAAAAAAAACTGTGGAGAGGGTTGGGAGACTTTGGCTGAAGTACAGAATAAAAGTGGTTCGCTATTTCCAGATTTTAATTATTTGGGAACATAATGAAATTTCTATTCAAATTTCAGTTTGTCTTAGAGTATTCAATGTCTGGACACGTGTTTGACAAAAAAAAACAATCCTAGGCAGAAAAGAAACCAGGTATTAAATATTGCAACCTGACTAACCCCTAAATAAACCTCTTTTTAATCTTCTTAACCCAGCAAAATTTTTCTATTTCATATAAATTCTAAACAATTCCATTCAGCATATAGGTACATTTCAGATGTAAGTTGTACTGAATGTTGGGTACAAAACAGAGAAGAAACTACAATAATCTCAAAATCTTAGAAATTATTTACAAAGATAAAACGTGACAGCTGTACCATGAGACAATGGGTTGCTTATGTACACCAGTCTCAATTTCAGCCAGTTGTGTAAGACTTTCATACACCAGTTAGACTGAATTACAAACAAAATCTTACTCTACAAAGCAGTTTCAGATTTTGTAAAATAAAAATATCATTGAAATGCTAACTCTTTATTATCAAAAAATTTAAATGTGCAATAAGTTACTTAGCACAAAAATACTAGCACATCATATACAATGTGAACTGGAATGGATGGATGTCTAGAAAAAAATTTCTCACTTAATCAATCTCCCTGCATAACTACCATGCAGGGAATACACAGATATTGAATTTATTTTGAAGTTGTCAAATTATGTACCCATAATACACTTTTATATACAAGAAATAATTTCAATTTAAGTGTTTCAAATAGGCCTTATTTGCACTTGAAATAAAACACACAAAACATTTCCATTTCTTGAGCATTTAACTTTCAATAGAATAACCATATTAAAAATTATTTAATCATATATTTGATACCAAATTAAAAAATAACATTTACAACTTCAATAAGAATAATACCATATAAATTTATAATACAAGAATGAGGAAACAAATAATTATAACAAATACAGCCAAATGAATTTCACATTTTTAAGACCTGAAAATTGGTACAAATAACTTTTTATAAAACATTTAAACAATTTTAAGAATTCAGCAGTTCAGTAAAATGAAAACCAGTATTTGAGAAATGTCAGTTCAATTATTTGTAACTGAGGGAATGCAGAACCAACATAGGAACTAATATCAAAAAGTAAAATACAGTTTTCTGCATTTATAGAAAAACTAATTTGTTTGCCTCCCTACATTAAGTGCTCGTGTTGTTGTACTAGGCTACATTACGTGGCCCAAATATTTGCACCTTTTATTTCATATTACCTATTCAAGTGACAGTCAAGAAACAAGTTGCACGATATAATATATCTAACCATTACTTCTTCATTGTAAGCAAGCAGGAGCAGCGGCAACAGGGAGAGGGTAATCAAAGGAAAAAAGGAAAGTTATTTTGATGAAAAGCGAGAAATTCTCCTGGAGAATTGTAGCAGGAACTCTGGGGTCTCTAGACAATCTTTCATACAATTTAATTTTCATAGATCAATTTTCAACTGTCATGGCACACATATAACATACCAACATTCTCTCTCATCCATAAAACTGAACACATTCATAAAATAAATTCATACAAAAAACATTCATATCAAATATAACATAAAACACTTCATTCCCCACTAGTCGTAACTATACATTCATAATAGCACCCCCAGGAACCTGAAATATTGGAACAGCACTCAAAATTCAAGCACTTTCACATTCAGAAAACTAGCGCTCACTAGCATACAATACTCGTAGGCTCATTGATACAATGCATTTAACGTTCTTCCATGCCTTTGGAAGGGTATCCAACACACTTCGGCTGGCATGTAATTTTAACACAGGCACACAGGGACGCAATATCACACTTCAGTCAGGATTAAATGAGGAGGTCCTAGTCAAATTGTAATTACTTTTATTCCTGAGTATTTCATGCACCGCAAAGACATTATTTTGATGACAGCTTGAAGTGTCAGAGGAACTTCCGATAACTTTTAAAATATTTCCTTTAGAAAAATAATATAAATGATATGGCGAAAGACTGTTGCATGAGCAAACAATTGTAGCTCGAATATATATTAGCCTTTCTCGTTTAAAAAGTAACACAAACTTTGATGAACCTCCTCAAATCACAGAATTTTTGGTTCAGGTCTGCAAATTACCTTGGATTCACATAATTATCACCTGAAATGAGGCCTATAAATAGATCATTAGCACAACCATTAGAATGGCTTTTAAGATAAAATATGGCTACTTGTATTGATTCTATTTTCAAGCATTTACAGTAACATTTAACAAAGAACAACTTTTTTCACCATTACAACATAATTAAATTTAGATTGGTTTAATGAAAAGACTAGGATACCACAGGATATTTAAATTGTAACCAATCCAGTGCGGTGGATCTCAGCAAGGTAAATAATACTTACCACTTGCTTTTAATCAAAGCCTTACATTCTGATCTTTAGTAAGTGTAAAAAAAAAGTTAATTTCAAAATTAAATAATCCTGTGTCATAGCATTTGGAAGCAATGATCCACATCTTATCTTCTGGATTTCAAAAGGCACTTCAATCATTGAAATTTTATTCTCTGAAATAAACAATTTGCACTAATAGCAGAGTGAAGTGCCCTTTTTTGTGCTAAATAACGTCTTTAAGCATTTTTACCCAAAGCACTTCACATCTTGGTAACAAATTTGACCAGTAAGATATGTCAGTTGCATTGCAACTTAAAAAATTATATTTCCTCTGCCGGAAAATTTGATATCTAAAGTTATTTTTACAATTTCCTGAGCAAGAAACACATACATCGAATGTGCAGAGGAGGAAATAATGACATGCGTCGAATCAGAAATTTTTCCCTCAAGGCTTTTTCAGTTAAGACATGATTACAAAATTATACATCTTGATAAATTGGAAGTTTGCCTCATTTGATCCACACACATCTTCTTCCATTCCTCCTCACAAAGAATCACATCCGGTCGAGTTGTGGGTCCGTCCGTCTGTAGTCTTCAAGCACACTATTCCACCCACAATTAGGTGCGTCCCTCACACATCAAAGCAGTCAGACACACGCTCGTACGATCGCACACACTATTTTCCCAGTTACTGTGCACACTGTTTTAACACATTATTTTTCTTTTATTCGTTTAGAA
Organism: Zhengitettix transpicula; assembly: GCA_037074705.1. Taxonomy (NCBI): domain Eukaryota; kingdom Metazoa; phylum Arthropoda; class Insecta; order Orthoptera; family Tetrigidae; genus Zhengitettix; species Zhengitettix transpicula. The sequence goes on from CM073594.1 coordinate 51,164,675, forward strand.
TCAATCGCTCGCTCTGTTGCACTGCGCTTTCACCCTGGACGAGCCTTCAGAGTGGAGTGGGGATTTGCAGACAACCAAAAGTAGGAATAATATTGAGAAAGTTTTTCATCCAAACATCTTCGCCTGGGATATAACAAATAGAGGCGGATCTGCAAAGGGAAAATTTGCAAATTTAAAACCATAATTGGCAAAAGCAATTTATTACTACTATCGTTATATAGGGTTGTCAAGGAAATCACAATAATTTAGTGATAGCATTTGAAAAAGTGGTTAAGGTACAAAATTTACTAAGAATCCACGGCAAAATAAAACAAATGTTTCTAGAATGAAGTAATTACAAGCATTATGATGAATTTAACTTTTAAACTTTCTGTTATTTCACTAGGATTGATAAAAGCATCATTCAGCCTTAATATTAATGTCTATTTAGAATTCATTAGTTCAACTGTATATAAAATGTTTTCTTAATAAAAATGAAAGCAATTGGACATTAATAAAACTGTTCAATGTTTTGGGAACATATCATGATCTATGCAATTTCATTAGATTTTTGTAAGGACAACATTAATAGAATTTGTGTTTTATGGGACAGTTGAAAAGAAGTTAAACATATCCCACAAAACACTTTATTAATTGAATATGCTGCTAAGAATAATCTAAGTTAGAAATATGTCAATGTCAATGATCATTTTGAGATTGAAGGGATAATCATGCATGACTGCAAAGCTTATAGACCGAGAGAGAGATACAAAATTAGATTGGTTTTTCTACCTCATGTACCAAATAGCACAAAACCTATGTCTTCTTAGTTCACTGGAAGTTGTAAACAATGACTAGTTTGTTAAAAATTAAGTAAAACCATTCTCGGAAGGTAGACTTGAAAAATGATCCAGAACAGTTTGATTTTCAACATTGATATTGTGTAAATTACTATTTCTATACAATACTAAAACTTTATTAAAATTCAGAGGAATTATAGAAATTCATTAGATTTTTTGTGGACACTTAAAAGATGGGGATGTTTTAAGCTTTTGAATACAACAGTCACTCTTATATAGCAATAGTACATGAATATTTTGATATACATGCTATTCCCAAACAACTTCCATACATTTTTCACACAAAAGATCATGTCTGCAATAAATTTAGAGCTAATTATATGATTACTATACCATTTAGAAACTATTTTAAAGCTATACTTTTCAATTCTTAAACCTATTACTCAAAATTTCTGCACTAGTAACTATAAAATAAAATAACAGAAGTTAAAAAATGAATAGGGAAGCTAGTAAAGTAGCCTTATAAACGGAAGTTGTGCCTTTTATTCCTGTAAGAAACATAGTAAAACAAAAATTTGTGATGCAGAGGAAACCTGAGATCACAGAAACAGCAGAAATTATAATTCAAAATGACAGGAAGATGGGAGGTAAGAAGTCATATGATCACAAAATATTATTCAATAACCATACACATTTAAACACAATTGCAGTTCTGTATGCAATAAAAATAACTAATGAGCAAAATAATATGTCACGTTTGTCAGAATAAATGTATAATGAAATAAATATAGAATTTCTACACTTTTTTGTGATAGCAGAAAGGTGAATCCATTCGTTGACATTAATCTCAATTTGTAATTTCCCGAGAAGACTTAATTAACCGCCAAGAGTATTTAGTTTTCACTTAGCAACAGAAAGTCTGCAATAAGGCTACTTATTAAGATGAACAACTTATAAGGAGCAAGGACATATCACTTCGATTAAATGTTTCAAGCGGAGAAATGATGTATTTGCAAAAATGAAAGATGTAATTAACAAACAGTTTAAAGTACTTCCAACATTCCAACCTCTTTTTTTTCATTCAAATTTAAATAATTTATGTCATTGTTATAGATTGAATAATTAGGCCTAACAATATTGTTTAAATGGGGTCATACAATGCAACATTTCATTCACCTTGTATAAAGATCTAATGGCATCAAAAGTATTGTCAAATATAAAAATCTAGTTTCTAGTGCCCTCTATGAAGAAAACCTATATAAACACTTTAGGTTAACAGGAAATTAAATAGTAAGACAATGGTATAGCAAAAAGAATAACATTATGATCCAATTGCAATTTCAGTTAAATTTTAAACATATACAGTAAGTTATTTCAGGATAATTCTACTTACCAACTAGATGCAGCGGCCAGTGACACAGTTTTGAGCTTACGAATTTCTTTTGTGGCCCATGTAGCAAGAGTTTTAGTTCTTTGAACTCGTGAACGGCGACCTTGCATAAGTAAATCATTGATGGGCTCAATATCTAAAAGTGCCAACAATTTACCACCAAATGATGCACACAAGTCACTAGAATGAAATTGCATTCTTTTTTAAAAAAATTATTACCAGCAAGAAAAACATAATATCAATGAAAATTTTCAGTGATTTTTTGGACAATTTTGACTATCTGATTGCACATTTTTAATTCAAAATTATGTTAATATATTTTCAGATATTTGGATCCATTGAATGCAGAGATTATAAACATAAATAGTTTCAAGTAAATCCTAGTTTAAACTTACCCTACAAGACCTGCACAACATGAAACATTGCTTTCAGAGTGATCTATATCTTGAGCAATTACTGTGATGAATTGAATAATAAATGGTACATGAGGCTCCATAAGACAAACGTCAGAATTGGGTGTGTTTCCATCACCTTTCAAACCCTGTATTATTCCAGAATACGCTTCCAGTACACCTTCTCGTAGATCATTTAAGTATTCAATCATATCATAGTCAGCCTGTAAATATTGACCCATATTTTTTTATGATCATATTGTATTGTGTGAAAAATGGTTGGGCATGAAAACAATGTAAAAATAAGCATTAATAAAAGCAGTTTCATTGCATTCTAATAATTCACATCAAAATCAGTTCTGTATCAGAGAAAAACTAGTCCACTCTGTACAACTACAATCTACAATGATATAACACATATAATTAATCTGTTCTATGGATATTATTAATTATTTCAGATTTAAAGAAACACTCATTTTATATCTCCTTTTCATATCACAATTTTATGATTTCAAAAACAAATTATGTACACTTTCACATCAAAAAGAGGTAGTTTAAACCATTTTCGAATCTTAGCCACTTACTGCTCATTACACATTAATGAAAAAAATTTAAATAAATATAAGTTAAAACTCACCTTATCCACTTGTGCTTGAGAGGCTTGAGCTAGAGTCTGGATTACTACATCTAAATATTTCTTAAATTCTGGTCCTATGCTTAAAGCAATGTCTCCAAAAACTGATAATATGTGAGGCTTTACTACTCTATTGACAGAATTATCCTGCAAACAGAAATGTAAATGTTTTGCATGTGTAAGTGATAAAAAAGAAATTTAAAAAAAATTAAAACTTACTCCAAGGTTTTCCAACAGTAACATCATTATTTCATCGCAGTAGGGCAAAACTTTGATTTTCAAAGCTCTGAAAATGTCTCCAGTCAATCCAACAGCTGCACTACATACCTATAAAACAAAGCATTTTAATCTGTCACAAGAAAATTTATTTCATAAAAAAACATACACTAGCATTCAACAAAATACATGTAATTTCAGTTAATAATTTGTTAATGGATATGTGTTTTAGAAGTGACTAAATTAGATTTAAAATATTCTAAATTAGATTTAAAATATTCTCAATTATATTATCCAATGGTAACATCACGTTCACAAATAGCTATTGACTAAAATATGTCTAACAGACATGAATAAAACCATTCCCGTAGCCTTCCAAAGAAAAAGCTACTCAAGACTAATGTTGAAATTGTACACATGCCTGATATTCAGCATGATTCTTAAGGCCCAAACACAAGAAGGGTTTAAATGCATCCATGTATTTCATAAAACCTTCATTCAGGACTTCTACAAGAGTTGATACAGCCATTAAAGCATCTTCTTGCACACCACCAGCCTTGCATGAATTTGAATTGAACATTTGAAGTAATGCAGTCATTATAGCATCAGATATTTGAGGAGCATCTTCTGGTGTCACCTTCCTTAAAACACTCTATTCAACAAAGAAAATGATGTTAGCATTTAGTACTATAAACATCTCAATTCTCTACTTATAATAAACACTCAACTGAATCCCAAATACTCAACTAAAGTCATAAATCTAACTTAGGAAACATAAGGTTATTTTCCATCCTTGCAAACGGGTAAAAATTGGCCAAAACACCAATTAAAAAAAACTTTGAATAAATAAGTTATTTCCTTGATAACTCAAAAAAAAATACATAAAATTAGAACTTTAATGCAAGGAAATGCTGCTGAAATTTGACTCACCTGCAATGTAGCACAAAGGAGGCTCTGGATGTCATTATATTGAGCTCTGTCACTATTATTTTGGATATGAGTTTCCATCTGAAGAACTTGTTGCAATCTCTCAAGAATGACCATTGTGGTTTTTTGCACAGTAACATAACAATCTCTAGGAGAATTTTTTACCATTTCCATCAAGGCTTCATATGCAGCTGATCTCAAGTTAGCCTGTGAAAAATTTATTAAAAACCTGTACATTTCTAGCACATTTAATTGCATTTATCAATGCCTTCACCATTTACCTGAGCACCATCTGGTCTGTCTGTGGTCTCCAGAAGTTTTTCAACAATGAATTCAAAATATTCTGATAGGCAATATGTCTCAGGTTGAGATTGTTCTTCCTTTCCTACTGCTTGCTCATAGCTTGCTTCAGCTAAACCAGTCATGGCCCAGCAAACATTTGCAGCAACTCTAGGTTCTGATTTCAAACCATTTACCAAAGATTCCAACAAGGGTTTTAAATATGTTTCATTTATAGCAGCTTCAGGGATTATTTCACAAATTCTGCCAAATGTCCAAGCAGCTGTATCCCTTACAACTACACTGGAATCGTACATATGCTCTATTAGAGTAGGCATTGCCTGCTCCACAAGTGGCTTTAATGTCTTAGCTTCTAAACCACCCAAAATTGAACCTGTGAAGAATTAAGTTGTTTGATAGGAATTTCAAAATTAAAAATGTAAAATCAAAGTTTGAATGCATAGTCTTTCTATCACAACGACTAAAAGATGATCAATTTGGTAAACTTTGTACCATTTATTGTAGAAACGAAAATATTCTGCTTGAAAAATGTCACAAATATAGCATTTTGTTAAAACAATTATGTTCCTATCATTTCAATTTAAATATCTAAATAGTTCTGTGGTTTTCTTTTGAAAACCTGTAGTTACCACACACCTCTGCAATGAAATTATCAAGTTACTTTTCTGAAATGCACATTTTTTCATTTGTTTTGGAACTCTGAAATGCAACTTTAAATTAAGTTAATAATAATATACACATCATATGGCATGACAGAGAATTCTGTGACCTAATAGTTCAAAAACAATCACTCAAATGTGAAACTTACCAAACGCCATCAAGGCTGCATCACGGAATCTCCAGTCACTGTTTTTGATATTCTCTTTCACAAAAGGAAGAACATATGGCACAATATCGTCTTCACAACAGGTTGCCAAAAGCATGAGACACACTCCAGCAGCTTTGCTAGGGTTCCAATCATCTTCATCATCAAATTCTTCCTAAAGTCAACACAAAGATTATATATAATTATGTAAAACATTACTACAGCCACTATTTTAATTTTGTAAAACTAGTTTTGCATGTTTATAATTACATTTCACATGAAGTAACAAAGTATTACCTGCTTTGTTAATTTTTGCATCAAGACAGGAACAAGGAACTGCAGAGCCCCTTTAGCATAAAACCTAGAGGTTCTCTGAGGTGGTCTGCCTGATTCTGCTGCTTCACTTTCCTCTATAGCTAAATCCACTTCTTCATCGCTGACATTAGACCAAAATTCAATACCTTGCAAAGCTATTTCATCAACTTCTGATCGCATTGCTTCCAATGTAATCTAGAACAACATTTCAATTGTAAAAATGTAATTTCAAATACAAAGTACATAAAATCTTATTCAGTTACTTACTGGAAATAATGCTTGACCCATATATGGTTCCATGTACTGATAATAGAGTGTCATTATTTTCACTAAACATTGGAGAGCAGCTACCCTAACCTGAGTATCTTGTGACTGAGTTGCTTCACATACTACTTCCATAATGAAATTTCGCTCAGACTGGAAAAGGAAGCATACAAGTATAAAATTAAGGAGAAGTGAATTATTCTAATATTTATAAAAATTCTCCCATTAATATGTATTACAAACCTCTTTATCAAAGTTTGCACGAGTGAATTCTAATGAATTCAGAAGTGCAGTTGTTGCAGCCAAGCGAACATGATTACTTGGTTCAGTTTGCCTCATTCCATGAATGATGGCAGTTAATATTTGATTGGATTGTGAAACTAATACATCTTGCTCCTGAAATATGTATCCAATTAGCACACACAAAAATTAAGCGAGTGTAACAACAAAAAAGAGAAATACTTACAATATCTTGACAGATGTAACCAATACTTTCAAGTGTAGCTTCTTTCATAATTTCAGTACTATTTGGGCTGATTACATTGTTCACCATTACTGCAATTAAATCTGGCCATTGGCCTACAGGAAGTTCTGCTACCGCAACATAGGCAACACATTGTGCAGCTGTGCTAGGTCTATTTGTTTCAGTTCCAAGGGCAGCAAGGATCTAAACAAAGTGTTCAAAATCAAAGCCTTCAAAATAGACAGTTTTGATATTACGTTCACTTATACTTACATTCTTTTTAATGTACAATCTAACATCTTCAGGAAATGCAAGCCACCTCTGCTGATGTTGTTCTTTCACAGTAGAATCCTTTGAAGTAAGCAAGTTCTTAAGCTGCAGGCCTGCTGCCATCCTCGCCACTGGGCTATTACCGCCATGGTGAAGGATATCAGATAAAGTTTTAGCAAATTCAGGCTGCAAATAAAATTTAAATGAGAATTACATTGATCAAAATCTAAATACATTGAAAAATCTAATGTTTGAAATAGTTAATGTTATTCTATGAATTTATTCCCTACTCCCAAATTTCAACTTTGTTACTATAATAAATGAAAATACACTGCATATTTAGTATCTGTTATATTGCCACCATTATTTGCACAATATAATCAATATATACTCTTATATATATAATGATAAATCTGAACTGAAATTGAACTTTGGTACAAAGATATTAAAGACCAAATCATGAAATCTACAATAATCCAAGTTGGTTCCACTTTTCATATTTCATTATAAATAGTCTTACATATATTTGACTTTTTTGATACTATAAAAATTAAGGTATAGCCTTAACATTTAATAATGTCACAGTTTAGAGTGGATACAAGAACTATAACCTGCAAACTGACAAAGAAATAATTAGAAAGGTTATGGAATGTTTTAAATAATGGTTTTTTAATAATCCTGCATGTTAAGGTTAATACAGTTTAAAATTATGGTTGTCCGTATGAATGTACTAATATTGATAGTTAAAATATTCAGATAAATTATTCATGGTTAATCAGTTCCAACTGAAATAGAAAAGAACCATCCATTTTAAAAGTATCTTATTGCAATCCACCTGTTATGTCAGTAATCTAATAAAACTTTTAAGCAATAATGAGTCATGTGTAATGTATAGTACACGGATGCAGTTTTTATTTTGTTAATGACAAAATTAGTTTTAATTAAACTTTTATGGTCAGTTTTCCCCAACATTTTAATAGCCATTCCTCAACAAAACATGCCAGGAAAATGTGTTGTTTCATGCAAATTAAATATCACAATAGTCAACTTAGGTTAAAATGAACAAATCTTAGAATCATGCAACATTGATTCTTCAAAGTTAGGTATCAAAATACTCTAGATCAATAAATTTTCTTCTTATTATTTTTCACATAATAAAGTTCCAAAAACTTGGTTAAATATTGTTCTAATTATATTAATTACATTGTTAATTATTAAGCGTTTAGTGTCAGTTATTATATAAATTTATTATTATAGTCTGATAACTATCAACATTAATGGTCGTTCTGTGTTTATTACTTTCTTGAACCAATGACCCATAGTAATAAACTGTTTACAACCAAAAGTAATTAAATGTTTTGTAATCAGCTTTATTTTTACAGTTAGTTTAGATTTTCCAATGGCCTAGTTTGGACAAATATGAGAACTTAAGAGTGATCAAGATATTAAATTAATGTCTGACATTAACTTATTCATCACCTTAGCCAAAGTGTTGAGAAGTTTATTTAATCTAATATGCCATACAAATATCCCGTTTTTGTCAATTGAATACTATAGTTGGTGTACTTTACAAACATAATGGACAAGTTTTAAGAGTTTGAACATATTTATGAAATTTTATTAAAAATTTATTAACCGTGTATAAATGACTTACCGTACAAAATGTTCCCTCCACTGGTACTAAAATATACCAGTAAAATATTATAGAATATTAAGCTCAACTTTGACCTTTAATTTTACCAGCTAATTTAAACTTTTCTGAATAAAAGTGGAGAACTCAAGTTGACCTCATGAAACCAGGACTGGCATAGAAATTATTTCAAAATAATCATAGATCAGAAACTTTAATAAAACAGGGTAATAAAAAAATCTGATACTAGCAATACATATGTTAAAAGAAACTTGCAAACAATCATGCACTACATCACAAATCAAAGAGTAAATTACCCTTCTGAAAGATTAATTCTAGAACAGATAAATGACTTTTGATAAAACGAACCAAATTGTGTTGGGCTGCTTGTTCCAGGAAACTCTGCGCAGCTGCTAATTCTGCCTTGTCTAGAATAGAATAAAATTTCGACTAATAGATCATTACAGTCATACGAACTCTTTAATTATATAAATCATTATTATATACTAGCTTAGATTTTAGCGTCGTTACAAATATGATGGAAGTAACCTTAGCTTTAACATATGAATAATAATTTAGCATAATACTGATATATGACTGCTGATGGCTGATATGCCATGAGACGTAACGAATTTCTGAAATTCAAAGATTCTACTTATTCTGTCGGCTTAATTGATTACATACCTGGTGATACAGTTTTCTCTAATACTTGAATGAGTTGTAAAGTTTGTTCTGGGTTCATATTCATTTTTATTGGTTGCAAGTTCTTTTATCAGTTGCCGTTTAGTATACTGTCTTCTTTCCCACAACCGGCAATCGCCCACATGTAAGTAGTAGCACTGCGCAAGAATTTATCGCTTTAGCTTCTCTCTATTTAGGGGCGGATGATAAAACTAAATTAATGTTTAATAAACTATCATACGACTTCTTCCTAAAATGATATTTTACAAATGAGTATTTTCAACGTATCAGTATGTTAAATTCGAAATACAATGAGGACTATATTTTTGTAAACTTGAATCATGGGCGCTGGCGATATGAAAAATTTCGCGCCAACTACTTACTGTATATCGATAGCTCCTTGAGGTTAGAAATGACTGATTCCTTCTGGACGATTCTATGCGTCTCAATTAAAGATGATGTTGGAATTACAGAAGTGAAATATTAAAATATGCTGTGTACCATAAAATTTTAAGAGTACACACAAAGTAAATTTTAACGAATAATAATCAAAGGAATTGGAATCTAAATCGGATTACTCTTGTTTCAACAATAATTATTTATTCCATAGATATGATAAATTTGTTAGCAAAATATTGGTTATAAATTTCGTTGGGCATGAAAGTAGTTTTTAATTATTTCAGAGTTAATGTGTTTAATAAAATTATTCAACATACAACTGAACTGAACTTTATATCCATGCAAAGCGTATGTTTCTGTAATTGGAATCAAGAATAAACGGACACATATTCAAACTCTATGCGTCCAATTATTATTCGTCCATAATTTCACCCGATTCTCACTATGTATTTTAAATCTTTAGAAACTAATCTACATAATATCAACTTGAACGTGCTGCAAGCAATTCAAATTTGATAATACAATAATATAAGAAATGAAATATTCTTTCCTTAGTTACTTTTGATCCTCAAGTTTTGATGAATGAATAAACTTTTTATCCTAAAAGCAATATATTTAAAGATCATTATAATAATTATCGTTTTTCGTTTAAGTAATATGGAAAATATTATTTAATTTTAACTTGTAGTCAGTTTCTCTATTTCCTTTACGAGTTAAAGAGGAAACCCGATAAAAAAGTAGGAAATCAAATAAAAATAATTATTGTGTGCATAAAAATAATAGGTGACAGTTGTTTGCAAACCATTTTTTTATGGAGTTCAAGGGAAAATTTCGGGTATTCACTTAAAGTCATATATAGATATACTTTAATGACTCGAAGTTATGCTTTATGTAATGTTCGTGTTACATGTCCTTTAAAGAAATATTTTCTGTCATTTGTTACAATTTATTATTAAAATCACGAAATTGCTTCTTTTCATTTCCCTGTCGATCAATTAGGCTGTATATTTAAGAAAGAAATAATTAATCTGTTTTTGATACTTCAACAGCTATGTATGATTATCAGCTATTTATGTTGTGAACGTGAATCTCACTACTCGAAAGGTACGCAAAAAAATTAGCTCAATTTTTTGTATTATTACATGTTTAATACCAGAGTGACACTTGAGCTGACAGTTCTCATAATGTATTAACACGACTTCTGGTCTTGCTGTTTCCCCTTTATTGAGAATCCTACTTTCATCAACAATGCAATTGTTGATAGCGCGTTGTGGTCCCACTGGGTCTTAGTTTGTGCAAGATATTACGAATCTGTTTCATTTATCTCATCACTTAATTGAACTTACTTTGCAATCTTCTATATCATCACTTAATTGAACTTTATTGGTAATCTTGTAGGCTTCGTTTCGGCGAATCTTCTGCCGCCATGATGGTAGCAGAATAGGTGAAACGTCAATAGGTTCTATATTTTATTTTCATTGCATTCGTAAGAGGGCTGTTATTTCAAAGTGTCTTAATAATTTTATTCAATTTTAGAATATATTTTTATATTATAATGTGATGAAGGTAAATTATTTTTTTAGTATTGAAATTCGGTTAAATGTGTTAATATATAACAGCAATAACATAAGTTTGTTGTTTCCATGATATTACAAAAGCTTTGAAAAGAAAGAAGAATTAGAATTCTATATATCTTATGCTTTTCACTACAGTTTATTGTTACATTTTCTCTAAAGAAATATAATGTCTTTATTATCTCCAGAAATTTGTTTTGCCATAGTGTTTCACTGGTATAAAATAAACGCCATCTTCCAAAGGACAGAACAGGACTACACTTGCTGACAAATGTTTACCAATATATTCAGAGAAAATAATCTGCTAGGTTATTTAATTTTGTTTTATTGCAGCCAATGTTTTAAAATATTAAAAGTAACTAAAAACTTGTTTCAGTATGCAGATATCAGTAAGTCTTTCTTCAAACATACCAGAAATTATTCAATAGAGTTTAAAATGTCATTTAAGAGTTTATGATGTTTGATTGAAAAAATTTAAACATAAGTGTCACTCTGTAAAACCCACCATGGACTGATATGATCACAGCATTGAAAATGATAATTTTAGTTTTTTATTACTAATACATATTGTGTTTTACATTTTTTGTAACTACAAATCACATAAGATTTTTTATACATAAAAATATTTAAACTGAAATGTTGTAATTAATTTCATTCAATGAATAATACAAATAAATGAAAGAACTAGTTGTTTTCATGGCTGACAAAACTTTGACCACATTTGTTGTATAGCAAGCAAAATTTGAACATTTTCAAGACTGGGCCTAGACTGATGACACACCTCTGTCCATTATGCAGTCACTTTTGTATTTATATGGCCTCATGAAACTTCCAACCCCCAAATGAAGTTTCCATGACAAGCACATTTGTGGCTTCCAGTGCTATTTTATGATTTGTGATCTTGAAGTGTTCTGTGATGGTGACTGAATTTAAGTAGTACAAAAGATGCAATTGATTTTGCCAATTTATTTAAATTTGCAAGGGCTGGCCAGTTTCCTTTACATAAGATCAGTCACACCTACACTGTATATTCCTTTTATATGTCCTGTCTGTCTTTACTGGTAGGAAAAGATGTGAAATTTTGATGTTACTACTAAATATGGGATTTATATAATTTTTTCACAATGCAATGCATTATGAGCTTGACATTTGGGAGCAAAACTTTTATGGTCCTGTGTACTTTTATATACATTTCTGACATTTTAAAACACTGGATATATGTAGGTTGCAATTACTCGATGAAAATCTGCCTTAATTGTATATATTCTTCCACCAGACTTTCATTCTCACATACTTCCTTACTAAAATACTGTCTTAATTAGTATATAAATTTAAGTTTAAATATTATACATATTTGTAAATTTTGTTTTTATTTGCTAAGAATCAGATTCAAAGACGTAATAGAATTGTAAAGTACAAGTTATTTGCTGAAAGTTATGTTTTCAAAACAAGTATATTTAACCTATATTAATTCATTTTCTAAACAAAATGTGATAAACAAAATAAAATCTTTATGAAAGTTTTTGAATGTATTTTGGTATTTAATACACATCAATTATTGTTTCAAACCTATGAGCCTACTAAGTAAAAGAAAACAGTTTAACTGTCTGCATAACTTCATTATTAGATATTGGTCTTTGGACTGTTGAGCCATGTATGGTTTCAGAGTTTCTGCCAATGTTTTGCTTGTAGTCTGCAAGCATTATCAAGGCTGGCCAAGACTGATTGACCTTGGTCGCCATAACTTTTTTCATTTCAATCTAGAATATGGCCTATGATTTTAAGGCTCCATTGTGTGTTTATTTGTGTATAGAAGGCTTAATAGCTTTTATAAAAATTGTTCTGTTACATAAAGTGTTTTTCTACCGTGAAATATTTCTGTTTGATGTCATTGATAATTTTCCCCAAAACTACAAATAAAAGGAAAATGGTACATAAACTTATCATGTAAATACAGGACACACTTTTATTGTCGTCAGTTCTCTTGTGAAATAACATGAGAAGGTATTATATTTCTATGGTGATATTTGTTTGTTCGTATGTTTCTACACCTTAAATGTAAACTTTTCTCATTATATGTAACTAAACAGTGTGTTTGTAGTACTTAAAATGAAATAGTTCATTTTTATTAATTTCTTTGAGACTAACAGTCAACTAACCAATTAAGCAATTCAGTTCAGATGAATGAGATTGTCAGATTCTGAGGAATATACATGTACACTTGAATTACATGAAATATTGTTTCATCACTCCTAAGATGTGAGATTCAAATTCACTCAGAGTTAGATTATAAGGAAAAAAACATAAACACCAACAACTAGAAATTTTTGAACCAGAGGCATTGTGTTAACTATTGAAGGCTTCATGTGGCATAAATCAAATTCCAGAAATATTGCTCATTGCATTAGTTTCACTTTTGCAGTATTAACTTGCATAAGAGTTTGAATTTGTTAAAATAAATTGATAAATTACATTTTGGAAATGAGTGAGGTTTACGAAAATATGAATCACATTAATTATTATTACTGATTTATAAACTTTATTGAAATAGTTTTATATACTATTAAAAGTACCTAGTTTCCATTTCTGAAATACTAATCTGATGTAGAGAATAACTTACTAAGCTAATAAGTGATAAAGCACTTTCCTTCATTGATCTAGGAGAACAGAATACTTGATACAAATTTGTATTGATGCATTGTTTCTTAAAGTGCAATAATTTTTTTTTTAAAAAAATTAATTCTTTTTCACAATTTTATTTCTGTTCTATGGAAAATAGATAAATGGTTTGGATTATGGTGTATTCATAGAAAAAAATCTACATTTTCCTCCTATACTTTATTGCTCATGTTTCAGTTACTAAGATGGCCCTGTTAATATTCGGCAAATCAATCCTGTATCATAAATATTATTGATGTTCATTGTTGTATTAGTAATGTGAGATGTTCTGTAGCTTCTTTTACTTTAATTGATTTATTATTCTAGGATTCAAATAGAATGTATTGTCCATTGAAATTGTTATTTCTATACTTCATTAATTTGAATTAAACTTTTTTATTAATGTAATTTGGTATTCCATTCAGTTTTTCTGTCACAAAATTAATTTACTGTTTGATATAACAACTTTCAATTTATTTCTTTGATATAAAATAGTTTATTGCTCAAATTAAGTGATAAGTTTGTATTTATTTATTAAAATTTACTGGCACACTCATTCTAGCATAAACTGTTACATGACACCTTAATTTGAGCATGATAAAAGAGAGCTGTGGGTAGGATATAATTATTTATATACTGGAAGCTGATTCCAGATTAACGCAGTGTAAAGCTTTTTATTATTATTATTTGTAACAAGAATCAAAACATTTATGGAGAAATTTGTGTGTGGAAGAACATTTCCAATCTAAAAATTTTAAGAGATGACTTACATAATTTCATTTTATATAATGGAATATTTAGAGTAATGAAGAAACTATTATATATGATAAACAGATGATTAAAGTTACTATTATGGCAATTGATTATAAATGACACCCCAAATAAAAGGGATATGGCAACATTACACCTAACAAAATCAAGACATTTCATGTTTGAAATTACTTTCAAGGTGAAATGGTCACAGATCACTGTTTCAGTAAATGACATAAAATAAATGACATATCTATATATCTTTGGTATCATAGTCACTCAGCATCAAACATATTGCACTGTGGACAGATATCACATTTAAGAGTCACAGCTACAGTTTGTTTTTCAATTTTTGGAATTAACAATTCTCACATAGTATAATTTTATAATTTAATTTTAAAAGTACAGAAAAATGCAGGTACAAAATAATATGTCTGATGCACCATAAAATATCTGTAAATAAAGAATATTATCATTTTTTAAGATTTTACTGTAAAAGGTTTAAGAAATCGTAAAAATATATTATTTACATAGGTATTTAGTGAATGATATGTCTTGTTTATATTAGAAATATACATTGTATATTGAAATTTAAAAATATATTCATGGTGGAGCTCTAATAAGTTTATAAATGCATTAAAGCAGATTTGAAACAAAGTATTGTATAAATATATTCCAAAATATAAGTACAAATAATACATAAAATTTTAGCCCAACAATTTTGATTGTTTCATAAAGACTTATGCAACTTCATGAAGTTATATAATTCACATATTGTAAATAATGGTAACTTTTTAGTGACTATCATACGTTAAACTTAGCGCTCATACAAGTTGAAGCATGTCAATAAAAATGGATCTATTGGTCTCACAAACATCTTAACTGTTGACTAATAGCACACTCACATTGATAATTATTACAATTATTGTGTAATATGGTATGCAGCTAATATATTTAGGGTTAGGTGATAAAGAAATGCAGTTTGTTTACAAACATGTTGGTTTTCTGAAGAAATTTATGTTAGTTGACACACAGTTTCAATACATTGTCAAATATTGTAATACAACATCAAACCGGCTGTTCTAAAAAGAATGCAGAAAGAAAACAGCTCTACAATAACATCAAAACTCCCATCATGAGAAGCTTAATAACAACACTAAAACCTATGGATTTTCTGCTAAATACACTTTTACTCTCTGGAAAGGCAGTATCATATTCCAAGGCAGTACAAAATGATCATTTATCCTCAACAAGTCATGTTTTTTTTTTTTGGTTTAACAATTCTGTCTAAAAACTGATATGATGAAAATATTGAAAAATTCTGTTAATACTTTATCGTCACCAAAATTGGTGCAGTAACCAACAACCATACGGCACATCTTAATCACACATGGCACATTTCAATACCCATACCAAACTTGCCATTTCAAATAGTAAAGTATTCAAAACTTTGAGAACAATTTTATCTTGTGTAGTAACTTTCAGTGAACCATAAAAGTAGTTTTGTAGTACACAGATTTATCTATTCTATATCTGTATACACAAGGGAATACATTGAAATAAGAAAGTATTTTTATATTGTTCATTGTATTCCTAGAATTTGCCTCTCTGTGCCAAATTCTAGTATTTCACTGTAATAAACACAAGATATGTGTATTATATTACTAAGTTTTACTCATAAGTGAAATGACAGTTTAGTCCAATCTTTGTGTTGATATGGAAATATACATCTTAATTTTAGCTTTTGTCTTTTTGTACCTCAAAATATATTCAGTATTTATTATGATAAAATGTACATTATTTTATATTAAATACGACAAATGGAAAATAATTTACGACACCTACATAAAAAGCCCATTTAATATGTATTTCTAGTCATAGTATTTCTCACATAATAACAATATAGAGCACAAAATGCCTTCAGATAGACTTATATAGTTTCCACTGTACGGAATAAATGGATTTAGTTCAGTGATATGTAACATTGAAGAAATAAATTCAAATCATATATTGTTAACATCCAAGTACATCTAATATAGTCGTATATATATATATATATATATATATATATATATATATATATATATATATATATATATATATACATGTCAAATAAATTGTTTAAATATGCAAAGTATCATTTAACTCTCTACACATATTTTGTCAGTCATCACTGAACGGACAGATTAAACATTGGAAAAATAACACTCTTGCACTGGCCGGCCTATTTATCCCTCTTCGTAATTAACGAGCACTCCATTATAAATACGTGTCAGGTCATAAAGTTTCAGTCTAATCAATAGGCTATCATTATATTTATGTATATATGTATATATTAAATTCATATTGTATAATTAAAGGGTAACTCTTGTTTCCAATAAATTTATCATAAACAAATGAAAATATTGCAATGTAGAAGTTGTGCGTAAAGTCTAATTGTTTGTTAATTCGTGCACAAACAATTTCTCCAGTTTTAGATCTTATACACATAGAAAGTTCATAATATATGCACTTTAAACTGCATGTATTTTTTCAGTTGTGTTATCTACATAACTCATCGTATATCACATATATTTCTCAATTAAGGTCTGGGAAAAGTCACTATTAAAATAATATTTAAAAAGTTTTAAACACACGCAATAAGTCATTACTCCATTGCTCACAAGTGTGGACATTATGGAGTGAAGAAAACTAAATTAAATCTCTTATCATCACAGATTTCACATTTAAGACACACATAAAAGTAAATCAGTACAACAAATATGATAGTGTCTTTTAATAATTATAGGAAACATCTATTAGCAAATCCAAATGATTATTGAGAAAGAAGGCAGCCCAAAGTCTCATCACACATTGAAATAAGTTTCCAGTCCAGCTGGGTCTCTCAATGTCAACATGAATTGAAGGCAGATAAATGTTTATTTAAAATTTATCATTTGGAAAGCTCAGTTGATTTCCATTGTAATGTAATGAAATAACACTCATAAATGTGAAGAACATTAACTATTTGTTTTCCATTAATATAAGTGATTCTCCCATGCGACACAACCAGCCTGAAGTGGCACTCACGTCTGCTCCGACGACGTTGAGGTTCCAAAGGTACCTAAGTAGCGAACAAGGCATTTCCATCGTCTCCCTTTCAAAATGGCAGGCTGGCGACAAACATGTTCTCAATTAGCGGCGGGGCTGGCACCAAATCTTCCAGCTTCAAGTAGAAGATCCTTTGTAAACCCTGTACGCTGAGGGAGCGCAGTTCCGGCAATTTCCCCAGGAGGCGTGAGAAATAATGAGCCTTCCGCTGTGCTTCGGCATTATATGTAACATGGTCTCGAAGAGAACCAATGATTTTCATCTGCAACTGCTCGACCTTGTGAGGCTCTTTCAGGCCATGGCGCTCTGGAACAAGCAACAGATAAGATCAATTAAAGCCACGCGGAATCAGAATTAATGTTTTAGATTTTGAAAGTTTTAACCACAGATTTTTATTGTTATTTATTACTCATGGAACTTACCTGTGACAAGAGTCAGGGCACAGAGACATGCAAAGGCTGAAATGTCTATGTCCATGGAATGCAGCGACTGACAAAAGTCGAGTATTGCATGGAGCCAATCTCCGAAGCTCCTCTGACACTGCTGCTTGTCCAAAACCACCCCGTTGCAGAATGTCAACTTCGTATCGTCAGGTCTGGTCCTGGAAAATTTACAGACACCTCAGGAAACTTGAAAAATAAGTTCAGGCTTTTTCTTTAACCTTAACATTTTTTATTCATTTTTCTTGTATGAGCATACTTGTCTGAGTGAACAACTAGTTGACGACTGAAGGCTTAAAAGCAGATTCACTTCTCACAGAAATAATGAATAACTTCATGTATTCAACTACAATACTCTATTTGGAGTATTATATTATCGTATTAATGCTAAATCATTAAATGTGATTTTGATTATGTACTGTTTTTATGGCGAAAAATTACCCTCCGTTGAGAAAATAAAGTTTACATTTAAATGAATAACAGAACATACAGCGTTACTTGCATCTAATTTTAAAATTATTGCAGATTTTTATAATCGTATCGTCTTATGTAAGAATAATATGGATAACATAAAATTACTGGCTGGCTTATGAAACACGAACCGTAAGGATGGCAATGAACATGTTGAAAATGTTATACAAAATTATGTACATTCTCGTGGCTGACAACAAACATGACTTGTGGTGAATTTATGAAGACCAAGAATAGCTTGATCGGTCGATACTAACATACTATTGGAATATCTAATCTAATTTACCTCTGAGCTAGCCTCAGCACGAAGAGCTCTAAGGACGCGGACTGGAAAAGTAGCTCCTGGTCTTCACGGCACAGATCTGCGAAACCGGGGATCTTGTCAGCGAAGGCTCGGATCACATCGACGGAAGTGGTCAGCAAGTTGTAGAACTGCTGGATCTTCTCTGCTTCGCCGATGAGTGGTTCCGTAGGCGACGGCTCACGGTACTGAACACACGAGACATACATTGTCACGATAAATAATCCAGAATCTGTTTCAATATCGTAATCGAGATACATTCTAGATTATGCTGTGAAACAACAGTCATTGCAAGAGAAGAGTATGAGTAACTATTTTCAATGTCAGTTCTTATCAGAACACCTGATTTTGGGAATGGGGATAATAAAAAAAGCTTGTAATAAAAACAAGTGTGGATGTTGGAAACAATAATTTCTTTTTTATAGATAACTACGGGTCTTATGTTTCCTGAATTTCCTCACCTGGAAACATGTGGAATGATCAAGTCTCTCATAATGATAAAATGTTTGATATTGCTAAGTGAACCCTAAGGGAACCCAAAGATATGGTGTTCTTCTAGATGTTTTTAAAATACTGCTTGATTGTGGTTATGAAAACTAAGAAAAATCCGGAACCATATTACTGTAGCTATATCGTCAGGAAGCTACATCGGGGTAAACTGTCTCCAATTTGCGGGAATTTTTTTTTAGTGATGACAGCAAGATTTGTGCAGAGTAATTGACCAAAATAAATTATAGATTACTAGGACCGACATACAGTAGAAAAGGCCACTGAAGAGAAACGCAGTAGGAAACAAAAGTCAGATAAATTCTTGATAGTAAAAAGAACAATCGGAAACTGGAACAGTTTATCTACAACACTGAATTAAGTTAAGCTAAATTATATCTATGGATAAATTCTCGATCGTAAAAAGAACAATCGGAAACTGGAACAGTTCATCTACATCACTGAATTAAGTTAAGCTAAATAATATCTATGGAGACATATTTTGGTATAACTTGAATTTCTCTAATTTATTATTTATTTATTACAGCTGCTTTGGAAAAATCTGCTGGCACTGTTACATACTAGATTTAGGGAGTAGTGCCTGTGCGAAGAATCGTTGTTCATATACTAAAGGAAAATTTTTACCATCGTTATTTGAGTTAAATAATATACTTTAATATTTCCTGATGGTCGCAACGGGATGAGTTTCGCTATTATTCGTCAGAAGTTTCCCCGAGTACGAGACGCGATTTGTACGTTAAGGATCACATACAATATAAATCAGTTTTAAACAGTGTAGGGAACGAACGGACAATGAGCAGGAATAATAATATCTGTGATAAAAACTGCTCGAGTGCGTTGGCTAGGACACGTACATCGGATGGAGAATACAAGAGAACCAAAGAAAGTTCTGGAGGGGCATACAGAGGTAGACCAAGAAAGCGTTGGATTGAAGAGGTGGAAAAAGACCTACGCGCTATGGGAGTCAGGAGATGGAGAACCAAGGCAATCGAAAGAGAACTTTGGAAGAAGATAGTTGCGGAGACCAAGGTTCTACAAGGACCGTAGCGTCAAAGAGTCAGTCAGTCAGGGAACGAACGGTTGCATCCATCCATCCATTCTGATCCTGAGTCAATCTAAAGGCCGGATTAACATTTTGTGGTCACCAATATAAACAGAGAATAAACTGTTCTTTCTATAGATTAGGAAGTGTCGATAACCTAAGGCGCGCTCACCTGCGAGTAGTCGAGGTTGGCCAGGTCTGGAGTGGTGTCCACGTGGGCCCTCACCAGCGCCGTGATGAGCGACACGGGCGGCGACGGAGGCGACTCCTGCGGCGATTTGGGCTTGGACGGAAGGCGTCCTCGCCGCCCCTTAAGCGAGTCGGTGCGCACCACCTCCTTCACCATGCCGACAGCCAGACACTTCTGGAAGCGGCAGAACTGGCAACGGTTGCGCCGCCTCTTGTCCACGGGACACGCCTTGTCGGCCAGACACACGTACTTCGAGCCTTTCTGTACGGTGCGCTTGAAGAAGCCCTTGCATCCTTCACACGTGCGAACTCCGTAGTGTTGACAGGCCGCCGTGTCTCCGCACACGGCACACAGCTGCGACGGCGAGGGCGGTGCCGGTCCTCCCTGTCTGGGTGTCGCGGGTGGCAGCGTGTCGGCGCCGCCCCCGGGGGAGCTGGACGCGGAGCTGGAAGCCGACGGCGGTGGCCCGGTGGCGGGTAACTGACTACTCAACCTCAGTTTGGGCGACTCGCTGCTGCTGCTGTAACAGTAAACGCTACCTGTAATTGCTGTATATACCCTATTTTGTTTGTTTATTCACATAGTAGAAAGCATCCATAAAAAATATGACAAATTTGCCGTCTTACAAAGACAAATACCATTTACGTTTCCGCGGTATATTACTTTGATGAACGTGTGCCACAAAGTAATGGGATACAGACATTTATTACAGAAACATTGACTAAAAACTGCACGTTTTTTTAAAAAATTGTCAACTACGCAAAGTAGTATGAATCGATCCGTGTTGTAAAATAATAGAAGAGATTGTTAATCCATTTACCCAATTTATACAAACGGAGTTATGACCCATGAGGTCACACTAGAACAAGCTGACTGCCATTTTCTGATTTACCATTACAGAGGGAGTTTTTTGAATGAGTTAATATGGTGAGGTTTTTACATTTTGTAATAAGAAACAATTGTTTAATAGACAGAAGGAATATACCAAGGAAAAAACTTCATATTTACGCGTATAAATGACTGAATGAGGCGGAAAACTTGACGATGGTCCCGAAGGCAGAAAAACTTTTTTTTCGGTTTATAATATAATTATCATAGTAATAAAAAGTCTTCTGTGATAGTATTAAATATCTATTCATAGTATATTGAGTGTCCATACCTGGTGGATTCAGAACGTTGAAGCGGAAGCGACGCCCGCCTCTGTCGGGGGCTGAGCGCCGTTGCGACGCGCAACTCGGAGGCGGCAGTGGGGAAGTGCGGCAACGAGTATGAATCGTGTACGGAGCACGGCAGTTGCTCGAAACCGGCCCCTCCCGCCCCAGGGCTGTGCTGCGGCTGCGGGGGGAAATAGGGCGAGAAAGAGGCGGCGGCGGGTGGCTGCTGGGGGCCGAAGTCGAACGGCTGGTGGCATTGGTGGTGGTTATAGGGCGGTACCACGTTGTAGCAGTCCTCGTCCATCTTGTAGGATGTCTGCGGGGGCGGCGGCTGCGGGTAGCGAGGGGAGTACGTCTCCTGGAAGCTGGGCAGAGGCGCGGGGGCGGGCTCCGTCTGGAAGACCACGTCGGAGAATGGGTCGAGGTCCTCGGAGAGAGCGCCGGTGTCTTCCGAGTAAGGTGCGGCCAAAAGGTCCGCGAAACTGCTCGATCCGAACGGGGCCTGCAGACAGACAGAGCGATCTTATCACGGATACAACGCATCCGGTCCATCGCCTCGGACTTACATGTTTCATCCAGAGCACTGTTTGCGTGCCAGTGCCTGCAATAAATAGATAAGGAAGCTAGAAGCCCCCCGAAATCATTCGCGTGCCAACAACTCATCAAACATTTACCTACCAATAAATACTTTGTTTTCCTGGCCTTTTAAAATGTATTCTACTGTCGTTTCCAATTTCAAACAGATTTAACTTTGGCACTCGAAAACTATGCGTTTCTCGTCAAGATTCGCTCACTTAATGCCATTTTCCTGTTAACTTTTATTGCGAAAGTGATCATCATTAATTTTTAATCGTACTTTACATAAGTTACCTGAAATGACTACGGCTATGGCCCAGGTTTTTAAATGCATATGAAGTTGTTCGGCAAATTATAATATTATTAATAGCATAAAGTTTTTTAAATGGCGATAATATTAATAACACTTCAGATATTTTTTGTGTAAGGAACAATTGAAGGCGTCCAAGATGCATGTATATGTAATATCCAATTATTATTTAACACACACTAGTATTATTACAACTGATAGAACTTTTTGTTACTCTGACGCTCGTCACTGGTGTTTGTTTGCTGTCACTCTGGGGGAAGATATTTTGGTAAAAGTTATCACCGCTTTCTAAGTTATGAATCACAAAATAATGACAGTAATAAATTCTTGAGGTTTTTTAAAATAATATTTTGTATTTTGACTCTTCCACACCCAAGGTTTGTTCGAAATATGAAGAAACTATCTTTGGTGCGTAAATTTGTAGCGGAATTGTCTCAAATTTGAATAATGTCTTCTCTTTAGATTTAATTGTGTCGCTGCAATTAACGAAAAGATTGTTATTTTAATTTTTTGCGTTGATTTTGTATTGCAGAGAACGAAACTGAGTAGGAACTCATTTACTCGAACGTTGTTACGATGATGTTAAATGCTGATCACAGATTAAGAATGGTTAATTGAAGTTCACAATTTGGCCATTTCCGACGCAAAAACACTGTGGAATTTTTTAAAAAATGTACTTGTTGATCATTTTAGACTTTTTTTCCGAAATAAAAACGGAGCTAAACATTTTAGAATAAATCAACACTCACTTTATTTGAAGGTTCCTACCCCCTTGAAGTGTCGCATCGTGGCAAACGATCGGATTTGGTCCCTCGCGGGATGCTGAGCGGCACTGACGAAAGTTATCGCGCATCGGAGCAGAGCACATGAGTGGCGGGGGTGGGACTTTGCGGGGGCGGACCCAGCTCACGGTTGGACGACGCTGCCCATGCGCCCCTCACAGGCGACGGCAAGGGGAGGGTGAAGGACACCCAGAGACACTCAACTCACAGCTTTGATTCTTCACGGACCACCAACACGTTCTAGCATCTCTTCCCTAAACAAATTGAAAGTTAGCAGTCTGATAAACTGAGGAAATATCTCAGATCGTCAACCTCCACAAGGCCGGGCCACACCTAACTATACGAAGCGCTATTTGCCGGCTACTTACGGCAAGTTGGGTGTTCTGTGAGTCAAGGTTGATGCAGATGATGGGGGAGGGGGGGGGGAAATATCTTGACACGTGGTCGAGAAAGAACGCTACCATAGACGGACATAAAAATACTGAAAGTGGGGAGAAACTTGAAGATGATTCCGAAAACGGAATTTATAAATGTGACTTATAGAGAAATTTGACTCTGACATCGGAAAATTCGATTAACGACCAGAGAAGTCAGATGCGTTGAGTTCTCCTTAAACGGAATTGAGAGTGACGGGAATCGAGGTTATTTAGTTGAAATATTTTGGAAATATATTGTTGTAATTAGTTTCAAAATTCATTTCCTCAAATTTTTGGGCGTGGCATAGAAAACGTTCGACGCTGATTCTAGTAGGAAAGGGATACTTGCCTGTGTTGGTGAACTCTGTGTGTGGATCAACATTGGACTGCGACGTAATCGCGTCTTGCTCTTCCTTTTGAAGGTCCGATAAGAAGACCTTTGATAACAACTTTCGTAGATAGAAAGCCTCTTATAATCATAATGTCACAGCTTATCTTCTTTGTTCAGTTTTGAGGTGTACCAGTACGTCATAAGACGTTTATTACGTCGCCGTTGTGAAGTACAATTCTTTATTTGGAGTTGCCGGAGCCGTCTTTGGTAACCAGCAATGACAAACAAACTATTTTTATTGATTAGGTTATATCGATATTTTTAATTTGTTCCCTTGCATTATATAATGTTACTTTAATTTTGTTTTCATTCACTTTTTCCTCACTTTACATCATGTAGACGGACATCGGCATTCTCAACACTGATCAACTAATTTTCTCCAATGCGCGAACCACAGTCTTCAATCATATCCATGAGGTAATAGAGATGGAGGGTAAGGGCATATAAGCTGTTTGTAATTCCGGCACATTAATCAACACATGGACAGTATGATCGTTGAAAAATCTACGGTGGCCCAGTAATCCGAGTCTGGATAGTTTTAAGCGAAACATTCACGTTCCGATGATTAAGATTTCTCTTGAAACTAATTTGTGTCTTGATTTGAAGGTATGACTGATAACAGAAATGCCTATATTTAAATAATCCAGCTCGTATGATGATTCTTAAAGTCGCATTTCACAACAGCGTCTTTTCTCTTGGACCGCTATTTCAGATTACACTTGGTGATGAATGGAAGTGCTGTCGGGTGGGTATTCACATTGTGACCTCGGATATTGCGGTTTTATCTTGGTCATAATTTTCCGAGAGAGTAGTTGAAATGTAAGTTTTGTGAGTAAAGAGGTGAGATTAGTCAGTCGGGTGACGTTGATGTGCTTTTACCTGTTTCGTAATTCACTCAGTTAGTGTTTAGATGAAATACTAAGCATAAGTAGTGTGGAGGGAGGCTCGTCACGGCCCATGAGCCGCGGCTATTGTGAGTGAGGAATTAATAAGAGCGTGGCGTAGTAATTCCCTGCAGATTGCGGACGGCGTCGCGCTCCACGAGGCGCCGTAATCAGGCGTCGGTCGCTGGGGAGAGATTCGCCCCGAAATGTCAGCGCCGCCGACATTTTTCTGCTCACCCCCTTCCACACTTCCCCTGGAACATCCTCGTCGCGTTAATTACGTACGGGCGCATAAACGTCGTCTTATTTATTTTGTTTCTTTTAAAAACGTTGGTTTTCAGTAGTCTTAAGGTTGTTTCCGTTTATTTGACTGTGGAAATTTCCTCCCAGAAATATTTATTTCACAATCATGCGCTGGACTATAGTTTCGAATTTTTTACAACGCTCTTCGCATACTTTAATTCGGAATGATTTAAACTTTCAGGTAGTTTTCTCTCAGAATGTAAGGTTGTGAGCGGAACAAGTCTGGTAGTTTTTCAGATACAAATGTAAAAGATCAGCTCTCGGATCTTGCCACATACCCCCACCCCTATCAGTGCCACCACGTGGACTACCCTACGTAGCCTCTCACTCTAAAATTTTATTCACCACCATTCTTAATTTAGTCAAAATAAATTTGTGAGGAACGCTATCAGTTATGGATGTAATTTGTTTTATGGCCCGGCTGGTATTAAGGTTATAAATCAGAATTCTCTTCCCCCCCCCCAAAAAAAAAAAATTTCCGTTCAGATCCAATTATTATAGAATAATTTTATTTCGGCATGTCGCGAATCTCTTTTTAGAAGAGAGAGGTTTTAAATTATACTGGGAAAATATATTTTCGGGCAAATTAGAAAACCCGCGTTTACCAAGTCGGTTTGTGGAATTTTCTAATAAATGTATTCGTCGAATGTGACTGACCTGAATAGACTGTCGCAGGCAGGAATTTTATAGCCATTATACGCGTTTTCTTGTTTACTCACAAACCATTATTTCGCGGAAGAAATAAACATAAGTGTTTCTATTTTTGTATCGTAGATATCCGATAAAACGGTTATATTTGACAGCAGACAGTGGGGAACAGATACGAGTTTGCTGGAAGCTATACGTCTTGAAGACTGCGTCATATGATAAGGACCGAGGCAGATAAAAGAAGAAAGTTTTCGCAGAATTCCGTATACGTCGAGGAACAGATAAAGCTTCTTTCAGAGTTACATAAGCGATATCCCACGTGCTCTGTGAGAGCCGCACTTATCACTTTCTGTAGATAAATTACCATTCATATCAGTTCCGATGTGTTGCTTTCAAATACACGTTGCTACATTCTGTGTGTGTTTTGTCGAGGAGGGGTATGAAATTTGTACTGTCGAAACCACAGATGAATTCACTTCTTTATATATATTAACAGTAAGCAAATAGTCTAGAAATATTTTTTTATGAGTTACCAGTGTTTGATAGTTCGACTGAACAGGCATGTTTCGTCAGGATTGACGATTTATCGCTAGAATCCTCAGATATGTTCTTCAAAATTCGTTTTAAAATTTGGTCAGTAATACAATAATACAACTGTGACAAATGACAGACATGTCATTTTATTTTCGCCTCTGAGTATGTAAATTCAGGTGGAGATAATTTCGGCGTATCTGTTTTTCTTCGAAAGAATTCCTTCATTGATTCTCAGTTCCCCATGTTTTCCGTTTAATTTTTCTTTTCATTTTGCGAAATAAAAACCTTTAATGGGTTTCGTGTCTTCTTTCTTGTAACCTAACAGTAAAACCCGAGTTTCTGGCTATAATTTGTAGAGGACAAGAGCCTAAATCCCGGACAACAGGTTTTCTGGAAGGTCGTCTGCTAACTTAGGAGCTCCTTGTAATGGAAACTAATACAGTGTGTGAAAGTTAACCCACGGTGTTCATAAGTACACGAAAGTTCGATTCTGCGTGAGTAAAATATCCAAAAATATATTATATCACACTTGAGCTTGTTCCATATAAGGTGAACTTTGAACCGGTGAATTCTATAAATGGGGGAAATGTGGGGAACATATATGGGAACACATCAATCCTCACAAACAGGGCACTGTAATAATGCCCTTGAAGTGTGACTGTAAATATTTTGCAAGGCCCGAAATAATTGCTCTTTCAAGACCGACGAATAATTAGCAACTAGGTTGATGTCACTATTATAGGTATAAACGCATTATACAGTAGAATAATGTGACACGAATGATTTCATAGTGTTAATGTAATCAGTAATGAATATACTATTTATATATAAACATAAAGACTTAAATTATCATGCAGATCAAGCACAAAAGAACGATAATAATTTTCACACATAATATTAAAGTTGTCAATATTGATTTTATATAAACAAGATATATAAAAAACATCCAATCTGGCAACGAGTCACTTGAGTGTATTAAAGTGAATATATTAATCACTCCAACAAGGGTTCCCCACATGTTGTTGACGGATTAAATTACTAAAGGGGACACGATGGTGCCATGCGGTGAAATACGATACATGCACGACCCCATGCATTACGATAAATAATGTGCTGTTAATGAACATAAACTGTGCAGTAAAGTAGGAAGGAGAAAGTTACAGTGAAGAAGTGCAACTTAATTTTTATTCCGTGACGGAATAATAATTAAATAAACCAGGGATATTAAGTAAAATCCCAATTATATTTCATTACTCTCGAACAATTTGCGATTGATCCTTGTCAGGAAATCAGTTCAGAATGAGAATACATTTTATCGGTAGTTCACTTTATATTTAAACGTGTCGCTACGTTACGGAAAATTATCAATTTATATTTTGATTCTTTTTATAGCGTGACCAAAATTATTAGCAACTTACTTGGGAAACCGTAAATTTTTTTCTCACGGTCCGCTGTCAATCCGTTATCGAAATGAGTTCTCAATATCGTAAATAGATCACGTACTGAAAAATCTTGTTTTCTTTTTTACCTTGATTTTGATCATCCAGAGACGGAATTATCTGTCTTTTACTTGGGGAAATACAAAAGCGGTATTAAACGTTGCATAGTGAAACTACGTATTAGCACGATTGGTGAACAAATGTGACTTTGTAGGAAAAGGAACCGAGTCAGTGAACTAGATTACTGCTGACGGATGCAAATTAGCTACTGTAATTTGGTAGGAGAACGTATACTGATAGAGTCCGTTGGTATATTCTTCAAATGTCCTCGATCCGTGGACGGAAATAAAATGTCATCGCGGAGGAATAAGGTGGATCGTATTAATTTCGCGTCGATGGAAACAATGTCCACTTCATATTTTACTGGCATTCAATATTTTTCCTTTTATGAATGCGAATCATCGTCTCTGAAACTTCGTATATTGCGTATTAATCAGTGACTGAGGTTCTCTCTGAGAGACTTCGACTCATGTCAGCATTTCGTATTTTAATCACCGTCGCCAACCGATGACGAAACGTCTCACTATGAACTGGGCGGGAACATGAGATCCAATCCCTTTTTGTGATTGTATAAAGTGCATCAAACTTTCATAGTCAGGAGACTCCATCTTTATCGCGCTATACGACCAGTCAGGAATTCTTTGACGGAATCACGTCATACTACGAGTTGCTGACTGGGATGGAACTCGGATTATTAAATTCGTCACAGACGGACTTATTAGTGATATTGTTGGGAGCTGACATGAGTCATCTTCACCCAGGAAAGAATATACTGACGGACTATGCAGCATTGTTCTCAGTGATAAGGGAAGTCGTTTCGTGCTGAAGGTGCGATACGGACCCGGAGAAGGCGGTGATAGCATGGAGAGCGTGTGACAGAGTGAAGAGAGCAAAACACTCGGCAGGCTGTAGAGGCTTTACCTGTGTCTGCAGTAGCAGCATACTTGATGCGACGGCAAGCGGCGTGGAGCCGGACTGGAGGCGAGTCAAAGAAGCGAGGTCAGGGGCGCTGCTCACCTCCTTGCTGCTGATCTCCGGGCCTGCGGACAGCGCCTCACCCACTCAACCCAACAACTCATCACAGCAACAACTCTGGCCATTACACTCAATTACCTCGCGACCTTCGAACTACAAATGTAAAAACAAGTACTATTTCAATGATCTCAAAGACTGGTCACCACTTACGAACCTTCAAATCTCATAACTGTTGATCGTTTCCCGAACATGTTGCGTACATGCCTCAAAACGAATTGTATCCTGAGAGAAAAAGAAACCGAGTATTATAAAACCTGATTTCAAATATTTTATTAATAGTTTTGAAACAGTTGGTGGAGATTTATTCAGGTTTTCCCATTGTGTAGGTGGCTAAACAATAATTTTGTATGAGATGTTTACACTTAGATGCGAGAAGTGTCATTCTCTGAACCAGCTGAATTAAAAACGTGCTCGATTTTCCACTGTATCTATGAACCCAGCTTCCATTATTAACAGCGTTCTTGATACAGGTAGGTTTCAGTCATCTTATCCTATTATTATTTAACCATCTACACAAAGAAACCCCACAACATCTCTACCAACTACCTTCAGAGAGTTTGGTGCAAGTTCAGGAAGAGACCTCGATAAAAATTTGAGCATAATTCGATCAATTCTGGAGTTATCAGGTATTCCTCATCACATAATTCCTGGTGGGTCGGTTTGTAGCAAAGGAAAATACTTAATGATACTTTAATGGCTATCAATATTTTATACAGTTTACAGACTTTGGTATTAAACTACCCAAACTGTATGGAGATAGATGTAAAAGAGGTCAAAGAGTATCTCTTTCTGATCGTGCACTGTTATCGTTCAAGTTTTTCCCAACGATTGCATGTAGCACGAATATACGCCTGTCCAAAGTCCCACGTCTACTCTGACTCGGTCTAATAAATGAAATGTAATTGTAATATTAAGCAACAATTATATACAAATGGGTAAGCGATGAAGTGTCTGCATATTGCATGAGGCACCATGGAGACCTTGGACCGACTCTACTGTTGATCATTGTCCTGATTTCTACATTTACTGCTACAACTAAAAATAAACGTGATTTATATTCTGATGCAAATTCACATTGTGACCACATGAGAGTTGATATCACTTTTGCTTCTAGTTTCTTTGAGCTCTGATCTTTAAAATCAGAATGGTCGGATTTCGCAGCTTGTTTTAAATGCTGTTAAATAAATACGAGTTAATTATTTGTTAATGGCCAAAGTTGGTTCGATATACTTTTTTTTATTCTTTTGTTCGTAAAAAATAGCTTGAAGCGTTGAAGAAACAAACGTACAGCGATTTGTGACGTCATCGTGGTCTTTCAGATAAAAGTACTTTTCATATCGAGTGCCCTATCTGGAAATTATAATATTGAAAGGAAATATTTTACATAGTTTTGAATTTACAAGCACGTTAATATTTAATGTATACATATCGCTTTTTTTTTAGAAACTGAACTGCTTGAAATGTTTGTTGACGAACGATGACATCACAACATGTACCACTTTTTCTGAGTGGAACATTGCATTTTTGCATTTAGAAAAGATTTTATATATACTTAAAAGTGTATGTTAGTAACAATAAAAGCAGAGGAAGAGAAGAATGTTAGTAGGAAATGAAAACAGTTTTGCGGTAAGGTATTCTATTACCAGGTACCCATTGAGTGATAAAAAATCCTTTATACCACATGCGCCAAAGTGTTAGTAGGTTACTTGTAAAAAAAAATTCATTTTTCTATTAAAGCGTTAGAAGGCATTTCCGGCATTCCTATCATAGTTACAGTAATCAAGAAGTCCTAATTATTTCTCAACGTTTTCAATAATTTATGGAGTCAGTTTCTTTTGTTGAATAATAACTCATGAATTAATTACAGTTAATCTCGTTGAGCGATGCAAAATATATCTTGATCTACTTTAAGGCTTTTATATACTTTCATAAATAAAGATTTCTTATTCCGTTTAAGTAAACGCAAATACTGTTAATAGTTTTGATTTTTAAAATATTATAAGCATGAATATAAACAGAAAACCAGAATAAACTAAAATTTTCGCGTTTTTTCTTTCGCTTATTTACAATCCGACTCTTCTGTTCCAGAAATATAACCCTTGCAACATTTACGACACATAAAACGAAGAATAATGCTATTCTACGGCTTTTTATCACCTATTATTTCGATTCTACTACGCACTTCACATCAAGAAGACTTAATTTTAATTATGCAAAATACGTCTCGGTAACTTAACTATCACAAAAAATCGCGAACTTCAGAAACTACCTAATTTCAAAACATTATTTTCAAATGGTGCAGAAATTCTTCTATTCCTAGCAATTTAAATCGCACAGAGTAAAATAAGGAAACTCGTAGTAAATTAAGCACGTAAATATGTTGTTTTTCCAGTTCAAATATTTATTATGGTAACCAAAATTCTTCGAAACATGTTTAATATATTTTAGATGCACGAAATTGAGGTTGGACACTAATTATTTCTTTTAACGATTGAATAAGGGTGAAAGATAATATTTCATAATAACCACCAAGTATTAAATGTTATTATCTTTAAAATTGTATATAAGTTTATTATAGACTGAGAGTGTGACCAAATTTCTTCAATGTTTCTTTGAAGTATAATTTTATTTAGACTTTAATTGACACATGTCCTAGTAACGCTATATTTAATTCGGTAGAGAGTTTGCATGATTATCTTCTGGTACGCCTACAGATGCTGGTTTCTCTTCTAAATATTTCCACTAATTACAGTTACTTAATAAAAATAGAATTTTTAATGTCATTTGTAAAGGATTGTTTATCCTATTCTTACGAAACGGTGTAGCTAATGATTGTTAAACCTCTAATTATAATCTATTAAATAAAATACTGAACTATAAAGCTATAAATACTTTGAAGATGGATTATGTTTCTACACGAAAATAGTTTTGAGTCTATATTTCATACAAGCGGAGTAGAAATAAAAAGTTTCAACAAATCTGACAGGAGTTGTTCTAGTGATCAGTCATTTGATGTCCAAAAAGTTAAATAAAAATACCTGTAAGAAACTGAAGCAAGTAACCTGGATAATGAAAATGAAAAGAGATTATTACGAAGAAGAATTCACAATATTCAATATTAGTCAACATTGTAAAGCGATTAATACAAAATGATCAAAACGGACGGAATAATTTTTAGACGATAAGTTTGAGAACGGTAAAGATGGCACTAGAAAAAAATATTAGCCAACTCAGAATATAGTAGCAGTGAAGAAAAAATTGTAGAATGACAAAAGAATAATTGTTTTAAAAGCACACAGAAGGATTTCTGATCGAAGTGATAAATACCATTGAGAACGAAACGTTAGAATACATCGAGAAGAACAATTTAGACGGGGAATATTTTATAATGAATAATATGCTGTACGGAAGTTTTCATTCCGAAGGAAAATTTCTGTATGAGAATACAGATATAACTCTGAAAAATTGGTCAGGAAAACGATTATTACTAATATCATATTATGAGGGGTTTAATAAGGACACAAACTGCTTAAAATTATTTTCAACAAAATTTCTGCTTCTTTTTTTAATCGTAAACTTAAATAATATTTAAAATGCAGGCGTTAATATTTAAAATACGTTCCACTGTTTAAGACGATGGACGGAGTAGTTATAGGTATTGCAGAATAAATATAGGACTGCGAATTTTTTTAACAACCATGCGGATTGGACAGTGAGATCTGAGAAAGACTGTAAGGTTGTAACTGGGTAGATATTTTGAATTATAACTTGTTAAGGGAAACTTGCACAATATGTGGGTGGGGAATAATTCACTGAAACGACTATATGAATGAGTGACGTAGAAAGTACATATTTCAATAACAGGGGAAGAGAAACGTACGTGTTTGCGAATGGTACATAATATTTGGCTCGCACTTACTATGTGAGACCGTGTGACCGTTGTCCTGGGCGGTCAACATCTCCGACTTCCTCTCTTCGACGAACCGTCTCTACTCGGAGTGAAGGCCTTCGACGGGCGTCGGCCAGATTTATACAACCCCCACGAACAGTCTCTCCCATGGGGATACGCTATTAAATCAGTGGTATTTCCCGTCATGATCGTCACTGTGATGATGATGATGAAAAGTCTCCGCCGACGTCTTTTTTTTTCGCTCACCCGCCTCCCTCCAGGTCTATTGTGCGCTTTGAATGCGGGGCGCGGGTTATGGGGCGTGACGGGGCGGTGGTGGAGGCGGGGGTGGATCGTGTTTCGGGGTGTGAGAAGGCGGGACGAGGTGGCAGGTGGCCAGCTATAAACCATCGCAGGAACTGCGAATTTAGAATATATACCTAGTCCAGAGCAAGCAGCTCTAATCAAAATTAGGACCCTAAAATGTTTTCCTTTTAAACCTTGTCACTGAAACTTAAAGAGGTATATATAAGTATTGATAAAATCTTGATTGTATAGATTTTCAGAAAGTTGCAAACAACTGTACAATATCAAGATCAGGATGAACATTCGTGTATAAAACATACGACTGTAGAGAGACAGGGGTCTGAAGACGTCACTCAAAATCATCAAAAATTCTAAGTACTTAGAGTCTTGAACAATATGGATAAAAATTTTTAATACTTACGTCATACGATTTTCAGAGGTTGGTACCCCTTTTCTCTGGAACTGTCAAGCAATTGGGAGAATTTGCATATCGAAAGAAAATTACCATGAATGAATGGTGACGTACACAGATTACGCAGAGCAAATAGTTCTGTCAGTAGACGGTGTAATATAATGTACGTCAAGTGAGCATCTTTTGAAGTCAACTCAAGATTCAAACTCAGTAAGAACGCATCTGGAGAGAATCAAATCGCACTGCAATTGGAACTTAGGAGATAAATGAAACATTGACGAAAATATTGAGCAGTAAAGAGCGTTGAAAATGGAAATTTGGCAAAGAGGTACAGAGTGAGCCAAGAATCTTATATGGATTAAAGAACGAATTTTTGAGACTCAAGGTGAAATTTACAGAAAAAATAACCAGTGGGGTTTGGAACCCACGAAATCAAAAATTATTAGTAGGCTGGTTAATGACATTATAGTGGAGTGGCATTGTTTATAACTGGTAAACATGGATGGAAACCGTGAAAAATGGGTTGATGTATTTAGCAATAACAGTAATATTGTCTGCAGTCATCTGCATAAAAATATAAAGTCTTAAAAGCGTATTTATTCAATTGGATTATTATTACTGTACAACTTAGGTTCGTATTTTTTCTTTAATTTTCATTATGAATATACGTTGGATCAATAATGCAGAAACCATAGCAAGATTACGTGTGTCTGGTCAAAAGTAATATTAATACTATATAACTAAAATATTAAATTCATAGTTTAGTATATGTGTATGAGGATGACATTACTGAAGGACATCAAGTGCCGTACATTAGTAAAAAACAGGCAATAACCTGCAAGTATGTCCCTTCTACATCCTCCTTCACATATTCTATTCAATGATTCTCGGTTGATCCATTCATCACACATTGTCTCAAACTATTTGTAACACAATAATTACTTGGGAATCATGCTTGGGTTCGTGAAAGAGAGATGGATGTGAACATGAGAGAATTTGTTTAAAGAAACGGTTCCAACAGCCAACCACATCATGGAATCTTTTCTGAGACAATTTTTTGAAATATTTAAACATAGGCCATATATATTTATATGAACGAATTTAATTAAGACCGTATCAAAATCATCGCTGATTCGAGTCTCCTAGCAGTGGAAATGGCAACTCTTCTGAGGCACCAGGTCTTAACAATTTGGTTTTTGACAGACCTCTGATGATTCCGTCTTCTTTTGTGGTTACGATCGTAATGTTCATAATAACCATTGTCGTGCTACTAACTCTCCAGATGAAAAATACCTCGAGAATGTTCCTCGGCATCCTTGCACTCTGCATTTCATAACTACATTCCTCGTTGTTGCCGAAGAAGTCGCAACAGCAGCATGGAAAGAATATCTAGAGAACAGGTTGAGTCGATGGGATGCGGATTTATGTACTGAAGACTAAGATTTGAAGATCACATTGCTTACCCTTCCTCCTGAAGGATCTGTTTACTAGTCGAAGAATCGTGTAGATCATCTTAAAATAAAACTCGAAACATTTAAGTCCCTATCAAATCTCTGACAGTCAGAAAATGTGACTAATAATAATTTGGAGATTGTGAAGTTGCATAATTGATTATTGGTATGAGATAGAAAGATAACCTCTGTACATAAATGCTTGGATGAGATCTTGATCAGAAGCAAAGTCATGGAGAAGTTCCATCAAAATAATTTAAATGAAAATTCTAGTAAAACTAAAATTGTGTTATTACAACTAGATTATTTATCAACGTACATAATTACATTTATATATAATTTCGAAGACTTCCTGGTTGTTCTTGACCAATTCTTCATTGCCCAAGTTCCATTATGAATCCATTTCAGGCCTTTTATCTCCCTGGCTTTCAATAAACACAGTAATTTTCATTCGATTACCAACATGTCACCGGAAAAATAAAAATCCAAAATCGAGTGAGTTTTGACCATCGTTTGTCATTTAATTTTATTTAAAAGTGAATAAGCTACCATTAACATTTTCCCCCTTACTATGTGTTAAATTACTTCCATAGGAACGGCAATATATGTGATTTTCTGGATCTTTCTAAAAAAAGTGTTCACTCAGTATTTTCAATGCACGAGAGAAATTTTTATTTTCAGATGTGATGGAGTAGCACTTAATGAGTACGAGGTATGGAGAGAAAAAATTAACAGATGTTGACTGACTTTAAAATTTAGGAATAACTTGGGAAGTCTCTGAGACTGATCGTTGTTATAAGGAATATACTTGAATCTGAAATATGAAGGAAAGTATTTATTTTTAGAAAAGACCAAAAATAGTGATATGGCTTGAGATGAGAATAGGACGCGTTGGCCAGCGTGAAGAAGTCTAGGTGTGGAAACGAGCACAAAGACTGACGACAGAGTTGTAACGGATTCAGGTCGCGCAATTAATGATGCAGTTGCGCCGTGCATTCGACAATCGATCATTTTGCAACAGTTCCAGCTTCATTCCTCGGGTGAGACCAGTCTCCCATAGCGAAATTAGCGGTCTTTTTTTTATATTCGTTTCTTTTTATATCTGTATGTAATAACTGACCTGGCAACTTCCTTATACGAAGACTGGTGGCGTTGCTTCACAACTTAAATAAGCAACATATCACACAGGCTGTCGCCTTCCAAGGCCTTTCCCTCTCTCCCTCGGGACACGTGGGAGGTGCGGCCACGTGCTCCTCAACCAGGCTGGTCTGGAAGTAGCCAATGCAGAAAAGCTGCAGACGCTACCACCCTTCGATCTGCACGATTTCATATCACCAGACATGTCAAATATTGGTTTAAAAATGACTAATTTGTCTTATGTTATATTTCCATTCTATGCAAGATTGAGATTGGCCTTCATCAGGACTGTTAACTCAACACCGAACAAGGGAATAACCAAATTTGGACAGCCAGATGGGAACTCTGCCGATACAGCAGATATTTCTTAATTTAATATTTCTGAATATAAGAGACAATAAACGAAATTTGAAGATGAAAGGGGTCCGCACAGAAATGTAAATTAGAGTGAACTGGCCAATAATTCGACCTGAAGTATTATTTATTGAGATTTATTCAATCTATGTATATACTATAATAAATTGACTGAAAAAGGAATGCATCACTCTAAAATCAGTTCATGTGCCACTTGTATTTAAAAATGGAATATTTCAAGATTCTTTTATTTACAAAAAGAATAATAGAAGACTTAAAGAATTATAACAATTCTTAACCAATTTTTAAAATAAAAGGGACTGTTAAAGGAAGCGTTCCGTCGCCACTATGATTTAACTTTGTCGTCCTGCATTTTACAGATTCGCGGCAATGAATGCCTATGAATAGTTAGCTACTGAAGCATTTATCTCGACTGGTTTTACTGGCTCGAGAAAATAAATACGTGTTTATCGAGTGTCGCTACAGATGCCAATCTAAATACCCCGAGAATGGGTTCGCGTGAGTTGTGATTTCCACAACGCATCTCAGGGGAAAACAAAGCTAGGCTATCACTGAAGTATTGAACACAAAGACCCTGATTTAATTGAGAATTACCTCGTCTAAGCTCAGACTGTGCTAAACGTCGTCACCGAAATGAAAACGCATTGAAATACTTGGAATATTTAAATTCGGAGACTAAATACTCATTCTTTTAACTTCATCAAAGTATAAGAATAAATTAGAGTGAAACGAGATTTTCTCTCCTGAGCAATTTTGATATAAGAACGACTTATTGAGGCTTTAGAGGTGTTGATAAAACTTTTATCAATAAATTTTACAAAAATATATGACATTTAATGCTCATTTATAGTCAACATATTTGGCGTCTATGTTCGCAGCGTCATGTAATTTTACCTTATAAGTCGTTTATTTAATGACTAATGGATTTAATGGTGCACGAATATTCTTATAAAAAATTACAAGTTGGAAATAATGCAGAAAAAATGGTGTGGTAAGATGAATGGGACTTCCGCCGTTGAAGCTGGCGGTAATGGACAACACAAAGATACGGTCATAAAAATTGAGGAATCGTATCTGAGAAACTAGTTCCTTTATTATACAAAGCTCTGTAGTTCCATAAAGAGAAAATAATAGCAAAATGCTTATCAGGAGGCAAATTTGGAATTTATCTCAATTTTTTGCAATCTCGGCGTAGTGATCGATTCATTCTTCTTTAATCCACGACAGTTAGGCGTCGGTCATAATTATGAATTTCTGTTCTTTAAATTTCAGTCTCAAATAACTGGTTTATATAATGAACTGTAATGAATATAATTAAGAATAACTGTATTAATTACAATCATCTCCTTGATAACGATAATTAAGCTCTAAATATAGCGGTATAAGGAGTCGCTCATGACTATAATGATTCATGCGACTTAAAATAAGGACTATAAATAATGACGAATAATAAAAAAAACTGAGTTTATTATGACTTCGGCTCGTAGAGGTGTAGAGAACACTATCGCGGACATTTATAACCCATCATTGCCGATTCGACCCCTGAAAACCTTTCCCGGCAAGAAACAACAAACCTATTTATTTCCAAACGTGGCAAAACTGTGACACACAAACTTCTGAAATATCCCACCGACCCTCCCCGCAGATTCATCTGATTGCCCAATCCCGAATTACGAATATA
The DNA here is from genome assembly GCA_037074705.1 of Zhengitettix transpicula. Taxonomy (NCBI): domain Eukaryota; kingdom Metazoa; phylum Arthropoda; class Insecta; order Orthoptera; family Tetrigidae; genus Zhengitettix; species Zhengitettix transpicula. The sequence continues at coordinate 51,202,946 of CM073594.1, forward strand.
CTATAACTATTGAAAAAAACAAAAATTGATCCCATATTTTTGATATTGCATTCTAGTTTATAGCATTTGAAATTTTATGATTTTACTCAGTTTTAAATTAAAATGTAAAGTGTATATACAATTTATAATTTCAAGGAATCGGAATATATTTTATTCTGTGATAGACAGTACGACAATTCTTCGAAGTTTCATTCATTACTCCTCGCGATATTATTGTACTATTCTTCACACCTATATTCTTGAATGCGAACAAAGATTTTATTTGTTAAAAACTCACACCGAATTTTTATTTTCCTAAACACGCCCTCTCAATTTATCTTTTAACTCATAGGAAACAAGACTTTCTAAAAAAATGATTCTACTTCAAAATTTGTTTTTCCTCTATTCCACAATTAGGTCCTTGATTCTTTTCAGAGTAGTCATATCATACTTTACAATTTCCGCGTGTATCTTTTACAACTGAGCTTTCGATTGTGAACTTGCCTGAGAGGTACGTGGTAGCTGGCGCCTCGCAGCGTCGCCGCTGGGAACTAGCAGCATGTCCTTGTGAGTGGCGCCTTCCTCACCCCCTGCGGCCGGTTGTGGAACCCGGCAATACACTCGCATAAAGCCAAATAATTAATACTGCGACGTGCAGGCGAGAGTAGGCTAACTCGATAACGCACCCTGCCAGCTATTAGGTGTCTCCTTTTTTTTATTTTATTTTCATTTTCTCCGAGTCGGCGGCGCCTGATTGGGGTCAGTACTTTCACCATCAGCGCCGACCGACTGACTGAGGCTTACATAAAGCTCACGTCGTCTTCCGGGAGAAGAAGCATCGAGTACCGAGAGTTCAGGGTAAACTTTGCCTACTCCGGGTTTCATTTCCATGTTCACCAATTCCCTCTAGCACGGCTCGGTAACAAGAAACTGATTATTAACCCAATCACACCCCCAAGTGTCACTTCACCAGAACATACTGCAAATGTAACTTAAGTGTTCTTACGTATACGTTGAAAGATGTCCTGTGGTCCAGCATCCAGCAAGTTGTTGTCAGTGAACGGCGACCAGATGAATAAATCTTATTATGAATTTAGTCTACAGATACGGTTTCATAAGAGGCTATTACAGAAGAATGCTTCTTTATCTAATTCAGTGAAACCTCACAGAGTGTTATCTAACAATTATCCGTAGATTATCTCAGTTCAACAAAAAAAAATTAAATAATTCCCACGACGATGAATTCTTTTTTTTGTTAATCGGAAAGATTAGCATTAGTAAAGAGTCTTTCTGGCACTTATGAAATTTTTTTCATTGAAAAGGACAAGTTTGATCTTCTTCTAGTATGATATAAATCAAGCTCTCTCCATGATTATAGAATGAAGGTGATGGGTACTGTAAGATTTTATGAAACCCAGTTCAAAATGAACTGAAAAATATTTGTTATTTTATACACCCTATAGGATATTGATATTTGAGTGTATGTGGACCAATATTTGAAAAGTCTCACATGACTAAATTTTACACACACACACACACACACACACTCAATCTCATTATTGTTCTTTGGAGAATATTCTTGTAGCCTGGACGGTGTGTACGAAAAATGGATAAATTTGAAGACCAACAATACCAAGCAATGAAGATAAAAAAAATTCATTTAGTATAAGTTTTAGAAATTTAAGAAGTGTTAGTCACTTAAAAAAATTAAATTCTATTTTTTTATAGAATTATTATATTGGGTGACCTGTTTAATTTTTTTTTAACGCATGATAAACAGCATACGCTATTTTGTGTACCTTTATAATATCCTTAGTTATAATCTAACTCATAGAATAACGCACATTTTTCTCATACAAATACACCCTAAATATTTATTTTATTTTTATAACGTTTCCGTTTGGTAGCAATTTTCTACTACGACTGTTCAAAGCCTACAAACTTTTCCCATAAAATGCTTACCGAATTAAAGGAGAACTGACATCTCTCACGTTTTCAAAATTAACACACTCGTGTCCAGTCCACCACCGGTGCTCTAATACACGAATAATTAATGATTCTGGCCTTGAACACCTCGCACCGAGATTTGCAGATTGTACTTTTGTTGTGTGGCCAATGGCGCGATCGATAGATCGAACGGCCGCCTTCTTACGCGGGTGAAAAAAATATAGTAATAAATATATACAGTTTGTATATTATGTGCGCGGTATGGGGGACTGAATGTAAAACGGGTTCTTGTATCACGAGTAAAAAATAAATTAGCAACTTCCCTCGTTTCTGATTCCAACTTTGGAAAAGAAAGTGGTTGTGATAATTGACTCATTTGATAGTAAATAATAGAATCTAGGGAATTTTCAGTCTGAGAGACTGTCCATTAGTCATTGTTTCTTATTTCTAAAATTTTAGTTTCTGAACGAATTTTTTTGTAGGTAATTAATACGGCGAGAAATAAATTTATTGGTAGCAAATAAAATAAATATCACGGGGGTAGCTTATTACACAATTATGTATACAGAAGTGATTTTTTAGAGATACTATGACGTGTTTGATGTATTGAAATATTTATATACAAAATTTCTACGTGCCAAGCAGAAGTCGTGAGGTCTCCAGACTTTTACGTCGGAAGCGTCAGGCGCTACGCGAGATCCCGCTACGTTCCAGTCAATCGTTAGCAACTACATTCACAACAGGAGACGGTACACATTAATGCACAAGCATGCCGTAAGCGTTGTATTCTTAAAGCGAAGAAGCTCTCCGGTGTCACACGCAGTTATGTACAGCGGAAGAGAGAAGTAGGCATATATTTAATAAGCGGGAGAACATGCTAGTGGCCTTCCAGGTAGTTTAATATACTGTCTACGTCGGCACGTCTGCCAAATATCCGCGTCGAGCACCTGGTCCAGGAATCCGGCCCGTGATTTACACCCGCGCCAATGGCTTTAGAAAGCAGAGATTTACTCCTCCGACTTTCTAAAAAGAATAAACCGCACGACTGGTTCTCCTCCACGATAACACCGTCGTCGTAGCAGAAACGTCTGGAAAAGGCGACACGTCCTACCTCGACTGTTTTATCTCCTTTCGACCGCGCGTAAAATTTCGCTTCTTTAAACGTGCGGTTAAATCGTTTATACAGCACTGAAACGCCCAGCATTGCACGCGGGCGAAAACACCAGGCCTATAAAATGATATAACCAACGAGAAACGACCACTTCAAAACGTAATTACGTAGTTTACGCTTTTCGACTTACTATATTATCATCAAATAACCTAGAACACCGAAGAATGACTTTTAGGCTAAGCGATCACCTTAGGAGCAGCGCCAACGAACATCTGTCTGTGTCAGCGTTTATATTACGCCAGTAAACAGATAACGGCACAAAGTTTTTTTGTAGCCATCGACTTCGGCGTAAAACTTTTTTAAAGCTGCACACGGAATTACAGACGAAAGATTTTTTACATCTAGAGATTACTACATGAAATGTGTTTCACTCAAGTGTTTGGGGCAGCAAAATCGGCAACATTCTCAGTTCAAGATTTATTTCGCAAAGTTATGGCATATTCTGTACGGCTCGACAGGAATTCAGAGGAAAATATTTGCTCTCTCGTTGTTCTTTTTTCCGCGCGACTAAATCACATGCACAAAGAACTACGCTGTTAGCGAATCCGCCGGTTGTTTTTTTTTCGCCTCCTCGTACCGGTTTGTTTTACTGCGGCGATGTTCCGCCATGTGTCTGAGCTCGATCGTATATTTGCCGTCTGAATCATTCGCGAGCTGCCGTATTAGCATAGTTTCAAGGTCGACTTCGACGCTTCGCCGAGCTGCGCCGTTATTCGCTCGCACGCTGCGACCGCTCCGAAAATCGAGGAGTTTAAACAGAGAAGCGGAAACTGTTACTTACGTGTCTTCGTCGGGCTTAACCACGGGACGACGCCGGAAAAAACCCTCGCTGAATGACTTTGAAAGGCTTCCTAAGCCAATAACGACGCCTCCTACAACAGCTGTCCCGGCGTCCGCGAATGACGTCACGACGCTACGGACGTCACTGCCGGCGCGAGACTGCCCGTCGACGACGGAGATAGCTCCGGTGACGTCACCGCCGCGAATCGATTCCGCTGATGCGCCGCCGTGACGTCACGCGCCGCATGGGCGTGGGTGCTGACGTCAGCAGTGACGCAAGGCGTTACGGGATCTCCCGTAAAGTGCCGGGGCGCCCGCAAAAAAAAGCAGGGAGGAATGACGTCAGCACGCCCGCCACGTGAACGGACTCGGTCCCTAGCGATAAACACTGCTCAAATTCGCGCATATAACCTACATTTACGAAAAATACGTGACACAAAATTATTCAGTTACATTAAGTTTTAATTTCATCACTGATTTTATATGCAACGACTCCAGCGTTTTTCTCATTTCATAAGTATTGCCTTCAGTGCGGTACAGAAATCACGTGCACTTGTTAACATACCGGTTTGCAGACTCTTTGCAGAGATATACACCTAAAGCCGCATGTTTATACTATCGCTGGTTTGTGCGGAAAATTCAATTTCGGATAGCATCTTGCACCACCTACGTCGGTTCTGTTTTAGGTCCCGGAGACAAAGTTGTTATCGGAAAGGCGCCGAAACTTTCTCCCAGAGCAGCGCGGCAAAAACAAGTCACCTCCACCGTGTTAGTCGGAGCGAGTTAGTAGCACGACTTACTAAAGATCGCCGCACCGCCGTTGTTGTCGTGGACGCTGTTGCTGTTGTTGTTGGCGTCGAAAGGTTTGAGGAGGAGGTTGCACGTTGGCGTTCGCATGTCCTCCGTACATCCTGACCGAAAGAAGGATCCTTCACTCGGCTGGGGGGTTAGGGAGAAGCGGGGGACACAGAACACTTTTGCACTGGCCGCCTCACCCACCTGGGGGCGTGTTGCTGCTCTCGGCGTCGGCGTCTTCCTGTACCACGGGTGACTGCTCCAGCACGCTAGCGACTCGGCCACCGAGGACACATCCGCACCGTGACAAGTATCGCACGAGACTGGCTCTCGCAAGCGCCTCTAACCCTATTATAAAACACCGCCTTCGGAAGCAGCGCGGTGACGTCAGGCGCCGGTGACGTAACGGCGGCGGGGGAGCCAGCTGGGATCGATGCGGCCACGCCATTGGTCCGCCGCGGCGGCGCGGAGGGGGCGGTTACGTCACCGTTGGCGCGTCACCGTCGTGATGTCACGGTGGAAGGGAGAGAGAGGAGAGGAGGAGCGGATGCGGTCGATAGCGCCCAGCCAGCGAGCCGGGGAACTCGGCTGCAACAGGACCGAAGGAAAGCACGGCCTCGTCATTACACCCACGCAAACCAACAGACGCTCGCTCGCAAAAAAAACCGCTCACTCAGCGCCGTACAATAGTTTGCTTACAGTCATCACATAAACGCCGGATTTTAAACTCGACGACAATGTTCAAGTTCGTAAATACTGATTTAAAAAGAAAGGAAAAGTAACAATTAAACAAATATTGAGGTAGACGACTCAATTTAGTTAATTCGGACATTATTTTAATAATAGCATCACTGTGACAACAATTAAAACGAGTCCTCAAATGCAGACCGTTACTTTTCGTCTTACAAATATAATTATCGTCTAGTGTAGGCCTATAAACTTCTGCCTTCTATATATTTCTGGTCTGCGTACTATTCACCCACGCACTGTGCTCTGCCCCTGAAGATGAACAGACTTTCTTCCATTTCTAAACTTGCATATTATTTCTTCCTCCACTCGGTAAATAATATATCAAGTCTACTGAAATTTAGACAATGTACCTGAAATGGTTGGAATACGATTTTTTTGGGCTCTACCCTGACGCCAAAATTGAAAAAATTAAAACTTGAAATAGGTTAAGACACTTATAGATATAACCAAGAATATTCCAAAAGAAAGGTATGGAAAACGTAATGAGAAATAATGTATTAATGAAGCTCTTAAATTTACGTCCGTACTCAAACATTTGTAAGATATAAACTGAAAGACTAATATGAGAACCAGCAATTGAATAATGTTATTAATTGTAAAAATAAAAGTTCGGAAGATATGTAATCTAAATTATAAATCGGAAACATTTTTTCCCGTTTAATTGATAGTTTTGGAACGAGAAAAACATTTCCGTGTTTCCTCAAAACTGTTATCCCAATGTTCTGATTATGAGACGTTTATTGAGAATAGATTTAGCCTTCCACATACATTCCGTAATCGTATTTTGTAATTTTTTTTCTGTATTGTAGCCAACCGGTTCTTGGAAAGAGTACATAATTAAAGTAACCGAATATTTTATCCAACCTATTGAAAACAATTAATTGAAACGAAAGATAAAACATTAATTCGTTTCGTTTGAAACTATTAATTAGTTTTCGAGTAACGTTGTTTTTACCTTTCTATGCAGTTGTCTGAATTCGTCTTTCAGTTTTCTACGAAACAACTTGCGTCTTGTTTCTGCAATTCTTCACCGGTCTTCTCAAGACTCATGAATAAAGGGGAAGCAAGTCTTTAAAAGTTGTTAAGTCGTTTGTTAACCTGTCAGCTATATGAAAGGCGAGCCAAGATACAAATTGTAAAATATTATTGGGAGTCGGAATCATTTCGTATTCACTTAGCGGTCCATTTGCTCTCTCTCTCATTAAAGAAAAGTAATTATTATCTTACCACCTTAATGGAGTATTCGTGTAGGCTTGTTAAAATAGTCCAAATGATATACAGACGCAGATAAACCGACATATGTAGCGAAACGTGAAAATACCCTGGGAAATTAAATCTCACTTCTTAGTTCATTGCGTTTTCCGTTTTCACATAACGATAAACATAAAATATTCAGCTTTTTTTTACCATATATACAGAAAAACAAAAAACTTTTATAATTTGTAATAATTAATTCTTTTTAGGTTTTATAAAGTTTCACGTTCACTAATATTTTCAAGCGATCTCATATAGGAACATGTTAATATAAATAAAATTTAACTGGTCCGATTATTAAAAATATTACCATAATTCAAACATAAAAAAAATTATTAAGTATAATTAAATCGAACTATTTTATATTACAAAGTGTAACTATATATTTTTATTTATTTAATCTTAAACCTAGAAAGTTTCATAATTAGACGGTAATATGGCGAAAGTAGATAGTTTCTTCGATCAGTTAAATAAAAAAATGTTTGAAGAAAGTATCATTTGTGATTAAAAACCTTTTAGATGATTTAGGTAACATAAGTAAGTCTTAAATAATTTAATTTACATGCTTTTTATTAATAAGATAAATTAAATAAATTAACAACCTTTATTACGACATTTAAAAATATTTTATTTGAGTGAAAATTAATAAATTATTTAGTACAAATTTGTAATTCATAATTACTTTTTGATTGGTAACATATTTATTATTTTACAAAAGTTTTGAAAGTTAATTATTTGATTTTGAATATTATATTGTTTTACATTATAAGATAGATAAATAAACGTCATATAAATTTGTAAATTGAAATCTTGTTTGTTCTGTACATAATTTATGACATAAAAGTCAGTTACCGTACAAAAATAACAAACGACCTGATGAAAGTACAAAATGGTTCAGAAACGTTGTGTTGTTGAATAAAATATTTTATAAATGTCTATAAAATAAGGTGGTTAATTTATTTAAATTATCTTATAAATCAGTGTAATTAAATAATTTTTTCAAAGAATTACGCAACTTGTTTCTGATTTACTTCCAGAAAATTACTGTCTCAACTCGCATTTGAACAGATGACTACTATTTTTGATGATCTTTTACGTTATATTGCGTTAGATTTTTTGTGTGATATTTTGGTACATAGCTTGATTTGAGAAACAAATCCAAAGAGAAAGTCGTAATTCTCATCAGAATCTGATACCTGTTGGACTCGTTGGAACATTATCGTCCGCACGAAATTTTGATTTACCGATCACCGGGATTGGTTATTAAGTTGGCATTATGCTATATTAACGGCAATTAGTGAAGGGAAGGTTTCATTTGGAAGCCATTATGATTTTATATTCCGACTCTCTCTATTTTTAGATGAAGAAGAATTTGGGGCTGTTAAAGCATCCTTACGATTTTGCTTTTTTCCATTTCAGTGCAATTAAATTAAGGAAGACTATTTGCCTTGAATATTATTTTCCTCTGAAGAGTATATTCGCTCTGCGCGCTCATCTTCGTGCATATCTCCCGTGTTGACGAAGGGAAATGAAGAATAGAGACGGTATTTTTTTTGTTAGCATCGTTTTATCAGTACTGAGAAGTGATAGTCGGAGAGGTGGGGTGTTTCAGGGGCAATGAGGGCGGGGAAAGAGAGAGAGAGAGAGACAGGGTAGGAGAAGGAGAGAGAGAGTCTGAATCGATACAAGCCGTGCCTCGGACAATTCTAGAACTACCGTCTGTGTCGGCCTTCAAGGCGACGCATCCAGTTATGTAAAGAAAAAACATGAACCTCGCTCGGCCGGGCCGCGTGTTATGAATTGCATTCGGGCCCGGCGGCCGAAGGTGAACGAGAGTAATTAAGGCGGCGAAGCAACCCGGTACAAGGGAAACACAAACTCTTGTTGGAATACCGGAGAATCGGAAATATTAATATGCACCTAGTATATCGGTTATTAGTCGGTTAAAAAACTGAAGCCATGGAGTTGATTCGACCACTGTGATAGGGACTTTGAGTTCACGGATGCTTACAAGCACATAATATTGCTTTCGACGTCTAAGCGACTGGATTACTCTTCAGTTTACCTTTAATAGGAGAAAAAAACCACTCTATGGCTTCTGTAGAACATTGTTGCAACACTAACTAGTTTTTTTAAAATTTCCTAACTCAAAATATAATCGATGTTTGGAAAGAGTTAGATTTTAACCATTATAAACCGAAAAATTACGTGTTCAGAGAAATTATTAGTCATTTTGTTGACCTCCACGTTACCAAAACTTTTTATGAAGCACCGCGATCGCGGTGCCACCGGCCTCTCTCCACGAAACGAACTTCAAAGGTACTTAGATTCTTTTCGTAACTTGGCTTAGTAGTTGCTTATTTAATAATTATATTAAGATATGTTGTAGATTGTAAACTAATTTGAACAGTTGAAACTCTTTTCATCAACGATATTTCTCCTGAACAATGCATATGAAATCGTAGCATTTTATGAGTGTTTGAAAATGATTAAATTATATAGAGGGAGCGGATTCGTTTCATAATATCAGATAAATTTTCTTTCTTGAATTTTTTTCCACGTTTGTAAGGGCAAAAAAATGATGTGTACATTTTGTGAGGTATTTTTGGGGTAGGCCGGAATATATTTTGGGGCGCTTACGATCCGAATGTGCGTTTAAGTGACGTAATTCTTGTCTATGAAAGGGTTGGTCGCAGAAGTTCAGGTTAACTGTGCCCAGCGTATTTTTGTGTGTTTTTAATTTGTGAAGATTTGACGGGAACATCTTCAGCTAATACCGGGACAGAGACAAATGTTTTCGTCGAGAGGAAGTCGTCGTATTTGCGACACTACGTAACAGATCTAATGTACGGAAGCGGAACTCGCTCCCACTTCTGCAAAACTTCCTAGTTGAGGAATTACGCATAATTTTGGGATCGTCTATAGAAGTCGTTAATTTCTTATATCCTTGAAATTTTGGATGTCGGTGACATCAATACAGTGCTCTTAAAAATAAATACTCCAGGAGAAATGTTCTTTACGTGCTGGAGGCAGCGTGAGAACCGTTGGATGAATTATTTGCTTCATATAGTAAATTGGAGTGCATTTTGGAATGGAGCGAGTGAATCCTTCACCGCGTAAAATATAGCGCCTGAGTTACTTTGCAAGCAAAATCCAGCGGATAAACTGCTTACTCAGTAAAACACGGCTGCAGAGTTGCACACCTCTGGTGAACGCTTTCCTGTGTTGCGAAAAAAATTCTACTTCCCGAGTAAAATAATTTTCTTACTCAGCGACACGAAACAGTGAATTACGAGCAGCAACTCGAGAAAATGTTACTGTAGTAAATATGCGGGATTAATTGGACACGATTTGTATTTTAACAACAAAAATCAAAATGGTTACGTGCTGAAACGATCCGATGATTCTGACACTTGATTCCGAAAAAATTGTACAGAATTAGTCGGATTGCATTCGTCCAGTGACTGAACGTTCGTTACTTATTGGCCCTTTAGTAAATGCCTACAAAGTTTTTATAACTTCGGCGGCTCTTTATTTTATTGTATAAAACTCTATATTTATTTAATAAATTAGATCTCAAAATAATTAGAAGTGCATCGTGGTAAAGTGAACTCAATCCAGCGTCAAATAACTCGCTTCTAGGACCCACTATGGAACAATGCAGAACTCTACATTCAGCTGAAACTGGGAACGTTAAATATAGTCTAATCATAATTTTGAAGAATATAAATTAGTAATGTGAAAGACGATGTTTCATTTCCCAAATGAAATTTATTTGGCAGTCGAAGGGGCTGTCTTATCACAATAATTAATATTACCCAGTACTTTCAAGTCACAGTGGTCAGCCACGCAGTGAACCAAATTTTCTTTCATTAACGAGCGGACCTGTTCTTGAGTAACAATATTACCATTAGCATGCAGCTCCTCCAACATAATTTCGAAACAATTCGTGACTGTATTGGCAACACGTTTAATTGCTAAATTGTTTCTGTCTCTAATGAGACGTGGTATAATTTACAGTGGTTCTCCAGTAGGTAATTAATGGCGATCAATTGCCGATCCGTTAGGGGAAGGACTACTAACCCACATACACCGATCAACCGCAACCTTGGCTCGAAGGAATACTGTGACTAACCCTCGCTACAAGTTTCTGAAATGCGGTGATCTTTCTCTTTTTGTGTCTGGAGGCAGCTATAATTTTCTACTAAGTAATGACGCGCGCGCGTGCTGAGGAGGCAACGTCGTTCGGAAACCGCAAGTTCCGGCTATTCCGTAATATCGCGCATCTAGTCTGTCATCGTCATACTATATTTATATACTGCAGTGTGCGAGTAGACAATCGGGGATGTACACATCCGTGTATGGTCATATCTCCATCATAACCGTACTGGCTAGGAGAGGCGAAACCCAGATGAGAAATTGTAATTTGCAGCTTAACTGTCATGAATTTGCAAAAAAGTGTCGCGAAGATCACTGTAAGCATTCATCGGCAAACTGAACCACTGGATGTGATTCACCAATAACCGATACTCAAAGAACGAAATAAATTTCAAAGCTAAGCGGTATAGGCCGTGAAATTGAATTAAACTACCAGGATTTTTTCATCTTGACACTGTTAATAACAAAAACTTTTTTTAGTGTTAATTCGGCAGGAGTTCCATTATTCATATCGAAAGAAGCCAAAATTAATAAATAATCGAATATGTTTTATTCAAAACAATTCCCTTAAAAAAACTAAATACGGCATTTAGTTATGAACCAGCATAGCTTTTCCACGATGATGCTATCACCACATACAGTGGAGTAATCGTGAACTATACGGGGTCACGAACCAGTCACGGTGAATTAAGACTATCAGTATCTATTTGTAAAACTCTGCTCTTATTATTCGGTCAATGAATTCGTAGATCGGTCTGAATATAATGTTTATTAGTTTCTCTTAAAAATATTGCGTAATATATATATATATATATATATATATATATATAATATGTTCTGTGTGTTTGTATGTACATCTGAAAGTGCTTAATTCTTTTTTTTTCATGTTAATAATTGTCACCGAACGAGATATCTCCAATCTGAAAATTTCTCTGCTGAGACCAGTTGCCAGATAAATTTATTCTGAAGTAATCGAAAGTGTTGTGTTAATTCTGAAGTGTAGGTTACATCAAAAACAATTTAATCTAATCTTCATTTTAATTTCACCTGACTATTTTATATATATTGTAGTGACCACTAATATGTAACGAAAGGATTTTTTTATTAATTTCTTTAATATTTGTATTGTCGGCGAAATTATTACGGCCCAGGTATTGTAAACAACAGTCAGCGTGGCGTAAGAATGTGGAGTGCTGGAGACGTATTATTGTCGATGTATATTTTAGGTTGAAAGCTTTAACGAGAAAACAAGGGAGTTCGTAGCGAAACTCGGTCGATGGTGGTCATGTCGTGTCTGTTGTGGAGGACCGGTCATGTGTGGTCACATTCAGCCTATGGAGTAAAGGAAACAGTAAAGATTCCCTGCGTATTAATATTCAGGACAGTAAAGTACAGTCTTGATGGATGTTGGATAAAAAAGTTTTAGAACGAATGGTCAGTTGTCTGGAAGTTTAACAAAGTTGTAAACAGAGAATACCATAGCCTTGTAATAAGAAATATGTTATGAGAGCAGTTCTGATGATTTGGTATGTAAAAAAAATTCCATTGTAAACCTTATATAAAAATTACGTACCGTCAGATTTCTTTAGATTTTTATGTTAACATTTTTCTAGTAAATTCAATTAATTATTTTTGTAACAGTTTATTTTCATTTGATTTGGTGATAATTGCAAATTACTGTCACTATTAGAGGCCCAACACGCGGCCTTGAAGAATTAAGAATTTCAGTAAAAGCTATGACAATTATTTAAAAGTTTATGCACAGAATCCAAACTAAACAGAAATTTGTATTAAATGTATTACCTTTTAAAGTTAATTGTTTAAATTCGTTTATAAATCTCATTAATTATCCACATCGTGGTGACATTTTAAGTCTACCATTACAGTTTTTGGCATCATTTATTTAAATTATTTATTACTTTAATTTGATGCCGCAACGTGAAATATTTTATGTAGTTAAATTTTTTATTACAATATATTTTATTTGCTAATAATTGAAATATTTATATATATATATATATATATATATTATGTGCAGTTTATAATATTTTTGTATAGCGTTCATTATGTTTCTTTTCCCATTAATGTATTTTATTTTGTATGTAATAGTAATTTTGACTTTTCCAATTTCCTCAATACGAGTCTAACGGAATTAATAACGAAATCTTAACTCATCCCTCAATGAAAAATATTCGTCAGTGGATAATTTCACCGAATCCGATATCGAGATCAATATTACGAAAATTCAGTTTATTTCCACGTGGAGTGGATTCGTTTACCATCATACAATTTGTCCAAATAGTCCATTTAACGAAACTTTTCTTTATTTTCATAGTATTAGGAATGACAGTTGTTTTAAAATTTCACGGAATTTAAACAGGTTAGAGAAGATTAGTGTAATTAATAGGAGAATGATTGAGCAAGACTTTCATTTTCAGTTACATAAAATTAATTTGAATTTAAAATTAAAATGTACTGGAAAGGGTTGCAAATAATAAATGCCTTGGTGCGTTTATTGAGTTTTAGGTGATATGAAGGAACTCTCACAACCTCTCTGAATCGTAAAATGTCAGTTTCTATGAATAAATTACGTATTCGTTTTACTTGGATTCAAATAGATTTGTGACATATGACTTACTTTAATATATATATATATATATATATATATATATATAAAGAATGACTTAGTAAACTAGTAGTGATGTATTACATTTAGTATGGACCCTAATACTATACTTGAGGTCATTTTTTAAAATAAATAACAAGGCGTTGGATATTATTACCTTTATAAAGTAACAACTGATTTACTTTAAATACACCCGCGGTTTACATGTTCTACAGTATACACAGAATCTGAATTCAAGCAGAATTTATTGTAACTGTTCCTAAAGTAATAGTGGACTTGAAAGTTGTAGATTCTTATCGCGTGTTTAATTATATACGTTGTGGAGAAGAGTAAAGCTGCGGATGAAGTGAAAGTGATTTAAGACGTTATTGATGCATTTGAAATGTATCTTATGAGTGTGATGCTGCTCCTTATCTTGCGCCGGAGATAACCGAACAGAAAATTCTCGGAAATTGAGTTTCCTCTTTGGGTTGTAACGATTTCCTACAATGTGCACACCTCGAATGGCTTCTCCACCTATGCCTGATGTGCCAATGTTGCTTGTCTTAGAAACTTAACTTTACCTACCGAGTTGTAGTGCAGGTATGACACTCTTGGAAAAAAACAATACGATTATAAAATTCGGTCTCAATATCGATATTAATATCGAGGCACCTCGACCTGTTTTTAAAGGATTATGTTCCGGGGTCACACACATTGGGAATACGGTAAGAGTTGTCCTCTATTCCTATTGGAATAGTCGGCCAGCTGCCTCCTAAACTGGTCAAGGCACGGAGAGGGGAAAGCTGCGATCTCACAGAAAACCCCTCTCCCGCCATCGGAAGGGCGTGGGACAAGTACCAAATGCCCGACCTACCTAATGCAGGTTTTTCTAGGGTTTTCCCTGCATCTCTTTTAGGTGAATTGCCGGGTAGGATCCTTAAACCATGGCTCGGGGCCCCTAGATAACCCTTAGTTACCTTCCTCTACCCTTCCGCTTCCCCCCCTTTCAAATACCATCCTACGCTATTAAAGGGGAGTTGCCACCATGTGGATTACTCTCATGTAGCCTGTTACCCTAAAAAAAAGGAAATCATTAGTAATACTACCGTTCAAAGTGATGGATGTTAATTTTGGATGTTGATTTTATAAAATTACGCGAGACATTTACAAAAAAATATTAATCTAAGAATTCAAAGAACAGGTTTGCAATTGCTCTCAAATAATTCGAAATATTCGAATAAATTTCCGACTCAGGAATAAATAATTTTATAGAATATTTATAGAACGAAGAATTTTACTCAGTACAAGAGTTTATTTATCTTTCCCGTAATAGATGAAATTATTTTTTCTGAAAAAGTGTTGAATATGTTTCATTGTAAATATTCAATTTCATAGAGTGCATATTTTCTGGTTAGTTATTTTTTTCTGATGTTTTCTTCGTTTGTTTTTTGTGTGCGGCCTCGAGTTTCCCCGTAATGTCAGATTTTTCATTGTCCAATTCCGAGGAATGACTTGACCGTCGATTGAGGATGTGTTTGCCGTCTTCTGTAACTTGTTTTATTGTATTGGGTAGTTCCGGAATTATTTTTTCTCAGCGATCGTTTTATTTGTCTCTAATAAACTATTTATTAATACGAATTGTAAG
The DNA here is from genome assembly GCA_037074705.1 of Zhengitettix transpicula. Lineage (NCBI taxonomy): Eukaryota > Metazoa > Arthropoda > Insecta > Orthoptera > Tetrigidae > Zhengitettix > Zhengitettix transpicula. The sequence goes on from CM073594.1 coordinate 51,218,033, forward strand.
CATAGTAATTCTGTGTCAATTTTCCTGTGTTCCGTCGTAGTTAGTTATTTGATTGTATTTTTCCTAATACTGACAACTAATTATACTGTATTCGTAGAAATATATACAGCGGAACGTTTGGTGTTATAGGTTAACATAACACAGTTTTCTATAACTATTTGTAATTCCACATAATGACGCCTTCTATTTCCTCAAACAAAGACTATTCGAACTAATAGAATTTTAAAAATATAACGTTAGAATCAACGTCAAGTACTTATTGGATCGCCGTGAACTGATTGTTGTTAGAATCCCGGGGGAAATTTGTATCAAGAAAAATCTCTTTTTAAGAGAAATGTCATTGCTCAGGAACTGCAGTTTTCTAATTATTTCATCCTGTAAAAAAATTAACGTATAATTTGTATTGACAATGAAAATAATTTCAAGAAAATTATTAAAGAAAAAAACCAGTATTTGTTATTATATATAGCAAATATTTGTGTTTGTAACTCGAAAGAATGTAAGATTTAAGTGGTTTAGAATTTTGGTCTGACTTTTTCCTTACTCTTACCGATCGCAATAATTTTTCGTTCTGAATTAAAATCCAAAGAGCTGTATAACATTAGTTTAGAAACGGACACAATATATAGTAAAGTAAAGAATGAATAATTAATTTCTTTTTTTCACTGGATTGAATGTTATTGTTCGAGGATTCAAATTTACGGCTAACGAGTTTATCAGCACCGGATACGAAACGATTGGTGCGCACAGTTATGAAAAAGTAAAACCAGATGTGCGACAGCAAGTCGCAGATGTGGACAGCTTCTAGGTGATGGGTCCTCTAAAAGGCACTCGTGCGCGAGAGCTTGTGATAACGACACCTCATTACGGGATCCGAAGGTTGGAGCGAACCAACTTCTCAGAATGGATGCTGCGATATCACCACAGTATTTTTTTCCCTCGTGAAATATCACAATAACATTTCTGCTTACTGTCAATATATTCAGTTGATCCTACAAAAGCTAGAAATTCGAGCCACAGTGACGGTAAGAGCAGAGTTAGCAGTTGTACCAGAAAGAAAAAAACACATGTAGACGTATGTAATGAAGAATTAGTCACAGTACGTCATATAGTTAAGGTAGAAAACAGATTGGCCCAATCAATTTGCCGGTTCCTCTTGATCCGGAAAAGTGTGGTTGGGAGAATTTTCCTCGTGCGGGTGAATACTTTGACAGGTTTTTCTCAGCAAGTGATAAACAGCTTTCGATCCGGAGAATTTGCCTGGTTATGTGAGCTGACTTCTGAGATTGTCTTTTTTTTTCTGGTCGGTCGCAAAGCGTTGTTCTGTAATTGCGTTGCGTGAGTCAAGATGTCTATGACATCACTCCGCTCAGCAGCTCCGGTCTCGGGTTTTTATCACACCCTGCGTAAAAAAAAATCGTACTTGCGAACGCTATAAATAAACAGGGCATTCTGTGAAACTTCTCACTTCCCTCCGAGCTTCTCACCGATATATTGAATGAAACAATGAGGGAGAAAAAATTCACACTTAAATAACAATAATATTTTACTTTGTCTATTTTTTATAAATAAGATAAATTAACGACCTTTTTACACACACATTAAAATTTTTTTTATTAAACACAACGAAGTTTCAGCACCTTTCGGACTATTTAAATAAAGGTATTCAATGTCACGCCGCCCCAGTAATCAACACTTTACTATTATAAATTAGATTAAATTTACAAGGGTATTCTCTAGTTTGCTACGTATGTGTGTGGAGTTGAAGTCGTATAAATCGTGAACGTCACGACAGTATTTTTAACTGAACATCAGTGGTCCCATACGTATATTTCCTGCTCACGTGATGATATATCCTGTACCTGTGTAAATGTTTTAATGAAGACTTTAATCTAAGCTGACGTATTAGATTTCACTTAACAGTAATTTGTGTCTTTTTCTGATTAGAATACATACAATTAAATTTTCATTAAGCACGGTGAATATGCAAAAAATACACACTTCTGAATTTTCCAAAACTTTACGATAAGTGATTGTTATCAGTGTCAAGAGCGGACCTATTATTGGAAAACACTGATAAAACCGCTGAAACAAAGATATTTTATATATCTCATTGTAATATTCCTTGGAACTGTACAGGAAATGATAAACGGGGATTACTGTAGCCTACGTTACGACTAATGTAATGAAGGAAACGTAAGTAATGATCAGTGTGTTTGTAATAATTATATTTTTATATAATATTTTATATTACATTTAAATAATATGTGTGTATGCATGTATTTACGTTAATCTCTATACCGATTTAAGCGCGTGGACAGATTGCAACAATAATTGGTACACATATTCTTCAAACGAAGAGAAACGGTACTGTCGGTGGACAGAAACCTGTAGCACACAGGTGGAAAGAATAACAATGATCACATTTTTTAATTATAAAATTGCTGAGCGTCAAGGAGTCACAGCACACGCGACAGAGACGTTACTACGCGACGATACTGCACAACAAAGTAAATAGTTCCTTTTTTCGTAATGAAATAAAGCAGAAATATTTTGATTGCATAAAAAGGACCATTTTAGCCTGTAATACCAGATCGAATTATTATAAAAAAACAATACGAAATCCTTTACGATCCTTGCGGAAAATGTAAGTAAATTTTTGTGCAATATTAGTGACTCCAATATGGTGACCATTTGTTTACATTGTGAATCTAGCTAACAATTTCATCAATTTAATCTTTCGTAATGTCTTAAGGCACAGGGACAATTATATCCTGCAAACTCAAGGAGTATATTTAAGTATTCTATTGATACGAAGGTATGTTTGTTGGTATTTATGCAATAAAATGCAATGTATTTTATAGCTGTTAAATTGATGCACTATTGGTTGAAAGTATGTACGAAACTAGGAACAGTTAGATTTAGGTTAAATCACTTCTTGACTAAAGATTATAATAGAATTAATTACTTTATCGGGTTTAAATAAATAATTACACGGGCAAAGCCGGGCACCCAGCTAGTGGAGAAATAATATTAACTTATATGACAGCAGTAACGTTTGCAGAATGTTTGCCCAAGAGTTCATTAACGCGGTTTCTTTGCGAAGACTACGACGTTGTCAGAGAAACGTTACAAGGAACTAAGCGAACGCATACGGATTATATGAAAATGGATTTTCGTGTGATGTGGAGCGAACCAAACAAAATCTCGTCAAGCAGTTATAAATACTATAGTCAACGGAGAGGATAGCTAAATGGGCGAAGTCGAAGGAGAAAAATCTTGAACGGGCACAAGTTCCAATTTTGTAGTTCAATTAGTCTATAAAAATAGGGGTCCTTTGCGGATAAATAATATTGGCAGTTGTTGTGTCACAGTACATGGAAACGAAACGATTGATATTGACACTTGAGAGGTAATGTAGATTTTAAATAAATGCGTCAGTGTAGTCCAAGTGTACACCGTGTTTATTTAATAACCTGTTCACATAATCGCACACGACTTATAAACATACATGCTTACATTCACACACAACTGAATACATATGTTTGAGGTACGACAGAGTCCAAAGTCGAACCGATAATTCTCGTGCGTACGAGTATTTCGGGAGACAAGAGTCGGCCTTGGCAGACGCGAATAACAGATGTGTTCTCAGATTTCCAGACTAAAACGTATTGATAACGTATCTAAAGAGCCACGTGTAGTAGCACCGGCGTTTCAAAAATTTCACAAATCACTTCTTCTAAATATTGCTCGGTAACTCAAAACTAAACAGCACATATACACACTTTCATTTGTATTGAGTAGTTCCACAAGTATTTTGCCCAGTGAATGTTTTATTTTTCTTTAATGTGATAATTTCCATACTGTACTTTTAGTAATGTTAAGTCGAATGGTTCTGCGTTTTATCATTGTTAGTTATTTAATTGTATTTTTCTTAATTCTTCAATGAAATGTATACTGTATTTTTAGTTATAATATACAGTGAAAGTGTTGTGTCCGAGGTTAAAAAAATGTAGTTTCTACTTATTTGAAATTTCGTGTAATGATGTATCCTATTTTCTCAACCGAGGAGTAATTGAATTTATAAAAATCTAAATATAAAAATATTTTCTTTATTACAATTCGTCTAGATGTCAAAGAATAAACTAAAGATTTATTTGAACCGAATTTTGATATTATTCTTATGACACCCTTTTCAAACCCAAATAATTTTCTATTTAAAAGATTGGTAACCGTGAAATAATTTTTATATCAGTCGACATTTGGAAATGCTCGCATACTTCATAATTACAATTAACCCCTTTCAAATCCCTTCGTATGCTATTCAAGGGGAGTTGCCACCAAGTGGATTACCCTCATGTAGCCTGTTACCCTAAAAAAAATTGAGGATGCATTTTCCTCTCTCCGTTTTTTAACTAAGGTTCAACAAGCCAAGACACCTCGGCCTGGGCATACGGTAAGATCTGTCCGCTATTCGATTGGAATAGTCGGCCAGATGCCTTCTAAACAGGTTCGAAGGGCGTGGGACAAGTAACAAGCGCCCGACCTACCTGATGCACCATTTTTAGGCAAATGCCGGATAGGATCTTTTAACTACAGCCCGGAGACACGACTTAACCCTTTATTACCTTCCTCTACTCTTCCACGTCCCCCTTTAAAATCCCTTCCTATGCTATTAAATGGAAGTTGCCACCACGTGATTTACTCTCATGTAGCCTGTTACTCTAAAAAATATAATATCATAACTTTTTTGCGAATCCCCTCTTTCATATCACATCATAAGCTATTTAAGGGGCGTATCCTTGATGTGAATTTAACATATGAATGCAACTCTGATTTATTATACATTTTATTTTAAGCATTCATTAAAAAACTAGTACATTATAAAATCAATTAATTTCAAAATTTATTTAGTATTATTTCTGTTACGACTGTACTGTGATTTCTGAAATGTGTACGGAACTATTCTTAGGCCCTCATAAATTGTCTCTGTTAAATCCTTGAATTAGGATCACTAATTGGTTCACCCTAAAATTAGTTCTCCTTTAAATAACATTCTTTCAATTCAATGTAGCTACGAGGGTGAAAGGACACAAACAACCGTAGCAATTTATCAGGGTAAACGTTTTGTGCTGAAATCTCGTATTTACTTAGCTTTACGAAAACATGTATTTATATGCTGTGGAAGGCGTAAGAAGGCGATTGCCGTTTCTTCGTAAAGACGTTGGCGGGCCGCGTGATCAATATTACCTGTGGGCTCCACCTGGGGAAAAGAGGCGATCAGCTGGGTCGAGAGCGGAGGCGAGGGTGGGCGAGCATCGATCCACCCTCGACGCCCACTCGCGGCGCCACCGTCGCGGCGTCGACGGCGCCGTGCGCCAGTACGACTACGGACGCCGACCTGTGCTCACGTGCGCCGAAACCATCCGTGGTCACAGCTTACTACGGGTACACGCCGAGGTACAAAATCTGGATGTCGTGTGTTAAACACCTGGACATCTGACCACAGTGAATCGAATTCCAAATACAACAATAATTTCAATAAAAAAAAATTACCACCCTGCCTTCACTTTATTTCAGATTTCCCGGATGAAAATGTAAAATAAATATTATAATTTCTTTTGATGCTAATAGTAGTGTACGGGTTATTGTTTTCTTGTCCATTTATCTTTATAGCTCAGTTGGGTAAGACACTGGCTGCTGTGTGCTTACACCTCGAGGGTTTTCACGTGAATCAGTTCTCCCCTCAATCGGTAAATGTCCAAGAAACGTAAGAAGCAAACGTAACGCTAAATTCTTTCTCACTTTGTGTCCCTTAAAGTTTAAAATTGTGTACAACGGTGTGAATGCAATTGCGTTTTTTTTCGGGTATGTCTTTGTGTTTTTGAGATAATCGTAGTAGAAAGGTTGAAACCGATATTTCAAACAGTAACTACTGTGTTCACTTTCAGGGTTACAACGAATATGGCGTACGGTATGACAGTCCGAATATGGATCACCTGTATTTAATTACACGTCTAAGTGTTGAGGCTTGCTTTTGAGGTATTCGTAGTGGAGTGGGCGTGGAAACAGCCGACTCCCTAGGGTTCGACTGAAATACGCAGGCTTCTCATGGCGTCGATCGGATTCATTCCTGTCATGACTGAATACGAAACATGTTGCTTTTCCGAAACCCAGATTTCAATTTTCCCTTATGGTGCATTAAAACATACGTAAATCTTTATAAACGTATCCCTAAATCAGTGCCTAGCATTTCTCGTAGACAAATCACAACGTCAAGGATTTTAATTGAAAGAATTTTTCAGGAAAAAAAAAGGAGTGTAATAAATTGACAGCAGTGTACTGAACGCTCTTTTAATGTTGTTTTTAGTTTCAATACACTTCTATAAGAAATTTAAGATTTCTGTCCTTAAATTTCATGAGATCTCGAATGCCAAACTAAAATGTCAATATAAAATTGTAAACCGCGATATACTCCGTATTTTGTCATTCGATCTAGTTGAACATTTGATAATTGAGTGTGTTAACTGAAATTTAAAAAAAATTGAAGGAAGACAAAACAGTAAGTTTATATCATATACCTCTTGATTACCGCCTTCCAGAGGAAGTAATAACAGCGTAATGAAAGAAGAAACTGATATTTAGTTGAAATCAGAAATAAAAAATGTTCAGCATAAATTTTCAGAGGAATTATAGGAATGTGCGGACTAAAATTAATATGGCGAATTCAACCATGAATTCCACCAAATATTTTCAGAGTTCTGAGGGAGAATATTCGTAGCGAATTCAGCTTCAAAAACATTATTTAGAATTTTTTGTTTATTAATTTAGGTCTCATAAAGAGTAGTAGTCTTTCGCGGTATAGAGAACGAATAAAGTCTTCTCGGGCTTCTAACCCAGTAAATAATTATATTCGCGACGTTTCGATGACGATCACTGTATTCTATCTCATTTTTAATTTCATGAGATATAATTCTTGAATTTAATTAAAATGACCAATAAAGATAAACATATGGTATATTTAATATATTTATTTTATTTCGTTAATAAAGTAATTTTAACTCACGTACTCGGGATATTTTTAAACATTAACTGACTTATAAAACGTATACCAGTAACAAAAAACCAATATTATTGTCATTATTTCTCGTTTCTTCTCCAGGCGTAGATTGAGCCTATACGAGTGCATTTTGTGCACTTCGTATATGATTTAACACTCAAAAATGGTAGGTAATTTGAAGATGTGAAATTGGGTACTTCATTTAAAGCCCATGAAAGTGAGTTAGTTTTTTCTCACCGCTTTCATTGTCATCACAAAGCCTTAAATTTAAACACAGTAGATCCACAGCTGATATATGACACAAAAATATAAATTTTTAACGTGTTATAATCAAGGTCCGTTGTAATATAAGAAGAGGAATGCTAATGATAAATTTCGTCTTAAAACTTGGTAAACAAATATTTTACAACGTATAATTCCCTGTATAGAATACTATGTTTTAAATATAAGAGAACGAGGCTGTCCACGATTTTAATGGCATTGTAAACTTTAATAACTTTTTAGATATAGAAAGAAATGAAATATTTGAGTTATTGAAATAAAGAGATTGTAGTTTTATGTAAGTATTGTGGTGAAATCTTTTAAAAAATCAGAAAAGTACATATACTTAGTCTAGAACGATGCAACAGTATAAAGAAGAGTCACGTGTCTTCTGTGGAAAGAATTGGTTGTTGAAGATTAAATAATCTACATAATAAAAATGGCCGTTGAAGTAAACATGAACCTGCCTCCGAGGTCATTGCTCTTTTAGAGAAAAGTATGAATTAAAAATTTCTGTGGCTCATTTGGATGAGAGAAAAATTTAGTTTATATTAAAAATTATATTTTATAGCAAAGTACAATTTAGGGGAATTTTTTTTTGTTAGTTATGAATTGCGAAACATCAGCGAAATAATGACAACCTTTGCAAAGTAAATTGCTGCTCGTTTTATTTCACATTTGATTGAACACGGCCGTGTAAGGTGAAAGTGTTACCGAATACACGCGCGTGTATGAACGGGGTCATCGCGTGGGAGGGTTGGCACCCCCGCACGAGGGAGAGTCCAACTTCAGCAACCCCTCTGTTAGTTCCATCCCCGCACCAACAGAGGGTGGTTGAGTTCTCCTCTGCCCACGCACTGCCCACATCGTAAAAGTGGCGAAAATTAATATTAGGTGAGCTGCAACAAAGTGAATTTCAATGTAAAGGATATTTTCACAAAATATTCACCAATAATATACAACTTTAACGCATTATAAGAATATTGTTACACTTTTCTAGTTAAAGTACCTGAAATCAATACAAAATCTGGTAAAAAAAATTGACGGTGCAGGTTGGGTTTGAGTCCCAAAATTTGTAGCTGATTTAACTATTATACATGATCTTTACGACGGAATAAACGTCGTTTTAAAAGATTTGTTTCCAGCAAATAAATTTTGGGTGGAGATGTATCTATACCTGTAAACAAAAATACAGTACTCTGAACTAATTGCGACAGTTTTTGAAATTTAAATTATTCAAGCAGTATTTGTAATACGCTGAGCTAATTTTGAGAGTTGTCCTTTGCAGCACTGAGGGGTTTGGAAATGTTAAAATGAAAGGAAAAGTATGGGGAGAAAATTGTGTACATAATGCAAAATATTTCATGCGTTGATCCAGTGCTCGCGATAAGATTAAGAAATAGAGACCGATTAGGAGAGGCGTATAACCGAATTTAACTAGTTACAGGACTGGTATTCTGGAATGAAACTCTCGATTCCGACTTTACACCCGACGCAGGAACGGAACCTATCATTTGCATACTTGTCGCAATATGTACTCAACAGGCGTCGAGTATGGCCAGAACAGGTTGCAGGGATCGAAACCAGGTTTTCCGGGACGTCTCGAAACAACTATGGGGTCATATGAACAACCTGCTGGAAGTCTGTGGGCAGAAGTCACCACAACGGTTTGTATAATTTTTATCTCACGTGAGTAGAGATCAATGCGTGCCAAGGAGAGTCCTGACTGTGTCAGGTGATAAAATTAAGAGATTTATCTTGAAACACTGCCTCCAATGCCGGTGTCGATTGTTATTTTTTATAGTTTGGTGCCCGGCGTGGCCCCTGTACTTATCTATATAAACCCGAAAAAGTATTTAATTCTATATTAATCTCTATTCAAGAAGTTAAATATAACTATCCTAGTTCCGTTCATACTTTCGACCGATAGTGCATCAACTGAACAGCTGTAAAATACATTGAAGTTTATTGATTCAGTTCCAACAAACATTCCTCCGAATTTCTTTAGGAATAGAATACTTAAATATACTCATTGAGTATTGTAGGATATAATTGTCCCTCAGTCTTCAGACATTACGAAAGATTAAATTGATGAAATTCTTAGCTAGATTCACAATGTATACAAATGGTCGCCATATTGGACTTAATTAATATGGCACGAAAATTAACTTATATTTTCTGCAAGGATCGTAAAGTATTTAGTATTTTTTTTTAACCATCATTCGTTGGATATTACTGGATATAATTATCCTTTGTTATTCAATGAAAATATTTCTGATTTATTTCATTAGAGAAATAGGAACTATTTCCTTTGTTTATCGCTTAGTAACGTCTCTCATTATCGCGTGACGTCATGGTCTCTTGTCGAGCAGTAATTTAACACAAAATGATCACGTTTTTTTAATTATAATTCTTTCCACCTTTAAGCTTTCTCTCACAGTACCGTTTCTCGTGTTTTTAATAATATCTGTACCAATGTTTGTTGCAATCTGTCCACACGTTTAAATTTGTATAAAGATTAACGTAAAGACATACAATTGTACATCCTTTTTTATTATATAGATTGTGGGAGTATGGAAAGAGAAAGTAGAATGTAGAACATATCAGTAGAAAACAGTATAATAAATTAAATAAATCGACTGCGGTAGGTAGTACTCAAAAATCGGTTGACGCACCACAGGATAAGTTTGACAATCACATCAATCCGTTCGCACACGTCAATATCTAATCAGTTATAGAATAGTAAGGACCAGGAAAAAAAAGTTCAGAAGTTTTTTGTGACTGAGTGGCTTTATATTTGACGCCGAACGGAAATGGAGCTGTGCCAGTGGACACAGGGATCGATGATGAGAGAACACGTTCGCTGAGTTTGGAACGCGGGTTAATTTGCGGAATTCCATTACGCGGCCGCAGTTTGTTGATGTTGACGGTATTTCACGTTCGTCGTGACATGGTCGCCTGTGCTAATGAGAGGTCTTATCGGGTTTAATTAGCATCGCGAATCTGCTCAACGTGTGACGTCCTCATTAACACGGGGAGCGGAGCGATCGATGACGCCGTAATTCCTAACGACTGCAACATTCGAGATTGGGAGGTTAATTCACATTTTTCATTTTTATGAAACACGTTTCGCCGGCGGATACATTAATTCAGTGAGAGGCGATAATTTCCTTGTGAAAGAATCTCTGAAGCCCACCCGGAATATCCGGCGAAGAGTCGTAAACTAGCCACTCTTGAAGCTAGCACCGCCTCTCCCCTCTTCCGTGGACTAAACACTGCTAACAACTCACGAATATGATACTCGATGCCTTGTGAACATAAAATATGTAACAGATAGGGGCCTGAATTGCGTCCAGACTAATTTGAACCTTTTATACGACGCTCATTGTGCCCGAGGTTTGAATGTTTAGCTGGTTTCTTCGATCAAAGAGCCGGAAGGTCAAACTAGAACCAAAAACGAAAACGAAAAGTGAGATACCCGTGTCAAAAAATTTCTATGTTTGATTGTTAATCGCACACCATTTACAATTCTTTTATAAATACCAAAGTGAAACTACGGTCATACCTCATTATTCCCAAGAACAAATATTACTTGCCTGATGAGAAAATCTTATACAAACCATTATGTATAGGAGACATTATAATATAATTATTTGAAATTTTGTGAGATAACTTGCTGATCTTCAGTGGCACTGTTAAAATTAAAAAAACGAAAGTTATTTTCGCATATGACGTCGCAGAATCGAAACGTTAACTGGACAATTGATATGACGATTTTTCAATTTTAGTGTACATTATAAGTTTTTTACAGTTATTAAATTAGATGATTAATTTTTCTTGTAATAGACAAAAATTATTGATTACAGCATTGTGAAACCAATTTTTATTCGTTTTGCAAACCGTTCGTTCGATTAATGGCTTTTCCAAAATAAGTTTTGTGACTGTCAATATTAAGACTTTATTGTTGAATTTACTGTCTAATATCACAATTTCCTTTGATAAAATTATTAAAATAATTCAAAATTATTTACAGAATTCACACACTACGAAATAAACGAAATGCATAATAATGCCCTGAGGGTTCTTGGAGCGTTCTGAATCATAACAGTTGCTATTATTAATAATAAATAAATTACATATCTACTACAGACATTTATAGAATGGTATATAAAGTTATAAATTAATGGAAAAACCGTAGAAATGTATTATGCCTACACATATTTTACATAACTCTTGATCTATGGCGATCGTTATGCTGGATTCAGCAGAAATAGCAGTTATGTTTTCTTGCAGTTATGGGCTCTGGAAAAATTGGTCTTCACGTTTGACTTCAAATGTAAACAACGAATTTCTATTTTATTATGTTTCTATACAACTTAAATTACTTTCTCTTAGATCGTAGACACCTTTACCAAGTAATTTTCCTCTTTTACCCTCAGACATATCTGCCTCCACTTCTCTGAGAGAGATCAACTTTTTATTTTATATTCCCTACTCTCTTGCCGTTTGAAGATGATCGCAAAATTTATTACTTTTATATATTGAATCTACTTTAGAATCTGATTAATGTTTTAGCAGGTACGCTAGCATATTATATTACAGCGTTACATAGTGTAATATTTATTTTTATATTCCACAAAGATATTTCTAATCTTCCGTTAACGAATACTACTCATAAGGAGTGGGGACAAGCCTCGGAAAAATCCTCTGTGATATTCGCGTTCGAGAACGACTACGTTCCCGAATGTGTGTCTGTTGAAGTGAATGTTGTCTACTCGTTCACTTCACATGCTTAGTCATTGTCGGGTTGCTGACTCACAATATCGAATACACGAATTAATTACTCGACCAACAACAATGAAGCGAGGGTGTCGCCACAGTGGTCCGTGAGGGCGTAACGCACGGTAATTCGGCACTCGGGCCGCTTTTGCTTTCTAAATAGAAAGGCCCAAACAAAAATCGTACATTCATACACAGACAAGATAACAATCCCAGAAATGAAATAAAATCAATAACACGCTTACGTACATTAGTTCAATTATTATTTCCGTAACTACATACCCCAGTACTAACTTACGCAAATACGTAAGATAAGCATGACACTAAAAGTATGTGAAGGGCTTAACAAGGAATGATTGGTTAAGAAGAAGAACGAAATCAAGCGTACACATTCCGTGTAATAATAATATGAAGCAAGAGTATCAGTTTCAAGGTGGGCCAGTACATTTTAAACCATAGATTGGAAACGTAAGACAGGACTAAAGTGGTTAATCAGTTGATATGTTAGTATGCAAGGTGGCACAACACAGGAATGTGAAAGTTTCCTATTTAATTTTAATTATTGTAATGTAATTTTGATTTATTCGACAATTTATTTCTATCCTTTTTAATTTGATTTTAACTCATAATATAATAAATGTGTTTCAGTTTTAAAAGATGAAAAATTTTTCATGTATATTGGTTGAAAAAAAATGTACATTGGTTTAAAATCATTTTTCATTTCTCGATATAATTAGTAGCCATTATTAGGTTTTATAACAAAAAGTCCAGAGACCTGAAATTATACAAAAAAATAATTAAATTAATTGTTTGCATAAATGGATCAGAGCTACAGTAAAGTCAAATTTGCCATTGTTTGAGAGTGAGTAACAAAATCTTTAATTAATTAAGATGTTGAAGTATACCTCTTTCAGTGTTATTGTTCATCAAGCTTGGATACCGCCAATCAATATTCATACATTATAATGAGGGAGCACCTTTCCATTGTGCTTAACTAATTGGAATCAATTTTAATCTAATAATGCTTATAAGTCAAGGTTACATTCGCTTCACAATGCAAATCATCAATATCTAAGAATATTCCATTGAGGTCGTCACAAATTTGGGAAGCCATTAACCTGTAAATTGCTGCAATTTCTTTTGCAAATATTTATAATATTGGTATTTAAATTGAGATTGTTTGTGAAAAGAAATGGGTTCCTTCGGCTGTCAGATAAAAATGTTGATAATCTTGTTAGAAATGTAGACATCATTCTGGAAAAACTAAATGTGTGGTTTAAAGTCAATAAATTATCACTAAATCTAGATAAAACCAAGTTCGTCCAGTTCTCAGCGGGTGGTAGTAACAATCGTCTAGAGAAATTCTCGGCTGAGGCGCCTTTTCTGAGTCTTCCAATTGATAGTAATTTAAAGAGGAGTCACCATGCTTGCTGCGATACTCAGTTCGGCTTTTTATTGTCTCAGAACCTTAATCCAACATGTTGATATCAACACAACGAAAATGGTGTACTTTGCGTATTTTCATTTCCTTATGTGTTATGACGTTGCAAATTGGGGCATTTGCTCCAGGTGCATTGAACTATTCAAGTTGCAAAAGCGTGCCATTAGAATACTTTCTAATACGGATAATAAATACAGTTGTAAACCGCTTTTTAAAGAGTCTGCGAATATTAACTCTTCCCAGCGTGTATTCACGAAATTTTAAAGATAGTTAAGCGGAACATGAATCGTTTTCAAACGAATGGCGAGTCTCACAATTATGAGACTAGAAATCGCTGAGGTCTAAGCTCTTTACTCTCTACCAGAGAAGTATTCACCATCCAGGGATAGTTTTATACAATAGTCTTCCTCCAGCTGTAAAGAACAATAATAACTACAAGAGTTTTGGGATTCAATGTAAAAATATTCTACTAAAACTCAGTAGAGGAGTTTCTTGATCATTCCCCTAACTTTAAATTATTTTTTAAAATGAAAAATTTACGACTGATTGAAAGTAATGAATAAGAAAGATAGACAATTCAAACAAATAAGTGGTAATATAAATACAACACAACGTTTCTGGGATCCTTGCCCCTTTCGTCAGGTGCGAGGAAGAGCTTAAAGCGACACAACTGCACTTGTCAGTTGACAAAACTCAAAAGAAACGTTGTGTGGTATTTATATTATCACTTTTTTTTGGTCTGAATTGGCTATCTTTCTTATCCATTAATTATTTTTTGTTATACTGAAAATTTTTCAATGTGTTTCTCATAAAACTACTTCTTTTATAACTTGCTTAGTTTCTTTTGGTCTTTTCTGCTCTTTTGTTTGTTTGTTTCATGTGCGGCCTGGAGTTTGCAGATTCCTCGTCTCACTTTTTTTTTATTAGACAAAACTTTTATCATAAGATTATTAGTTGATACATAAAGTTTTAGAGTATATACAATTAAAATCCTGCACATAATTAACTTAAGTTAATCCAGCAATTAACATAATCTTGCAAATTTTTGACCTCGTCACTCTGATTCGTGAAGTGACTTGTCCGTCGTTTGTGTTTCCTCCTAGTGTGCGTGTGTCATGATTTTTCTTATCTGTTGTGTAATTATATACTTTATTATGGTTAATTCTCTAATCAATAATTTTTTACTAGAGTGTATTGAATTTTTTATGGTACTGTAAATATTATATTTTACAATTAGTATCGTTAAAGAATTATTATTTTTGTTACTATTAATATTTAATTCTTTAACTTATGTTGGACAGAGAAATTTGTGTTCCAGAATTTTAGTATTTTTATGTTAACTTCAAATTATTTATAATTGTAGCATCCAATCATTCTATTATAATTTTATGTAATGAAGTATCTTATTTCCTCACGCGAGGACTAATGACATGAAATAAATCAAATCAAATCATGTAGAAAAGAAAAGTAACTGAAAAAAATATATACTTCTATTTTAAAGAAACGTGTTTATGGTTATATAACATAAGTTTATTGTGAAGTATTAGGTAAAACAATGAATTACGTGTCATGGGGAAGGTAGAAAATACTAACGTGTAATAAATTTCATAGAAACAATAAGCTGATCATCAAGGAAGATCCAGCAACCTGCCAATCTGCACCAGCAGAGACTGCAGAGTAGGGTTCTACAAGGAACTGGAGGAAAAGTGGAGTAGACCTGTGAAACCAGAGGAATGCGGAGTCATCCTCAGAAATGTCAGCAGCATCAGAGAAATATCGCACCCGAAAGAACTATCTCGAAGGCAACACGTTGTAACCAGAATAAGAACATTGCACTCCAGTTTCACTCACTCATTCTTGATTTCCAGATCTCCGCAGCCGGTATGCAGCTCATGCGAGGAGCCCACAACAATTCCTCATGTCCTCTTTGAGTGCCCCAAATATAGCGAGATAAGATCAACCATAGCCGCCCATTCAATGATGGAGATTTGCAACTCATCAGCGGCAATAAACAACCTCATAGACTTTACGATGAAAACTGAGTTGTATACAGTAATTTAATTGTTATACAAATGTAGAACTTAACGAATGTAAGTCGCTAATGACCTGAAGATTAATGCGACATTAAACTGTAATTAAAAAAACAAAACTTATTTCTGTATGACCTAAGACCATCGATCCTCATAGTTTGTTTGGAGAAGGCTATGTAATTACTCGCTGCGATTCAAAGAGAATAAATGAATCTTGCAAAATAATTGTGTACCTGCTTGACACAATTGTGCGGACAGTTGATAAAAATTTTGCAGTACCAACTCAAGAATTGTCTGGTTTCAAAATGTTCTTAGAAGGGCCCCGGAAGAGTTCTTTTCTTGCGTCACGTCGTCAATATTTTTATTTATTTATTTATTTGTTTGTGGGCACCATGTGTGCGTGCATTGACTCGGCGTGAGACTGGTTCAGAGACGCTATCAGCCGCGTCTAGACGCACCTTGAAACCGGCCAGACAGCGACTAAGGACTCTGATCGCTCCTTAGTTGGTGGCAGATCGCCAATTAGCGGGTGACAAGGGACGAAAATGGGTCACGCTCACCGAAGGACTTCCCCTTTCCTTCAACCTTCGCCCTCCAGACCTCCAGCGTGCGCTACGTGTTTGGAATAGGGAACAAGAAGCATTTCACCTATGAATAAACACAAGGCACTGCAGTCTATTCCACGAGAATAGGGGGAGTGATCTTCAGCCTTCACGAATGTTTCATTCGCAACGCCTTGTGGTCAAAGACAATCAAGTCAATTCCACCAACTCATTTAAAAATGAAAATATCTTATATATATATATTTATGATGGTCTCCTTTAAAATTTAACACTTTACGACACTTAAACTTTTAATGACCACCGCAGACTGATGATAAAATATAAAAAGGATGAAGTTGAAAGATCGATCTGAATGTTTCAGCCCTTGCTGAAATTTCAAAATAGTTACTAATTTATTTATCTATAAAACTCGAATAAATCAAGGAAAATAATATCTAATGTAGGTCAGATCTATTAGAAACCGATTTATTTAGAATTAATAAATATTGATAAACTTTTTATAGATTACTATCATTTTAGTTTAACGTAATAATTAAATATATTTATATATATTTATATATAGTTAAAAATATATTTACACTAAGTGTTTTAGGGCAAAACAATTAAATACAAAATTAAATTTTAAATTGTTATAGCATAAAATATCCCTTAAAAATGGTTTTAGACGAAACACAACAATTATAAAAAAACTGGTCATAAACCCTGGACGTCTCAGAATGTCTCTCACTATTTTTTCACCTTAATCGACATGATGACACGAAACTATCTCCATTGATATGGTTTTTTATTACTTATTTTGTCTACTTATTTAGTATTAAATATTATATCCATTTAAAAAGCTTCTTTAATTAAGGAAACTCTTAAAAGTTAATTTATCTACTAAGTGCCTTATAGAAACCTATTTAGTAATGATAAATAATTTTTGGGAGATTGTCGTATTTAAAAATCGTCCAAGCTTAGGTATATTACTTTCCCAGTTATACCACAATGTTTTGAAATATATAAAATTGTATTAGTTTCATAATTTTTTCTGAACCATAATTTTATTGAAAATATGTTTACGTCTGTATTAGTTTAATTTATTTTATTAAATCACTTAATTTTAATTATCAGAAAAATAGAGGCGATAATTAAATCCCTTTCTATGTTTCAGCCTATGATCATGATTTTATCTTTTACAGGTCTTCGAATCGTTCATACAAAGGGATGTTAATGTCGCTTCAATTTAAGATTATTTAAAAATCAATTTTTTGGAGTTACTATTGATGTTAGGATGAATTTCAGCAATCTTGCTGAAGGAAACTTCAGAGACGTTTCTTAAACATGGCGGTGACTCTTCATATTGTAATTTTGTACTTTTCGACGACGTTTATTTTGGGTCATAGATAGCAAGAGTTAGCCACACTCTGAAACACCAGGATTACAAGGTTGGAAATTTTAAAATGCCACAAAATTATCAATTATAAGCCCACAATAGCGTGAAGAGAAAATTTTTCCTAAATGAGCCAGTAATGATTGAAAATTTGAAGAACCTTTTACACGGGAAATTTTAAGTGCCGCACTAAAAATAATGTTTTTCTATATTTCGTAATTAAAATGGGCATGCATCATTTGCGAAAAAAAATCTGAATATTAGATAGGTGCGATTATCATTACTAAACAACTTCTAATGGCTACGTTCATCAGCGTCAATTTCTTGCATTCTTCAGTAATGATAATATGTAAAACAGCGTGATATTATCGTTGATAAACAATATTTATAAGTATTCTTGTCATGGTTAGTTATTGAATAGTTGGCAGTATATTATTCCATAAATTGATCATTACTGAGTAAAATTTTAAAATGTGATGTAGGCGTTTCAGTTGGATGTGGGTCTGGGAAATGATACGTGTTTCGTAATGTGTGGAGTCTGCCAATTTCATAGCACTCTGGGGAGGGGCTTACAGTGGCCAATCCTCGTGGTCGATATGGCACGGTGATGTGGTATTCACGAGGTCGAAGAGCCGGCGACGTTCTCTGATTGGGCGTCACTGTCCCAATGTCACTTGCCTTGGCTGGTCGCTCAACATCCAAGCTACGGCGTGATTTCAAGTCGGTTAAGCCTTTCAAACGATTAGTATTTTCTCTGTTTAATTGCTCACCCGAAACAGGGGGGGGGGTTCAACTTTTGGATCAGAAACGTTGATAAACAAATTGCACAGAATATTTATTCATTCTGTCCAAATGACAAAATAATAAGTCAATAGAAAACATTCGTGCGAATATAATTACACAAATTACTTGAACAACGTAGACGATCGAGTTATTTTAGATTTGGAAGAATTATCTTCCTATAATTTTTCAGGACTAAAATTTATAGAGTTATTTTCGAAATGGGAAAGTGATACTAATATCTACGTTTCTTAAACGTACTATTTAAAATTTCAGCAATTTTATTAAATCTCCTTTCACTCTATCTAGGTTGTTTTTAGTTTTCTTCATAGTTTGCATTTTAATTTTGTTTTCAATTTTCACTAAATTTACTACATAACTTTTTATTCAAGTCACAATTTGAATAAGGTACAAATAGGTACCGAAATGTTATTTTAAACTGCTTCTTTAAGAACAAACTGTTTTCTATTTGTCATGAACTGTATTTTATTTCATGTTTTAAAAACAAATTTTAATTCAAAAATATTAATTTAAACATAATATTTATTTTACGAACGCATTTAATTGATCAAGGCATCTCTAACTTAAAATATTTAACAATTCTCATATTATTGGATTCCGAGTATGTCTTCATTTTTATGAGTATAACATCTCTGAAAAATCTTAACATTATGGGATTTTAAAGGGAGTTATACCTATTTGTAAATAGACTATTTGTGTTACGCAGATTTTCCGGAAATTATTTTTATTTGTATTGGCTGTCCATCTTCAGAAAAAAGGAAGTGGTTTAAAGTTTAAATAATAATCTGATGTTGCAAAAAATTTGGACCTCAAATATTTGCTCCCCATCTGTGATCTGGATAGGATTCACGCTTATTTACTACACACTTGCTAAAATCTAATAAATATATATAATCGTATAGGAAGGTGCCATAATAAGTGGTAGAACGTGGCAGTTTCTTGATGAATTGGTCAGAAAAGCTATTTTTCTGATATTGCGATTTCGTTCACGGATCAGTGTTGAGACATGACTTGTACGGGGTCACCAACGTTGCATCAGCTCAGTGAACCAATCGCCGATTTTAGAAGGGTTACACATGGCAGTTGATCTTGGGTAACGATCCCAGTGCTCCACACTGTCTTTACACTCAGATCAGGTAAGGATGCTGGTCGTTGCGTAACAACAGGTCCGACCAGCGCGTGTCTTGCAGATCGTTATCGCGACACGGCGCCGTCTTATCTGATCTGGCACGCACAATCCACGCACCAGTCCGTGTTCCGCGGAAGTCGCTGACAGGCGTGTCCTCATAGTCTCACCTTCACCGTTCATGGGAACAACCGTGACCACCAGCCCAGAAGGAACTTCTGAATACAGCACATTTCTATAGACTAAATGAAGGTCTTTGGACAACCACGCGTTTGCTTCAGTTCATTGTCATTTCGTCCCAACCCCGATTAGCATTACCAATTTCCTTCAACACTCCGATGAGAACTGCCTGAGTTGAGATTGAAACTACAATTTCTTACTATAACCACGAGACGAATTTTTTAAATTTAATGCGTTTATCGTCTTACATTTTATCTATTTCGTCTGTCTAGTTGATAATGAACATCTGATCACAAATTTTTAATACAAAAAAGTTGGTAAGTAATGTGTCAAAGATTTTGTCAAAGTTGTACAGAGTGCGAATAACGGGGTGTATAAAGGGTAAGATTTACTTTTAATATCACTGACTCGTAAATATTACACAAACGAAAAAAAAAATTATTCAATTTTAGTAACGAAATCAGTATATATGTCACGATTAAAACAGTTCAATTGACTCCGCGCCATATTGCAATCAAAACAATCACCTTCTCATCTCTTCTATAACATATTTTAATAACAATGAGGTATCAGAACAATAATTTAAATTTTATCGCGAATAAAAATCATATCTCGTTTGTACTTTTCTATTTTGATATGGACTTTTTTCTTGCTCGACTTATCGAAGTGAAACTTTTATCACGGTAATGTAAGTTGCTACATGCTCGACTATAATTCATACTTATCTAAAATAATTGGTGTATTTTAACACACAGTATGAACATCAAGATAGGCAACAATGATCGACGCAGTATTTTTCAGATATATAGATAAGCTTAAATCTCGGAATTTATTTTACATATTTTAACTAACATAAACGCACTATTTTGATTTCGATGAATCCATGTCACTGATGAATAAATAAATAATAATACGTTTTTAAGTTTAACGCATTTGGCCGCCAATTTTTGTTGTTAAAATTGTTCTAAATCGATCTTCATTTTGAAATTAATAATCATTATTTCTGATCGATTTCCTCCTGTCGTTCTCATAGGAGTAGTTGCAAAAATTTTCCATTGCTAATATTGAACGTGCAGTAATTTAGCGTTATCGGAGCAACTTCCGCGATCCACTTACGGTAGGCAACGGCTCTCTGCGTTAAAGCGAGTGGGAGATCGTATCTCGGGGCGTCCAATACCTGTACGTGAACAATGCGCTGTTAAAGTTCCGCTAATGTCCCGATTGCCAATGCCTTATGGCTCATAATATTCTTCACACGGGCCTCGTCTCAGAGGACACTCGTTATTAAATAATGTTTACAGAGACGACAATAATTAAATTGCATTACTCTGAACGCAGTGTAACTTTGCAGATGAAAATGAATCGACGTTGACCAGAAGACATGCCACTTGTTTAATGGACCAATAATAATTCGTAAGGTGCATGATGTGAACAGGAAACGATAGGATATAAGATTCGGTGTAGTCAACGTATCAGAAATTAATAGAATAATATATAAAAAAAGGTTTTAAATTTTACCGCAAAAATTGTTCATGAGGAAAAAATGCATATCTTCGATACCTAATTTAAATTTACAATAAAATTGTTGTTTTCCAGACTTGTTTTTCGCTCTTATTTTGAGTTTATCTAGTAAAGGATTTTCTTTTGCCAAGTTTATAATTACGTATCCGTGTCAGGGATTATAGTGGAGTGCTAGCTACTACTTAATTTTTTTTTACAGTCTACTTGCAAACACATTGAATTCTATGTTAAATCAAAGAAATAATCAACCAAGCTTCATGGGGGATGACAAAAATGACAAATTATTGAGTGTTAACGTGTTTAACTGTGGAACAAGGTTCAAGAGAATTCAGTCTGTTCATATTTAAGATATAACGGTACGAATAAAGAGTAAAGCGAAAGTTGTATCTGATAGTAGACCAAGGGAACAGACTTGCAATTTTACTCCATGAATTACAACTAGGATTACCCGATTATTCCTCATCGGCGCAGATAACCTTCGTGAAGATCCTTTATATAAGTGAGCGCACTCTAGTAATATCCGTTTGATTGGTGCTGATGCGCCTTGTTGCTTAGTGAATTTTTTTTACCCTACACTCATGCTTGCAAGGAGAAAGCGCAGAACGGTTTAATAATACCGGCGGCCGCTTTAAAAACTGTATTGAGAAACGCTGTCGGCGGCGCTGTTTCGCATTAGTTGTATCATTTCATGGAAGCTGTGCAATAGCTCTTCAAATTAGGGACACGATTTTGGAGAAAGTTCAGGTAATGCTTGTTTATAAAATTGAGAAGCAGAGGGACGACCTGACACGGTCTGGAAACAAAAAATAATAACTAAACGTTTTCATTCTGTTTTAAAAATTTGAAGTTATTTTTTAGGGCTATATTAACTGAATTCGTTCTCTTGGAACCCCTGGAAAGATTTCCAGTACCTGGAACTACAACAGACAAACTCAAGTATTTAGAAGATAATCCAATTATTATTTTCTGCAGTAACTATCAGACAGAGACTATAAAGGACGTCAGAGCTGATACTAGACTGGAATTTTAAGTAATATTCCAAACATGACACTTAAACAGTTTTGGAAAATCATCATTCAGATATACACAATTCGTTAACCGATGGAAATCACATATCAGTATTATCAAAATACGTCTCGAGCGATGTAACGACAATTGGAAAGTGTTGACAAATGTTTTCCGACAAGATCACGGTGCTACATGTCACACAGATATTACATCCTTGCAAGATTTATTTTCCTGTGTGGGTTATTTCTTATTTCACGGAATGGCGTTGTGAGCTGGACGCTCAGGTTGAAGAAACTTTTCCTATGTGGACTATGCAAAATTGCAGGTTTACAAC